>OZ024896.1:31091806-31709306 GCA_964017195.1 Siderastrea radians | reverse complement strand
CTTGTGTTTACGCAGGAAAAATAATTCGTAGTTAATTCCAGATTCAGTCGTTTTTTATTCGGTTTTCAGGATAGTTTTCATCTTAGAACAAGGAAAATATTCTCTTAGACCTCAAAATTTGTACAATAGAGCATTTCTGCACTATTTCAGTTTTGCCAAAGTTTTGTGACTTATTTTTACTAATTTCTTGTGATTGAAATTTTTGTTTTTGAGACGTAAGTTTTCATGAAGCAAATGTGTTTCTCTTAGAAAGCAAATTTTCTGCCCTTTCAAATGAGATATTGAAGCCTTCATTGCTGTAAAAACCGTTTGAGTTATTTAATAAAACGTGCAACATGGTCAATTTGTATATTTTTGTTGTGACAGAAATGAGTTAAGGGGAAATAATTTTTCAGGTCATTTTCCCCTTGTAACTTTGTGGACCATACCACCTTAATTGCGAAAAACAACGCAACCCTCTGGGGTACTCGCTATAGCGGGCCATATGGGGAGGCTCCACCTAAACTTGGTGCCTTTGCTGGCTGGTCATATATGAGAAGGTAAGAAAACGTATTCTTTTGGCAGAAATCACAAAAAAATGACAGCTTGGAGCCTTTTAACTATGTACAATGATCTACTGTTTTTTGTTTATTTTTGAGGTACCATTTTTGTTAATGGGAGGGGTACCATTTCTATAAAAATTAGTATAATAAAGGGTAAGGATTTGAACCTCAGGATGGAGCCTCCCTCAACCCTTTAAACCCTGATATCATTATTCAAATTCTCCTTACTGGACTCCATACACATCATTGAGTAGTAATTGGGAGAACGTGTTAAGACATCAAGACAATTCATCTTTGGTGATCATTTCCCTAATTCGCATGACCTTTATGTGTTATAATGCACTGATATGATGAGGAGAAATTTGACGCTGATCACTGCTTAAAGGGTTAAAAAAGAAACTTAAATCGGTAACCCCTGGGACGAAGCCAACATTACCTTGTACAAACCTCTTCCAATAAATTATTTCAATCCTACCATGTTTTCAAACTGAGACCTATTGAAATTGTCAATAACCTGTTTCAATGAATTTGGTTAATTAGAAAATGCATAATGAACTTTTACAATCCTTAACAAAAATATATCTCGAAAAAATGCACTTTCTAACTGACAAATTTTCAACTAATTAATTTACGCTGATATTAGTACAATTTCTTTATAAATAAAATTTAAGGCATTGACATTCACAAGCTGAGGCACTGACATTTACCCGGTTGTTTTTTAGTGGTTGATTTAAGGTGGCTCTCTAGAGTTTTTTCCATGTCGTTCTTTAAATTATACAAAGAGTATCCTTTTCTGAATCTTTTTAAAAAACTTTCCCATCTTAGGAAAATGGCTTGGATCCATATTATCGGGCTGTTAAAAAAGTTTTTCTAATATCACACGATTTTTACTTTTAACTATTAATAATAATAATAATAATAATAATAATAATAATAATAATAATAATAATAATAATAATAATAATAATAAGGTTCTTATAGGCGCATTCAAGATTCGCAACGTGCTTACAGTATAATCTAAGAGTAAAGACGTAACATAACTAGCCTAAGGATGTAACTATAAGTAAACTATGTGACTAACTAAGATATAAACCTAAGGTTTGAAATGGTCACAAAAATTACACTGAAATGCACCTACAATCAATTTATTTTTGCTTGTCCCTCCCCAGTATGTCTTTTATCAGGTACATGTACATGTAATTTATCTTGTTTCAGACTACCGGCCTTATGTGGCCTATTCAGGGACAGGCACTCAACACTGGGTATGGTTTTTGACTTCTCTGTCCTGAACAATATACCCTCCAACTCACACGCATTATGCGCGAGTCACACGGATTGAAACATCGATCACATGCATACAGGGCAATTTTTTTACAGGTCGGCACACACGAGGGGACTAGTCCCTGCGACTGGTCCCCTGTAGTGTGTACACGAAGGAAATAGTTGGGGGACAAGTCCCTGGAAGTGTTTCCTTTAAAAAACTCGCCTAAATTCGCCTAAATGTGGAGACGAAAACCGAATTTACTAGATTAACCACCAAACATTAAAATAAATCAACTGCAAACCAGTTCATACCTCGTGCGGTCGATCAGTGTTTGTCATTTGCAGTTTCGATAAAGTTTTTTTCTCCGGTGTCCTATATTGCTGGTACAGAAGCGTAAAAAGACACATGTTCGATCAAGACTCCCAATACAGACAAGGTCAACTGGAAAAAAGTAGAAGATCCAATGAAATATTTTCCTTTGGTTGCAGGGACTTGTCCCACGAACAGTTCACATGAAGGGACCAAGCATGGTTTGTGGGACTAGTCCTCGGGACTGGTCCCACGAATTCAAACAAGTTTGAATTTGTGGGACTAGTCGCAGGTTGGTCCCTGCGACTACACTTTTTGACTAAAATGGGTACTTCACACAAAGGGACTTGGTCCTCAAGACTAGTCACAGGGACTAGCCCCTTGTGTGTGCCGACCTTAAGTTCAGGATAATGTTATCAGTTGAGAGGTTGAGAGAGGAGAACAACCCAGGACATGGATGCAAAAAGGCACGTTGCCGAAATTCCTTAGTCTGTGATATAGGGTGCCAGCCATCCTAAACCATCTTCTGTTCGTCCTGTGGAGAAGACCATAGAAAATGTTATCAATTGTCCAATTTGCCACTTAAACCTATTTTGTCCCACTATCAACATGCATATTCTCCTCTCTGTTTCCCTTCCATAAGGTACTAATAAATTTGGGAGAATCTGATAAAACTCCAAGGCATTTCATCTTGGGTGATCATTTTCTTTAGTCCCTGAAGACCTGTATGTTTGATCAAGTGGTGATATTGAGATGAGCATTTGTTTGTCAATAAGTAGGGGCAGACGGCCAAATTAATAATAATATCACTGACAATAATCAGTTAATGGCAAGGAAATGGTTGTCACATAAAACAGAATATCAAAATTACCAGTCTTGGCAAGGTTGCAAACGTTTGGATGAAAAGTCACTGAACTGCTAGTTTTCAAACATACAGAAACAACAGAAAATGTCTTTGTTATGAGAAGCTCGTCCTCCCTTAACAAACTCTGTATAAGTTGGCAAATGTAGCCTGAAAACTAGCACCCCAAATTTACTCTTGTGTCTGAAGGTTTTACATTGTTAAGATAAAGCGCAACGACTAAATTCAAGTTTAATAGACCTTTTTACTGATACAGCAGCCATATTAATTTTGCCCCCTGGGCATCCCATAGTACTCATTGAAATTTATTCATTCTTTTGTAGTGATAATGCAGCATTATATATCACAATAATTAAGCAGTCGGGGGAACAAGTACTTGTTTTGGTCAATTTTCGTATCTATGCCCGAAGAAGCCCGAAGGGGCCTGAAGAAGCTCCGATTTATATTGTCCAATCAGAAAGAACTACGAACTCGTGCAGAAAAATGAAAGGGAATGTTTCCAAGTTTAAAAATGGCGTTCCTAGCACGGAGAAATCTGCAGGTGATAAGCTTGCTTCCAGTCATGCTTTGGCAGTATCAGCGAGAAGTTTGGCTGTTGGAGATTCTGAAATTTATGCGTTACCGTTGAATAATGGTTAAAGATAGTCTGTTGAAGCTTTATTTGTTTACACATTCAGATTGTTCTTCATTTATCTCGCCGTGGCGCAACACTAAATTGCAAAATCATTTTTTTTACGGCTTTCCAAGGCTGAAATATAGCGTTGTTCAAGGCACGTTAAGAGATCCGATAGAAAAGAAGGTTACCTGATCTTAAGTAAGGTATTTAAACTCAGATTAAACGCGGTCCACTCGTGGTTTTGACATGATTCAAGACAGCTTTCTACGAAGGCGCGAGAAAAGAAATAATTAGCTTATGTTAAAAGTGCTTCGAACTGTATTTACACCTCGCTGCATTACTGCGGAAGCGAGTATTCTTCACGAAAGAGAGCGAGTATCCTGCACATGTTAAATATTTTCCCCATCCTTGTTGACATTATATTCATGCATAAACTGAAGAAAAAGTTGACTTGCGGAGCGGAAAACAGTTGATTGCATGAAATTCTTCTTGCACTTGACGGCTAGAGAACAAAACAATTCTCCATTTTCAAAGCTTTAAAAGCCTTATTTAGATTCTGCGTTATTCCCAATGACCACTATTCTGATCCAGGTTAGTTTTACACCAGAAAAGACTGACAAAATAACGGGCTTTTTTACTTGAACAAAAAACAAGAGCTAAACTTTTGTTTCCTCAGCGGTTCGCATGTTGTGTTGATTCTTCTCGTCAATAATTCTCAAGTGTTTGTTAGTGTTGCTGACTTCGTTTGTGACCCACAGAGAAACGCCTTCCAAGACAAACACATCTGTAATTCTTTATTATTCAAGCTCAGAAGAAATTCATATTGAACAGCAACAAGAAACTGAATCCACAAATTCCGACCTGAACCTAAAGTATTATAATACAGTTCCAGCTCATAATTCTTCAGTTTTAAGACAAACTACTGCTCATTTGCTCAAGCATTTTGCTATGCAAAAATTAAAGCAAGACAATGTTTCGATATCGCTGACATCATTATCAAGACTGAAATAGTGATAAAGTGAAAAATTGTCAAGAATAAGGACACCGCGAATCTGAATCCGTAAGTCTGCGTAAGCTTATGAATCAGTTCGGTCCTTACAATGGATTACGCACGGATCTAGTGATAGCTCGACGGCAAAATCGTTGTTGTTGGTAGCAATGAGTGTTCGTTGAGTGGTAGTTTTGTTTCCCCATCCATTCCATGCTCAAGATACTTCAGAGACCACTCGTCCAGCCGACTTGTGGACTTCATTTTAATACTGGCTCTTACCTGTGCGCCTCGTCACAAACAAAATAGATGTCACCCAACTCTAATAGCGAGCACGTAGTTTGTCCTGATAAATATTTTCAAACAGTCTGCTTTTTTCCAAGTTGAGAGTTATCCGTTATTCGAAGTAACAACAAACTGGTCTTGAAGTTAAATAGTTAATTAACAGAGTTCTTTAAGTATTTCACTCGAGGTGATCGAGGCCTCGAGGATTCATATCTGAATAGCCCACTGGCCAAATGCCGAAAATCGTGGGCTCAGTCTTTTCTCGGAGAAAAGATTTCGCCATCAAATGGCACTAGTTCCCTCGACTGAAGAATCAATCCAGTATTATGGGATGCCCAGGGGGCAAAATCAATATGGCTGCTGTATCAGTAAAAAGGTCTATTCAATATTATTCAATTATCAAACAAACTTCACCTCTTGGATGGTATTCACAGCCTATCCATCCACTGTATCCTAACTTTGCAATTTGATGGAATATGTATGGGTAGTTAATTTCACCATCAGAATCTGGCTCATTCCGAGATGGAACTTGGCTTATTTGAATGTATCCTGAAATTTAAGAAAAATTTAAATTATTGTAAACTACTGTGTGGCACCAAATTTTTGCAGGAGTTTAATTTTGCAGATTGGCGATTTTTTGTGTTTTGTGGGAACTTATTTTTCCCAATTGGAAAAGACTGGTTTTTCTTGCAAGGAATTAATTTAAGGTCGCGTTCAAATGGAACTGATGACATTTTCGTTTTTTCTTAGAGTCCATGCAATCGATAAAACAACATTGGAATGTCTCTCAATTACACTACAATGCATTGACAATAACTAGGGTGCCACTTGATGTATTATCCACCTTGAATAATCTATGCATTTTCTCCTTCAAACCAGTATTTTTGTATATAATTTCTACGGTGGAGTAAGTTTTTGCGGGAAAAAAATTTGTGGTAGTTTTATTTTGTGGGAATTATTTTTGCGGTTTGCACCGCAAAAATTTAGTGCCACACGGTAATAGGAACTGCAATTTTGAGATGCAGCTATTCTTGGAGAGGCAGAGCTCTCACAGTTAACTCACAGCCAGGTGTTGGTAAAGTCACACATAAGCCAAAAAGGCGGAGTGGGGGAAGTTTCCTGAGAGATACCAAAACAAAACAAAGTACTAAATCAAAATGACATTGTTCAGTTCCAGAAAACATCCATTCCCACCCCATGGATGGTCAGTGGAAATCCCTACGGGGGGGGGGGGGGGGTCTCAAAAGCCAAAATTTTTAAAGGAAAGTACAGTCGAAGCTCTCATAAGAGACCACCTTGGGAATTCAGAAAAGTTGTCACAACTAGAGCTCAGGTCGCTTACAAAAATAGGCTCTCCTAAGTGACCATGTGATAAATCAATAGAGGGTGGTCACTTACAAGAGTTTTTACAGTAAAGGTAACACTACTGTAGTAATGATATTTAAATATTATTTATTACATTATTTTTCAACTATTTATAAATAGTTTATTACTGCCTATCACAGCGTAGGTTTACGAATGTAACAGGTCCATGAACCATTAGCACTTATAGTGAATATACTGTAAATTTGATCAAGAAGTGAATACTTTATTAAAGTGTTGACTGAGTGGTTGCTAACGAGAACTTAAACCAAAGGACAAGACCACTTGGTAATTCACTAAAGTGGACGCAGTTGCGCTTACGGGAGCGGGTTGCTTACCAGAGCTTTAAGTGACAGTTCAAAGGGGTTTTGCAATGCTGATCGTAACTAGAACTGGTCGCTTACGAGAGTGGTCGCAAGGAGAGCTTTGACTGTATGAAGCTAAATTGGAATTTCCAGAGGGGTGGGGGATGGGGGCTCAAAACAAAAAACCATCCGTGGGGTGTGGGGGTATGGATATTTTCTGGAACCACACATGTCTGCAAGCACCCCTGCTATCACATATGGCAATACTTTGCCCTCATCATCCTCTTCTGCTGCATCTGTGACAGATGTAAGAAGGATAACAACAAGCTAAATCAATAAACGAAATAAATAATTAAGGACATAGTATTACCAAGATATGGCATGGCATCAATAAGGGTTTGTGTCAAATTTCCACATGTTCTTTGGTGGTGGAACATGTCCTACACAAAAAATTAAAAATAAAACAAGCAGTAAATTACTGTTTACTGGGTTGAACAGCATCCGACTGCAGGGTAAGTGATCTCCAGTTTCAGATGTAGAGGTCAAAACTAGGCAGCATGGTCCCCCCAAGGGAGGACTCCCTTGTATTATGAAAAGCAAGAGTTGTGTTTGTTGTGAATTCTCTCACTGAGATAAAGCATACCTGCCAACCTTGTAAAATCACAAATAGGGACCCTCCCCTCCCCCCTTATCCTAGTTCTGGGGTATTGCCCTACCCCCAGCACTGAAGAGGGTCCAGGATAAATAACCTTTTTCTACATACAACTTACCAACTGGAGTTTGAAATTATCATGATCCACTTTTTTAATATAAGTGATTGCTATCAAAAGGAATCAAACAAATGGTGCAGTTAATTATTTGACTTAATGTTCCATTGCATTTCCATACGATTAAATTATTACAGCACCAAGGTCAAACAACATAAAAATTATACCTTGCTGTGTACGAGTCACAAAATAACCTGGAATTGTGCTGATAGGCTCTACTAAAAGAGTGATTCCACACTGAAAGAGTAAATTGCAATAAAACAGTTCTTAGTGACATTAATATTGACTGAGTCATCTTGAACCCTGAGAATTTATAGAACCTAAGTGCATTGTGCCCTATTAATTTTCAGACCAGAATGCAAAACAGTACATGTATACAACATTTGCAGAGTGTAGGCTAAAGAGTTTACATTATGTTGTTGCTACTGTCTTATACTAGCTGTTAAGGAAACATCTTGGTTCTCTCTTGCAGAAAAGAGCCGAAAGAGTTTAACCCTTTAATTCCCAACATCATTGTACAAATTCTCCTTACTGGTCTCTATAGAGTTTAGTGGTTACTAATTGGGAGAACTTTTTCAAACATCAATTGAAAACAATTCATCTTTGGTGATCATTTGCCACTTAGGGCCATTTATACGGGAGAAAAAAGACGCGTCTCCCGCATAAATGGCCCTATTGTCATGACCTGTATGTGTTATGACACAAATACATTGATATCATGAGGAGACATTTGATGCTGATCACTCTTGGGGCTTAAAGGGTTAACATAACATAACATAACATAACATAACATAACATAACATAACATAACATAACATAACATAACATAACAACAGTTTATTGATGTGAGTTTACACTAAGCTAAAAAGCTATTTTACAGGAAAGCTCATAAATCAAATAAAATATCAAGGGTACTACTGTATTCTTTTATGAATGACACATTGCTGATTGCAGGTAGTAACATTGGTTCCACAGATATAAGCAAAGACTAGATGCTTGCTGAATTACCTTTTGAAGTCTCTGAGCAGCGTATTTCATATTCTTAATGTATGTCTCCTCCCACTGCATCCGTAGCCTGTTATCTGTGTTATCAGCATCAGCAGGGAATATACCAGCCAGTACATGTAGCCTAAAGTCAAGGATAAAATATGTACGGGCATTAAGATTTTTGAAGGTGGAATAGCACTGCAGGGGGTACTCCAGATTTTAAGTGATGGGGAAGTGCAAAGGATCTTTTTGGGTTTGAAATTCACAATTTTGGGATTTTTTTGGGTAACAAAATTTTGGCAAGTATTTTTCGGATAGTTTGTAAGAATGAATACAGATCTGGGATAAATAAACAAACACGAACCATTCAAAAAGTACGGTTGTTCTTTGTTAATGTCATTTAATCCCTTCTGGGTATTTGTAAGGCTCCAAAATCCAGTATGGGATGTTTTTGGGTTTCATTTTGGTCCAGGTGATTTTTTTGGGTTCTGCTTTAAGCTGGGGGGGGGGGGGGAGTTGGGTTTTATGTCCCCATTCACAACTCCCTGTCACTTGAAATCCAGAGTACCCCTCCCCCTGGGGATAGCACTCTTGGGTGTGACAGCCTATATGCTGAGGACAATACATGGTATAGTGACCCACTGGAGCAGTCAGCACCCCAACAAAGGTGGAATTTAAGGGGAGGGGGGTGCATATTTCATGATCTAAGTATTAAAAGGCTGGGATGGTGGGGGCAGTGCTGTAAAAAGTACTTCTAAGGGACATTAATTTACAACATATTTTAGATGAAAAAGCTCTACATGCGAAGGCCACATTGTAGGGTTACCTTGTGCAGTTAAGAGCTTCTGCATATTTAATGGACAATTCTAAACATTGTTTAAATTCTTCTTCTCTGTTGGGTACGGCAGCAAGCCCTTGAGAATTACCTAAGAGAAAAAACAGATAATCCAGTACTGGCACTGTTTCCTAGTTAAACTTTGATGATCATAATGAAATAATATTATATATTATTATTATTATACTTAATTGACCACTCCCTGTAAGGGGTTTTTGCAGAGACAATAAAACAAATACAAGGGTCCACACTAGGTTTTGGGATGCAGGATTGGGGCTTTTTTTAACCCATTGACTTCTGTGCTGCCCAAAACCGCCTGTAAAGGACAGTAGAATATCCTATGGTCTTGGCATTTTTATCTGGGCTTATAGTTGCCCTGGGTCAGTTTTTAGGGGTGTTAACCTTTTAAATGAAAATGGAATGATGTGTGGAGAGAGGAAACTCAGAAAAAAAAATTCTGAGTTCCAGATGGGTTCCATACCTACCATCAAAAGTGCACATTTGTTAACCTTTTGTGTGTTTTATGTTGTCATTTTTACCAAAATTTGGCTTCTTTTTATATACTTAACTTTAACTGCTTTCTCTTTTACTTAGCAGCACATTTTGGTGACCCTTGCCCTAAATAAGTATATTGCCAGCTCAAAAAAGGCACCCCTTTCAGGTAGAGCCCCCCTGTTTTGCCCCTATTTTGCACCCCCTCCCTCCCCTCCTCAACCTCCCAGGATGCTGAGTGGTGCAAATCTGTTGCAGTTGGGATTTGTTACACTTGGAATTTGGTTACATTACAGTTGCACTGTACATAGTTAAGTTAGAAGTTCAAACAGTGGAACAATTTGTGGAGGCAGAGGGTTGGCTATTTACAGCCACATACCCAACAGAATATAGGTTACACAGGGTAGTATTCCACAGGCAAGGTTAAACTGTTACATGCCACACTTAATACCTACCATCAAAAGCGCACATTTGTACATGTTCTATTTGTGCCGCCTCCCTAGCACTGGATAATTCTTCAATAGGAATGTCCAGTGGAAAACGTGATTCAACACCTTTGAAACCTGTGATGTTAAAAATGGCCTGTGAGTAGAATGAAAGTGAAGGATATAAGAAATGAAAAACAAAATGACTGGAAGAGTTGAATGTTGAATGGAATGAAAACTGAATTAATGAATGGATGAAAACTTGAATATTTATGGCAATTCCCAGTCACATCAATCACGCTACTCACATGCGGCTCGTCTGGGCAGCTTGTAGCCTACTTCTCTGTTCTTACCACGTTTTGAAGATATCCGTGCGTCATCAAAGTACACATGCACGGCCCTATGGAATCTAACAACTTTTTAAATTTTTGTTTAATATTTTATTTGATTTAAGCTTAAATTTTATTTAAAATTACACTAAATAAAAAGTTGTAAGCTTATAAAAGTTAAAGAAAAAATAAATTTATGAATTAAAAATACTACAGTTTTCTTCGTTTCTACGATTTTACTGCTCAAAACATGGAATCGGGAACAGTCAAAATTTATTGATGATTCTAAAAAGGATTATTACAGTTTGCCATTATTTCAAAACAATTAAACTTGGTTAAAATTGTTTAAATTGTAAATAAGTTGAGAACTTTCCATTTTTTCCAATACCTTATACAATTACCTGCATTTTTTGCCGCCTGGAATCGATCAAGAAAGTCTCCATACTCCAAAAAAGCAAATGATATATTCACAGCGAATTTTAACGCCATTTTGTTATGATAAATAATCCATCTCCTCGGCGGGGTACCGCAAGGAACATTTTGATTCATAAAAGTGAGGCACCTACGTCATCATTACCATATTTGGTAAAATTTACCAAATAAAACCCATGGTAACGCAAGGCTGATGACGAAAAATCATGCATTCTAAAATCACTTAGCAGCCAATTCTTCGCGGAAAAAAAGTGAAAGAAAGCCCTAAATTGCTCGCTCAAAATGGCTCTTCTGAATAGAAAATTGAAAGATAAGGACGTAGATCAGCTTCCACTGATCGAGGAAAAAGCAGAGAAAGTTGTGGTAGATCTCGATGATGACGAAGAAGAAAGCGAGGACAAGTTCGTTCATCATGGAATCACGCTGTGGGTGTCGGATGCAGTTATCATGATCATTCAACATATCCAGATTTTTGCGCTGATTTTAGCGATGGGCGAACGCTGGGGTTTACCAAGAGACTATGTGAGATATACATCGTTCACCTTCATTTTCAACCTAGACATTTGGGAGTTTTCCAAAGTCATGATTTCCGGAGCCTACAAAGGCCCTATAAACTTGGACACTTTCATAGCATCCGAAAGCGTTGGTATTGACTACAGCTACTACTTAATTGCATGGACAGTTTGCATCGCTCTTATTGGATGCGGATTTTTAATAACTTATGGTGTTTTCCTCTATAGAAAGCCATTGTATTTGTTGCTGCATGTGGCAAGAATGAAGCGTGTTTTTAGTGTTTTCATCCAGCTAGTTTGTTTACCTGTTGGAACTGCGTACGCTCGTGTTTTCCACTGTCGTAGTGACGGTGTGTGGAACGTACAAAATAATTTGATGTGCTACAGCGTTGAGCACTGGCTTTTTGTCGGTGTCACCATAATTATTGGATTCCTATTGTTTTTGGTTTATCCCATGAACATGATCAGAAAAATCCGAGGTCAGGTAATTTGTTACAGTGAAGAGAAGCACGAGGGCTACTTGCAGCTCAAAGAAGCCGAATACAACCAAGGGCTTGACATTTTGTGGGCTGTCGGACAGTTCCATCTCTTTTCATCATTCCGCCGCATGTGGATCTACTACAGACCAATCATGATGGTACTTCATTTCTGCCTTGTTTCGTATTTTGCAACCCTACTTCACTTCAGTGAAAGCAACCGACTTACCCTTGCGCAGAAACTCCTCATCAACATCCCAATATTGGTGTTCTTTTTCCTGGTGCTGTTTGTATTATTCTCTTCAGGCCTAGCCCGGCCGCCTGTCAGTGCCTTCAAGTCATTCTCAACTTGGTTCTGCTGGAAAGCGATCTCACGGCTGTTACACATTGTTTTCAACATAACTCCCACATGGGTGGTTGCAAAGGTTTTCTTGGTTGCCCTGGTGGTTGGTTTATGTGCCATTGATAATTTGGGCGGTGGAATCGGAGCTTTGCTTTCTTTGCTGTGTCTGATAATGGTGAGAAGTCTCCCCTTCCGTGTCATGTCCTTCAACTTCATGATCCTGTTTTGCTTGCTGATTAACATTTGCAATGCTTATGTGGGTAGTTTGGTTCAGATGTTCAATGCCAATGAAATAATGAATGCCATCTATGCACCACCCATTCCAGCCACCATCCTCACCTGGGTGAACATATCGTGGGTCTGTGGTGCCTTCTTCTGGATTGTATACCTCTTGGGGCGTTACTTGCGAGTCCTGTTCCCAAAGCGACCCCTTTGGCCAACACTGACTACTGACGGGAAAAGCAACATCAGTGAAGAGACCAAAAAGTACATGCGAGCTGTTCTAAAGGGGCGTCACACCCTGGAGAAAGCCCTCTCAGGCCCACCCATTTTCGCTCCAGTTCACGAGTTGGAAAGGCAGATACATATCATCAATGCATACTGCCGAGAAGCAGAATTTCTCGATGACCCAACTTTTGACTCCCTGTGGGATCTTCTGGATGAGCTTATCGAGGCACATAGAACCTTGGCCCCGCATTCGCTGTTTGCACAGTCAGTGAAGAAGACAATTCGCGAGACAGCCAAAGAGTTCATGACTCTTATGCCACAGATGAGAAAGAGGCTCGATCAACGGGAATATGACTTCATCTTGATGGATCCGATGAAGAAACGCATGCTTTTGAAAATGTTCGTTCTTGGAACATTTGTAAACGGACGCATGGACAAAGTGAAGCAGGATGTAGAAAAGAAGGTCTATAAGGCTCTAAAAGAGGCTGAGAATGTGAAAACTCCCTCAAGTCTTTATGGCAGCTCAACCAAATTTGACTGGGATAGCATGGTGGACATGGCAGGCCCACACACAACATTCGATATGATGCGAACCACATCAAGCTCAGGAAGCCGACCTGGGACTTCGGTGTCTGTCAGTTCACGGCCAGATAGTGTTGAGAAGCTTCTTGATGAGGTAGAGGATTGGGAAGAGGATCACCAAACTTCAAGAAAGAAGAAAGTGTCAGCTGGTTCTATGCCACTGATTGCAGAGAATCCAACACCAGAAGGTAAACTATGCTGTACCCCCCCCCCCCCCCCCATCTTGACAGTTTCTGCTGTCTTCTGGGGCTTTCTAGTCTACTGGTCCATGATAATTTGGTTTGTTATAGCCAAAATGAAATTTCGCATGTTGTCCTGTCATGAACACAAAAGCGCAGTCAAAGTTGGTGTGTGTGTAAAGAGGGGATTCACATGTGAAGTCCATCACATAGCATTGGACGGCCTATCATAAAATAATTATATATCCTGTTCAGGACAAAGAGGCCAAACACCATACCCTGTCCAGTCACTGGCACATCCCCACATAGGCCATAATTATAAGGGAGTACCCCCTGGGTCCAGTTTGTGCTCATCTTGTGGATGCACCCCCTGTTCTAGCCTGTTCACAGGCTGCAGATGTTGTTGGTAGCATTACAGTCAACCCTTTAAGTCCTTGTACTGGCAAGCATCTAATTTCTCATCACAATATCACTACTTGATCAAGCATAGAGGACACGAGAATAAAGGAAACAATCAAAAAAGCAAGAGAGATAAAATGTCTTGATATTCAAACAGATTCTCCTAACCTGCTTCATAAGAAATTTAAGAAGGCTAGTAAGGAGAATAAAAATTTCGATTTCGGGCTAAAAGGGTTAAATGAAACGTTTTTCCTTCATCATTCAGCTTTCTGTTCTTCTACCTATTCGTTGTTTGATTTTATATCAATTTTTTTCAATTTTCTTTTCAGTACCCAAACCGAGATAGTGGGAGTAAAAATAATTTCCTCGCATTACTGATGAAAGCTGTTTTATTATCATTCCACTGCTAAATTGACACTCTTGCAAACAAGTATCATGTTGTGTGTTGTGGGAAAAAAGAATTATTGTTGGTAGATAGATTGTCTTTGAACCCTCTTGCCCTTAATATCTAAATTTGGAGCGAAATTATTGAAATGCCCATTTTCGTTTTTCTGTTTTTAGCTTCTTTAGGATCATCAGCCTCCCTTCCAGGCCAAGTTAACTTTGATGCTGATGATGATAAACGACGTAGGAGTGCAGGACGCTCATCACTGCATTATCAGAGAGCGACAGATGGGTCGACCAGCTCAACGGCATTGATTGGTGACAGTTCTGCCACAGAGCAACCAAGTACATCAGGGTCTCAGTCATCAGTAAGAAGTGCTGATGATCGCAAGCCATTATTATAGTAATAAAAAATAGCAGGTACCATGCAGCTGTTTAGAACCTCGAATTTCAATGGACCTCAGGTTATCATGCAGCTCTGTTGTTTTGAGGGCTACATTATTTTTTGTGTAGTTTGTCGTTTTCTCGACCAACCCTGTGAGGCATTCTAGAGAGCTGTGTGGTGCCCCAAAAATATACCATATTTACTCGATAAAACGCCGCAGTGTTTATTAAATTTTTAGCGTTTCCGATGGGGCGTTTATTTGAGGGTGGCATTTATTTCAAAATCATATTTCTTAAATCACTGACAACAGTTACGGATTTGGAACATGTTTAAAGTTCCAATGTCTTGCTTTTTTGCCAAGATAGAATAAATTTCCAGGGATGGTGTAGATTACCGAGTTGTACTGTACTTGTTATTTTTTTCCCTATAATCCTTGAATTAACGCCGACACCGCGGCAAAATGCACTGCGCACGCGCTGTATTTTTACTTCTTGTCAATGCTCCCCTATTGAAAACTATTGGCAGGAATAACAAACTCGGGTTCCGGCCGCAAATTTTGAAAAACTTAGGCTCCAGACATCAAACTTAAGGTTAAAAAATCCAGAGCAGCTTCAATATAGTTTTATCTGTTTCTACACCTTTGCACCTCGTAGTTTCGGGCTTGCACCCACCGCGAAAAACATCATGAAAGTCGATAGTTTACGTTCGCATGTCGCCATTGTAGTGGCATTAGGGAGTTTAAGCAACCACCACGGCGACGGCAACAAGAACGTCGAAAAGCAATAGGCTTTAATGAGCAAAAGAATGACTCTGCACGTGCGTTACACATTCTGGTACATTTCTTTTCCGTCCTCTGCAAAGCAACAACGTGAAATGACCAGTTTTAAGTTGTTGTTTTTTTGGAGAACGGGAACACACGAGGGTGAATTTTTCTTGTCTTACTGGACTTGAGCGCCATCCCTGCGAATTCAGTTCCCGGACAGTTCGAAAGCACACCGATTGAAAATGAACAACATAAGCTCGAAACCGGAAATGGCCGAAGTGAGCGCATGCGCAGACGTTTTGCCGCGGTGTCATTAACGCCACATTCTTCTGAATGGGTGTGGCGTTCATTGGGAATTTTGCTTCCATCTGCTGGGTTTAATTGAGGGTGGCATTTATTTGAGTAAATACGGTAAGTGTAAATATGTAGAGACAAAAAAGGTAAGTTTTATGTTCAAATGCAGCATTTGATCTAGTCAGTTGCTTGTAGAGCAGGGTTGAAAGCTGCACTCTACAAGCAACTGGGCAAGGAGAGTGACTTAAAGAATGTCCCCCAAAAATTCACAGTTTGTACTTGCCAAGGAAGATCTGAGCCTCGCCTAGGCAAGTGGGCGAGTGCTTATCTCCATCCCTGTTGCAGAGGTTGATTCTCTATACAGTGTCTATCCTCTGCTAAGGCACAAAGGGTGTTCTGATCTTCTTGTCTTTTTCTTTTCCCTCGCCTTGTTTAGCCGATTCCCATACTTGTGTGGGTTGAATAGGAACATCAATGCACGACAGGTAAAATATTACTAAAACTTTTTTAAGGGTGCCGTGTTGTGCCCAACAAACCCATGCTGAATTTTGCACTGCTTTGCATTCTAGGGTAGATTGCATTCGGGACATCTTTCTGTTCCTGAACCACAGACAAACACAGGCCAGATAAAATGTCATCACAGACTTTTGATTTCTGCTTAGTTTATCTTCTAACAAACCAAATTTGTATAAATGTATTTTTGTATGTAGATGATTGCAATTGCAGTTTCCGTTATTTATAGTTTCATTATTTATGAGAAAGATTTTGTAGATGGAAATAGTAAAAAAACTACTAGGTTATTCCTAGCTTTGATAAGGAAATACAAAATAGAAAGACTTTGTATTGGAAACTGTTTTCATTAACCTAGCATGCATTGTTTACCCCAAACTCATTTTTTTGTAAAAATTCACTTTTGATGGTCATTTCTGTTCAGTAGATTGGAAAGGGAGTGTATGAATAGTGAATGCTGACAAAAAATGTAGCCCTTAATAGTTGTAAGAGGTTGTGTCAAATAGTCATGACATAGTGGCCAAAATTTTAGTCGTGGTAGTTATTAGTATATATTGATATTCTTCACTGGTGCAACTGTTTGTGACTACTGTCCAAGCTCTGCTTGCGACTGCTCTCATAAGCGACCAGCTGTAGTTACGAGCAGCATTACAAAACCCCATTTGAACTGTCACTTAGACTCTGTAATTAAAATTTCTCGTAAGGGACTGCGAACACTTTTGACAATTGCCAACTTGTCTTCTCCTTCGTCTCTAAGTTCTGGTAAGCAACCACTCAGTCAAAAGCTTAATAAAAGCATTCACTTCTTGATCAAATTTAGAGTAATACATAACATAGGCACAAAATGGTTTGTTAACCAGTACATTTGCGCGTCTCTTCTCCGATAGGCAAAAATAAACTATTTAATACTATTGGTAACCTTTAACAAATTGGAAGCTTCATGCTAAAAGCTCTCATAAGTGACCACCCTCTATTGTTTTATCACATGGTTGCTTATGAGAGCTCATTCTCGTAAGCGACCAGCTCTAGTTGCAACCACTTTTCTGAATTCCCGAGGTGGTGGTCCCTTTATGGGCTTCGACTGTATTTGCCACTGTATCGCCCTTCATGGGTATTGAATGCTGCAATGTTTTATTGTCACTAAGTACACCATTCAAAACAATTGATCACTATCAAAGAGGGATTGTTACGGGATAACCACGCCTCCTAGGGAGGGTAGTAATTATTTAGTATGAAATTAGTTATTTTTGTACAAACAATGCAAATTTAGTAATAAAAACTGAATTCTCACATCTGCTGTTCATTACCCTTTGAGCATGCTCTGGTGTCTATGTTTCTCAAATATTAGAATCTAAATTTTCATTTTGCAGACTGTAATGCTGGAGAGTTATTTAGATTTTGCTCATTCAATCAACAGCTGTATCAGTTTATCAAACTGACAACACTAAAAGCCAAATTCAGGACTTTAAGCAAGTATCATGATTTGAGGATAGCTAGACTGGTGACCTAGTTTTCTGGATGTGACCTTGAATGAATAACCCAGTCTCCAAAGTGAATATGCAAATTAATCAGAAGCATTCAAATTGTGTGACATTAGTAAACTGTAGCAGGACGGTCCATTTCAGGGGGGGGGAATGAACGTGAATTTTGAGGAAATAGAATTTAAGAAAGAAATAGAGGGATTAAGAGCACTTGGGTTGTTTGTGGCCTGTTTAAAACTTTAAAATTTACTTTTAACTCACCTTAAATTCTTAACAATTCTCAATTTTCTTAAAATTCATCAATTTTCGTCCCCCTTTTCCTTCTTCACGTTTAATTTGACGATCGTGAAAAAATGCTCTCAGATTTATGGGAATTCGCACTATGATCCTATGATAGCATTTTTGGATTGAATGAAATCTCATGGAGATAAAATTAAGAAAAAAGGCTAAAACGTTGGGGGAAAAAGGCATCCACATATAATGCCCCCGTAAAGTTGGGGGCAGTGATTTTTTTCTGGTCGAAGTTTCTTTGATAACTAACCTAAACGCTGCATCATAGTTTTTCGATTCTTTTTTTCTGGAAGAGCTCTGCTGGGATTCGTTTGTGATATATTCCCACCCCCGGGTTGAAAAGTGCTCCGTATGAGGGTATGAGGAAGTACTTTATGAACATAAAAGGGAATAAAAACAATTACAACAATTTATTACAACAACAACTGGTTACATTACAAAATTGTAATTCCACCTGCAAATTAGCTTGCCAATGGGCTATTTGAGGTGGGTGGAAACTATAATAACAAAAATAACAAACAACAAAAAATAACTATAACTACTTGTATACATATTATGTGTAATAAAACTAGCTAACACTCCGTTGAGGAAGAAGAGCAATAATGACCCAACCACCACTAAGCACCCCTCCCCACCCTCCCCCCACCTAAAACCCAAGACCACCCTTACATCTCTGAACGTGAGATAAGATAAGATGGGCGACCCTAAAACGCGGAATGGCGGAATGACGGAACGGCGGAATGGCAGAAAATCACCCCACATCCTAAAACGCGGAACGGCGGAAAATCACCCATAATCCTAAAACGCGGAACGGCAGAAAATCACCCATGGCACTGATTTGCTTGACGAAAAAACAGTCAGGCTAAGCCAAATGGCGCTAATGTTCAGCTGCAAGGTTTCCCGCGAGCCCTCACCTGTACAGTGCGAATTGTGACTAACTTCGTATTCCCATACTTCACCCCCGCCTTCAACAGTTTACTACCGTAAAACACAACAGAAGACATCTGCAGATATTGCACTTCTCTTCCTGATTCTCTTTTATTTAATTGTTTATCATAAACACTGGTTACTCAGTAACTACTCGTGTTAAAGGGATCACCATTTTCATGGCAGATAATCTCAAAGTCACAGCGTCAAAAATAAACGATTTAACTGTTTTATTGTAGCCACTCAATCGTTTATCAGTCGAGTCGTTAATCAAGAGTTGTTATTTTTATACTAAAATGCTAAATACTTATTCTAAAAACAAAACTATATTTTGGTATTTTTGTTCAGTTTCATAAGTCGTGACTTATTTCGTCTACTAAAACAAAGTCCAAAATAACAATAATAAATCATAAAAAACATTAAAAAGTCATAAAAAATCATGCTGGGCTAACATTAACGTAACACTAACTGTAACGGGAATTAATATTAACAGCAACTATCCATATATGCAGTGCTTTGTGTTTCGTAACCTAAGCCTAAAAAAGCAATGGATTAATTTTGGTAATTCAATTAAAATGAAAGGAAAAAATCGAGCGATTGAATCGAACGATAGGCTAAAACGTAACAAAACTATACTTTAACTATTTAGTTTGCAAAAAATGAATGAAAATCTAACAGGATTACCTTTCTATTCTTTTATTTTGAAGAACGATGCCTGACTTTCGATTCGCTTTCTGAGGTTTTGACTTGTTTCCATATGTCAAACCGCCCTTGCCGAGACCAAGGTGCAATGAGCTGATGCATTTTAAAAACTGTCGTGTAGATCCATTAGGAGACTACAGATTTTTGAAACAGTGGTAAAAAGCGTGGAAATGCTAGGCTGCTAAGCTGAAGTAAATATGGCAGCTTTTTGTAGGAAGAAAGCAATGGAAAGAAATCGTTCTTCGCGTCCTTCAGGGCATTCGCGAGCCCAGATGAAGGTTGAGTTTATTCGTGAAAAAGCCTTTTTTCGGTGTTAATTTGCGGCCTCCTACGTTATCGGGGAGGGCTATATTTTACCTATTTAAAAAGATCGTAGACTGAAGATAATTTGAAAGTGGTCGGCACCGCTGAAAGCATGAAACACACGGGCAGCTCAAAGCTTAGAAATCAATTGCTTTTTTTTCTTTAATTATATTTAATTATTTTAGTTAAATTCGGTTTAATTTTTCTTTATTAATAAAAAAAGTTGGGAAAACAAAGTTACCCTCGATCCTCTCTACCCTCGACAAAAAGATAGACTCCTAATTAATACGTTACGTACTCTGCTTTACTCGGAGTTTCAGTCAACATAATGAAAATAATGCCACTACATAAAAACCGTGAATTTTTGGCAGTACGAATGTGTGAACTCCGGGTATGCGTGTACAGATATCTTGTTTATCAATGTCTTTAAGTCACGCCATTGCAGTCTATATTCTTTCGGTCATCTGTAGATGATAAGCATTGAATCAATTTGGGGGTCGCTACTATCGGGGGCATCGTTACTATCGGAGGGTCGTTACTTTCAGGGATTTATTAGCTTCCTCCAATTTTTAACGTTCCGCGTTTTAGGATTATGGGTAATTTTCCGCCGTTCCGCGTTTTAGGATGTGGGGTGATTTTCCGCCATTCCGCGTTTTAGGATTTTCCGCCATTCCGCGTTTTAGGATGTGGGGTGATTTTCCAGCATTCCGCGTTTTAGGATTTTCCGTCATTCCGCGTTTTAGGATTTGGGGTGATTTTCCGCCATTCCGCTTTTTAGGATTTGGGGTAATTTTCCGCCGTTCCGTCATTCCGCCATTCCGCGTTTTAGGGTCGCCCGATAAGATAAGATAAGATAACTTTATTTATACACGGTTTTTCCATCAGTCAATTAAGTTACTGGACTATCTACCTATCTAACTAACTACAAAAATTTAATAACAACAAATTCAAAATAACAAAAGAAAAGTCTGCTTTTCATGGAGGCCGTGTCTAAAATTCACTTACATGTAAAATTTAGATATTACTTTAAACTGTGCCGACTTAATTTAGATTTGAAATCGGCCAGTGAAGATGCTTGTCTTAGGTCTACAGGTAAGTTGTTCCACAACTGAGCTCCGCTGTACGAAAAACTTTTTTTGAGATAATCAGTTCGAGGTTGTGGAAGAACTAATTTGTTTTCGGTATTCCTTAAACGATAAGCACTAACATCGTCACGATATACGAATCTTGATCTCAGATAATCAGGAGTCATACCATGTAATGTTTTATACATTAGGATAGACTTCTGTTCCAATCTTTGATAATAGAGTCTTCGCCACCCCAGTGTCCGGAACAAATCATCTAAATTACTATCATAGCTCGCAGACATTAGGGTACGAGCTGCGCGGTTTTGAAGCCTTTGCAGTTTTTCAGCAAGGCCCTTGTTACAGCTTCCCCACACTACGTTGCAATAATCAAATTGTGGTTGAATAAGGCTATTATAAACTTTGATTAAAATATTAAATGGAGTGAGATGCCGAATTCGTTTAATTGCACCAATGGCACAAGCTATCTTCTTAGAAATGTTTTCAATATGACACTCCCAGTTTATATTTTGATCAACATAAACTCCGAGGGATTTAGCGGAGGTTACTTGTTCTATTGCGTTCTCATTTATAGTAAGAGAGGGACTTTCCGTAAATTGTGATAACTTCTGCCTTGATGCAATAAGCATAAACTCAGTTTTCGTCATATTTAGAGTAAGCTTGTTAGCAGACAGCCATTCGTACACATTTCTCAGGTCGTGATTAAGGCGATAATTTATATGCTCAATGTCAGTGCTAGCAAGTGTTAGGCTAGTATCATCTGCGTACATTCTGGGTTCCGAATATGTCAGACAGTGTGGTAAGTCATTAATATATATCAAAAACAGAAGAGGTCCCAAAATTGTTCCCTGGGGAACACCACATCTTAGACATTTCGGAGTTGACTTACAAGAATTAATATGACAAATCTGTGTTCGAAAGTACCTCGAGCTCGTAACGACCCTGCGACAGAATTTCGCTGTTTTATTCATCTCCAACTGTTTAGCCACCAAAACCCAAAACAAATTGTGAAAATTAAAGTAAAAACTCAGTCCTTCACATTCCCACTCACTTTTGTGTCCAAATTTTCCTACCGACAAAATCGAAATAAGCACTTGGGAACTCGACATTTAGCGAATTTTACGTATCAGCAGCCGAAATTTACCATTCATTACGTGTAGTCTTACCCAAGTTTGGGTCATTTTTCTTGTCAAACGTCAAGAGGTAAACCTCGCACAGCAATTGCAGTAATTAACTCATAATTTTCCTTTTTTAAAAACACAACTTCACCTTGAGAATTTCAAGGATCGAAAGTTCACACAACAAGAAAATGATTGGTCGAGAGCCACTCCTAAAACTGTCCAATTACAACACAGAAAGATTTGACGCCATCTTCTTTTGCGTTCGCATTTAGTTTCCTATTGCGTCCGCACATTTACCATAAAGCTAACCGCGTTTCGTTCAGGGGAAGTCAGAAATCTTAAATCTTGATTTTGTTGGGGAATTTGGTAAACGAGTTTACAGAAGAAAAAATGTCTGGACGTGGAAAAGGAGGCAAAGGTCTAGGAAAAGGAGGTGCCAAGCGTCACCGAAAGATTCTTCGTGACAACATCCAAGGCATCACCAAGCCAGCCATCCGTCGTCTTGCTCGCCGTGGCGGTGTCAAGCGAATCTCTGGCCTGATCTACGAGGAGACTCGTGGTGTTCTCAAAGTTTTCCTTGAGAACGTTATCCGCGACGCTGTGACCTACACAGAGCACGCCAAGAGAAAGACTGTGACAGCCATGGATGTTGTGTACGCTCTCAAACGTCAGGGACGTACTCTGTATGGATTTGGCGGTTAGACTGCGCCGTCTACAACAACACACGGCTCCTTTAGGAGCCACCAAATCTGTAAAAGTTATGATCAACAATGATGTACTGTTGTCTTTTTGTGTGTATGAAAGTTCCTTCCCTTGCCCCTCTGGAAAACAAAAACAAAATCTATTTTGTTCAAAAGCGAGAAACTTATTCGATCAGTCATCATGCTTCGATATTGACTCACTTCGTGACTTCTAAGCGGTAACAACTGACGAGTAAATCCGCGCGTTCACACCTCTCCCTCTTGGCTAAACGGAAAAGACTGCTACGCAGGCTACAACAACTGAGGCCATTACAGCCGGCCCGGTTAAAGTTGAAGTGTACATGTATTTTTAAGGCAATCAGGTTTTATATGCTGTTCATTGACTATGGACTTAAAAAGCACATTTGGGTTAAAGCCCGTGTGAGTTTTTAAACCATCTTTTCTAAAATAAGGACCATTAGAGTGGTTATACGTAACCCGTGAAACAAGATCTAACAATTAGTGTCTAATAGTCAGAGTTGAACAAAAAATATAAACAATAGAATTTGTGTGTAATAGAGTGTGATAGTTTAGTATCTATTTCACAGGTTAAGTAAAATCACTCTATCAGCCTGCAGTGGTTCTTGTACACTGGGTTTCTACTAGCCTGATTCTCAGACGTCCGAGGTCGTTCGCGGCCGGCCGCTTTGCTTCTCTCCCTCTCTCTCTCCTACAGGTTTTGAAACCAGTTTCTTTTACTTGGGCTTTTACTGCCAGCATGACAGGATGGCAAGTTTTAAGTCCCATAATGTTTATTTCAGACTTAATAAAGCACTACCACTTACTCAATTTTTCAACATATTTTTATTTTATTTTTCAACAAGCTGCATTTTTTGCAACAAAGTTTTCCTAATAAAAAAAGTCAGACACTGGTTTCATTTTATGCTAAACTGAAAGTCAATCCTCACTGTTCAGTCTATATTTCTTGCTTTTTCCTTTCCTTGAGGCTTCAGAACTTCTCATCCCTGCAAACAAACTTGTGAAGTAGAGATTTGTTAGAGGACTGATAACTCATTCCATTGTCAGTATGTCGTAAAAATGAATTTGACAACCCAAATTATTTCATATAGTCACCTCAGGTTGAGAAACTTTATGAAGTTTCAGTAACTTTAATACAGATAGACATTTTTTTTAACAGCAGAAAAAAAATATCACAGTAACAGATGGATAGATAGACAGTTTAATACAAAGCAACTACGTGACAGCCAAAAGGCTGAATTGTAACGTTTTGAGTATGTTATTCAGAAGTTTTGGGCACATTTTTTGGGAACCATTCTGGAAAGAGAATACTTGGAATCTTATGGCTTTCTGGCGTGTTTTTATTTCCTGTTCTCATTCCAGTTAAAACGCTAGTCTATGGCATTTCCCTATTTGGGGCAGAATGAGTAGAATGAAAAAGTTGTTATTCACTTGGCAATAACGAAATGGCTGACCGAAAGAACTCTGCATCCACGAAAAATTTAAATTCCCGTTGAGCCTGAGGAAGAAATCCACGGTCAGTTTTCAGTCCATTTTTGTAATGACCGTTTTTTCTTGTTTCATTAATTCCAATATCTGACCAAAAATTCTAATTAATCTCATTCTGCCTTTTCTCATTCCAGAGGAGACCAAGAAAATGCACCCTTGGAACACAATGACCTACAAAATAAGTTTCAGCACTCCTGACGTTTTCCCATGTAAAACCCTATGCTATGAAAGCAAGTTTCCTGCTGACGTCTTGGCCTGACTGAAATAGGCCTACACAGTGGACCTTAGCACCAAAATTATTGATGTTTGATGAATTGTTGGATATCTGTGTCGAGAGGTGGCCATTTTGAAAATTTATTTATACAAGGTCAGCTAATGAAATGTCTGGAATAGAGAAACTGCAAGGTCTGAGGCAAAAGTTTGAAGCCAAGAACAAAGAAAGGCCACTGTATTTACAGGCTATGGCTTGCTCTGCTGGACAGCTTTTTTTTGAGGGTGTGGGGGTGGGGGGTGGTGGGAGGATTTCCTGCCCTAAGACAAAGTTCAGAACATGGGATGAAGTTTTCAAGACATGACATTCGTGATATCTTTCCTTAATCTTGTGATTTGTAAAAAGTGATTTACTTCTATCTTTACTTACAATATGAGTAAAATGTTAAGCAGATAGGTGAAGAGTATTTTGCAAATCATCAGCAAGGGAATATTATCTTGATGTGCAACTGAATTAACAAAACTGACATTAAGGTGATTCCATCGAAACAGAAATTGTAATGAGAATTTGCTGAAACTTTGCACAGTTACTAACTACACCCAGTACATTAAAAAAATAAAATAAAAAGCGGGGGGTCACCGTGTCCGATTTCACGCTACGGGGCTGTAGTATATAGGTACTTTGCTATCTTTAGACAGCAATGTTAAAAAAACCTATCCTTGTACTAGAGACACCCATTACTTCAACAAAGTTATTACTAGCAATGAAATATAAGCATTATTCTTATGATAGAAGAGCAACGTTACAGTAAAACGTCTCAAAATTGCCGTAACTAAACTACTTTGAAATAATAGGCCAAATGTGGCACGTTTTTGGATGGACTTTTAGGGGTTGTGCTTCTGGTTGTGGCACAACCACCACAACCAGCTCCTTTTTTAGGGGTTGTGCTTCAGGTTGGGGCACAACGACCACAACCAGCAAGTTTTTAGGAGTTGTTATTTCTGGTTGTGGCATAACAGCCACAAGCAGCGCATTGTTACCCAATATGGCTGTAGAACTTCAGACAGCGTACTTTTTTGCCTCTTTGAGGGCAAATACAAAGCTGTGGCATCACTTTTTCCTGCACAAAGAAATCTATACATTTTAACTAACGATAAACTAAAAGAGGCTGCGTCTCGTAAGTATCCAGTGCAAAGACGGATTTCCATAACACCCACAACCCTCACAACCCCCACAACCCTCACAACCCCCACAACCCTCACAACCCTCACAACCCCCACAACCCTCACTACCTCCACAACCCTCACAACCTGCACAACTCCCACAACCCTCACAACCTCCACAACCCTCACAACTCCCACAACCCTCACAACCTTCACAACTCCCACAACCCTCACTACTCTCACAACCCTCGCAACCGCCACAACCCTCACAACCTCCACAACCCTCACAACCTTCACAACCTCCACAACCCTCACAACCTTCACAACTCCCACAACCCTCACAACCTCCACAACCCTCACAACTCCCACAACCCTCACAACCTTCACAACTCCCACAACCCTCACTTCTCTCACAACCCTCACAGCTCCCACAACCCCCACAACCCTCACCACCCCCACAACTCCCACAACCCTCACAACCTTCACAACTCCCACAACCCTCACAACTCCCACAACCCTCACAACCTTCACAACTCCCACAACCCTCACTTCTCTCACAACCCTCACAGCTCCCACAACCCCCACAACCCTCACCACCCCCACAACTCCCACAACCCTCACAACCTTCACAACTCCCACAACCCTCACAACTCCCACAACCCTCACAACCTCCACAACCCTCACAACCTCCACAACTCCCACAACCCTCACAACCCTCACAACCTCCACAACCCTCACAACTCCCACAACCCTCACAACCTTCACAACTCCCACAACCCTCACAACTCCCACAACCCTCACAACTCCCACAACCCTCACAACCTCCACAACCTTCACAACTCCCACAACCCTCACAACTCCCACAACCCTCACAACCTCCACAACCCTCACAACCCTCACAACCTCCACAACCCTCACAACCCTCACAACCTTCACAACCCTCACAACCTCCACAACCCTCACAACCCTCACAACCCTCACAACCCTCACAACCTCCACAACCCTCACAACCCTCACAACCCTCACAACCCTCACAACCTCCACAACCCTCACAACCCTCACAACCCTCACAACCCTCACAACCTCCACAACCCTCAAAACCCTCACAACCTCCACAACCCTCACAACCTCCACAACCTCTACAACCCTCACAACCTCCACAACCCTCACAACCCTCACAACCTCCACAACCCTCACAACCCTCAAAACCCTCACAACCCTCACAACCTCCACAACCTCCACAACCCTCACAACCTCCACAACCCTCACAACCCTCACAACCTCCACAACCCTCACAACCTCCACAACCCTCACAACCCTCACAACCTCCACAACCCTCACAACCTCCACAACCCTCACAACCCTCACAACCTCCACAACCCTCACAACCTCCACAACCCTCACAACCCTCACAACCCTCACAACCCTCACAACCTCCACAACCCTCACAACCCTCACAACCCTCACAACCCTCACAACCCTCACAACCTCCACAACCCTCAAAACCCTCACAACCTCCACAACCCTCACAACCTCCACAACCTCTACAACCCTCACAACCTCCACAACCCTCACAACCCTCACAACCTCCACAACCCTCACAACCCTCAAAACCCTCACAACCCTCACAACCTCCACAACCTCCACAACCCTCACAACCTCCACAACCCTCACAACCCTCACAACCTCCACAACCCTCACAACCTCCACAACCCTCACAACCCTCAAAACCCTCACAACCTCCACAACCCTCACAACCTCCACAACCCTCACAACCCTCACAACCTCCACAACCCTCACAACCTCCACAACCCTCACAACTCTCACAACCTTCACAACTCCCACAACCCTCACAACCTCCACAACCCTCACAACCTCCACAACCCTCACAACCCTCACAACCCTCACAACCTCCACAACCCTCACAACCTCCACAACCCTCACAATCTCCACAACCCTCACAACCCTCACAACCCTCACAACCTCCACAACCCTCACAACTCCCACAATCCTCACAACCTCCACAACCCTTACAACTCCCACAACCCTCACAACCTTCACAACTCCCACAACCATGAAAACTACCTCAACAGCCACGTATGCCCATATGCAACAACCATAGTAGCACGTATCTAACACAAGCAACTTAAAAGTTTGTGTAAACATGGTGACATTTACCTCATGTACCCGCGTTTGGTCCTGTTATTAAAGACTGATAACACTCGAATGTCAAGGATCTTTTTATTTTGTTATACCTTTCTTACACAATAAGTATACCCTTATTTTAGCCTATTCTCTTAAAGGTTTTACAGTTCAACAGGTTATTGCTGGAAAACAATATTGAAAATATGAAAAATCTGTATGTTAAATATCGGCTCTTGTTCCGGTTTTAAATGTTAATAGTCTTAGACTAATGCGGTAAGTAGCACCACAGAGACATCTCTGAAAAATCGTACTAATTAACTAACTGTTAATTTTAAACCATTTGAGGTACATGCAGTTGAACAATGTTATATTGTCAACACCAACAACTCATGAACAAAACAGTTCTCCCATATATAATTTAACTGGCAAAGATGTCGACAACATGAGTAAGCATACCGTTTTCTGAGATACTACATTGAGATTTGACCATCACCTTTTAAAGCAAATTTGTATTTACGTAATAGTGTGAACCAGCAATACAAATGTATGTGAAATTGCAAAGCTGAAAAGGTGTGACTGTTATTTTTTTTTAAGAACAAAAAAAATGCTGTTATTGTTAGCAGCTGATTTCAATGACTTTGCCTTAATTTATGTTATAAGAACAATTAATATTCCATTAGTTACTTTTTTACATTGTAAAATTAAATTTTGATGCTTATTAAATATGGGCAGCTTTGCTTTGATGATTAATTGCACATGACACGTTTAATTTTAGGGACATTAAATACGGTCAGTGT
Organism: Siderastrea radians; assembly: GCA_964017195.1. Classification (NCBI taxonomy): domain Eukaryota; kingdom Metazoa; phylum Cnidaria; class Anthozoa; order Scleractinia; family Rhizangiidae; genus Siderastrea; species Siderastrea radians. The sequence goes on along the minus strand of OZ024896.1, from coordinate 31,680,799 downwards.
AAAGGACGGACTGCGGACTGCGGACTGCAGACTGCGGACTGGACTGGGTATAAAGCGCGGACTGGGTATAAAACACGGACTGAATAAAAAAAGGACTGAGTTTAAAAATTGCTGTACTGACCAATAAATATCACAAATAGCTACTTTTTCAGTTTTCTCCAGCACTTTTGAGTTGTCGAAGACCAAATCATGCTTTCCCGCCCCGTTTGAGCTTTTTAAGCAGGTCTGAGTGGAACGCTAACAAACGTAAACATTGCAAATTCAAAGTGCGTACATAATTTCAACTGTGCAATAAAAATCGCTAACATTTAGCACTTCTACTTTGGAGATGACTTTCGAGCCACGTCTTTGGTTTTCCTATTTAAACTGAATTTCAAAATTAAGAACGTCGTTTAAATGTATATATTTTTTATTTCGTGACTTCAGGTTAATCATGACCAAAAGTACAAAATGGATAAGAAACTTAGTCGGGAAAGAACCAAAGTTTCATCTGGATTGGCTCTTTAGAGAGAATAAAAATTTGTCTGCGCATAAACATTTAGTTTCTTGATTCCATTAATTTCACACTCCAAGAGCCAATTTTGCACTTGTTGATTTAAATTCAGTCGGCATTTTATACTCAGTCCGACTAGTCCGCGGGTCCATTTGTTTTAATAGTTCGACTCAGAAACCGCTTAAACGGCCGGAGACAAACTGCCTTCAGCAGATTTAATAATTCTACGGCTTTGTTTAGCAGATTTTTGTTCTTCTTGAAAAGGGATGAGGTAAGTCGAAGTTGACAAATTTAATTTGTGACCATTGGTCGGGTTTCCAGAAATGTTTCTCTGTTGCGTGACATCAGGTAAGCAAGTCGCTGTCGGCTTCAAAAGTACTCTAGCTGATTTCAACGTGCAACTGCAGAACTCCCAAGCTTAAATGTGTAATTTATCTTACCTAAGCTGTGTGACAATCCCACTCTCAACCTCTCTGTACAAAAACTGTGTTTAAACCTAATCTCCCTCCTTTAAATTCGAAGTTCCTTGTTGTTGTCTGATTTGGAAGTAATTTTCAGAATTTTCGAAGCCATATTTTAAATTATTGAACGAAATACTGTAAATAAAAGACACCCTACTCAAAAGCGCTGGAGAAAACTGAAAAAGTAGCATTTTCTGATATTTATTGGTCAGTACAGCAATTTTTTAACTCAGTACGCATGTTATGTTCAGTCCGTGTTTTATACCCAGTCCGCATTTTACACCCAGTCCGGTCCGCAGTCCACAGTCCGCAGTCCGTGTTTTATACTGACCGACATTAAATATAAGAGTTTTTGTCATTTGAATATTGCCTTGTTGTAAAAGTCTCACACCTGTGAGTAACACACATTTTTTTTATGAAATACAATAATGCTTTATCATTGTGAAAAAAAGTTACAATAGCACCTTGATCATAAAGTCCTAAGGCGCCTTACAAATCAATCTTGAAGTGTTAAAAGTAGATTAAAATTTCAACACACAATCAAAATTCGTCTTCTCTCAGATTAATCTAAAACATGCATCCAAATATAACTGGGATTAAGTGACTAGGACTCTTCAAAGCAGAGATAAAAGGAAATTAGCAAGTGAGATTGCTTACTTAGTTGCAATGCTATATTCAAGTGTACCAACGCAACTACTATTGTCTTGAACTCATTTTTTGTGTGTATGCACTTAAATTTCATTTTTCTTCCACTAAAAGTGATGAAAATGCTCTGATCCTGCCTTTCTAGCTACTTATAGTTGCAGCATTTATAGCTTGCCTGCTTCAATCTTGCCGTGCTCATAGTCAGCCCTACGCATTTCAAGTGTTATACTCACAGGTTTATTTAAAGGAAAATCAAACTCAACTTCATTTGAATGGTTTTGTACTAAGACACAGAATTTTTACACAAAGGCAATTCCATGACAAGTTTTCCTTGTCAAGCTGTACACTTGAGCAAGCTCAGCTAATTGACAGCTATTGTGCCAAGTGTCTTCGCTCAAAACCTAATTAGTGTGAGGCTTTAACAACAAGGCAATATTCAAGTGACAAAAACTCTCATATTTAATGTCCCTAAAATTAAACTTGTCATGTGCAATTAATCATCAAAGCAAAGCTGCCCATATTTAATAAGCATCAAAATTTAATTTTACAATGTTAAAAAGTAACTAATGGAATATTAATTGTTCTTATAACATAAATTAAGGCAAAGTCATTGAAATCAGCTGCTAACAATAACAGCATTTTTTTTATTCTTAAAAAATAGCAGTCACACCTTTTCAGCTTTGCAATTTCACATACATTTGTATTGCTGGTTTGCACTATTACATAAATACAAATTTGCGTTAAAAGGTGATGGTCAAATGTCAATGCAGTATCTCAGAAAACGGTATGCTTACTCATGTTGTCGACATCTTTGCCAATTAAATTATATATGGGAGAACTGTTTTGTTTATGAGTTGTTGGTGTTGACAATATAACATTGTTCAACTGCATGTACCTCAAATGGTTTAAAATTAACAGTTAGTTAATTAGTACGATTTTTCAGAGATGTCTCTGTGGTGCAACTTACCGCATTAGTCTAAGACTATTAACATTTAAAACCAGAACAAGAGCCGACATTCAACATACAGATTTTCATATTTTCAATATTGTTTTCCAGCAATAACCTGTTGAATTGTAAAACCTTTAACAGAATAAGCTAAAATAAGGGTATATTTATTGTGTAAGAAAGGTATAACAATTGAAAATAAAAAGATCCTTGACATTCGAGAGTGTTATCAGTCTTTAATAACAGGACAAAACGCGGGTACATGAGGTAAATGTCACCATGTTTACACAAACTTTTAAGTTGCTTGTGTTAGATACGTGCTACTATGGTTGTTGCATATGGGCATACGTGGCTGTCGAGGTAGTTTTCATGGTTGTGGGAGTTGTGAGGGTTGTGGACGTTGTGAGGGTTGTGGAGGTTGTGAGGGTTGTGGAGGTTGTGGAGGTTGTGAAGGTTGTGAGGGTTGTGGAGGTTGTGAGGGTTGTGAGGGTTGTGGAGGTTGTGAGGGTTGTGGAGGTTGTGAGGGTTGTGGAGGTTGTGAGGGTTGTGAGGGTTGTGGAGGTTGTGGAGGTTGTGAGGGTTGTGGAGGTTGTGAGGGTTGTGGAGGTTGTGGAGGTTGTGAGGGTTGTGAGGGTTGTGGAGGTTGTGAGGGTTGTGGAGGTTGTGGAGGTTGTGAGGGTTGTGGAGGTTGTGAGGGTTGTGAGGGTTGTGGAGGTTGTGAGGGTTGTGGAGGTTGTGAGGGTTGTGGAGGTTGTGGAGGTTGTGAGGGTTGTGGAGGTTGTGAGGGTTGTGGGAGTTGTGAGGGTTGTGGAGGTTGTGAGGGTTGTGGGAGTTGTGAGGGTTGTGGGAGTTGTGAGGGTTGTGGAGGTTGTGAAGGTTGTGAGGGTTGTGAGGGTTGTGGAGGTTGTGAGGGTTGTGGAGGTTGTGGAGGTTGTGAGGGTTGTGGAGGTTGTGAGGGTTGTGGAGGTTGTGGAGGTTGTGAGGGTTGTGGAGGTTGTGGAGGTTGTGAGGGTTGTGGAGGTTGTGGAGGTTGTGAGGGTTGTGGAGGTTGTGAGGGTTGTGAGGGTTGTGGAGGTTGTGAGGGTTGTGGAGGTTGTGAGGGTTGTGGAGGTTGTGGAGGTTGTGAGGGTTGTGGAGGTTGTGAGGGTTGTGGGAGTTGTGAGGGTTGTGGAGGTTGTGAGGGTTGTGGGAGTTGTGAGGGTTGTGGGAGTTGTGAGGGTTGTGGAGGTTGTGAAGGTTGTGAGGGTTGTGAGGGTTGTGGAGGTTGTGAGGGTTGTGGAAGTTGTGAGGGTTGTGAGGGTTGTGGAGGTTGTGAGGGTTGTGGAGGTTGTGGAGGTTGTGAGGGTTGTGGAGGTTGTGAGGGTTGTGGAGGTTGTGGAGGTTGTGAGGGTTGTGGAGGTTGTGAGGGTTGTGGGAGTTGTGAGGGTTGTGGGAGTTGTGAGGGTTGTGGAGGTTGTGAGGGTTGTGAGGGTTGTGGAGGTTGTGAGGGTGGTGAGGGTTGTGGAGGTTGTGAGGGTTGTGAGGGTTGTGAGGGTTGTGGAGGTTGTGAGGGTTGTGGGAGTTGTGAGGGTTGTGAGGGTTGTGTAGGTTGTGGGAGTTGTGGGGGTTGTGAGGGTTGTGGAGGTTGTGGGAGTTGTGGGGGTTGTGAGGGTTGTGGGAGTTGTGAGGGTTGTGGAAGATGTGAGGGTTGTGAGGGTTGTGGGAGTTGTGAGGGTTGTGGCAGTTGTGAGGGTTGTGAGAGTTGTGAGAGTTGTGCGAGTTGTGAGTGTTGTGGGAGTTGTAAGAGTTGTAAGATTTAATGAAATTCAACGTTCTATTGAATAATCTAAGAGAGAGGGAAGCACTGAAATGACTGTGTATTTGATTTCTGAGAATGGAGAAAAGTGGTGCAGCTAGAGTGAAATAAGTTTATTACTGCTGTGTACTATTTAGTGTTACCCACTTTAAACAAAGGGTTTTCTTATTATACTTACTACAGTAGCTGTCTATTTTGCCCTCGCAGTGAAATACACTGCGTACTGTTCTACAGCCATCTCGGTTGTGGTTGTTGTGCCCCAACCTGAAGTACAACCCCTAAAAAAGGAGCTGGTTGTGGTGGTTGTGCCACAACCAGAAGCACAACCCCTAAAAGTCCATCCAAAAACGTGCCAGGTATATTTCAAAATTGAATAATGAAAAATTCTTCAAATTTGTATCATGTAAAGTCGTATTTTCCTTAAATAAATGGAATAAAAAAGTGGGGTCACCGAGTTCATTTGGGAGAAAACGACCATTTATTTCTCTGAACAGCTCAGCTTCCATAGGAAACCTATCAAGTTCCGAATGCGCGCGTGCTCGTGCACACGCTAATCACGCAAAAATGATGCGCAGAAAGGATGCGCAATGCAATTGAATGGAATCACCTTAAAAGAAATGAATCAATTGAAATTAGAAAAAATCATTGTGTAAGGTCAATAATAAATCGAAAAACAAATAATTAGAAAATAAAAAAGAAATCTGGCTGAAATCTGTCATGATCGGCATCTACCACTTTTTAATCCTCAGACTACGAAAAGGTGCCTGTGTTTTCTGTAATCTGTATACACAGACTTTTCTGTGAAGTTATTGTGCTTCCTCACAAGCTGTCTTGTCCTTCACTTACTTGACCTTCACCAGCCTCTGCTTTTTTGGTTTAACCTTCAGTGAGACCGAGATCTTGATCGGGAACGCGATCTTTTGCTGAGGAAAGAAAAAACATTGCACAAAAGATGAAATCTGTCATTGTTGACGTGTCTTTTTGGGAACCATCCTGGGAATAAAATTGACATGTTAAAAAAACCCAGAAGTATCTTTTTACATCAGCAGCAAAGAATTAGAAATCTTGATAACTAAGGGGGAGGGAGGGGCAACTAAGACCAATTTCAAATTTGAGCCCTGATATGAAAATGCATATTCTCCTCACTGTTCTCCATAAGTTTCATATGGAACCAGTAAGGAGAATTTGTCTAGAGACCAAATAAGAATGCATCTCATGATAAGACAAAACCCAAACCTCCTGTCCCTTGGACTGTCTCTACTCGATTGTTTAGGAGATCGTGATCGGGAGCGCGAGTTGGACTTAGATCTAGATCTAGATCTTGAACTGGAGCTTCTTGAATGAGATCTTGAATGCGAGCGTGAAGAGCGGCTTCTTGATCTCGATGAAGATGAAGAGGATGAACTACTGCTACTGCGTCGTTTTTTCTTGCTTGGTGGAGAGCCTGACTTTGATCTTGAGCGGCTGAAAAAAAGAAGAATTTTTAAGCTGTTTTCAGAGTTGCATGCATAGTGACTGTCTTTCAACATGCCATATTTGGCATGCAATGTAACCAGGCCTAAGGCTAAACTGTAAGAAAACAGATTTGTTTATGGCCACACTAAAATTTTCAAGATGATGGATTTTTTTGTCATTAGACTTAGGAAGGGGATATCCAAAATTCATTCCTTGAATGACAAAGCAACTGTTTTGCATGTTTACGCCTTGCAAACAAAGTGGTGAGCCAATTGACAAGGCATAAATTAATGAATTATCCTGTACACCCAGGGGGGGCACTCCCCAAAAATTTGGGTGGGGGTGTGCGGCGCACTCCTTGAACCCCCTATTTTTGATTTTCCATACCCTATTACAGACCTGACCCAAAATTCAATACCCTATTTCAGACCGGCCCAGGAACTGCTTCGGTTTGCGTAGACATTGAGAAGAGCTTAAAAATTTCTTTTTTTTTAATCAAACCATACTTCTCAAGAGAAGATAATAATGAAAAAGTAGCTTCTTCTAAAAACCATACCCAATTCCAAACAAACGTTACCCTATTTCAGACCAAAATGGTCAAAATCTGTACCCTATTTCAGACTAAAATGGCTCGAAAACCATACCCTTTGGCGCGGCACATACCCATCTAGATTATATAAGGGAGTGACCCCCCTCCCCTCTTCCGTGGCCTGTAAAATGGGAGCTGTGCAATAGCAACACTCTTCTTTGGTAATTTGAGGTCAGCAGTTTTGGTATTTTGTAGTTTCTTTAGTCAATAACATTAAAAAGTACCAGCTTGACAGTTTTTATAGTCTTTCAGCTGTTTACGTAGCATATCCAGAGATGGCATGTTGAAAGATTGTTGCTATTTGCTGCTATACAAATAAAAATGAAAACCGAAGTAAGACATCAAGATTACCAATTTATAATGACAACTAATAGCTACAGTACACACCGGGTGAGAGGAACATTCTCTTAAGCCAGCGAGTACTCATATCAGAAATACATGTACTGATAAAATACACTGTACTTCAATTCACATACTTCGGTCTCACAACATTCACCTTGCATGGACTGCTCTTAACGTTTATCAGAAACTGTAACCTGCAAGCATACCCCGTTGTTTGGATTTTGTGTGATTGTCTCATGTGAGCAGCAAGAAAAAAGTTATATCCCAAAGTGCTTGCCGATGAAGTCTGAGAAAACAGCCAACGTTTCACGAGGTCGCTACTTGAGTCCTCGCAAACGACGTCTGAGTAATGAGCGCAGAAAATCCATACTGATGACGTGTCTTTGCCACTTGCATAAGACAAGTGTAAACTTATAACAAAAAGGGAAGACTGCTCTCACGATACATCCACTGGTTATTCCACCTAATAAAAGGTCATTTGATATGGAACTGTTTAGCAGACTTCAATCTATTCCATAGTAGATTGATCTGAGAGCAACACAACCATAGGAAAAAAAACCTGTATGCTAGAGTTTTATATGGTAGCCACAAAAAATGGCAGAGTGCCTGACCCCACCTGAATGGTGAAGGATTGGTGGGACAGGCAGGGGGGGAAGATTACCGGCCCTTATCCTTGGTTTCAGCATCTGAGTCATCATCAACATTGTACTTGGACAGGTCACCATCTTCATCGTCCTCCTCATCCTGTAGCAACAACAAACAGATAAAAAAATGTTGCTTCATTACCATAACGATCAGCATTTTTGCCTCAGTATTGTAGTGGTTATCATGCCCACGGCAACTGGGGAGTCGTAGGTTCGATTTCTACTTGGGACAACATGTTTTTCTTTTCATGTGAATAAGAACAAGACGTTTGAAAAAGAAAAGAATAAGTACTACATATAAGAAGTCTATGACTGCCCCAACAAGGGAGCCTGGAGCAAGTCTCACATATAGTCTCGAAAAGATTTAGCATTCCATGAAACGGCTTATGTGAATCTATTCACTACAAAAAAGTGGTCACATTGTAAGTGTGGTTGCCTCAATGGCCAAACAGTGAAAAAAAAAATGCATCAATTTCTTGTCAAATTTGAACTTGATCAAACTAGGTTCAAGTTCACACAAGCCAATGCAAGTAAACGGCCAAAAAGAGTCACATGTCAACGTAAGTTTTCATCTTGCATAAACTGGAAACGGCCAAAAGAGTCACACGTCAACGTAAAGAGTCAGATGTTAACATCAGTTTTCATCTTGCATAAACTGGTGGCTCTATTTGGCTGAGCCTCTTTTTTTTCTTTGAACAATACCTCATCATCCAAGTTATATTTTGACAAGTCACCATCTCCTTCATCGTCATCATCTTCCTCTTCCTCCTCTGGCTCAGCATTGGTCACTTTCTGCAAATGAATAACAAAGATGCCCGCGTGATAACGTAAATGATTATAGTCAGCAAGACTCGAAATAGCCAAACTTAGCTTATTTCAGAAGTTGAAAACGTATTCAAGCATTTCCCAGTTGATACTGGAGGGTATTTTAGGGAAGAAAGGGGTGAGGAATGCTGCCACAAAATTCTCTTGAAGTTTTTTCTCTGAGAACATCAAAACCCTTAACCCCTTAACTGATGAAGGGATTAACCCTGAAATGTCCGTCTGTGTTTTTTATGCAGTTTTCAGTGTTCTAGAGACACAATAATTATTCTCATTTATCATTCATTCATTATTATTTTATTTTGAGTGCTATGCAGCAATAACTTTTACTGTGTTATTTACCTTTACCCCGTAGCCTACTGACTTGACAATGTGAAGATACTGTTGCAGGAAATGAAATGTTGGGAACTAAATCTTTTAAAACATTCAATCATTTGCCTACAATACCTGTTCAGGAACTGGTTGCTGGGCTCCTTTCTTTGATTTTTTCCTTCTCCCAAACTATTATTCATGAACACAACAAGAAAATAAAACATAGAGAAATTAAGGCTGTTCAGCAGATTAAAATACATACACTACATCAATGGTGGCTTCCTGGGCAAGACCAGGACCAGGGCAAAGAGGGACTAAAATTCCTGCTTCCTGTACCTACCAAGAAAGCAGTGTTCATATCCTCAATAAATTAATCAATTAAAATTAAATTAAATTTAATCACTCGAACTCCCCATAACTCAAACCTTTTTTGATTTCCCTTAAAGATTTGAATTATGGGGAGTCAACTTTATTATTTTTTATGAGACATCCACTACATATAATACATTTGATTCTAGGCAGACATTACTTAGGCCTCTTTGCACCATGTGGTGAGAAGACATTACCAGCTTTATAATTATGGCTAGTGGGAGAAAGTGTATTCTGTATTAGGCAGAGTCGTGAAACAATGGGCATACCATAAAAATCAATGCTACAATACAGGTACATGTACGTACAATTAAACTGAGTACAAGTTATTTAAAAAAATGTGCAGTTAAAAAGTAAAGGGTGAAAAAAGGCTAACCAGACAAAACTTTTGGCCTGTATAATTGCAGGAAGATTTATGGATATTGAAGGATCTCAAGACATTGCATATTTCAGAATATGAACTGTTCAAGAAGAATTTGTAGCCATTTCACTGTTATCCTCACTTATTGACTAATTTTGTCCAAACATTTTGCCTCGGTGGGCTCAGTGGTCCCACTAAAAGTCCACAAACACAAGCACATGCACACATTGTCAACCTTTGAAAGTACCTCATCAAAATCATCATCAGAATCCTCCCTCTGAATGTACTCAACTCCTTCACGTTCATTATATCCACCACCATAGCCTAAAAACCGAGAAACAAGTCAAAGTCACCTTTTCTCATTCACGCTGAGCTGTAACAACCCTGATAGAGATCCTATACAGATCCTACAGGAATTTCTGGGATCATATAAGATCCTACAGGATCCTGTAAGTTCACACAGGAACCTGAGTAGGATCCTGAATGGCAATTTTAAACAGGATCCTATAGGATCACATAGGATCCTAAACAAGATGCTGTAGATGTTAATATAGGATCCTAACCCACAATCTTATCAGGATCGTGGGTTAGGATCCTGTAAGATCCTATCAGGATCCTATTAAGATCCTGTGTAGAATTTCTACCAGGGATTAGTATAAATCTAATAGCGTTCTATCATAAATGCTGCAATCTGATTGGCTATCCTACTCGTTATCTATTCCGTGATAGATAGTGAGTAGCGAAAAGGCGAGTGGCAGGTGCAGTCTTATACTTCAAAATAACAATGCAATTAAGTAAAACTTTTCACTTTCGTGGTATATTAATCGAGATTTATACTAAAACAACTAGATTATTCGCTCTCGATTTCTATGCGTGATAGAAATCTCGAGCTCATAATCTAATTTTTAAATAGAAGAGATTCCTTACCTGTCCTGGATTCAACTTTTGCAAATTTAGGTTGACCACACATGTTACAGTCAGATCTGCGAGCCCAGTTCACATTTCCACATCTACAAGAAAAACAGGTAAAACAAATCATTCTAATAAACCACGTCAAGGTACACATGTATGATCCAGAAAAGATTGAATATCCTGTCACATCAGTGTCATCATTCACATCTTAACCTACAGCATTATGGAACATATCAAGTTTCAAGTTTGAATGATAATTTGAAATTTCTCGTTTCAAAAAGGAGTCATAACAATGGGCCAACACAGCCTTCTCTCCAATAGTAACACTCACTTCATCACTCATTTCAATAATCTGCTCTCCAGATGAAAACTTTCACATTCAAGACTCATGCCTCGCAGACATTACCCACCAAAACACTAAAATTCCGCACCCCTCACTAACTTAAGTTTCATGAGCACATACTTAGAGCACATCCAGTCATCAGCACTAAACAGTCCTTTGCTTTTTGCTGCAGCCTGCTTTCCAATTTGAGTACCAGTAAACTTCACTGAATTGATCTTTCCCTTTTCTGTCAGAAAATAGAGTGGCAATAAAAACATAAGAAATTCACTCTGAAACCTCCTAGACTTGCAGGGGAGTGCAGAGCGGGATTTAAGAAAGTCTGTGAAACCTCCATTTTGTAAGGTATGTGTGGCCCTGACAGTTTTCTCACTGGAAGTAGTAGTCGAGGCAGTAGTTGCAGAGGTAGTGGTAGTGCTATCAGTAATTTTTTTGCCCACACTGCTCATTGGTACCTACCCTAGCAGGACCTCTTCATACAAATGTCATGCTCTCTTCTATAAGTTAGATAGGCACGGTATATACAGCTCCAAAGGGTATGGTTTTCAAGCTGTTTTGGACTGAAATAGGATATAGATTTTGACCATTTTGGTCTAAAATAGGGAAAGGTTTCTGCATTCTGGTCCATAATTGAAGGGCTTGGTGGAAAAAGGGCGTAAGTGATGATTTGAGGTTAAAATCGAAATTGGTGCTATTCAGCTGAACATTGGCACACAGACTGGTTTTCATGTAAGGAACACTCTTGTGCATTTATTTCTTGACCTGAGATCTAAAATTGGAAGAATTAGCGTATTACTTTTGCGTAAAAAGTTTTGTTGAACTGAACTCACTCAAGTGAAGCATGAGTGACTTCTTTTGTTCCCTGCCTGAACTAAAACAAAGGAATTCAACCTAGAATTTGCAGACCTGTTGTTTTCTTTGTGTCAGTTATAAGCAAAAGTAATATGCTAATTCTTCTAATTGAAGCTCTCACGTCAAGAAATAAATGCACAACAATGTTCCTTACACGAAAACCAGTCTGTGTGCCAATGTTCAGCTAAATAGCACCAATTTAGATATTCAACCTATAATCATCACTTACACCCTTTTTCCACCATGCCCTTCAATTGGGTATGGTTTTTAGAGGGAGCCCACCTTTTTATTATCATCTCTTTAACATTGGTCTGAACTAGGGTACTAATTTTATAGGGCAGGTCTCAAATGGGGTATCGAATTTTGGGTCAGGTCTGAAATACAGCAGAGAAAATCACATATTTTGGTCTGAAATAGGGTAAGGGTTTCAAGGAGTGCACTGCACACCCCACCCAGACTTTCCAGGAGAAACCCCCCAACCCCGGGGCATTTTGATCCTTTAGTGGCCTTATACATAATTCTACCAAACAACACTTTTATGATCCCAAGACTTGTAAATACTTAAGCAACAAACAACCTTAATTTTTTAAGCAAACATGGGGATTAGTTTCTAAAGAAACTATGGTGCTGCGTCAGTGGGTAAGTGAAACATAAAATTTTGGATTTATCAACTGAGTTAATTAATATGGTCAATTAGCCTCCGTAGAGAGACTGAAAGCTGACGTTTTGAGGGTAACCCTTTCGTCAGAGGGAATCCACTGATGAAGGGCTAACGCTCGAAACGTCAGCTTTCAATCTCTTTACGGTGGCCAATTTATCTTATTAACGTAACTCAGTTGATAAATCCAAAGTTTTGTGTTTTTAATTTTTTAAGCCCTTATTCAAAATTGGTATAGAAAAGAATGCAATTTAGTATTATATTGATTAACATTATTATATATAGGAAAAAATGATAATTAGGACTGAGTATCACAATTACAAGGTAAACAATTGGATTCAAGTTACAATTTTAGTAAAATCATGTAAAATTATGCTCAGCCTCCATGTAAACTCACAACTATTCACGCAAACTTAAAAACAAACAACTATTTGACGACTTTCCCTTTTCCTTGGCACCAAATTCAAGGATTTGTCTCCCTGAATTTAAAATCTTAAGACTTCCTTTTGCACGGTAGCAGTTATTGGCGCCAAAAATGTAAATTACAATAAATACACCAACAAACAGATCAGAAACGTGGTCAGAACACGAACCCACCTTTCCCGCATCGATTACAAGAAGTGCGTCGAGCAAAATTGATGTTTCCGCACCTGAAACACACCAAATTAAAGCCATTACAAAACATTGAAGAAAGTGGAGCTCTATTACTCGGAATTTACCTTTTATCGGGGCAAACCCAGTCGCCATCATTCACTTTTAGCTTGGAAGACATGTTTCTTGGATGCTTCCCTTTTGAGAATTCGCACGAGGAACACTGGTGAAGAGTTGTCACAGGCTAACCAAGGACCACCACGGATAACAAAGGCACGTGGAGGGATCCCGGGAGGGATTTTTAAAATCATTTTTGGCAATGAAATAAGCAAGAAATCACTTATTGCAGTTGGTTAAAGATAGCAACTACTTTTGTTTTCCAATTCTTTCATTGATGTTTCGCAAGGATTGACAGGATTTGTAGGATTAAAGGCCAGTGACCCATCCGCTCATAAAAATCACTTAGATCGCAAATAAACACCATGCATAAACAGCTGATCGTTAAAAAAGCCCATTAAAACGAGAAAACATTTAAAACGATACATTTCCAGGTTACTAAGAGCTAAGAAGTTATCAAAAGCATTTCCTGTGGTATGTAGTTTCCAGGCCTCTTCGTGTCTGGGCGTATTCAAAATAAATCCAAAATGGCGCGGGTTGAACAACAGTGTGCGACTGAAGGTTCCACTGACATCCCTTACTATCTTCAGCTCTCATATTTTACGATTTATCTCACAAAAGGAATAGAGATCCTTGAATATTATACAAAGGTCAGTCGATGCTAGTTCCGTTTTTTCTTTTAGTATTTCGAGTGGTAACGATAAATTTGCGAAATTAGCCTTTGTTCTAGTTTAATCTTATATAAGATGACATAATATCATCTTTAGCTTGCATGCTGAATATTTTCTTATTCTTTCTAACAGGTCCCTTTTTATCACGTCCTTTTTGAAGCTGTCTTAGTTCTTTGGATTATTAGGCTGATAACCAGCAAGACATTTAGATTCAGAGAACAGAAGATTGAACTCACTGAGAAGGTTTGATTTGTGAATTTGTACAACAAAATTACAAGCTTAGAATTAATTTATCGCGATGGTTTGCAACCAGTCCCTAGAGATTCAAAAGACAATGGCGTGGCGGCCATGTTGGTGGTACTAACAAAAGGAGTTAATGATGAGCCTTTTGTTTATGACCGCCAACATGGTGACGATGATGTAACATGCAAACAGAGAATGGCTCACCCCTTTGATAATCAAGGGTATACAAAGTGTACTGAGGTATACTGAAGAACTAGAATGTTGCACAGGTTAGCAGTGTTGTTAATTACAACACTACAATCCAATTCCCCTTTCCTTCCCCACATGTCAAAAGGCTCCTTCTTCTTTTGAATGTGATATTCAAATAATTATACAACTTCCTGGTATAGGCCCCCAAAGAGTGGTTTGCCAGTATGCATTTCAGCCACCAAGCATCAAATAGGGTATGTGCCACTGGCTTTATTTTGCAGGGTCAATTCAATAAAGAAACTACAACTTGTAAATACAAGAATTTAATAAAAGAATTTTCTACTCTGGAACTTACATGTGAAGCACGAGTCAGATACAAGAGTAAATTACAATTGTAGCCCTAAAATTGTAAACTCCGCTGGCACGCACTTGTAGGTTACAAGTGTACAATCCAATCTCTCTACTTTAATCTATGCTAATATATACTCTATTTGCAGGTTTATTAATTCCAAAAGATGAGCAAAAGCGTGCTCAGAGAGACGAAAATTCACCCAAAATTCCCTTAGATTTTCTGGTCTAACAGCTGCCTCTCCTCGAAATTTCTAGGTTGCCAGAAATTGGATGCCTCAGCAGCTCGTTGAGTTCAGTCTTTGCTAGAGGAAAACATATTTTGTCACAAAAATATGCTTTTTGCAAGACGTACCCAATGCTTACAAGTGACATGGGACTTGTAATTTGCACTTGTGATTTACAAGTTGGACTCTTGTAAAAATACAAGTCGTACCCTTGTAAAAGTTTTATTAAATTTGATACTTATCATATTTTAGATGTGTAGTGCTGGACCTGTAATAACAAGTCGTTCACTTGTAACTTGGACTTGTAACGATGTTTATTAAACTCATTTTCGTCTGCGCTTGTAAATACAATGGTCTGGCTTGTAGATTACAAGTGTAAAAGTTTTATTAAAATGACCCCAGGTTTCGGCCAAAAACTAAAAGTATGCGTACCTGTTAATGATGAGAAAAAACTTTCAGTTTGTACCTGTTTACTACACAACAATCCAGGGTTGTCCACAACTTTTCAAGTAGCTGGCAAAAATTTCTATGTGGCCGGATAGTGGTTATTGAGCGCCAAAGGTGATCCCTTCTAGGGGGGTCTGGGGGCATGCCCCCCAACGAAATTTTTAGATTTTAAGTCCCCAGAAACAGAATTTCCTTAATTCTGAGCACAAATTTCCAATAATGTCAGTTCCAAAAGTAATCGTAACTTTTCAATTTTATTTGTATAAACTCATGCCTTCAGTGGTTTTCTACATATAATTCCCAGATCTCAACATAATGAACTAATAATTGTGTATCTCTGTGCCAACCAGATTATTCTAAAGTCAATAAACCGCAATGGGAAATATATCACAAAAGTAGCAGGCACAAACGACCCAAGTAGCCGGTTAATTCTGCCGGCTGCCGGCTGCCGGCTGTTAGGGACAACCCTGCAATCAGAGTTGTAGAAAAACAATGTAGAAAAAATAGCTGAAGAACCACTTATGACAACTACTGTGGTTAGATAGAGGTTACAGGGTAGGAACCAAGGCCCAAGCTTCTAACAGCTGGAGATCTAATCCCAGTCCATTAGTATAAATTTTCCTTTGCTCCTAGGAAGAGGAAGAACTCATTGAAGAGTGGCAACCAGAACCACTGGTTCCCGTAGCACCGACATATGATTTAGATGCAATCACTCCAAAAGTGGTTCAGGGGTATGTTATTTATGCTAATTTTGGGCAGTGCTCTCTGCTTAACACCCCTTCTTACTTCAGATGTATCATTCAATAACTGCAATATGTGTACAGTTATTGATTTAAGTGACTGTTGTTTTTCTTTTATTACTATTCTCTCAGGAAACCAGGACATACATTAAAGATAGATGATAAAGAGTGTCTCAATTTTGCTACATTCAATTTTCTTGGTTTTGTGGGGAATGAGAAAATAGAGGTATGCACTACTTCTTTATTGGTAATCAAAAATTTATTTGTATCTGTTAATTAAAAATATAATTATCTAAACTAGAGGTTCTTATCAGAAGTACTGGCAATTTAACACAGTCTTAAGTGCTTCCTTCAAGCTTTCACACTGTGCCCTCTTGTAATGATGTACACAGTGCTTTCAATAAGCACCGACGGCCGACGAAAAGCGTCGGCTATTCCCTCAAAAAAGTCGGCTACTTTTTGCCCTAAATTGAAGTAATTAAAGGAAGATTGTTTCAAACCCCTTGTTGATACAGTCGGTTACTCTACTCAAACTAGCTGCCTACCCTGATGTACAGTATATTTTTTGGCTTACCTACAAAGTTGGTGTTGCACCCTGCAGACTTTGCTTGTCAAGTTTGCAGGATACACTGATACCAAAGTTACGTGTATAAAATAATGCACTTTCAATATCTATGTGTATGTCTGGTAAAAGGTTATCTGTCACAGAAATCTATGGCAGATAGATATTCTGAGAATCAATAAACAAGTAACAATTCCATTGTGAAATTTTTGATGAAAAATTATTTATGTAAATATTACTGCTGGTGTTGATATAAGAGTGATAATTGCATACACACAAAACATTCCCAAAAATAAAGATTTAAATGACAAAAAAGTAATCATTTAATTTGATTTTAGTTGACAACTAAGAAGCTAATGCTAACAGATATTGTATTATAATACATGTCCACTGTGTCTATTGGAAAGTATAACTACACAGAATGATCACTGTACAAGAGACAACATTTCAGATATTTATAGCTTGTGATGTTAGTTACAGATTACTATAATATGAATGCTTGGAAAGCTGGAAGTGCTCAGTGTAGCCATGCTAACTATGGTGCAGCATGCTTCTTTTGTTAAAAAGAAAATTCAAGTGGTAGATTTATAGCTGTGTTTTCACAGTGATTGTAATGTAAGGCACTGATTTAAGAGAAATTCAAATCTCCTTTTTTTGCAAGGATACAGCTGTCAAAAGCCTTCACCGTTATGGTGTTGGATCATGTGGACCACGTGGTTTCTATGGTACTATAGGTAGGTACATTGTATTGTTAAAGAAACAACCTATAATACAAAATTGCCATAGTGCAGTTGAAAAAATTCTAAGTATGTGATGGGGTGAAAACAGAATAGGAAGTAATCAGAGTTATATTTCATTTACATGTAAGTGAAAATCCCAGCAAAAAATACGGTTTCAAAATTAATCCAGTCAGGGCTCAGTCATTTACCTGAAGGATCCTGTAGAAGTTTATTTTAAAAATAAGAGCTTTCAGGATCCTAGGTTAGGATTCTTTTTTTTTAACGACCCTATTATGATCTGGGATTTCTACAATGGAGGTTACTTAAGATACCTAAAATGTTTTAAATCTTTGCAGATGTTCATTTAGAGTTAGAGGAGAGACTTGCAAAGTTCATGAGAACAGAAGAGGCTATTCTTTATTCGTATGGGTTTTCTACAATAGCTAGTGCAATTCCTGCATATTCCAAGAGGGGGGATGTTATTTTTTGGTAAGTTGAAACAAAATGAGTGTATGGGATATTGTTGTACATTCTTAACAAAGACAAAACTCTCTTGAGATACTGAAACTTTGGGTTATCAGGAGAAAGCTGATAAGCAAAGTAAAGGAATTTTCACTGCTGTTGGTTCATGTCAGCAAGAAGTCCAAGTCATTGGTTTTGAGTTATTGAGATTCTATCATTTCATGTGTATTTTTTGTAGCTCACATAAGCCAAGTGGCCTACATCACCAGTGCTCATTGATCTCTGATTTCCTCTCTGAAAAGTGACTTGGAGCATGTCACTACTCCCTCCTGGATACTAGTCCACAGTAGACCCCCTCCCATCATTATAGTTTTATTAGGGAAAGCCATTTACATACCTGGGTGAGGACAGACAGTGTGGGAAAAACGTAGTTGTAATTTGGGGAGCAATTTGGGCTTAAATCAGATTAAAGTCCAGTGTGTTGTAATATCCATGTGTACCACTGTGGTCAATAATTTTTGCCAGTATTGGAAGGAACTGCCCTGTCAAAGATTGGCGTGTTAGTCATGCTAGCCTTTGATCTGGTGTTTCATTTATTTTTGGGCTAAATAGGTTGTTCCCTGGGCAAGACAGGTTTTTCTCCATGTATTTCCAGACCTCTTATAAGCAAACTCTTCAACATCATTCATCATGAGGCACCCATACCAATTTCATTTCTCTTGTTTTCCCTTCTCCCAGTGATAAAGGAGTTTCTTTTGCAATTCAAAAAGGGCTTGTAGCTTCACGAAGTCGTATTATGTGGTTTGAACACAACGATATGGAGGACCTGGAGAGACTCTTGGTTGAGCAGAAGGAGAAAGATAAAAAGGTTTTTAATTATGTAGCAGTAAATAAAACGTTAACTACTTGTCACTTCCTCCTTTGATTAGTTGCTTTTCCTACACTGAATAACAGCTGCAAGTAGAGCACCTTTTCATTGCAACCTGAAATTATGTTGCTTGTGACCCGTTTTAGCCCCAATAGTGAGAGGCGGGAGAAGAGGGATGGGAAACGGGATTACAAAGGAGGTGGGAAGCGGAAGAAAAAGGGGGAAATTATGCAACAGTGCGCAATATTTTGCAAACGAAAAAAAAGGCAAAGAGCGGGAGCCAACAAATACAGGGCGGGGACCGGGATTAAAGGTTATGGAAAGCGGGAGGTTTGAACCCTGTCCCTCCCCCCCCCCCCCAACTAGTGACCAACTTCCCCTTACATCGCCATAGACTGCAGCAGTCCCTTTCTGGATAGTCGAGAGGGCGTGCGAAATAGCCGAGCAAAAAACTGGAGCAAGGAGAAAAAACAAGAAGAGACTGGGGGAGACTGGGGGAGAGGCCTCTCCCCCAGTCTATTTTGCGCACCCTCTCAACTATCCAGAGAGGGGCTGCTAGCAGTCTTACATTGCCATGAATGATCAAACATACAGGTAATGAGAATGAAGTAAATGACCTTTTACAATAACTGAAGACTTTCTTTTACACTCACTAGCCTAGTTGCTTGCTGGAAACCATTGTTGGTTGGCTCTTGTGTTTCGGTCTGGGTGTTGTGCATTGTTTTTTCAATCTTTTGTTTTACGTCTTTTGGTTATCACAACCACTCCAATGCTAAGAAACTACTGTTAGTCTTGTAAGTAGTAGGTAGGTACTTTATTAAAATATCGATAAAATACTCTGCAGCTCATAGAGCTGAATTAGTTAACATTAACTAATAAATTTAAATCAAGATGGACCAAAAACAAAATATCACTATCCACATACCTGTTTTGTTTTGTTTAGTAATAACAAAATAAAATAATTTCTGAAACTTTTGTGTGATAATTTCTTGATGGCAGAATCCTAAGAAAGCAGGTGTGACCAGAAGATTTTTAGTTGTAGAAGGGATTTATGTCAATTATGGTGACATTGCACCACTTCCAAAACTAGTAAGTAAACATGTTACCTATGGCAAGATTAGGTGTCATAATCTTCACCACGTCACCAACGTGTACAATGTATCCTTCAGAGAAAGCACCATTTAAGCCAAGAGTGACCTGATTATTGGAAGTTAAACAAATTGCCAAGTGAAATTACTACCAAAACAGGTAGACCATGAATTCAAATACATGACAGATGGGAGTGAAATAATTGAAATATCACATTAACCAATGAGAGAAGTTGCAGGGATGTTCTTTGATTCATTAAATAACACTTATGACAGCTGTAGTTCTGTCACCTTGAAAAAATGCAAATGGTCACATTCCTGCATGAGCATCCAGTATAAAGTTTGCACGTAATATGTACCTCATTAACAGTTGTATATTTTATTATCGGGGGGTTTTCCAAAGTTCGGTATCCCTGAAAAAATCATTATTGATGACTTTCAACTCTGACAGTTTGTTGTGAATAACAGCTCTTATTTGCCCAACAGTTAGGTGGCACTTTTATCAAACACTGAACAGAATGGCCAACAGTTGGATGACAATAGGCCCATTGGGCACGTCAGCCAACTGATCACAGGGTGTGCCATTTTTATCCTGACTTTCCATCAGCATTTGGTTAAGCCCCTTTAAGGTCGGCACACACGAGGGGACTAGTCCCTGCAACTGGTCCCTGCGACTGGTCCCTGCGACTGGTCCCCTGTAGTGTGTACACGAAGGAAATAGTTGCGGGGACAAGTCCCTTGAAAAAATAAATTTAGGGCGCTTTAACTGAAATTCGCCGAAATGTGGAGACGAAAAATAAAGCGATCCTCAACAGTGAAACTGAATTTACTAGATTAACCACAAAACATTAAAATAAATCAACTGCAAACCGGTTCATACCTCGTGCGGTCTATCAGTGTTTGTTATTGGCAATTCCGATAAAGTTCTTCTCCAGTGTCCTATATTGCTGGTACAGAAGCGTAAAAAGACAACTGTTTGACCAAGACTCCCAATACAGACAAGGTCAACTAGAAAAAAAGTAAAAGATCCGATGAAATATTTTCATTTGGTCGCAGGGACTTGTCCCTCGAACAGTACACACGAAGGGACCAAGCATAGTTTGTGGGACTAGTCCCCGGGACTGGTCCCACGAATTCAAACAAGTTTGAATTCGTGGGACTGGTCGCAGGGACCAAATTTGGTCCCTGCGACTACATTTTTTGACTAAAATGGGTAGTGCACACGAAGGGAATTGGTCCCCGGGACTAGTCGCAGGGACCAGTCGCAGGGACTAGTCCCCTTGTGTGTGCCGACCTTTAAGCCCCAATGGTGACAAGCATCTAATTTCTCCTTACAATATCACAACATTGATCAAACGCACAGCTTATGAGAATAGAGGAAATGATCACCAAAGGTGAAATGTCTTGATGTTTAATGAAATTCTTCCAACTGGTAACATAATAAAATATAGATAGAACAGTAAGGAGAATATGCATTTTAATAATTTATTGAGGCTTAGAAGGATTAAAGTGACAGTATGCTAAAACTTTTTTCTGAGAGCTATTCATTTTTACCCTTGGTTATAACAGACCCTCAGTTCTTATGAACATATCTTGTGGAACCAACCAATTTTTCAGGAGTTCCAGCCAATTATGCTACTCATCATTTTTGTTGTCTTTTCACAGATTGAACTGAAGTGCAAGTATAAAGTACGACTTATCGTTGATGAAAGTGCATCATTTGGAGTCTTAGGACAAACTGGAAGAGGATTAACAGAGCATTTTGATGTTCCAGTAAGACAATCATTACAATGAGTTCTTATATCAAGACATAGTTTTGTAATTTCTTTTAGAGTGTGGAAAAACTGGACAATTAGGTAATTTGTGTTTGTTTGTTTTTCTATCAGATAAAAGAAGTTGACTTAATATCAGTTTCCATGGAGAACTCGTTAGCAACTATTGGTGGATTTTGTTGTGGGACTTCTTTTGTTGTTGATCATCAGGTTTGAGTGTTGGTTTAATTCACACAATAATTATGATGTTATCAATAAGTGAAAGGTTAAAGCAGCTAAATCGTCCTCATTACCAAAACTATTGTTTGACAATGTACGTTTTTTACTCTGCTTTTATCATTGGGATGCAGGAGAACTTTGTATAGAGATAAACAGGTGCACTTAAAAAGGTCTTAGCTCAATAACCCCCATTTTTGACACTGTCAGGTTGTGACTACAGCCATATTAGCTTAGAAATGTGTTGCATGCCATGTCTTCAAGACAAGGTGTGAGGGGTACGACAAAGAATGTCCTGCAGCCTACATTGGTGAGACAGAATCACCCCTCATTTTCTCTAACTAACCAAAAAAATAGAACAAGCTTTCTTAATTCCAAAGTGTCACTCCACTGTAACATGGTAAGACCACCCCACTTTGTTTCAAATTGGCACTCTTACAAGTTTTAGACAGGTACAACAACTGGTTTATTGGGGGATGGGATCAATTTTGTGCATTTCCATCAACTTAGCTTGAACTGTAGGATTTTATAAACTTCCTGACATTTGTGACAGCCTCAGTCACAGGTCATGTACCTTCACCTCTTTGTCAGTGATCAAGACTCCAATTGGAGTTGAAAGCTCAATCTTTGTAATTTTGATGGGGCATCTGAACATTCGAATTCAACTGAATCAAAATTGCATGCTATTAACTGTTTGTTTTCATGTTTGTCACAGAGACTCTCAGGGGCAGGTTACTGTTTTTCTGCATCACTGCCTCCCATGTTAGCATCTGCAGCCATTGAAGCACTGAATATCATTGAAAACAAACCAGGTACTTTACTAAAAGGAGGGTGTCCCCACAAAAATCTAATATCTAATTTCATCATTGTGTAGCAAAATGCTACCAAAAATACATCAACTAAGTTAGATAAAAAGATTCTATTTGTACAGAGCAAAGCAGAACAGCATACAGTTTAGGAACAAAGTGCAGAATTACAAGTGGGTTAGCAGTTTACGAATTTGATCTCATGACAGATGTTCCAGAAATTAATATTTAGTGCTATTTTGAAAAAATGATGAGTCTTTTAGTCATAGCTGCATTATATTTTCTGTTAAGTTTAAATGTCCTTGCTTTCATCACTTAAAGCAATTATTTTCTTCATATTTTGAGATAATAAAGCAAGCTCCTGGCCACACTCAATTAAGAATTTTTTAATACGATCGATTTACAGCCTGTACACTGTTCCTTTAACTTAGCAAAAAACAAAGATAAAGAAAGATTCATAAAATGTTTCTTTTTCAGAAATGTTTGAGGAACTCAAAGAGAAAGCCAAGTTGTTATACACTGAACTTGATGGGTATGTACTTTAGAATGACAAAAGTTTGAGGTAATTAAAAAGGTTTGGCCGGGGGCGTAGAAACTTGTGATGTAAACAGGATCTTAGTCCATGGTTCTTGCTCATCGTAGGCCACGTGTAGATGATGTTTAACCATAGACTAACAGTGGCACGTTAGACTTGGAGAGAGAGTACATGTACTTGTATGGATGTGCTTAAGTTATAAATGGGGCTAGTCCACTGGTGTTGTTCCTTACTACAACTAGCTTCAGAAGTATGCCATGGAATCCAGGTTACCACAAGTATTCAGTCTCCACTCAATAACACTGATATCAGTAATAAGTGAATGTTCTTTCCTGGTTTTAGACTGAAAGGCCTTTTACGTGAAGGATCGGAGGATTCCCCAATCCTGCATTTGAGACTTCTTGAACCTTTTGAAACATATGAAGAAGATGAAGAAAAACTCAAGGAAGTTGTTGCAATCGTAAGTTGTGCCTTCTTGCATTCAACACCAAAAGTCCACTTGTTCACTCAAGGCGAAATTACATTGTGAAATTTCTAACCGCGGTCTTAGATGCGTGGGCAATTAAAGCAATCACATTGCAGTTAGATGATGTCAGACCTGTGGCTACTCCCGATAGTGGGCTACACGGGGAGGCTCCGCCCGAAAGGGGTGCCTTTTTCAAGCTCACAGTATACTAAAGGGTAGGGAAATTTTTATAGGGAAATATATGAAAGGGTCCCAAAATCTGCTGAAGAGTGGAAGAGATGGCGACTAAAGTCAAGTATATGAAAGGGTGCCAAATTTTGGGAGAAATGTCAATGCAAAACACATTAAAGCTTGCACCCTTCCAAATTACACCCCTCCACATTTCCAAATTCATATTCCACCTGCTTGTAAAGCACATTTGATTATATTCATATAGAAAATGCGCTATATAAGTTCTACATGCAAATTATTATTATTAAATTATTATTATTATTATTATTATTATTATTAATTATTATTACTATTATTATTATTATTATTACAACTGAACCAGAATGACTGAAAGCCTGGGGAAAATGTGGCAATTATAAGAAAATTCTAATGTTTTGGCTTGTCCTTGAGGTATAAGAGAGGGGTGCAATTTTGCTCTAGGTATATTAAAGGTACCTTTTTGTTAAAAATGAGTATATTAAAGGGTAAGGATTTGAACCTCCAGGCGAAGCCTCCTCACATAAAACCCTATTGAGTAACCCCTCTGGGACGCCGGAGGGGAAAGGAAGTCTCAATAAAGTTTCATAAGGGGAGTCTCCGCCCTAAGGTTCAGACCCTTATCCTCTTAAACATTAATTTTGTAGACTGAAATAGTACTCCTTGTGGATATCTAGAAGAAAAATTGCAGTTTTATACTTCAAAAATAAGCCCAAGAAAGTAGCGTTAAAGCAACTACAGCTCCCAGTGATCTCCAAGCTTTCATACAATGATTTTCATGTTGTTAATTGTGCCAAAATTTTGCAACCCTTTTAGTGCCTAGATTTAGCAGCTATGTATTCCTTTGAGTTTGAGGTGTATTTGAGCAATCCTTCAAAATACGTAAGTGACAATTATAACAACCCTGTAAAATACTGAAATACAATAACATTATCCGTAACCTTTTATATACTGAAAGCATGAGAAAGAAACCCACATTACACCATAGGGATTATGCCCCCCCCCCCCCCAATTGATTACTCTGCTTATGTAGATGTTTCTAAGATGAAAATGATCCAAATTTAATCCCTTATTGTTATATTTTTTTTCTTTCTCAATGAAAAGGCTTTGAGGAATGGTGTAGCACTAACAGTTGCAAGATATCTTAAAAACGAAGAAAAGTTCCTTCCTCCTCCAAGGTACTTTTTTTGCGGATATTATTGCATAAAGCTCAAAATTCTAATCACTTCTAATAATTTGAACGCTTTGGGGGAAATTTACTATCCAGTCAGACATCACTTTGGATTGTCGTCCTCATCATTGCTCATGGTACCAGGAGGGGCAAAGGAGGCCTTCCAAGTGCTGTCGTCTGCACCATGTCGCCATGTTGCATCCTTCTAAGTACTGATCAAAATATCAATAACAGCAAAGGTTGCTGTCTTTAACCTGCATGTACCAAAATGTTGCTGTCACTGTAAACTTTCTTGAATACTTTAGATCCTTGAAATGAATGTAATTAACTGTTTTTAGAAGTGGGTGTTAAAGTTCACTGCCTTTTTTCTGCTCAAATATTTGGCCTTTATAATAATGATACTGGCATTTATAAGGCTGTTGCCTATTATGATGTTCGTGAAATTTGAGCTGCTTAAACTTGCATGGTGAGATGCCACTTGCGTGGCTTGTCATGCTTTAGGATGCCCTGTGACAGTAGTTTTGGGGGAACATAAGGCTGCAACATTCTGTTTCTACCCCCCCCCCCCCCTCCACACTCATCGCTAGGTTATCACCTTTGTTGCATTCCAGTTGCATGTTTAGCCTTTCTTCTTCTTTGTGTCCAATGTTCTCTTCTTGGTCATTTGAAGTCTTCGCACTGCCCTTTCACTTTGGAACACCATTTTAACCCTTTAATCCCCACCATCATTATACAAATTCTCCTTACTGGTCTCTATAGATTTTATTGATTACTAATTGAGAGAACCTGTTTACAGTGAAACCCATAAAACTATGAACGTCTAAAATTATTTCTGGAATGTTTATTGTTCTGCGACCAATCAGATTCGAGACGTAACCGCAACAAACCGCAAGAGTAATTAGCTGAAAGGTTTCGATCATGAAAAGGAGTCGGTGGCTTTTGCATCCACGATAAATTCTCAGTTTCACCGCCGATTAACAAACACTCTGAATTTGTTATTTTTTTTCTATTTCAGAGTTTATGCAGAAGCGAAGAATGACTATAAGCGATATTTTACTGAAAAGAGATAATTAATCGAACAGACACAGCTAGACAGCGCGTCTGGGAGCAGAATAATTGAATTCAGTTTTTCATTTTTTCAAAAAAACGGTCTCTCCGGTGTTGTCAGTAATAATCATTTGTAGGTTTCAGCCTTTTCCCTGTTTGACCAAAACAGTTTACTGAATAAACTTTGCAAAAGTTTCCCTTTACCCTACTTTGGTGTGGAGAACACTGCATCAAGCTCATTCACGGCAAAACTCTTCGGTCCAAGATGTCACGCAAGCCGTTAGCCGAACATTTTACGTTATGGACATGAAACAACAAGCTGCATTTTTCTTCCACGATTCTCAACTTTTTTATACCTTTTGGAAATATTGAAGTTGTTATTCTTTTCTATTTCAGATGGCTTCTGTATGAGCGAAGGATAGACGGCGCAAGTGAACAAATGTCCAGTTCTAGTAGAAGTGATTCGTGCGTTTAGTATATTTTAAAAAAGATACGTTTCCTTCGGTGTTTACATAAACATCCCATTTATCACTTCTTTGGTTTTGACTCAAAATGGCACAACTACCGAACTGAGACCTAAATAGCCAATCAAAAGCGAGTGTAATTTTTCAAAATTTTTGCAACGGTACGCAAGTTGCACGCATGTTTGTATCTGCAACGGCAGGCGTGTTTGTGTTTGCTGTGAAAACTCGGGTCTAACAGAAACTACAGTAATTATTGCTCTACTGCAATAATCGGCGGTGAAACTGAGAATTTATTGTGGACGCAAAAGCCACCGACTCGTTTCGTGATCGAAACCTCTCAGCTAATTACTCTTGCGGTTTGTTGCGGTTACGTCTCGAATCTGATTGGTCACAGAACAATAAACATTCCAGAAATAATTTTAGGCGTTCATGGTTTTATGGGTTTCACTGTAAACATCAAGGCAATTCCTGTTTGGCGATCATTTGCCAAATTCTTATGACCTGCGTGTGTTATAATACACTGGTACAGTGAGGAGAAATTTGATGCTGATCACTATTGGGGCTTAAGGGGTTAACTCTGCTGTGCAACGGCATTCTGTTTGCATGTGTCATTTCTACTGTTATTATAAAATAGAATGTAGTTTCCATGAATCTGACTGATTAAATGAAGGTCACTGTTTTCATTTTGCAGCGTCAGGGTGACTCTGAACATTCAACTGACGAAAGAGGAAATCAAACATGGAGCTCAAGTCATCAAGCAAGCTGCTCAGAGTGTGTTTGGCTAGAAAAACAAAAAATTGGATTTCTTTTGTCATCTCTACTTGAAGGAAAATACAGATCTTTCTAATGTATGAAGAAATATCTGAGTCTGCTCACAGTATGTTTTTTTCCTTTCTCCGACAACCCATGCGGGCAACTAGAAAATGCTGTAAGCTCCATTAGGTGCCTGAAAGTTGTTGAAATCCACACCAAATTTTTTGGGCTAAATGAAAAGTTCCTACTCATAATTCATCGTAAAATTGTAGGACTTGTCTCTGGATTGGTCCCTCAAGCTAATACAGGAATATTAAACTTGTGCCAAAATAATTAAAGTAAACCAGGATCATCATCAATTGCAAAACTGATTTAGACTCAATAGTTATAAGTGATAACAACAAAAATTCTAACAAATGGTTATAAACTGGCTGAAAAACGTTAAAAATGAGCATTAAAGATTACAGTAATTTTGATTGAAAATCTTCGATCTTCATCAGTGAAATTTTATTATGATTCCTGGCTGCAATTCTAATACTTTTCCATAATGATGCTTTTTATTTGTCATCTTTTGGCCTAGTACGGTACTTTCAAATTTCAATGACTCAAACCGAGACTAGAAATTAGCAGTGAAAAGAACACAAAACAAGGAGAAAACCTATGTTAATCTTTGTTAACTGGATTTAGTAACTTTGCCCTTTCGTGCATATCAACACAGCCAGCTATCAAATTTTCTAGTGTTGTGTTTTGTACAGAATTCTTCTTCTTTGTACACGCATAACAATACAGTCTGTGGAGGCTATGTCATTAAAAACTGTTAATTGTCAATTTATTTGATACAGCATGCACAAGAAACATATTTTTGCACACACACATTAATTTGTTTTGGGTGCCAATAGACCATTTCACAATTATGCCATCTTGGTTGGGTGCAAACATGGCTAAAACTACAGTAACTGTGTTATGGTTTCTTATAATGTCGGGTTGCATACAATGGAGTTTCCAAATGAATTTGATAGCTATCTCGGTAACCTAACATAAAGAAAAATCTTTTTGTGTTACCTAACATAACAGAAATTTTATAACTAAACGTTGAGACTAGTTATCAGTATAGTAAATTACATTTAACACTTTAAGCCTCAATATCAATATGCGTGTTCTCCTTAATGTTCTCCATGTGTTTCTTGTAGTACTAGTTAGGAGAATTTGCACAAACATCAAGACATTTCATGTTTGGTGATCATTTCCTTTATTCTCGTGACCTGTATGTTTGATCAAGTAGGGATATTGTATGGAGAAATTAGATGCTTGTCACTATTGGAGCTTAAAGGGTTTATTTGAATATATTTTCCAAAAGTTGTCAATTTCATATCAGCTGTAATGTAACGGTACATGACATATATACAAGGAAAGATGATGCAATTTGTGTACATACATACTTGATTCAGAAGCTTATCATGTAGTCTTTGTGATAATCTTTTAACTGAACTTTCCCACTTGTACTTTTCAAGAGCAATAAGTTGACAGATAAAAAACATATGGCCCCAGATGTTCAAAAAGTAGATAACTTTACTCAGAGGATTAATCACTACCCAATGGAGCAATTGTCCTATAAAATTTGTGCTATTGGTGTAATTCTTGGATATTAAGCGAGGTATTCAAAGACAAGTTTTATTCATTTTATTATAAATTTGTTTTAATTTTTTTACTGTCACCGTTATTGCTCTATATTATTTCTCAGGTGTATACAAACTTACCAAGAGTTCCAATCCTGAATCAAAATCTCAGGATATTGTTTTGATATGCTACCGAATTGTAAAGGACATATATGATAATTTGTCAGGATATTTAATGTAAGTTGAATGTAAACAGTAAAACTCGGTACTCTGGGCCACTTGGAAAATGAAAACCAGTGTCTCTGCAGAACTTCAGAAATAAAGAATTCCAACTTTGGTTTCTTGAGCTTGCAATCACTGTTTGCTCTCTTTTTTGTGCTGCAATATGATTTGTGTTTGCTCTTTGATTTATTGAAGGGGTCTTAAGTTTTAAAAAATGTTGATTTTTGAGGGTCCAAATAGTGTTTTAATACCACTTCCCTTAACTTAGGGAATAAAGAATGAAGTCATGAGCTCTAAAGTACACATGCTACCAAAAATTCTTAGGAATACCAACTCCAGAAACAATACTGCTACAAAGCTTGTACTATTAAGCACTTGTGGGATTTCATTAGTCTTCCAGGGGTCCAGGAAGAAAACTTCTGAGCAATCATGGCTTGGCTGTCAAGAAAATGAATAGCAGGATTGTAATGAAAATTACTTTCTTTTAATATTACTCCCGGGATTCCACTCAACATGTTGAAAAAATGCAGGACTACAAAGAAAAAAGTTTCTCAGGCCCTGGAGGGAAATTTTATAGTTCCAAGAGTTTTGCAGCAGTGCATTAAAAAACACCACAACAGGTTTGAGACCAATTTGTTTTATTATTATTATTATTTTTTGAAGACTTCTGGTGTCCTCAGAGACCCAAAGGCAGCTAGTGGGGTGAGGGAAAGTCGAGGTTTGCCGTCGACTTTTCTTCGCCCCTCCCCTTTTTTCCTGCCCGTTCCGACTTTCCCTCGCCCCACAATTTACCCTTGGGTCTCCGAGTTTACTCTTCTCTGGCTCCCCTGGCGTCAAATTCCAGGAGAAATGTCCAGTCTGTATTGGTAGAAAAACACCTATCTAAGGCTATGATATAAAATTTAAAACATAAACATTCCTTGAGCATTTCTAACGTTGAACGCGTGTTTAGTTTGGAGCGTATCAAATGTATCAATTTCGAGGTAGCAATTCCATGTCGAAGAAAGAACTTGGGTGTCGGTCAAAATGTAATAAAATACGCTAAGTCTTGTTCCTCTCGCCGTTTGGGGACTTTTTTTTACACGTGTTGGTTTTAGTGTTATAGTTGAAGTATCGAACGCCTTCGACCATACAATTTGGCTTTATAGTACATGTTGGTCATCGCTTTATTTACAATTGGTGGCTCCTAAAAGAGCCTTTGGAGTTGAGTAAGCCCTGCGATTACTTTACTTCTTCGCTGATTTCTTGGCGGCCGGCTTCTTCGCAACTTTCTTCGCTGCAGGCTTCTTTGCCGCTGGCTTCTTCGCAGTTTTGGGTTTTGCTGGCTTTTTGGCTGCGGGCTTCTTCGCCGGCTTCTTCGCTGCTGTCTTTTTGGCCGCTGGTTTCTTTGCTGCAGGCTTTTTCGGCTTTTTAGCGGCGGGCTTCTTCGCGGCAGGTTTTTTCGCTGCTGGCTTTTTGGCGGGCTTCTTCTTTGGTTTCTCTTCTTTCACAGCTTTGTTCAGCTTAAAAGAACCCGAAGCTCCGGTTCCTTTCACTTGGAGGAGAGCACCACTCTGCACACCTTTCTTCAGAGCCAGCTTCAAGTGAACAGCGACATTATCGCCGACCTTGTAGTTGCCTTTGATGTACTTCTCGATGGCTTGGCGGGAAGAACCGTTTCGTTCTTTCAACGCCGCAATTGCAGCCTTGATCATCTCGATGAATTTCGGATGCTCAGCGGGCTTGGCTGGTTTCTTCGCTTTCGGGGCAGTCTTTTTAGGAGATTCAGCAGACATCTTGAAATACGAATGAAAAACTTGAGAAAAACCTCACAAAGTAGATTATCTAATCAGTCGAAACGTAGACTATGGAACACTAAAGAGGAAGCAGGCTTTATATTACAACGAAGCGGACCCCCGTGGAAACAGCGTAACCAAAACAACGTTTCGCAAAAGTTGCGAGAAATTTGTGCTTGTGCAGTGACTTTCGAAGAACTTTATGAAGTACCTTTAGCCTCGATTTTCTTAAATCTTGCCTTTTTTGAAGTTTATTTATTGGTAAATGCCACGCAGAAATTTATTTACCATCAAGCCATCCCAAAATGTTGAAATTTTCGAATTACTTCTGCGTCGCCCGTCCAAACTTTGAAATCCTCGTGGTTAAAACTAAATTTCTCTAAAACTCTCCACACATTTCCTGCGCTTTCTTCAAAATGTGAAAGATGATTTATCTTAGAAGTCATTTTGATCAGTAAGATGAACAGAGAGTGAAAAAATTAGGTAGTAAAACTGATGTTTCTTCAGGCAACAAAGACAGGATGACGCCATGGCGGTCGATCTATTGTTCACGACTAATCTCACCTTTGCGAGTTCATGCGCTCTCTTTCTCTTTCTCAGATTTATCTTTTGCCTAGATCAGAAATAAATTGAGCTACGAAAAAGTTATGCATTGACATGGGGGATCCAAAAAAGTAAGTAATTGTTCGAGAACGGTGAAATTCCGATATTCCGATATCCTTTCTCTGACACGTCAGGCCAAGAGCTAAGAGCTGAAGAGATCTAGAGGAAGACGGTCTCTTTCAGATTTCATTTCATTGAGGATATCTCTACTCTCTGAGGATATCTCTACTCTTTCTTAAGAGATTTAGGAAGTTTCCTTTAATAAAGATGCAGCACACTTCTTCGGTATATATTCGCCATAAATTTGCCGCTGGAGCACATCAATCTGTGGAGCACCGATGTTAAAATTATCAGTTACAGAAACAAAGACCAGTGTCAGACCAACAGAACATAGAACGAAGCTCAGGATTTCTAACTTTTCTTCTGGTCAACAGTTTAAAATCTTAATTCTTTATTCTCCTGCGTTATGACCACAACTTCACGGGCAGGTTTGTAAAGCTTTTGGTCTCGACTAATATAAACAGTCAAAGACGCACGTGGAGCGCAATCGCGAGTTGTGACCGGATTTCTTTCGTGAAACAAAACTCAAGGTACAAGAAAAGTTTTATATTACCTCGCTGGCCAACGAAAATGCTAAGAATTAAAAGAGCAATTCGGTTTTTTGTTTCATGTGAAGTCGTAAACTTCGGTTTAGGTTTAAACAATCGGTTTCTTGAACAATCCAATTCAATCAGATCAGTCAATGGTTCGTCCAAAACCCACCGACAAATATTTCCACTACTTTGCTCTAGTATTAAACTCTATTAAAAATTACCCCAAGCGAGCTTATATGCGAAATGCCAATGCCTTTAACCCAATTTCGCCATCTTATTTAATTTTACTGCTTTGAAAAATTGGCGCCAAAAGTGAAAATGCTGAAACACAACAATCGCGCGCTCTACATCGTACGAAAGGTAGCAGGATTAGAGCGGGAAAGGGCAGAGGGGAGATAGGAGTCATGTTTGTCATTGCTTTTATTGATGTGGTGGCTCCTAAAGGAGCCGTTTGTTTTGTGAGAGATCCAATCCACTTATGCTCGCTCTCCGCGAATTCGGCGGGCCAACTGGATGTCCTTGGGCATGATGGTGACGCGCTTGGCGTGGATGGCGCACAAGTTCGTGTCTTCAAACAGACCAACAAGGTAAGCCTCGCTGGCTTCTTGAAGAGCCATCACAGCAGAGCTCTGGAAACGCAGGTCAGTCTTGAAATCCTGAGCGATTTCTCGTACAAGACGCTGGAAGGGAAGCTTGCGGATCAGCAGCTCGGTGGATTTCTGGTAACGACGGATCTCACGAAGAGCGACTGTACCGGGCCTGTAACGATGAGGTTTTTTGACTCCACCGGTGGCAGGCGCGCTCTTACGAGCTGCCTTGGTGGCGAGCTGTTTGCGTGGAGCTTTTCCACCAGTTGATTTACGAGCAGTTTGCTTTGTACGAGCCATCTTCAGAAACAAAATCTACGGCAAAAAGTTATCACACCACAGAGAAAGATCGAGAATAAAAATGAGCTCGATGAAGCGCGAGAACACAAATTTTATACCTGCCGCGTTATCTTCTGATTGGTCAAAATTAATGGCTTGTAATTGGTTGTTTTCGTTCTCCAAAGGCTTCTGATTGGTTAATTATAGCAAGCTTTCGATCCGCGAAAACTTGAAGCTTTGATGTTTTTGCCATCGGGGACGTTCTTTTGCTTTATTTTTATAGAATTCGTAAACGAATATTATTGAACTTTAAAATATTTCTTCTCCAAAAGAAGCATTACACTTTTTTTTCCTTTAAAACTATTTTTCGTATAAAGTCGGCGAGTCAAGTTCCTTTCCCCAGCCGGAAACATCTTGTATAAATAGGTCATTACCTTGCTATTCTATTTTTGGATAATGTCCTTTCTAGATTTTATTTTGAGACAGCTAACGAAAATTTAAGTCAGAAAAAGGTCTATTTTTGGTTTTTGCCTAATATTTTTCTCGGAAGAGATCGGAGATATCCGAACCATCTTCGTGGTATTCCGTACGTCGTTCGGCGAAAGGAGAGGCTACATTGCGTGTGGTTGCGTCTTTTAAAACTACGCGGGATAATATGGCGGAAGTGGAAGAGCTTATTCGTTTCAGCAAAAACTTCAAGGTTTGTTAGGCTTAATTAATTGTTCTTGTTGTTCGCCACATCCTTCCTATTTCAAATTCCTTTTGACTTAGATAAGATTTAAAGCTTTAATCAAATAACTTCGCAGGAAACTGTTTTATTGCTTAGCTGTGCAATTATTTTTGTTCTACTTGCATTTAATTTCAATTTACGTACATGCTTTGTCTCATTTTGATCTAGCTTGCAAGTGACCCTGAAAGCAAAGGAAAAGGTAAAACAAGCTTATATAACTCGTGTTTAGGTTCCTTATTAAAATGAGACTTAATGTTTTGGTTTTGATCTCAGACATTAGAAATTTTGATTGAAGGGTGTTGTGAAGTGAATCTAAATGCAAGAACTGACTTGTCAAGATATTTTTTTGTTATTTACTTAACAGCACTCAGCGCTCCCTTGCGGTATATTTTTTAATTGTTTTCATTTCATTCAATTTATTTTGATTTTTCTGTGTTGTTATGATTGTATTCAATTAAACTTGCATTGCTGGAAGCAAAAAAGAATCACCATTGTTACAGACATACAAGGTGTACACAAGGCAGCAATTCCTGCTTATTCTTTTGGTATTTTGTTGCAATACATTTTCATTTACATAAAATATTGCTTGGCATATAGTGCATAATGAAAAACAATGAAGGTCTGATCTTGCAATGTTGCAGAATGGCACTACCATTGTTGCTAAACACAGAACTTTATCTTTTAATTGTTATAGCAACCACAAGATTTTGTGGTGGAGAAGAGGCCACATCGGCACATTCCTTTGGTTAATTCAATGAGCACTCGTGTAGATTCGTTGATGTTTGAGAGCTCACTCCATGGGTTAAGTTTGATTAATTTTGGTGGTGTTTGATTTAAATTTTGCTCAGTTTCATCTAGTTAGTTTAACACTGGGACAACAACAGAGCAAATTTCTGAGACTTCTTTCAAGTGTTGCTTTCCAAAGAAGGAAGTATAAAATTGTACTGAAATTGTACCAAGCTTTTTCAATCAGTCAAGCAGTCATTAGGACAAATCATATTTTCATCTTCTTTGCATTGAATATCACTATGGTAATGGTAATGGTATGGTAATTTGCTTCATAGAGAAAACCGTCCAGGAGTTACTACTGTTTCAAGAGTCTTTTAATGTGAGTATTTATGGTTTAGTCTCTATTAAAAATTATTTATTGTTTACATTTATTAGTTTGCATATAGGTACATTTTTGCAGTATTCTTTTAGTAAATGGCTTCCTCTTAGTTTGTAAAGGAGCAGTGGTTAAGTTATTCAGTCAGTCAAACTTTTCACTTGTAGTTCACTGGTTAAAGTCCTGATTTCTGCTGTCATCAGAGACTGTTTTGCCGAAAATCCAAGACTCCAAGATGCAAAGAATTGCTCATAGAACGAGACCACGAGGCGCTTGCAATTCAGCTGACAGTTTGCGAGACCCAAACGGTTTTGGTCAGACCATTTTCCACCCCTACCATAGCATCATATAAATCCAGTGACAGCCTGCAAGCAAGGCTCACTTGCGTGAGTCTTGGTAGCAGAGCTGCAATTTGTGAGCCGACACGAGGAACTTCTCCTTACCCAATTCCGATCACCTGCTCACAAATCACATCTGTGCCACCAACATACTCATTCAAATCCCCAAACAAGAGAGCCTGTTCACAGGCTAAGGAAAACTAAGGGATGTTAAATATAGTTCTTGTTGCCTCATTGCTACAGAAACTAGAGCAAAACTCTGGCTGTGTAGTCCATATATAACCTGAGTGCTACTTTGCCTTTACTTAACAGTGGATGACATTTATATTGTGTTGTTATTAATATTCACAGATGCAAATTCCTGCGATAAACAAGAAAGCAAGCAATTCTGAAAACTCAATATTAGATCATAAGCTAGCTGAACAAGTAAAACCTATTAGTGATACTGATAATACAAGAAATGAAAACCTTGTGGAACATGGAGGAGATATGGAACCTCCCATGGAGGGTATGAGTAGTGTACAGATTTAAAATTTAGGAGCATTGTTCAATAGATGTTGAATAATGTATGAATGAATTGATGCCATATTGAGTGTCAAACAAAGCTGTTCAACAGTGTTGAATGTTTCTCATCAGAACAGAGCCAAGGCTGTTTATGGCATTTTGTAATAATAAGTTGCAAGCTGTTGAATGAAACAAAGCTAAACAGAAAAGACAAATCAAGCTTTTTGTCATGATTTCAGTAAGCCATATTGCGACATTTCTTGAGCAACAAATGTTGAACAATGTTTAACTGAGTGTGACATGAGTCAATGATCACGTGGCCTCACAGGCTTCCTGGTATAAGCACCACGTGAAAAGCCCATACACAAGCAATTCTCTTTGGATAAAAACTTGCATTTACTTCACATTTTAGTAAACAACAGTATGATCTCAGTCTTCACAGCCAAACATCTTCAGACAGATACATAATAATCATGAATAATAAACATTGGATACACAGGGAGCAATGAACTAAAAAAATTTTTTAACCACCCAAGTTTGCTCAACAGGGATTGTGCTGTGATACCACCACGTCAAGATATGAAGAATTTTAATTATTAATGAATAAGTTTATTCCAGACCTTAAATTGATGGTTAAGTTCAGTTAAGCATTTTAAAATCCAATTGACTTTGGGTTATGTAAATATTAATATAGAAATTAATTATATATGTCGTATATTTAAGGTACAACACTTGTGATGTTCTTTTTCCCCTGTTTACTCAGATATTTTCCAGCCGCCACCTCAGACAAAGAAAAAGAAAAGAAAGAAAAAAAGAGCCAGTGACAGTGTTTGTGAAAGTTTTTATGGTATGTGCATGTGAATGTTTGTATGTACATATGAGTAGAGGCACTGTAGTGTTGTAGTGGATAAATGGGTAATGGCAAACTTTGAGGTAATCCAAACAAAATGCTCAGGATAATCCTGCATGGATTTGAAAATAATAAAAATAAATATACTGGTAATTCTTTTGGCATGAAGCTAAGTGCTGGATGCAGTTGCATCTATCAACAGCAGCCCACTGATTAACACATAAGCCTTAGAAAGAAAACATTAATGACAATTTTTTGTTGTACAAGACTTTCTAGTGTGCTGAGGGTTTTCTTAGTTGCACCCTGTTTTTTTTTGTTTCAGATATATACAAGGTACTGGATGATGTTCTAGGGCAAGGAGCTCATACAACAGTGAAGAGTTGTGTAAAACTTGTCACCAACCAGGAATATGCTGTGAAGGTTAACATTCAAATAACTATTACTGACAGTAATTTTTTTTTATCGTAAAATAACCAATCATTTCTTCAGATATGACCACCACAGAACGGCCATGATATAAAGTTACTCTAAATTTCAGGTGGGGATGCGGTAGTGTAATGGTTAGTGCGTTGGACGTCAGATCTGAAGGTCGGTGGTTTGAGGCCCAGTCCCTGCCACCGTGTTGTTTCCTTAGACAAGATACTTTACTCCACTTTGTCTCTCTCCACCCAGGTGTATAAAATGGGTACTGGCAACATACTGCTGGGGGGTAACCCTGCAATGGACTAGGATCCCATCCAGGGGGGAGTAGCAATACTCTCACTCACTTGCTTCATGCTACAGAAACAGGGTTAGGCTCCGGCCACGTGGGCCTCCTTGGCTCGTGTGCGACTTTACCTCACAAAGTGATCATCCTTCCTTTTTTGGTTTAATTTAGCAGCCCTTTACCAGATGGTTCTGTTCAAGTTTGTTACTTTGGAGGGCAGGGGGCTCAGAGTGTTGGGTCTTTACAGTAATGTGGGCTAGGAGCAGGAATGGCACAGCTTGGTAATAGCACTCTTCTCCCACCAAGTTCAAATCCCTGTCTTGGTATCTTTTTATGGAGACTAGGTTTATTTTGTTGTTGGTTTATTTCCCTGCACCAAGGGTTTTCTTGCCTCCTCAAAACCAACACTGCCAAATTCCAATTTGATCTTTTTCACTCTCTCAATATCCAGGATTTATTTATTTATATAATAATTTATTTAATTTGTTTTCTCATGTTAATTGCTTACAGATCATTGAGAAGTCAGCTAAGGTGGACAGAAGGCGTGTGCTCAATGAAATAGAGCTGCTGTATCAGTGCCGAGGACATAAGTAAGATGGCTTTAGTTTGTTACTAGCTAATCAACTTTGAAAAATCACTCATCTGTCATCGCCCTGTAGTTACAGTCACTCAGTCATTCACTCAGAACTTGAAGTATCCAAACTTACACCTGGGGCCTCTACAAAGAGATTCTATTCCTGCTGGTCCTCAGCCATTCTCCAAGCTGTTTTAGTTCTCTCTCTACCAGCCTCTGCCAAATCACCTCAGGTACAAATTCGGACAAAACTACTTTAGACAAATTGAAAACACGCTGGTATTTTGCTATTGTCTTTAACAAAACCTCACACTCTACTAAATAAGTATCTGTCCTCCCCCCTCCCCTCTTTTCATGTTATTTTGAAGACAACAGGATTTGTATAGGCAAGCATCATGGCCAAAACAACATTGTGTGGGGGTGGGAAGGGGGGCAATTTGTACATCTCTCGTGGTGTCCAGTCGTGGCATTGATATTGCAATACAGGCGGATCTGTCTCAAGAGTTTTGTCCTGGGTTGTAGCTACCCTCTGTTATGTCTCCCCTGTGGTATACATCTGACTTAACACAACCCTTGGCAGTACATCTTCCTGTTATAGTGTCTGCATATTCGAGACTGTCACTCCTGCATTGGTCTCTGCAGCCACATGCAACTCTGCTCCAGCTGAGCAGACTTCCAGGACAACTAGAATGTATCCCATGGTCAACCCTTACTGACTGAGGCCTACTCCATATTTGAGAATCCCACATACTTTAGATGTAACCTGGGTGTAAGGAGATCGGCTGTCAGGATGGAGTGTTTCAGTTTGCCTTCATCCCCATCCCTCATACCCCCAGATCCCCAGTCTGCATCACTCCCCGTTACAGTGGTAATTACAACTAGTTACCTCGACTTGATTTCTGTAGCAGTGACTGTGTTTTATGGGGTGGAGTTACCTTGACTTGACCTCTGTAGCAGTGACTGTGTTTTATGGGGTGGAGTTGCTAGCCCATTGGAACATTCAAGCCTCTCTGTCACAGCAAGGCAGAACATCTAAAAAGGACTTTGTAGTAATAACAACACAAAGTCTGCATTTCACTCGGCTTACAGGTTATGCATTTTATACTGCCATCAATCAGCTCAGTGTACCTCTTAGGAAACAACAGTTTAGTTCAGCAGGTTCAGGATTTTTGTTTTTAATATCCTATTTTTTAATTCAGTAAAAATAACTTCTTGCACATCTTTGTTTTTACAGAAATATCATAGACTGCATTGAATATTTTGAAGACAGTCAGAAGTGAGTAATCATTTTTTGCAAATGACTTTTATTTTGTGATCGTTGAATTTACTATGGCTGAAAAAGTCTTATGTTGTATCTTTTTTCCTTTAATAGGTTTTACTTGGTTTTTGAAAAGATGAGAGGAGGTAAACAAGCTTAATTTATTACTTAATATGTTACTGGGGCAGGGGGTACTCCCTGAAAACTTGGATGGGGTTTGATTTCCCTAGCCTATTATTTCAGACCTAGCCTATACTGATCGCAGCTTCCTAGGAACTGCTTTGGTTTGCATAAACATTTGAAAAGGGCTTCAAATTCCCAATAATAATCGGACTGGACCATACTTCAGGAGATAAAAGTTATAGTTCTGTAATAAAAAGTAGCTTCTTCTAAAACCCAGTGGGGGCATGATGGTGCATGATATTGGTTAGCGCATTGGACTTCAGAGGTGAAGGTCGGGGGTTTGACACCCAGTCCCTGTCATCTTGTTGTTTCCTTAGATAAGAAACTTTACCCCACATTGTCTCTCTCCACCTAGGTGTATAAAATATTAATGGGAACCGCGACATACTGCTGGGGGTAACCCTGCGATGGACTAGCATCCCATCCAGGGGGGAGTAGCAATACTCTCCGTTGCTTCATGCTACGGAAACCAGGATAAGCTCTGGCTGTGTGGGCGTCCTTGGCTCATGTGCGACTTTACCCACCTCTTCTGAAACCCACACCCAATTCCAAATCAGAACACAGAAATCTTACCTATTTTAGACCAAAATGGTCAAAATCTGTACCGTATTTCAGACCAAAGCAGCTTGAAAACCATACCCTGACCCACATATACCAGTCTGGCTTATATAAGGGAGTAGGGCCCTCCCCTCCAGATATCTTACAGTTTCAACTGAGCAATTTTCCTTACAATAATTTATTTTAACTTTCTTGTTTGCAGATGAAACAGTGTTTTTATTATTTACGTCTGAAGTTTACCCCATTAGATCACATTTGAACTTGTGTCCATGTACTCTACTGCAGGGCCTCTTCTTAAATACATTGAGAAGAAAAAAGTTTTCACAGAGAAAGAAGCAAGCCTTGTTGTAAAAGACATAGTCTGTGCCTTGGATTTTCTTCATAAAAAAGGTTAGTGTAGTCGGGGCTACAATCATTAGGTTTTGATTCATATAATACATTATAATATAATATATTGCATTTATACACGTTTGAAAAAACATTGTCAGGTGAAAATTATAAACGATGGACAATGCGACACAATGGCACTCTGGGAAGATGGCAGGGGCAAGTTTGTTACTGGGTTTCGTTTCTTGATATTCAAAATATTTTCTTTCCAAGATAATTTAAAGAGTAAATTAAGGCATGCCCTGTTGTTATAACCTGCTAGTGTCTAAGAATAGAGGCAAGTTTTCATGCTTTCCAGGGCACCATTGGGTCCCATTATCAATGATTGTTAACGGACAATGTTTTTTCAATTGGGTGTATACACTTGCACAGAGTTGTTGTCTTATGAATAAATTGTCAGTGAATGTTTTGTAAATACATTGAGCCTACAACACTTGGGATCACCAGTATTACACCGGTTCAGATTAAATGATAACATTACACATATCAGTGAAAGGCTAGGAGACAATCCTCTTGTGTCAGTCAGGGAGCAAGCCTATTCATGCACATTCAGGTTGTGCTTTTCTTACTGACGTCGCTCCCTTTAGTTATTAAGCCCACTAGTAAGTCATAGCATTGTATAGTTTGTCAATTGTGGTAGTGCATGGAAGTTACTTTGGAATCCTTGAATGACTTTTGTTACCCTTGTGGTATAACTGGTTTGTTTTACAGGCATAGCTCATAGAGATTTGAAGCCAGAGAACATTCTTTGTGCCTGTGAAAATCAGGTAGTTGCAGTTGTTAAATTACTAAAATGTCATAAATATCTATAAATAGAGTGAAAAAGAAGTCATTCTTAAAAAGCCTGTTGTAATAGACTTGTCTTGTCTGATTAGGTTTTTCAATAGTTTTCAAATGCCATTAAAATAATTTTTTTATTTTTCAGATATCTCCAGTCAAGATATGTGATTTTGATTTGGCTAGTGGACTTGATGGTCTCAGCACTGCAGTAACAACACCAGAGCTGCAAACTCCGGTAAATGTCAAGCTGAAACATTATTATTATTCTGCTTGTTCTGTACACCCTGGGTGTTATTCTAGTTTAATTTAGCTGATGAGAATTTGGCTATTTTGGAGAAACTCAGTTGACCCATGGCTATTTTGGGGGGACTTAGTTTCGGCCCATGGCTGTTTTGGGGAGACTCAGTTTTGGCCCATGGCTATTTTGGGGAGTCTCAGTTTTGGCCCATAGCTATTTTGGCCTTTTTTGGGGGGAGACTCAGTTTTTTTCCCATAGCTATTTTGGGGAGACTCAATTGGCCCACGGCTATTTTGGGGAGACTCAGTTTTGGCCCATGGTTGTTTTGGGGGACTCAGTTTTGGTCCATGGGTATTTTTTGAGGGAGTCAGTTTGGGTCTGTGGGTTGGTTTGGGTTAGTCTTGAACAACAAGTTGTAGGTGAGGGGCGGGGAGGGGGGGGGGAATAATGGCTTCATATGCACGTCTGTGTCACTTTATATCCAGTATGCTCCCCGCGTTCTTGGCTGGACTATCCACTATGATCTAAAGCCAGTTATAGTCTCCCAATGCAGTCACTGATACAGTGCTCATTAAACATAATTAAGGTTTAAATCAAAAAACCTGAAAAACAGATCCCAGCGTTAGAAGGTTGATGCCTACTTTCATCCTAGATAGGACGAGTAGGGTAAGGTAAGCCAACCTGTTAGAGTTGTGTCTTTATTTAAGTTCTTTTCTTCAGGTTGGATCAGCTGAATACATGGCTCCTGAAGTTGTGGATGCTTTCAAGACTCAGGCTACAACATATGACAAAAGATGTGATTTGTGGAGTCTTGGAGTCATTCTGTAAGTGTCAATGCTATTGTAAATCCCCATGCTAACAGTTTTCTTTCTTCTTGTCATCTGTCTGAAAGATCTTTGATTTCTGTGGTTCTGTATTTAATAGCTATATCATGTTGTCTGGTCACCCACCATTTTATGGCAAATGTGGCACTGATTGTGGATGGGAAAAAGGAGAAAACTGCAAGTCATGTCAGGTATGCATCATCTTACAAACTACTGGCATTTTTTAGGTTAACTTGATTTTATCAACTGGTAATTTTAGGGTTGCGGAATCAAATTGTATCCAGACTCCCTGGCATCTAAGTATGTAGACATTAGGTTGTTTTGAAGCTACCTAATGGTAAAGTAAAGATTAGAATGGGTCAGGTGACAACATGGTTAAAATATGTGGTTCCAGAAAATAATCAACTCCCCCCCCCCCCACTGCACAGAGATTTTTTGGGGGTTTGAACCCCCCCCCTCCCCTCACCATTGCTCTTTAAATTTCAGTTCAGCTTTGTATTTTCATTTAAAACACTTGGCTTTTGGGACCCCTTGGGACATGTATTGGTATTTTGCGGAACAGCACAATATAGTCTACGTCTGCTGTGTGAAAAATTTTTGGAGGATCT
Source organism: Siderastrea radians (assembly GCA_964017195.1). Lineage (NCBI taxonomy): Eukaryota > Metazoa > Cnidaria > Anthozoa > Scleractinia > Rhizangiidae > Siderastrea > Siderastrea radians. The sequence continues at coordinate 31,638,776 of OZ024896.1, read as the reverse complement.
ATTTTTTGCATATCATAATAATACATGTGCAATAACTACATAAAATAGAACCACAAAAAGTTCGTGCCTTACATCAAGTAACAGCCTCTGCTGAATTTTGTATAATTTTTATGTTTGACTAGGAGATGCTTATGAAGATGATACAGGAAGGAGCGTACGATTTTCCATCAAAGGTAAGATGAGAACGTGTGTGATAGTCCATGTGAGTGGCATCCTTGTCTATTTTTTTCTCTCTCTTAGGAGTGGGATGGCATTTCACTAGAAGCCAAGAATCTCATTTCACACCTTTTGGTCCGAGATGCAACAAAGCGATACACAGCTGATATGGTCTTACAGCATCCTTGGCTTGAAGAGGTGGGCATCTCATTTCTCTTAGGCCACTCAGAGTTTTAATCTGAAAAGGGACATTTTGTAATAAAAAATATTAATATAAAATTAATGTTTCCCTTTTTCACAGGCAAGCAACACCCCTCTTCGCACACCTACTTTGTTGACCAGGTATGAAATCTTTCCTTTTCTTCACCACTTGGCCCATTTCAGGTCACGTGGGTATCTCTGGGCAACTAATCTGTGAACACTAGCAATATTATTATAATAAGGAATGTCCATTGTGCCACATCAAAATATCAGACACAAGATCAAACCATAAAAGAAAACCACAAATTAAATTAATTTCTGTTATGGCTTGTGGCTTATTCGCCTCATATATGAGTGGTTTTCTTTCCCTGCAACACAGTAAAAAACCTAGAAAGAGGTCTAGTGTTCATGGTTTTCTTAGTTTTACTATTGAGTTTTGTCACCTGGTCTGAACTGAGGCAATAAACAGCAGACCTAATTAATAATTATTAAAAATGCGTAAATGTTGTCTAACGTCTTTGTGCCACTTAACACATAAGGTCTAATGGTTGCATGGTTTTGTGTGAGGTCGTGGTAATGAATTATTTTCAATAATGGGAATGAACTATTAGCCCCTTTCTTTAAAAAATATTTTTCTCTTTGCAGAAATATGAACACCCTTGATCTACAAGAGTTTGCTGCAGAGGCAGTGGCCATGAATAGAATGTTTTCGGAGTCATCAGCGATTTATGAAGATAACAATGATGAGTTTCAGAAAAATATCAAGCCACGAGTGTTTGGACTTTCACCTCCTTCCAACTCTGTTTTAGCAAGACGGAGAGCAGCATCTTTGAAAGCACATGCGTCCATTCCACAAAGCAAAGAAACAGAAACCAAAGAACTTTAGCAGGGGTGAGAGGGCTAAAGTGTATCCAGTTGACCTCTAGAATTTGGCCATTGTCAAACTACAAGGATAAATTTGTCAGACGTATTTTAGTGCCATTTACTCACATGACCATTGGTTTTCAGTATTATTTGTTAGCAGTAAATGGGTTGTAAATTTTGTAGTAATATATTTTATACATCTCCTTTATCAGTTGTACATTTTTCTCAAGATTTATGAAAGTCTAGAATGGATAGATTTTTTATGGATTTATAACATTTTTATTCGACGAGTGTTTAGTTAGTGGTTTGGTGAGGAGGCCTATATTTGTACATGAAAATATTGATGTTGCCCTCAGCTTAAAAAACAGTAAAAGAAAATGTCATGGTAACGAGCATATTTGTCACATTCTTTATACTTTGGAAATCCTGAACCAGTGTCAGTCATATATGTTGAAATGTGAGTCCCAGGACCCTGGTACAATATTTCCTCAAACAATAGCCATCCCTCAATAAGTCACCCCCGTTTGGTGGAAAAATTTTAAATGATCACCTCCTTGTTATGATTGCCTTCCACCCCCTGACCTCGGCTTTCATTACTTTTAGTGGTTTCGTGCTATATAGCGAAAAACTGTCTAAATGCATGCGCAAAAGTGACGAGTGACAAATTTGATGACATGAGTTTGTTAGCGGGAAAAACAAAATGACAGTGGTTAAACACTCATCTACAGTACTTAGGGTTAAAACACTGATCGATAGTGATTAGGCCTAAGAACTCATCTGCACTATTTAGGGTTAAGCACAGGTAGCCCAAGCTCCAAAGGGAGCCGTCAACATGACATTGCGTAACAGCGTTATATTTATAAGAGTTTGTATGGGAATATGACGATCGTACAAAATAGTTCGAAATAGGGGAAAGAGATCTAATAAAATCGACTTACCTGCCCTCTTCTGTGTATAACTTATGTTTCTACGGCATTCGGAGGCGTTTCAAAGCGATTCCAGTGATTCCAGCGATTCCAGTTACACAGAAGAGGGCAGGTAAGTCGATTTTATTAGATCTCTTTCCCCTATTTCGAACTATTTTGTACGATCGTCATATTCCCATACAAACTCTTATAAATATAACGCTGTTACGCAATGTCATGTTGACGGCTCCCTTTGGAGCTTGGGCTACCTGTGGGTTAAGCACTGATTCTATGACAGTTAGTTTTTAGTAATTGTTGTGGGTGGGCTTGTAGCTATTGTTGTTTTTATGTTTTGTTATTGCTTAACTTTGTACAGTTAATTGAAGTTGTCAATTTTTGCAAGTGAATCAAATTCGTTATTTAGACAGTTTTTCGCTATATCCAGCGCGAAACCACTAAAAGTAACGAAAGCCCTGACCTCCCTTGAATAACCAACCCCCTCTCCCTACCCCTTTCTTTTACCCCCCTCCCTGGTGATAATTTCTGAAGTGGAGTCCAATCCAGCAAGACTGATTGATGACTCGAGCTCTTATAGTCAAAGAAGCCAAATTGAGAACACTTAGAAAGCCCGAGTGTGTTCAGTTTACTTGATATGATTATTTTGTGATTAAATGGGTAAAACAAAATATTTAGGGAAAGACTTCCAGCGAGCAATGTTTGAAATAATCGCCCCCTTTTTGGTGTGAGAAAAAATAATAACCACCGGCCAAATTGTTTGAGGAAACACGGTAAGTTAATGGTCCTGTGGGGCTTTACTATACACAGGAAAGAAACATACCAGAATGATCTCGTACTATCAAGGTCATTCTAATGTCATTCCAGTTCATCACACTGGAATGTCCAGTGCCATTCTAGATCATTCCGAAACAATCCTGGTTAAGTGAACCCAAATGAAGTTGTACCCACTAAATAGCCTGACTCTGTGCAGCCACCCGCTCTCCTGAAGGAAAACTGGAGATATTGTCCATCCAAATTTTGCTTGAGAAGAGCCAGCGGCTGTACACAGGCTACCATTTATTAAGAGGTCACAGTCTCTTTTGCAGACACTTTTTTGTCTCATCCAGTGCTCTAGGTAGACCTGAACAAGGGTTCTTCTACCTTGTTCTTTCTCTGTGCACTCTGGCATTTTTCCAAGCACCCTGTTGGAAATGCATGGGTGCTAGGCTGTACACGTTTGTCACATGATTTCTCCTAAAGGGACATCATCGCGTGTCAAAGTTCCCTCTTATACTGAGGAACAGGATTTCTGCTTTCTCGCTGGTGGTTCTTTGGTTTAAAATTAACAGGAAGGTGAAAGGATATTTGGGGGTTTGAATGTCCTGATTTTGTATTTTAGGACTTTAATACTAGACTTGTGGGCACAGTTCTGGCACATGTTGACTGCCTATTATACAAAAAGCACAGAACAAACTCTTCAAGATCTTGCCTTTAATTACCATTCACACCACTGTTTTTCTCCACACATATTTCTTTTACAGCTTTGAGCTAAGCTAGACCAATGTGTAGACCTTGCTTACTGAGTTACTGTCTGGAAATCAAAAATCAATGTTTAAATTAAAACTCTACAGACTTGATCCATTCTTTCCATTTTAAATAACATGCTAGGTTATATGAAAAATAGTATCCATATAAGTTTTGAAAACATATTAAAACTAACTTTATAATTTAAGAGAATAAAATATAAACACCAAATCCTTTTCTTTTATATGTTACTGCACATGAGCACTTGCCAGGTAACTTTGCCAGTTATGACTGCACAAGGCGATGTACGAACTTTTCGAGAACTTATTCCACTTTCTAATGGGGAAAAAGAAATAGACATTTCTTTGACACATCATCAATCTAAGAAGACTTGCCCAAACAGCACTTGTTTCCTTGACTATTGCTAAGAAAAAAATTCCAAACTCACGAGAAAGACCCTCCTGCTATTTCTGACAACTTGGTTAACTCCGTAAACATGGGAAATTATTTGGATATAATTATATTGACAAAGGTCGTGGGAACTGGTCCTCTGGACTCACACAACTCTTGATGTTATTTCTAGAGGCGCATGGCATACATTTTTACAGTTGGACAATTAGAAGTTCTTCAGTGCAGGTTTGCCAAAAATAGCTCATCAGACGTTCATTAGTCTCTACTCAGGAATCCCCAGGCAAACTGAGGTAGTTGATTTGTGGTTGTTTAGAAATAGGTTAGTATCGTTCTTGTGCTTTGTTGTTTGTTTTCTGTCCTCTTGAAATTATTTATCGTCCTGTGAAGGCCTGTATCCCAGTGATGGCTCTTCCAAGAATCAAGGCATGGATATCATGGGTGCCTGGAAAAAGACGTGTAATAAGTAAAAACACTAGTGTAAAGAAAACAATCAGACATTATATAAAGAGATGATAGCTCAGGCACCCCAAGGTCAGTGTGAGGGTTAGCAGGTTGATTATGCAATTACAACATGGCTGCAAATGTAAGGATTTGTATGGGATTCCCGGTAACAGATTCAAGAAGATAGGTATGTACAACAATTCTCAATAAAAATGCCTTCCCTTATTTCCATGGTGTGTTTCTTGCTTCTGGTGTGGTTATTTTGCTGATTTTCTTTAATTCCCATGTTTTAAATCATGACAAATCAGCAAAATAACCACACCAGAAGCAAGAAACACACCATGGAAATAAGGGAAGGCTTTTTTATCGAGAATTGCAGCCATGTTGCACACTGAGCTTGGGGTCCCTGATGATTATGACAAAGATGTTGCATGTTTAAATAACATTACTGCACAGCAGTTACCTTCATATGTGTTGACAGCTTCCAAGTTCATCACATGTCGAATCACATGGTATTCATCGGAGATTCCATTACCTGCATGTCATAAACCAGGAAGGAAAAAATTAGTTTGACAGCAATGTTGGATGAGTACTATCTGATTGGATGATAAAAAAATGCAAAGTTGTTCAAAGGCCATTTCTGAGTTGTCTTGTGCCTCTTTTTCAAAGCGAGGCTAAGTGCAAAACCTTTCATATGAAAATGAGGTTCATCTGCACGTGAATGAAAACTCATTTTCATATCAAAGGCTATGCACCAAGACTCGCTTTGAAAAAGAGGTACAAGACAATCTGGAAATGGCCTATTGTAATCGGTACTTTTACTAGTTCCCCGAGAAACAAATACCTGTAAGACATTTGTAGTTATAACTCACGCAGCATAATGTACCTATTATTTAAATATTACATGGTAAAAACTTACCACCAAGCATGTCTCTAGCCATTCTAGCAATATCCAGTGCTTTGCCGCATGAATTACGTTTGATCAAAGATATCATCTCTGGGCAGTATCTGTCATAAACAAAATAAAAATATTTCATTTTGCTGAACAAAAGTCACAATATAAACTGTTGGCAGTAATATCAAATGCCTTGGAAGCAACTCTTCACAATTTTAAGTGGGTGGGTGTGGCCCAGAGTGGAAAAGCCTAACTGTATATCAATACCAAAATCATCTCCACTTTTCAGATGAAAATGAACAAAATCGATACTGCACTATTTCTGAGCTCCACACATACCCATATAAGGGGTCTTACCAAAAATTATGGTCTTGCTAAATTTCACCAGAAGCCTATAAAATGAATCTCAAAGTTCTGATGTGCTTAGGTAACATCTTTAGTTGCCCACAACTGATCTAAAAATCTTGGTTTTCAAAGTTTTATTTTGTTGCCCGAAACTGATCTAAAAGTCTCAGCTTCGAATTTTTATGTCCTAGAAAGTTTTGGGCTTGCATTCAGAAAACTCTACTAAAAGCTTGGTCTTGCAAGTTAAAAATAGAAAGGGTCTCGGGCTCGCAGAAGAAACGATCGTCTCGCGGTGTCGCAAAGTCTCAAATATACAACTTATATGAAGGTGTTTCCCTCACCCAGTCTAGTCCACATGGGAACAAGGAAAAGGTCGGTCTACATCTACAATGAAGAAGTGCTTGGCAGCCAGCTAGATCATTTGCCAGGCCCATGCTTCTTGAAATTAGTATGGACCCACACATGGAGCAGAGAAACAAAATAATTTTATATGAAAGCAAACTCCTATTAATTTTTATTAGAAGTAACAAGCCTCATTAACTTACGCTCCTTCATCTTTGAGTCGTCCAACTTGTAAGCAGCTTTGAAGACCAATAGCGATCTGAGATTAAATTAATCATTAAGAAGAAGCAAGAGTCATTTGCATGTAATTATTGTGATTTGACTGTCAAAAGAAATGCAGTTGGCATAACCACGCAAAACATGGGCATGCAATGTATTCCGACACAGAAGGATGTACAACATCAGTGAAAGCTCACACCCAGAAGATTATATAAGGTCACAGTAAAAATATTAAAGCCACGCTTCAAATCAAATCAAGTAATGACATTGAGATCAAGACAAAACGAGAGAGACTGGAAGACAAGGAGGAACAGAAAGAAAAGAAAACAAACCTCAGCTGTCATGTCAGCCATTTTCTTCTGCATAAGTTGATTAGCTGCCAGAGGTCTTCTAAACTGATGCCTTTGAAGGTTCACAATAAAAATTAATTAGTGGCAACTGAATACCTTGCTTGGCATGCCGGGGCCATAGCCAGAAAAAAGATATATGACTGAGGCAATGTCCATAGTTTGATTCTCTTCCCAGGTATTTCGGGTGTTAAACAAAAAAAATGACTGAGGCAAGTACTCGGTTTGCCTCATACTGGCTACAACCCTGCATGCTTTCAAAGAAAACTGCAGATCACTAAATAGAACGAAAAATTTACATGTTGCAGAAACTACAAAAGGCCCACACGAATTTCCACTGCATGCCAAAGATATTCTTTTCCAGCTCTCTGTATAATTATATCAGTCAATAAACACCTTATTTTTATTTATTTACGTACCTGTCTAAGGTGTACTGTCTAGCAGTAGCAAGACAAAACTCTGCAGCACCAAGCGCTCCCCAGGCAATGCCATAACGAGCATTGTTGAGACAACCAAATGGACCCTGGTTAATAAGGAAAAAGAATATTTATAAACCAAGCCAACAAAATAAACATTAAGAAAAAGATGGAATGGTCAGAATCTCTCGAGCATGTGACAAAGAAAAAAATCTGAGTCCCCTAAGGGAATAGAACTCATCACCTTCCGTACACCAGTCGGGTGCTCTAACTACTGAGCTACTGGGAGACTCGTGCGAGCTAGGTCGTATTAACTAGTTTTGTGGTGACACGTTCTGCATACTGCTAGGTTCAGCAATGTTGAAAGTGCCATGTAGGGTGACAATAAAAGAAAGCTGGTAAATGTGCATGGCTCACAAATGTCTGTGCTGAATAACCTTAACGACTCATTACTAACAACAAGCTTAAGATGTTCACCTCCAGTCCTTCAACATTTGGCAGAAGGTTTTCCTCTGGCACCTCAACATCCTCCATGACAATCTGGCCTGTAATTGATGCCCTCAAAGAAAACTTTCCTTCAATCTTTGGAGCTGAAAGTCCCTTCATTCCCTAATAAAACCAAACAAAAAGAAAGGTCATCATAAGGTTATCAGGTATGTCATTAGCCTACCACTGGATAACGTATTGGTTGGTCAGTTTGTTTCATTCATTTTGAGAGGGTATAGTGGTACATATTCCTGGGGGGAGGGGGGGACTCCATATAGTGGGTTATACGGGGAGGCCTGAAAGGGTAGGACAGTATATTAAAGGGTAGGTAAAATTGCCATTTTAGTACACGAAAGGGTAACAAAATCAGCTCCAAAGTGGAAGAAATGGCCGCTAAAGTGAAGTATATCAAAGGGTGCCATGTTTTGGCAGAAATGACTATGCAACTGAATCAGAACAACTGAAACCCGGGAAAAACGTGGCGATTATAGGAAATTCTATTGTTTTGGCTTAACCCATCCTCGGAGACCCAGGGGCAGCTAGTCGGGACGACGGGATTTTCATGGGCGAAAGTTTACAACAAGAGCGGGAGAGCCCCTGGGCACTTACTCTTACCGAACAAGTTCCAGAAGCGTTTGAAATCCCGCCTTCTGATTGGCCAGAAAAATTTTTTTCTGGCCAATCAGCGAAGAGGAACAGCCAGGCGACTCTAATGTCTTCTTACACGAGGTTGTTTTCCTCATCAATCGCCGTAGTAGCGTGGCCCGTTCAACGGGAACATTTTTGAGGAGAGCTTCAGAAAAAAAAACTTAATACTAAATAAATAAACGAAGTCGAAGAAATCGCAAACTATAACGTGGCCGGAAGAAAAAAAAACACTCAGCGGGATTTTTCATGAAGGACTTATCCAAGGTATCATATATTTTTAGAGCTAACGACTCCCCTTTCTCAAGTGTTGCATGAGGCTAATAGCTACTCGAGTAAACGATGTTACTAATTATTTCTCCTTGTCCGCTGAACTACGTCTGAAACTCTCCGATGCACGGGCCATGCAACTATGTCGATCGAGCGTGGGAACCACAGTTAACCAAAGCGTAATATGAGTGTTTGCATGGAGCTTAAATTCGATCGAAAAATAATCGGCGGTTTTCCGCTGAAAATGCATTAAAATGGAAATACATTTCAAAAATATTACCTGCTGTGTGTTTGCTGTGTTTTTATTGCTTTTACGAACTTCTGGAGGCTGATCTGGGCGGTTTTCTGCTTAACGGTCGATGCGAGGTCATGTCACGTACTAGAGAGAACTAGTCCTCTCTAGTACGTGACATGACACGCTCGATCAACATAGTTGCGTGGCCCGTGCATCAGAGATGGAAAGTTTCAGACGAAGATCAACGAAGAAGGACAAACAATTAGTTACATTGGAGAAAGGGGAAGTCGCTAGCTCTAAAAATTTGCGTTACCTTCGATAAGTCCGCCGTGAAAAATTCCCTGTGAGTGTTTGTTTTCTTGCGGCCACGTTACAGTTTGCGATTTCCTCGACTTCGTTTATTTTTTTTTTTCTGAAGCTCTCCTCAAAAATGTTCCCGTTGAACGGGCCACGCTACTACGGTGATTGATGAGGAAAACAACCTCGTGTAAGGAGACATGAGAGTCGCCTGGCTGTTCCTCTTTGCTGATTGGCCAGAAAAATTTCAGAAGGTGGGATTTCAAACGCTTCTGGAACTCGTTCGGTAAGAGTAAGTGCCCAGGGGCTCTCCCGCTCTTGTTGTAAACTTTCGCCCATGAAAATCCCGTCGTCCCGACTAGCTGCCCCTGGGTCTCCGAGGATGGGCTTAACTTTGAGGTATAAGAAAGGGGTGCAATTTTGCTCTAGGTATATGAAAGGGGTACCATTTTGGTAAAAATTAGTATATTAAAGGGTTAGAACCTCCGGGCGGAGCCTCCACATATAAAACTTTATTGAGTAGCCTCCTCCCCCCTCCCCAGGTACATATTCCAAATTTACTGAACAATTTGTGCAGCTTTGGACGTCAAACCATACATTCTTATATTTTATACTATTACAACAAACCTTCTCCAAGATAAATCCTCTTATTCGTTTATCTTCACAGTTTGCCCAAATGATAAAAACATCAGCTATTGGTGAGTTTGTGATCCTAAAACCAAACACATAACAAAGATCAGGTTTTGGTGAGTTTCTTACGAAACACAAATCTGGGTTCATCAAATGAGTTGATAAGGTCAATTGACCAGCATAAACAAATTCAAAAACTGACATTTGAGTGTTAGTCCTTAATCTGAGTTCACTCTGGTGATGGGGAAATGCACAAAACATGAGCTTTTTGTGATGACGAGGATGGTGATGGTGATGACTACGACCATGGTGCCAATGACGATAGCAATATTGATGACAGTGGTGATGATAAGGAGGATGAGGGCAATGACAGCAATCCCCCACCACCACAACTATACTGACTTTACCATAACTCCAATTATTTATCCTAATGTCCATTGATTATTTTTTAAAAGAAGATGACGGTTATCTCACCAGCTCTTTGATCCATTAAGAATATAACTCTTTCCAGCAGGGTTGTACTTGGCTCTTGTTTCCATTCCACCTGGATCACTGCCGTGATCGGGTTCAGTCAAACCAAAGCAGCCAATCAGCTCACCTCGTGCTGCAAAACCAAGAAACCCAACTTAACCCTTTAAGCTCCAATATCAACATCCATATTCTCCTCACTATTCTCCTTATATTTCGTATGTTGCTAGTCAGGAGAATTTCATTAAAAATCAAGACATTTTATCTTTGGTGATCATTCCCTTTATTCTCATGACCTGTACGTTTGATCAAGTAGTAATTCTGTAAGGAGAAATTAGATGCTTGTCACTATTGGGGCTTTTCATAAAATGCCTTCAGTTGATTTCAACAAGCTCCTTGTAGAGACATCACTAACTAACTGGCTGTCTGGCTGGCCGACTGACTGACCAACGGACAGACAGATAGACAGACAGACAGACAGACAGACAGACAGACAGACAAACCAACTAACTGGTTGATTGACTGGTTGACTGCGTGATTGGTTGGTTGGTCAGTTGACTGACTGAAATGACTGACTGACTGACTGACTGACTGACTGATGTGGGCTGGCTGGCTGGCTGGTTGATTGGTTGATTGATTGATTGATTGATTGATTGATTGATTGATTGATCGATCGATTAGAGAAGAAACAAAATGCTAACTACTCGAACTGTAACGTAGAATCTTGACAGCTTATTTAAAATTTTTTTCAAACATTATCACGATAAGTTTGTTTTGCACCTAAGATATAACAGACACCAAGCATCAATTTTTACCAAGCTTTGGAAGATACTTCTGTCTCTGTTCCTCTGTTCCATAAGCATTGATTGGGTGCATCACCAAAGAGGACTGGACACTCATGGCAGACCGATAACTGCTGTCAACTCTGTTGACAAGATAAACAGTGTAACATTTTAGTTTCTTTTAGTTGGTCCACTAAGCAGTACATACACAATTAACAAAAAGTAAAATGTGGCCAAACCTTTCACATTCTCTTGCGATAAGTCCGTAAGCCACAGAAGACACACCTGCACAACCATAACCTGAGAAAAATAAGATTCTAGATCGACATCAAATTCTCATAACCAGGGTTTTCAATAAGGGCCGGCAGCTGGCGAAACTCGCCGGCTATTCCACATGAACTCACCGCCTATTTGATTGCAAAATTACCTCATATTTTGCGACTAACATGAGAAACATTTGCCACAAAACATGATCCTTGGATAGGCCAAGATTTATTCAGGAAAAACAAAAGAATCTTGCCTACATTCTGAGTAATTTCAGCAGCAATTTTGTGTTTCCTTTTGTGTTTCCTAATACCCTAATTCTTGCTCCAGAATGCAGGAAACGCATTTTAAGAGGCCCAAATTTTCAAAATTTTCAGGGGAAACATACTCCCGGACCCCCCTAAAATTCTGCACCTTCGGTGCGAGTAATTAATTCTCCACCTACTCCTACAATTTTGCCACCAACTCAGATTCCTATTGAAAACTCTGCATAACAGTGTTCAACACATTGTTTTTTTTTTGTACTCGGGAGATATTTGACATTATTTTGCTGTTAATGCATTATGCCATTAGTAATAAAAAGAATTCACTAACCTTCAATTGTGCAACCAAGAACTCCAAGGGATCCCATTTCAGTCATTATACTTTTATCAAAATCTAACATTCAAAGAATGAAGAATTCACAATTATTTCAGATCAACAACTTAAGACCTGATACCCGATACCTAACTGATACTCCAAAAGGCCTCCAAGCAACAACATTCCAAGTGACCTCCCTCCCCCCCCCCCCAATGTATCCCTATCCTCTCTTTTCTCAGGTATATGGCATGTGTGAACAAAATTGGGGGGAGGACAAAGCAGTGGAGGGAGTGGGGGACCAAGCATACCATCGACAGAGAAAAGCAATGCTTCTAGTCATCTAGTTGCTTCATGATAAATAAACCAGAGAGGGAAGACAAAAAAATTAATGTTGCTTAGCCTGTCAGTATTCACTTATTAAGGCCCTCTCACTTTTTGCTTCTTTGACAAGGAATACTAACACACAGCTGTCTTTGCAGTCTAATTTGTTGCCATCATAGCAGCTTTAGTCATAGCAAACTCACCTTCCAGCCTGTTTGCCATCAATATTCTCGGCATAAGCTTTTCCTGACAATAATCTCTAAACTGGTCCCTAACCATGATTTCTTCTCCTGTCAAACAACTTTCCAAGCTCAGAGGATCCTGCCAGTTGAATTTCACTGAAAAGACGTAATAAGTTTATGTAGTAATGTAACCGTATTCAGTTTGTCATGAGTGTGGAATGCAGTGGCAGTCAGACCCACAATCACCCTACTGCTTTCTATTTATCAAAATGGAACATGATCTGATCATGTTCTTGATAAGGCTGGCATGAGAAGTTAGAAGGCATTATGACATAGATTGCAGTCGCTTAACAGTTGTCTGCATTCTTTGCTGGCATTTTGAATTTTTTGTTTTGTTTTTTAAGGGGTCAAAAGGTATTCTGAGAAGTGCAAAAGAGAAAAATAAGGAAACGTGCAAGGAATGTTATTTCATTATTTTAAATATCAGGAAATCTGTTAACAAAGTATTATTTCGCACACACCTGACGTGTGAATCTCACAAGAATGTGATTAAAATTTAATTTTAACAAACAGCTTATTTTGAATTTTCCATCTGAAGGTCAGAAATTTACGAAAAAAATAATCAATGCTGAACAACCTGACACGGTTTGAATGTAAATGCAATTTGTTCAAACGACCATTTCTCCCTACTGATTCCAACGCCCCCTTTCACTCCCCCACCTCCCTTTATTTCACTAAAGAACAACTCAATCACTTACCGAATTTCTCTTTTTTCTCTTTTCGTGTTTGTGCTGCTGTTAGAAAGTTAAGGTAAACTAGGGATTGCTCTCGCTGCAATGAATGAGCGAGATCACAGAAGTATATACAAGTTACCTTAAATCGTCTTGCATAACATAAGCATGGCGGAATCATCGAAATAAGTACATTTTTCGCAAAAAAGGATACTGGCTGCCGCGCTTCCCGTACTCTGAGTACGGCAAAGAAGAAGCACATTGCTTCCTGGCGTCACCATACGTCTAAAAACACGGTGAAGGGCCATTTTGAAATATTTTTGGCCAAAGTACGATGGTACAAACTCTTCGATTTCCCTTGAGTCGGGGGAACAAGTACTTCTTTTGGTCAATTTTCGTATCTATGCCCGAAGAAGCCCGAAGGGGCCCGAGGAAGCTCCGATTTATATTGTCCAATCAGAAAGAACTACGAACTCGCGCAGAAAAATGAAAGGGAATGTTTCCAAGTTTAAAAATGGCGTTCCTAGCACGGAGAAATCTGCAGGTGATGAGCTTACTTCCAGTCATGCTTTGGCAGTATCAGCGAGAAGTTTGGCTGTTGGAGATTCTGAAATTTATGCGTTACTGTTGAATAATGGTTAAAGATAGTCTGTTGAAGCTTTATTGGTTTACATATTCAGATTGTTCTTCATTTATCTCGCCGTGGCGCAACACTAAATTGCAAAATCATTTTTTTTAAGGCTTTCCAAGGCTGAAATACAGCGTTGTTCAAGGCACGTTAAGAGATCCGATAGAAAAGAAGGTTACCTGATCTTAAGTAAGTTAGTTAAATTCGTATTAAACGCGGTCCACTCGTGGTTTTGACATGATTCAAGACAGCCTTCTATTAAGGCGCGAGAACAGAAATAATTAAGCTTACATTAAAAGTGCTTCGAACTGTATTTACACCTCGCTGCATTACTGCGGAAGCGAGTATTCTTCACGAAAGAGAGCGAGTATCCTGCACATGTTAAATATTTTCCCCATCCTTATTGACATTATATTCATGTATAAACTGAAGAAAAAGTTGACTTGCGGAGCGGAAAACAGCTGATTGCATGAAATTCTTCTTGCACTTGACGGCTAGAGAACAAAGCAATTCTCCATTTTCAAAGCTTTAAAAGCCTTATTTAGATTCTGCGTTATTCCCAATGACCACTATTCTGATCCAGGTTAATTTTACACCAGAAAAGACTAATAAAATAACGGTCTTTTTTGACTTGAACAAAAAACAAGAGCTAAACTTTTGTTTCCTCAGCGGTCCGCATGTTGTGTTGGTTCTTCTCGTCAATAATTCTGAAGTGTTTATTAGTATTGCTGACTTCGTTTATGACCCACAGAGAAACGCCTTCCAAGACAAACACATCTGTAATTCTTTATTATTCAAGCTCAGAAGACATTCATATTGAACAGCAACAAGAAATCCACAAATTCCGACCTGAACCCTAAGTATTCTAATACGGTTCCAGCTCATAATTCTTCAGTTTTAAGACAAACTACTGCTCATTTGCTCAAGCATTTTGCTATGCAAAAATTAAAGCAAGACAATGTTTCGATATCGCTGACATCATTATCAAGACTGAAATAGTGATAAAGTGAAAAATTGTCAAGAATAAGGACACCGCGAATCGAATCCGTAAGTCTGCGTAAGCTTATGAATCAGTTCGGTCCTTACAATGGATTACGCACGGATCTAGTGATAGCACGACGGCAAAATCATTGTTGTTGGTGGCAATGAGTGTTCGTTGAGTGGTAGTTTTGTTTCCCCATCCATTCCATGCTCAAGATACTTCAGAGACCACTCGTCCAGCCGACTTGTGGACTTCATTTTAACACTGGCTCTTACCTGTGCGGCTCGTCACAAACAAAATAGATGTCACCCAACTCTAATAGCGAGCACGTAGTTTGTCCTGATAAATATTTTCAAACAGTCTGCTTTTTTCCAAGTTGAGAGTTATCCGTTTTTCGAAGTAACAATAAACTGGCCTTGAAGTTAAATAGTTAATTAAACAGAGTTCTTTAAGTATTTCACTCGAGGTGATCGAGGCCTCGAGGATTCGTATCTGAATAGCCCACTGGCCAAATGCAGAAAATCGTGGGCTCAGTCTTTTCTCGGAGAAAAGATTTCGCCATCAAATGGCACTTGTTCCCTCGACTGCCTTGTACTTTTTGAAAATGATCGAAATATCGATCGAAATGATTTTTCTCGCTGGATCTGACCAGCGGTCTACTTGTTATGATTGCGAAATATTTTGCAATAGTGGATTTGCGCATGCGTTTCAGAAATACCGATGGAGACTGGGACGAACTTATCATGGCGGCTTCCACGAAATGACAACTTTTGCAGATGTTTTGTCAAACAACGCTAAATGTGTCTATTAGAAGTACCTCTAAACCTGAATTTTACACTGATTTAAAGGGGAATCCCAAAACAGTGTCCATGTAGAATTTCAGTTTATTCTGTGTAATCAAGGTAGTGTTTTCAATCATTCCTTGGAAGTTGTTTTTGGAGAATCATCTTTGACAGAGTAAAGTTGTGGAAATAATTATTACAAGATGGCTGGAGTGACTCAAAGTCCTCCTTTCCCGCCACCAGAAGGTAAGAAAGATAAGTTAGGTAGTAGACAACCTGGCAAGTTTTAATCTGTATTTAATATCAAGATTTACATGTAATCTGTATTATTAGAAGAACTTTTGCTTTCGCTGGCAGTAGTCATAGTACACCCGTATTTACAATTCAACAGGCTAGGGTAGCCCTTTCAGAAGTATAAGAAACAACTGCTGCCAATAGAAGCTCTGACTTGCTAAAAAAACTATACAGTGTGTTGCCCAGTTCTCGTACACTTTAGTTTGTAATCGCTATATCTTTTCGTCTGTGAGATGAAAATTTCTGAAATTTCTTTGAAAGGTAGCCCATTAACTTACCTTCAATATATAAAACGATTGGCCGCTTGATCGACGTATGTTCAAAATTATGCCATTTTTCCCAAAACTCCTAAGTTGCCCAGTCTTCGTACACCTGGCCCAGTTTTCGTACATCGACAAAACAACATTTCTCCACGAAAATGCTCGACGCAAACTGATGTGTCAGCCACCCTGCCGAGTGCTTATCGTGTTTTCTCTTCGATTTGTGAATAAATATCGGCTTAGCGACCAATGTTTGGTGTACAAAGCAAATGGTTATTCAGGAAGTGGATGTTTAATCGATCCTGCGGTGTTGATTTCTTGGTCCCTCACTTTTGGGCGGCTTTTCTTACGCTCAATCCACCGTCTCGTACGTCATTTACTGCCTTGGTAAACGTAATTGACAGGTTACTATTATGCGTATTACAACTGTTAAGAAAAGGCCTTTATAAGATTCGACGTTTTCCTTCCGTTTCCGCTTACGCCTATAGAATAGCAAACGCTTTACTTCCGTTTCCGCTTACGCTTGCTTCTCTTAGCTACTTTAGTAAATGTTTATTAGAATCGCAACGGAGTGGGAAAAAATCGGTAAAACCGGTAAACTAACGATGTCAACATTCTATGCATAGACACCTACCTAAGTTAATTATTTGACGATTTAGATTGTTTGCGTGGGATTAAGTTTATTAAATATTCGTGACCTTTGCATGACCTGGATGTAAAGCGTCGCTGTTACACCACAACAAATACATGTAGTGTATCATACTTTGCAAGTATTGTTGTATAATCTTTACTGCACTTGCGACTTATTAGTTTTCGAACAGTAAAGTTTAAAATTCAGTTCTTTAACTTATTTAAAAATAGGTTTTGAGAAAGGCGCAGCTAAGTGTACGAAAACTGGCACAGTAGGTCGAAATGTATGCGAAGATTCGCACCGCTAAAATTCAGGAGCAGTTAAATCTAAGCTGGCGTTGAAAGTTCTTCCATTCACTTTCATCTTTTATCTATCATCTGTCCAAAAATCATGAGGTTCCTTGCCAAATTACCTACAAAACGGGCTATTTGTTCATCTACAATACCTTTACTGTGCAGTGAAAAGTGCAAATATTAGCCGCTAAACTTTTACTCACCTCAAAAGAAATTGTCCGCACTGACCTGCATCTTCGTCAAAAAGCCCGGCGAAACCGGCAATTTATAGCTGAAATGTTCCTTTTATTTTTGGACTTCTTCGGTTGACGAAGATTTAAATGATCGACGAAAATAATCAAATAAAGTTCTTTCTGTACGAAAACTGGGCCCGTACGAAAACTGGGCAACGTACTGTACAGCATATATTTACAAGCTACCTTGCCAGAGAGAAAGTAAATCTTCAAAATAAGCTTCCATTTTTCAAATCGTCGTTTGTAGATAACGATGATTTCTGCTGAACGTTTGAGCAATAAGTGCAAAACTAAAGTTCCATAAAAATGCTCATAGCATGGTAACATTTTGAATAAACAAAGAAGAAATTATCGATACTTAAGCTCCCAAGCTGACCCCATGAGAGAAAATTGAATTTGAAAGTTGTCCATACTTTAATTGAAAAGACGCTTCATGTCAGTTCAGAACGAAATGGCACCTGTTTTTAGCGTACAGTTTTTTATGAGATTTGACATTAATTTTTTCTAGAATGCTTGAGAATTTAATAGCGGGGTCACTTGGAGAAGCAAATTAAAGTGAGATGTTTCAAGTAGTATTCAAAATGTTACCATGCTATTAGTAGTTTTCTTAGTAAATAATTTTTGCACTTATTACTCAAATGTTGAGCAGAATCCATCTCTGTCTTAAGTATTATCATACCTGTAACAGTGTTCCAGATTACTTATAAAGGCAGAGGGTCAATAAAGAATTCTTAGGGGTCAGTAGATGTGGATCTCTTCAAAACTTGTCAAGCTGGCCATTTATTTTGTCGGGTCATGTTGCCAGCTTTGTCGGGTTTTTGACCCGAGAGCCCTCTCTTATCTGGGACACTGCTGTAACCTCCTCCCAAGGCAACTCAGAACAAATGAAGACTGCACACTTTTTCTGTCTCTTGGCCTCTCCCAACCCAGCTGCGGTTGCCTGCGGATGAGGCTCAACTTATAACGTTTTCTTTTAAGTTATTCTGATGTACATTATTATTGGTGTATTTTGACTAGACCAAGAACAGAAGAACATCATTGACAAACTTGCAAACTTTGTGGCCAGAAATGGCAGCAAATTTGAAGAGATGACCAAGGAGAAGCAGAAAGGAAATCCTAAGTTTGCATTTCTGTTTGGTGGAGAGTACTTCAACTACTACAGATGGAAAGTTTCATTTGAAATAGGTAAGTCATTTTGTGTCAAGTGCATGTGCAGCATTGCAATATGGTATGACAATACTTACTAGTCCACTTTGTCGTTGGTGGTCACAGAGGGTTGATTGGTTAACAAAGCCAAGCTCTTAACCAGTTTTAAGCATGTTGAGCGTGATTAACACAATTTATAAAATGTGACATCTGTAGTATGTAGTTCATTTAAATTCTAATATTCCAATATTCTAAATGGAACTTTTACCCACTTTATAGACATGGTTTATGGTGTCCCAGTGTCATCTCTACAGTGTATTTAGCCTTAAAACAGGTCTATGTAGACCATGGTTTAGTAATTGCCCCAACACTCTGAGCCAATTGCCTAACAAGCCCTGCCCTTTGATCTCTCATATCTGGTGATAAGCCCTTTTGTTCCTTGCCTTCCTCATTCGTATTGGCTTCTGGGGGCTGAAGGCCCTCAACTAAAGTAGGAAACATTGCTGCAGAAGGAAAATACCCCCTGTTTAGTTGAGGGCAAATCTTGTTTCTAGGAAATGGGGAAATGTTTATGATCAAACAAAAACAAAACTTTTACCTCCTGGGTGTAAATTTTGTGTCCAAAACATATGCCACAAAAAAAAAACACTAGAAGAAGCAATGTTTTTGCAGCAATGCTTCCTAATGTACCCAAACCTTAACAATACGTTATGCATGTACATGTATGTGTTTGTAGGGCTGTGCACAAAAAGGTCACATGTCGCTTCTTTTGTTTTGCATAAATGAGGTTCTGCAACAATGTGTTTTTGGCCTGGCAAAAAATGTACTGTTTATTAAATGCATTTTCTGTTTCAAAGCCTGTAACAGCTAAATCCGCAGTGCCTTTTAAAATTAGGTTTGCCATATTTTCTCGATTAAATGCCGGTCCCCGAATAAACGCTGGGTATAAAAGAGGGAATTACAAATAAGCCCCTAAGCCGTTTATTTGTCGTAAAATAAACTGAAGATTTGAGGGCAAGATACATGGTTGCCAAGAAAAATGAATCTTAAAAAATGGTGGGCCAAATAAACTGCTGATTCAAAGAAATGCTGGGTCCACCCATGCTAAGTTTGAAATAAATGCTGGGGGCATTTAATTGAGAAAATACGGTATGCCTTAAAGTTTTTATTACTTCTTATTACTAGCTCAACAGCAAACTCAGCAGCATCTACAAAACCAACAGCAGCTTGTACAGCAAGTAGCGGCACAGTACGGAACCAACCCTCAAGCACATCTGGTTCAGCAGGCTATTGTTCAGCAGTCAATCAACTCAGCACCATGGCAACAAGCTCAGCAACAGGCACAACAACAGGTAATATACCTGCACACAAATAAACAATAAGGGCACAGTGAGGATTATTCTTAATTCTTCAAACCCTGGCATCATTATTCAAATTCTCCTTACTGGTCTCCATACATTTCATTGAGTACTATTTGGGAGAACTTGTTAAGACATCAAGGCAATTCATCTTTGGTGATCATTTCCCTAATTATCATGACCTTAATGTGTTATAATGAATTTATATGGTGAGGAGAAATTTGATGCTGATCGATATTGGGGCTTAAAGGGTTAAGGGGTGGGTTGGAGGTGGGAAAAGAGGTATTATTCCAACTATTAGAAATCAGAATACCCTCTGGCTGTAAAATCAAGTCATTTGCAGTTTCAGGGTCGCTGCATGTCTGGGAATAGTCAGGGACAAAATTCTTTAAGGTCAGGCAATAGTTAGGGAGTATTCTGTATTCTGAGTCAGGGGCAGTTGAGTTTTTTTTTTTTTTTCAAAAGAAGTCCGGAAAAATAGAACTTTTAACAGCAGTGATGTATGTGTATTGTATCAAATATGGAAAGAAAAGTTTCAAATCATTGACATCTCAGCAATGAATCATACTGAATGAACAGTATGAGCCTTCATAGTCAGGGTATTAAACTTATGGATAATATTAATAAAGTGGGTGGGAAGTACAGCTACAGTATTTATATAAGAAGAGGCGGGGGGCCACTATTATCAGTGACTTGCATTTATTCGGTCCGAGAAATTTAACTTTTATAAGGGAAAAGTCAGGGAAATTTGTTAACTGATCTCCCTGGCAAGTATGAGTTTCCGGATTGCCTGCCAGTTTTTAAAGTTTTTTTTTTCTCAAATCATGTTTTTTTGCTTAGATGCAGGTTCTTCAGCAACAGGCGCAGGCAGCAGCCACTGTTCCCATGTTCCAAGCCCCCTCTGCTCCAGTCCAACAAGCCACCGACCTTGACGTCACAGAATTAGAAAACCTGTTATGCAAGATTATGGAGTCGTGTACTAAGGAGTCCATATCAGTAAGTCACTGCCATTCTGAGCATGCTGATGTTTAATACAGACTGATGCAATTTTCGGGGATTATTTTGGTCATGGAAATCTTGATTTTAAAATACAGGCCTCGATATCCTGCAAACTGAGTTAATAAGTTAAAGTCGTAGAAAGTCATAAACATGCATTCCTTGTAAACATTGTGTGGTGTAAAGATTGTTTGAGTGGCAGATAAAGCGACTCAACTTGTGCAGTTTTTGCACCAATGGCATAACATTCCAGGATTTAACCACGGAGTTTGTTGGTCTTGAAGAGTTGTGGAACTTTAAATTTACTCAGACAAGTTAATGTGCATTACAAAATTTAATGCAAGGAATTTTTAAGTCTTCTTGTTTTTTCTCAGCCTGGCTCAAACATTCTTTACTTTAACTTATCATTAGTGTAACCTTTTTAAATCGCATGTGCTCTCATCAAGTTTGAAGCTCTTGAAAGTCATATCATTTCCTGGGTGTCACAAGTCAAAGCATTAGTGACAGTTAATGTTATATTTTCTCTTTACATCAACAGAATGGCAAGAATTTCATCTTCACCAATGCCAAGACCACAGCATACAGCTTTCAAATATCTCAGTACCTACTCAAAAGGTAACTTGTCATTGTTGGTCTTCCATACCGTCTACCAAGCATAGAGCAGCTTGTCCCTTTTAAGAAGTCATGCCTATTGAAGAGTTAACCCTTTATACCCCAATAGTGATAAGCATCTAATTTCTTCCTTACAACATCACTGCTTAATCCAACATACAGGTCATGAGAATAGAGAAAATGATTGTCAATGATCAAATGTCTTGATTTTTTAGAAAATTCTCCTAACTAGTACCAGAAGAAATATACTGACTACAGTGAGGAGAATATAAATGCTGATACTGGAACCTAAAGAGTGTAAATGAGAAAGGGGCATTAGTACAGGAGCCACAAAAACTGAACTTACTCAAGTGAAGCATGAATGATTTCTTTTGTTCTCTGAACCAAAGCAAAAAACAACAACAACCAAGCATCAGTTCCTCTGTTTATTAGTAGATTCAGTTTTAAGAAGAAGTGATGAGCTAATTCTTCATTTTTTTATTTGATCGTAAGATTGTGTTACTTATGTAATAGCTAGCCTTGAACACACCAAAGTTGAGCTAAATTGGAGCAATTTGAATTCCAAAGCCAAATTATCACTTACACAAGTATACACACTTTTCCCAGTGAGCCTTTTAAGTAAAAGTGACTGCCACATAGGAGGAAATTTTTTGTGGAGTTTGAATTTGCAGACTGCCAATTCATGTGTTTCTTGGGAACAAATTTTAGCGATTTTGGATTTCAGACATTACCGATGGAAACAAATTTTTGCGGATCGTGAGTTGTCGATTGTGAGTCAAAACTACTGAAAGGTTGCAATTTCTTATGCCATCTGGGCTGGAAGAAGTACACAGTCAACTGTTGTTTGCTTTTTGGCAGAAAATGGTCTTGTCCACAGTTGTTATCAAAGTTACCCAGGGACTGCAATATTGAAAGGAGGAAGGTTGCTATGTTGGTTTTCTCAGTCAAATTAACCAAAATTTATTTTTTAGTGGGAGTTCACTTTCACAGCACCAAATTTTTGCAGATCAACATTAGTTCCTGGGAAAATTTCATGCCACACAGTATTTATTTCTTGTAGAGCCCTGGGTCCTGGTATGCTGTTTCAACACAAACTTCACATAGTTTACCTCATCAATGACATTCTACATCACTGCCAAAGAAAAGGAGCACAGGATCTGAAGAAAGCTCTCGAAGATGTTGTGGTCCCTGTGTTCTTTTGCACACAGCTTGGGGAATCAGCAGAAAATCTACAGAAAATTACCAAGGTTTTAGGCATCTGGGAGAGTCATAACCTCTTTGAACCAGCCCTCTTGCAGGTGAATTCACAATAAATTAACTCAAATAACATTTGGATGCTAACATCTGCTAAGGTAGGGTAACCCAAAATCGTCAGTACATGTAATTTAGGTCGTGCTCTATTGGGATCAACGGTTTCAACTGAAACCGGTTTTCGTTGAAACAGTTGAGGTTTCCAATAGGACACTTTTTCAACTGTTCTTGGTTGACATGCGGTTGTGGCTGGGCATAGTCATTTCCAGACTCAACCTTTTCTGCCAAGCTTGGCAAGACGCCAGGAGCGCAACTCGTAGCATCGGTTGTCCTTCAAGAACTGTTAGAAGAATTGGTTCCACCACATTGTGAATCAGACAATGAATTGGAATATTTAGTAACATTGTTTCTGGAAATGGAGAGTTTTAAAAAAAATTCGAATGAGAAGAAATACGTTTGTGGCTGACAGTTTACGCATGATTACGTGCAAATTATTATGACGCCATCGTTTTCAACCATTTCAACCGAGCTCAGAGCTGGTTGAAAAAGTTGATCAACCAAACCAAATGAAAACAGTTTTTTCCCAATAGAACACGAAAAAATGCAACCAACTCAACCAACCAAAAATGGTTGATCCCAATAGAACACGACCTAATTTTCTTCTTTGTTTAATACCCACAGTGCCAGGGCTCGAGACTAACTTTTCAGCTTAGTAGCCAAGTGGCTAGTGAGAGGCTTGATTTCACTAGCCAAAATAAATTTTCACTAGCCAGACTGTTTTTGCATAATCTCATACTGTGTTCAATGTGTCTAATTTTTAGCCGGGTTAAGTACTGTAAACATGCCTTTCTGTAATCTCAGGAGTAAAGAACTTGAATGTTGACTGTTCTTGTCAACAGTTAAAGATCCTCACACGAATACAAAGTACTATATGCCTTCACTTAAGTTCAAGGCAAATTCCCAGGCGCGATGTAGTTCACGCCTCTCTTTTCCGTTTCGTCAGACCATGACAAATAACTCGGACAATTAACCTTATACGAGCATGTCATCGTACGGAGAAACGTTGGGAAGACAAGACTAACATTGTACGAACGTTGTAAGGTACCGAGAAACGTAAAAAAGACAAGACTGATACAGCCCCAACTCACGTACGGAAAAACGTCTACAAGAGAAGACTAGTAAATTATAAGCGTATTTAAGTGCGGAGAAACATTGAGCAGAAAAACTTATAAGGTTCGAACCTACTAAGGTAAAGAGAAACGTTGAGAAGTCATATCAAACACGTTGATTGCAAATGCACTACAGTAGGGAGAAACGCTGCCAACGTACCAAAATACAGAGACTAATAAAATACGCAACTACTAACTTAAGGAGAAAGGTTATTAGACAAAACTAATTCCGAAAGAACGTGTGTGACGTACGGAAGAACGCCGAACGGACAAACTGAACTATTAAAGTGGGGCAATAAATTACGGAGAAACGTAAATGAGACAACTAAAATCGCACTAACGTACGGATAAACGTTAAGAAGACAAGACTAATACCGTATGAACATACTAACGCACAGAGAAACGCTAAGCAGTGTCAACTTATCGTACGAATGTACTAACACACTGAAAACCTTAGGAAGAGCAGAACAATGTCGAGCGAACATGCTAACGTACAAACAAACGTTGAGAAGGCTAGACTAATAAATCAACGAACCTACTTACGAACGGAGAAACGTGAAGACGTTGCGTAAAGAGAAACGCTGGAAAGAGAAACTATTGTACGAACGTATAGCAATTAATGAAAAAAAGTCGATAACAGAAGACTAAAGAATTGTGTGAACCTATTAACGTGTAGACAAATATCATATGAACCCGATATGAACGCACTAATGGAACTTTCAAGGAAACGTATGGTGAAACGTTCTAAAGACAGCTAATTTCGTTTGAACGTAGTAATGAGGGAGAAAACATTGCCATCTGAGACAAGAATTAGTAGGGAAAAACGTTGAGAGGACAAAACAAATATCATACAAACATTATGATATCCTTTTACGGAATAAGTTTTAGTTTCTGCTTACTCAGTTTGCTTTTGGGATCCGATCATCAGAAGCAGTATTTAGTTTGGTCTCCATCCGGTGCTTTAGTGCTTTGAAATTTTCACTAGCCAAAATGGCTAGTGGAAGCGCAAAACTTACTAGCCAAAACGGAATTTCTACTAGTCTGTGACTAGTTGGCTACCGTTAGTCTCGAGCCCTGCAGTGCTATACATTGCTCTGATTGGTTCTCCTCTAATAGGCTCTCAGTTGATACTTTTCAAATAGAGAATTCAATAACATACTGTAAAAATAATTATTGCTTAAAAATTTTTAGTATATACCAAACCAGTGGATAGTGTTTTTTGCAAACTCTGATTGGCTACTCAAACTCAGGATAGTATCTGCTGTTCACCTTCCAGCATTGTTCTGGATTTCGCGTGCGAGTATTTCCTCATTTCTCAGAAAAAAGGAACTATTTGGTGCTGGCTATCCACTGGTTTTGTATTATACTCAGGGCTCGACAAAAACTTGAATTCCAGCTTGCCCTTTGGGCAAGCAAGTCACAGAATTTGCTTGCCCGAGTCAATTTCCCAGTTGCCCATGTTTAAAAAAAATTTCTCATGCTCATTAATAATTCATGAGCATGGACAAAGATCTCACAAAGTGTTTTATGAGTGATCACTCTCCTTCTGTTGAACTATCCTCCTGTCGATTTCATGATACTGTTCTAGTACGTAACATCTATGTTTACTGACTAAGTTAGCATGGATCGGAGTTTAAAGAGTTTTATTTTTAACACACGTGTGATAAGTACCTATTAATTTAGGATTGAATGAATTAGAAAAAACCCTCGAGGAAATTTGGAGGACGTTGACGGTTAAATAAAACATTGGTCTAATTGTGTAACAGGCCACATTCAAAATGCACATTCAGGGCTTGAGACTAATCGTAGCAAACTCATCACAGACTAGTAGAAATTCCATTTTGGCTAGTGAGTTTGCACTTTTTCACTGGCCATTTTGGTTAGTGAAAATTTCGAAGCACTAGAGCACCGGATGGAAGCCAAACTAAATATTGCTTCTGATGATCCGATTCCGAAAGCAAATTGAGTGAGCAGAAGCTAAAACTTATTCCGTAAAAGGATATCATAATGTTCGTATGATACTTGTTTTTTTCCCTATTAATTCTTGTCTCAGATGGCAACGTCTTCTCTGTCATTTCTACGTTCGAACGAAATTAGCCGTCTTCAGAACGTTTCACCGTACGTTTCCTTGAAAGGTCCATTAGTGCGTTCATATGATATTTGTCTACACATTAGTAGGTTAACACAATTTTTTAGTCTTCTGTTATTGACTTTTTTCCATTAATTGCTACGTTCGCACAATAGTATCTCTTCCCCGTGTAATGTCTTCAAAACGTTTCTCCGCACGTAAGTAGGTTCCTCGATTTATTAGTCTAGCCTTCCCAACATTTCTTTGTGCGTTAGCACGTTCGCACGACATTGTTCTACTCTTCCTAAGGTTTTCAGTGTATTAGTACAGTCGTACGATACTGCTTAGTGTTTCTCGACACTGCTTAGCGTTTCGGTATTAGTCTTGTCTTCTCAACGTTTATCCATACGTTAGTGCGATTTTAGTTTCTCCGTAATTTATTGTCCCACTGTAATAGTTCAGTTTGTCCATTTGGTGTTCTTCCTTACGTCACACACGTTCTTACAGAATTAGTTTTGTCTATTAACGTTTCTCAGTAAGTTAGCAGTAGCATATTTTATTAGTCTCTGCATCTTGGTACGTTGGCAGCGTTTCTCCCTACTGTACTGCATTTGCAACCAACAAGTTTGATATGACTTCTCAACGTTTCTCTGTACCTTAAAAAGTTCGAACCTTATTAGTTTTTTCTGCGCAATGTTTCTCTGTACTTACATGCGCTTATAATTTACTACTCTTCTCTTGTAGACGTTTTTCCGTACGTGAGTTGAGTGTTGTATCAGTCTTCTCTTTTTGACGTTTCCCCGTACCTTTCAACATTCGTTCAATGTTAGTCTTGTCTTCCCAACGTTTCTCCATACGATGACATGCTCATATAAGGTTAACTGTTCGAGTTAATCGTCATGATCTGACCGAAAAGGAAAAGAGAGCTGTGAACCACATCGGGCCTGGGAATTTGCCCTGAAGGCACATAATACTTTGTATCCCATGTGTGAGCATCTTTAACTGTTGGAAAGAATAGCCAACATTCAAGTTCTTTACTCTTGAGATTACAGAGAGGCATGTTTACAGTACTTAGCTCGGCTGAAAATTAGACAAATTGAACACAGTATGAGATTCTGCAAAAAAGTCTGGTTTGTGAAAATTTATTTTGGCTAGTGAAATCAAACCTCTCACCAGCCACTTGGCTACTAAGCGAAGTTAGTCTCGAGCCCTGACATTTGTTGTGAAAAGAAATTTTTGTCCAGGCAGATTTTGATCACTTGCTAACCAACCAGTGTAGTTCTCAGATCTTTGTCTTTCCAGACCTCAGAGCATGAAAAGCCTTGAGAGACTTAAAATGTAATTGGATGGAGGGTTGGCCCGAGCGCTTGCCCATGGGCCAAGTGACCCTGAAAGGTTACTTGCCTGACCTCAAAATCGACTTGTCCTGGATGACCGGACAGGACTTTTGTCGAGCCCTGTATACTAAACCAATAATATTATTCCCCTCAGTGTTGGTGAAGAGTGGTAGATGTTTGCCTCCACTTTGGTGAATAATTATTGTTAAATAGCAAGTGCCGCATTATGCTTAATTTGCACCCCACACCAGATGTGAGCTCAATCATGATTCAATTTCTAGGAGTAGTCATTAATTTTAAAAACATTATTGAACATTTATTTTCCAGGAACTGAAAAACACTGAAGCTGCTCAGAGTAAAGTAGATTCAGCACGAGAACAAGTCTTTGGCCAGCAAGGTTTGGCACACTTTTTTTTTATTCAATGTTGATGAAACAACATCTTCAAGAATAGCATTTCCTTATGAAAATCTTCATAAAATAAGGACCAAAAAATTGAGCAAATTAAAGAGATTTTCTTCTTAGTGGATGAAAATCTGTCTTGGTGGAAGTCACCCATTTGTTGAATTACTGTAAAACTAATCCCCACAAGTCTGGTTAGTTTGCAAGGAAGTGTTTTGAGTCAGAGTTATAAATGCATATAACTATTGATCCACACTCCAGGGCTTGAAATAACGGCCGGTCAACGGACAATGTCCGGTCAAAAATAGGTTTTGTCCGGTCAAATCCTTGGATGGCCGGACAATTTGTCCGGTCGTTTACGCTTGTAAAGAAAAATTCAATGCGGATCTTCAGGTTTTAAATTTTTATAGGTTCAACATTATTGGCGTTTGTGAATAAAAAGGGGAAAAGACAGAGATACTACCAGACCAAGAACTTTTAAAAAATGATTCATAATAGTGGTTGTAAAATTTCCGGTGGTTGCAAATCTTCGCTTTGTCGTTCATCAAGCCGTCACCGCAAATTAGCGGGTCTTCCGGAGTAGCGTGTGTAGCAGTATGAATTACTATATTCTTATAATATATAGTCCGCTTGGATTTTGTAAACGTGACGTGAGAAGCATAACAATGCCTCTCAGATTCTCGGGCAACACTCAGCGAGAACACCCTTAGCCACCTGATAAGAGTCAAAATGGAAGGTCCCCCTTTTCAAGGTTACGACACTACACCAGCCATTCACTTGTGGGTAACGAGCGCCACTCGCCCTCCGAACCAAAGCAAGAGGAAATCGTACAAGGCCCGAGAGTTTGCGAAAAGGGGAATGGTCTTGATTGATTGTTCTTCAACTGAAGAAGATTCCGATTCAGATAATGAGGACGAATTAGAAGACAGAGCAATAGATTTAATAAAAGACACAGGAGTGGATCAGTAGGCTCCCGAACATTGTATATATTTTTGGCGTTGATATGTTTTTGTTTCACTTAAAACCACAACAAAGTGCTTTCATTTCCTTAATTGCACAACGTTGATGTAATTCCAGTAATTCCAAATGGCCAAATAGTCATCCATAAAAGTTGTGATTCATATCGTCTCTAAAAACGCTGAAACGGAACAAATCATTCATCACTTCCGGCACGCCCCTGATAAATACTTGGTTACCAAGCTTTTTGGTGATTATTGGATTCACGGGCATTACTTCGCAAGGCAATGTTTTCCTCGGGCAGTATAGACTTGAAATTGACAACGAGTAGCAAAATTAGGTTGCCATTCAAGTATTCCAAATGAAAAAAGAGAGTTGCCTGTTGGTATCATTTCCCCGACCCCTTTTAATAAGATATAGTACTGAAACATTTCAAGATTCAAGCTTATTCATTCTAAGCTTACTTTGTAGCAAATCAGTGGATATGGATTCTACTTGTAAGAGTTTCTTGTTGTATATTCACATCAGTTAGCTTGTATTATTATGAGGATCAACTAGATCGCAGGCTTCAATTTCATCAACTTCATAGCTTTAGTAGGTATTAAAATTTAACGGTATAGAAGACATAGAACTGAAGCGATAGATGCATGCACAAATGTAATATTGATTTTGCCGAACGTTGTGGCTGTACCATGCATTCCACTTTTCCTGCAATGAGTTCGAGGCTCAAGGTATAATAAAGGCTTAGAAAATGTACTTGTTTGATATGTAAACATCATGCTGCAGGGGGAGGGGGGGGATTTTGTAGAGATCTGGCGTAATGGAGATTTGTCCGGCCAAAAATGGGTGGTGTCCGAGCAAAAATAGGTTTGACCGGACAACTTGACCGGCGCCAGCCGGGAAATTATTTCAAGCCCTGCACTCAGTTTGTGCCAAGTATGAGACATTCACAGCAGTCAAACTCAAACAAGCAACGTCACATCCAGTTTTCAGGGAAAGAAATCTGTACCAATTCATACAGGAAATGCTGCTATGAATTTAATTTTGTGCTGTTAAAACTTGTGGCTGAGAGCACCATCATTATTCAGCATAAAGAATAAAATTGTCAGAAACAGTTTTAGGTATTTCATTTGAAGTGAAAGTTCCCACATTTATCTGTATTTCATTTCTAGAACCAGAAAAGCCCCAGGGGCATTTAATTCTTTTATCGCCAAGAGTGACAAGCATCTAATTTCTCCCTACAATTATCACTAGTTGATCGAATATACAGGTCATGAGAATAATTATAGCAAATGATCACCAGACATGAAATGTATTGATGTTTAATCAAATTCTCCGAACTAGTAACATAAGAAATGTTTGGAGAACAGTGAGGAGAATATGCATATGGATATTGGGACTTAAAGGGTTAACCTGGCTGTCGTGGGCCACCATGTGACCCCCAGAGAAAGAACCCTTTCCCTATGCCCACCTGATGAATAGCACAAGTTTATGATGCAGTATTTGACCACAGCGTGACTCAATTATGTCATCTTTAAAAAGTGACAACTCAGAACTGTAGCTTTGAGTATTAATTTTAATTTGTCACAAATTTCTCAATATCCAGAGCATGGAAACTATAAAAATAAATTTTTCAATCAAGACAAAAAAATCATCCCAAAATCTAAAGAAACCCAACCAACAGATATTTAGTTTTATCAGGTAGCTAGAGGAATAAATTATGAGCATCTCTCTTTTTAGGCTGCTTCGATTACGTGATTAAGGGACTTGTCTGGTTTCGTAGTTAAAATGATGTAATTTTTTTACATGCCACGTAGTGTATAATTTATAATACACAAACAGATATCAAACTGGTGACTTTCTAGGCGTGCTGGCATCTTTATCCTTGCTATCTTTGAAGAGATGTTTAAACCATTGAATTTTGGTTGAATTTCTAGTAATTCTTACACCAATTTTCTTGTTTTTTTCTCTTGAAGGTTATTATGCTCCATCAGATCCTTATCGTCAATATTATCAGCAGCCACAGGGAAGCCAACAAGCACCACAGATAGACCAGCAACTTCCACAAAGAAAAGAAGGTAGAGAGATGGTGTTGTATTAAAAAATTTACCAAAATTGCTAACCATTCAAGGTTGTTCTATTTTCGTTGTTTAATTTAGACAATTCAACACAACAGAAAGTGGAAGATACTCCACAAGAAATGGGCGATGAAGGAAAAGAAGCGGCCAAGGATGAAGTGAAGGAGGAGACAAATGAGCAAACGCCATTGGAGGAGCCTGAGAAAAGGGTGAAATATTGCTGAAATTGTTTTTTGCTTTCACTTGCCGACTGACATCCTTGCTTTTCGGTGTTCAAGATTTGAAGATGATCCCAAATCTTGGCAAGCCAAAACTTTAAATTCTGTTTTTAATGCTGAGATTTCAAGACTTCCTAAACTTCCGGAGATGGATTATTTTCATGGGCTTCACTTCACTTTGTTATAATAGGTTATGTTTATGCCTGAAATCAAATTTTTCATCAGCAAATTAGTCCTGCCTACGTTCAGCATACTGTAGTATCCTTCACACCTAGATTAGGAAGCTGTCTTTTCTTCCTTTTATTTTCCCGCTTGACAGACTTTCTTTATGGGCGTTGCATGTATTACATGCAGTTACAAGGCCTTTTTTGACCAAACAGGATTTAGGTTTCATTTTCGAACTCTACAGGGATGATGTACAAGTCATGTAAAATTCCGGCAAGGCCCTCCAGCTTGGGAATAAAACATCATTCCGGTTATACCTCCTCCTAAATATTAGCTTACCACATCTCCAGAAATGTGTGTTTTAAACAAAGTTACACTACATGCACATCAACTAAAACTGTGATTCATCACCAAATTATTTTGTACTTGCCAAGCAAAAAAATCCCAACAAAGTTGTACAAGAGATTGTGACTAGGATTTTTTCAGAACTGTTCATGGCTGCAGGGCATCCAGACATGGCATTTTAATTAATAGACTGATATACACTGCTGTGGCTTTCAAAGACTTAGCTCATAAGTCGATTTAACCTTCAGAATCAGTTTACCTTGCTCCCCCCTGACACAGAACTGTTTTGTTATATTAACAGGAGGAGGCACCAAGACAACAGCCATACCCACCAGCACATTATCAACACCCCCCACCCTTCCCCCCTAATTACGGTGATCAGGGTCCACAGTACTATGCTCATGGTCCACCTCCGTTCCCTCCTCGTTTTCCACCTCCGCCAGGCTACATGCCAGATTTCCGACCCCCTCATCCAATGTTCAGACACCCTCCTCCAGGCTTTCATGAGGAGGGATTCCATGCAAGGTGAGTGGCTGTTACCCTGGTAACGTTAATAACTGTTGATCCCAGCCATTCCAGCTGAGTAACAGCCCCAGTATCAATATGCATATTCTCCTTAGTGTTCTCCATATATTTCTTATGATATTAGTTGGGAGAGTTTGCACAAACATCAAGTCTTTTTGTGTTTTTTGATCATTTCCGTTTTTCTCATGACCTGTGTGTTTGATCGAGTAGTGATATTGCAAGGAGAAATTAGATGCTTGTCATGGTTGGGGCTTTAAGGGTTAAACACACCATTGGTTTCACCCTGGAATTTTTAAAATTTCAACACACGATTACAATTTTGTGGACTTCAAGATCAACATTAAATGTGAGCTTGTAATGATGAATTTCAGGATGAATTTATCTCAAAGATTCACAATTAACATATTTCCTGGTGGGACAGTTGGCCTTGTTCTTGTTACATGTACAATACGTCATTGATTTTGGAAAGATATTGTTGGGGAAAATCTGGGAATTTTGCAACAAGTCAGAGAAGTTCTTATTTCTACCTCCGAGTCAGTGAAAAGTCAGGGAATTTTATTTTTTCACTTGCCACTGGGTTTGATAAGGATTCTTTATGGTTGGCAAGGTAATATAGTTTGAAAAAATATTTTTGATTCAACTTTTTATTTGTGGCTTTACCGCTGAAGGATTTATCCATGCGTGGTCAGTGAAAACTAGTTTATGGTCAGTGAAAAGTCAGAGAGTTGGTTTTATCCTGATGGTTTGCAAACCTGTTCACGTTTTTCTGCTCGAAGTTGTTTTTACCATCGTTTGTAAATGTTCATAAACAAATTGTGACCACAGAAAAAAAAAGTCGGGATAACTGAAAAGTCTGGATAATAGGGGTTTGACCATAGTATGCCATTACCATTTCTTCATTTTGTTTATGTCCATAAATATTTTACCTTCAAAACTAAAAATTAATAATGCAAAAGAGTTAAACAATTAGATAACAATATTATATAAATTATAAATCAACAAATGTCAAGAAAAATTTTGAGCCCCCAACCGGAATTGAACCCACGTTCCAAGCGGTACCCGGAAGGTCATGGTTCCATTCCCGTTGGGGGCTTGGAATTTTTTCTAAGAAAGATCTTGACCTTTATTTATTTATTTATTTATTTATTTAAAACTGAAATATGACTGATTCAAATTTAGACCGCCCCCATTCCGTGGACCACCTCCACAGTTTGATTATCAGCACCAAGAATACGAGCAGTTTGAGGGAAGAGGGCCGCCGCCACCCTCCATGGTAAATGAGTACAATCACGGCAGACCGCGGGAAGAGGAGGGGTATGGCATGGAGGAATATGACATACCACCGGAGCCGCCCATACCGGAGCCTATCATACCAACCGCCATGTACTATGAGCTTCCTGCTGGCCTCATGGCTCCGTTAGTAGGGGTAAGACACTCAATTTGTAGACCCCAGCCTCTCGATTGATTTTAATTACTGGTCTATATTTCAAGCAGTTTCGAGTCGCTCTTTTCTCTTAGGGATAGTCAAGTGACAACCAAACAATCATGAAAGGTTTATTTTTTATTCTATTTTATTTTATATATATATATTTTTTTGCCTCCATGAGATATATACCAATTGGAAGGTGTTGTCAAGTTTCCGCATATCAGATGGCTTTCTTGGGTATTTGCTTGCTTCAATTCTTGCTCAACTTCATGTATCATAGTGAGAAAAGAAGGAATACTTGTGGAAATCCTCATATTGACTTCTTTACTAACAGTCAAGAAATGTTTCTAGTGACAAAAGCTGTTTATAATTTAAGGCGCTGTTAGGCGAGGCAATTTTCCTGCAACTTGCAACGCAACAGATGACCAGAGCGTTGCGAGGCAAGTTGTAGAATCCGTGTTCCACGCTGCAACTTATCTCGCAACGTTACGAAAAGTAGAAGCGTAGTCTACTTTTCCTGCAGCTCGCAACGCAATTTTTCGTTGCGAGACATGCTGCGAAGATGGGGTGTTACACGTGCAGTTTTGTCCGCAACTTGTCTCGCAACGCCCTTGCGTTGCAAGTTGCAGAAAAAATTGTCTCGTGTAACAGCGCCTTTACTGTCGATAACTTGAGCCCCCGATAACGCAAACTTCACGCTAATTCAAACCGATAGCAATTTCCCCTGCTTCAATCACCAAATTTTACCTACGTCAACTTAACCCTATGAGCCCGAAAATCAACATTCGTGTTCTCCTTACTGTTCTCCTTGTGTTTTTTTATGGTGCTAGTTGGGAGAATTTAAATAAACATAAAACGTTTTACCTTTGGTGATCATTTCCTCTATTCTCATGGCCAGCATGTTTGATCAAGTGATGAAATTTTGAGAAGAAATTTGATGCTTGTCACTGTTGGGGCCATCCTCGGAGACCCAGGGGCAGCTAGTTGGGGCGACGGGATTTTCACGGGCGAAAGTTTACAACAAGAACGGGAGAGCCCCTGTTGTAAACTTTCGCCCGTGAAAATCCCGTCGCCCCAACTAGCTGCCCCTGGGTCTCCGAGGATGTGTTGGGGCTTAATTGGTTAACTCAAGCAGTTTTGCTTTTTCCCTTGATGTTTCGAGTTGTCAAGATTTTACTCGAGTAACTTTACAACAAATAAAATTTCTGTTGATACAAATGTGATGGTGAATTTTAAGCCCGGTGAATATATGAGAAAGATGTTTTTATTCTGTGAGTGACACAGGCGACTCGGAAAAACTCGGAAGAGACTCGGAAGAACTCGGATTTTTTCCGAGTCGCCTGTGTCACTAAAAGAATAAAAACATCTTTCTTATATATTCACCAGGCTTAAAATTCACCATCACATTTGTATCATTGCGAATATGCCACCTATCGACATTTCAGTCCTAGCAGTATGCAGGACGTTTGTCGCATGAACCTAATTTAATGGCCTTAGCTCCCACGAGTCTCCTGTAGCTCAGTGGTAGGACAACTGGACTAGTAACCAGAAGGTCATAGGTTCGACTCCTGTTTGGAGAACTCGGATTTTTCCCGAGTGGCCTGTGTCACTAACAGAATAAAAACATCTTTCTCAAAATTCCTGTCTGTTGTCCTCGTCAAGTTGCCGGATGTGGACTACAAACCACTGGATCCTGGAGCTCTCCGTCTCCCTGCTCCTCAACCACCAAGTGAAAGACTCCTGGCCGCGGTTGAAGCGTTTTACAGTCCACCAAGTCATGAGAGACCCAGAAACAGGTTAGGTTACACCAACCCTGAACACCAGACATAACTAATCAGTAATCAACTAACTTATCATTGAGTATTGCTCGTACTGAATAGAACGGATTTCAAATGAGTGTAATTACTCTAACCAACCACAACAGGAACAGCAAACAAAATGAACCAATCAGAAGTTGAAGCAAAGACAAGTAATTCGCGTTAAGCGCGGGAAAATGGGAGCACGTCACGATTGGTTTTTCGCCTGATTGGTTGGGAAAGTGGTGCAAGCTTTTTTAACCAATCAAAGAGCGTAGTACCAAAGCAAGACCAAAGGCCCAGAGCAAACACAACTTACATTACTTTCGGCTCCTGAGCGGTTTTCAAACCAAGTAATTACTGTAACCAATCACAACAATCACATACAACACAATCAACCAATCAGAACTCGAAGCAAATTCATGTGACCGACGTCAAGCGCGGGAAAACGCGTGCGAGCAAGTCCTGAGTGGTTTTGGTTTTACTCCTTTGTTTTACTTCTGATTCGTCGAGAAAGTGGTGTGAGTTTTTTAACCAATCACAGAGGGTAGTAAAGCAAAAGCAAAACAAACCCGAATTACTTTTGACACTCGTCATCGATTGAGGATTAATATCATTGATCTGTAATCGATGTCATTGATTACTCATAAACTTTATCTCGTGCCAACAAACATTGTTTACCCAGAGTTGATAAAATCAAAACAAAAAACAAAAAACCAGTCAGATGTGTTGTACCCTTGTTTGGTAGTTTCCTTTCATTTCGAAAAGGGTAATTCTTCAAACTGAAATCTTCAAATGATGCAAAAAACGCAGCCATGTTTCCTCGACAACAGACCCCTTGCAAAAATGACCGCTGAAGAGATATTCTTTTATATGGTAACTTATTGACTTCATTCTTAAGATTGTAACTCTACAGAACGTTTACTTACATTTGACAACGTTAGGCTAATTTGTTACAGAATATTATATCGGCGGCCATTTTTACTAAGGGTCCCTGAGGTAATATGGAGCGTTTTGCTTTTGCATGCGATCAAACCAGTCTAGAGGTAACAACGCGTATTGTTTAATCTTTAGCGAAGGGTGGGAGCAGAGTGGTTTGTTTGAGTTTTACAAAGCCAAGCTGAAGTACATCAAAGATCGCGAGGAAGCAGAAAAACACAAAGTACAGGAGCGCCCACAAAGCAGATCAAGGTAAGGATTTTAGATTACGGTCTGTGAAAATATGGCTTCACATAGTCATTCCAGTTGCTTCACATTGTCATTTAAGTGAATATTTGCTTTATGATGCAGCGTTAGCCAAATCTTTGTAATACTTTGAGTAGTATCTCTTCCGCTTAGGTATAGTCGAACACGAAGAACATGCGAATGCGTGCGAAACCACCTGCCGCGTGGAAACGCGACACGCGTGTCGGGAGTTCCACGCAGCAGTCGACTTTCTCACGTGTTTGCGTGTTTTTCTCGTTCCGACTATCTCGTGGCTGATGGAGGAAATACTTGTAGTCTAGATCTTTGTATTTGCAAATTTTTGAAAAAGTTTTTTTGAAAAAGGCCTTACCCGTCACTTACTTTTATTTAGGTCAAGGTCTCGATCCAGGTCACCCCGCCGTTCACGATCTCGTTCCCAGTCTCCTCGTCAGCACCGCTCTCGGTCTCGTTCCAGATCTCCCAGGAGGCGGCGTCATTCGCGCTCTCGCAGTCGGTCCATCTCTCCAAGACGACGAAGGTAGAGTGTTAGATGTCATTGTTTACAGAAAAAGCCTTACCATTGAATACTTCGTAGAAGACCACTGAAGGGATCCGAAAACGTCATCGCTAATGGGAAGTGTTAAATAAAGTGCTTTGAAACAAAAAGCTTATTTCAATAAGGTTTCATAAATATGGTCACTTAACGGAGAAGTTGATTCCCAAGATCGTTCAACTGTGTGAATGTTTCTTTTATCTTTTGTTTTCAGGTCACGCTCCCGTTCAAGATCACGATCAAAGTCTAGGTCACGATCACGTTCCAGGTCACGCTCGCGCTCAAAGTCACGCTCGAAGTCACGTTCACGATCACGGTCGATCTCACCGATGTTCAAGTCAAACAGAAGTCCTGATAGAAGCCCGACACCACCCAGTTTTCAGTATGTGTCTATTTGTGATGGTGCAACAACGAACATTAATTTTATTTCATTAAGTGAAAAAGCAAAATTGCTCTTAGAATGGATTTCTTGCGAATTGTAAACTGGAACGTTGACATTTTTCATACGTTTGAGGCTACCATTAGACGTCCTCACGAGGGACATCCGAGGCTTTGCAAAAAGGGTGTAAGTGATGTCTTAGACCACCTGGGACTTTGCATCAGGGAAAACTGGTAGCTAGTGACGCTTTTTGTGCAGATAAATAATGTAGATGTAGATGCCTATTTGCCCATTTTTGCGGTCCTTACTTAAGCAATAAATCTCCCTTTATAAAAATCTTCACTGTGGGTCGCGTGATTGGAAATCCCCATTTTGCTGCTTGTGCCATCGTTCATCTATGGGCGGAAACCCAAACCGAATAGATGTCTCCATTTCCAAATCAAACATATTTCTACGGTAGATGGGCCCTAAATTTAACGTTGTTTCCATGAGTGGTTAACCCTTTAAACCCCAACAGTGATCAGCATCAAATTTTTTCCTTATCATATCAATGCATTAAAACACATACAGGTCACGAAAATTTAGGAAATGATCGCCAAACATGAAATGTCTTGATGTTTGTGCAAATTCTCCCAACTAGTACCGTAAGAAGCATATCGAGAACACTAAAGAGAACA
The DNA here is from genome assembly GCA_964017195.1 of Siderastrea radians. Taxonomy (NCBI): domain Eukaryota; kingdom Metazoa; phylum Cnidaria; class Anthozoa; order Scleractinia; family Rhizangiidae; genus Siderastrea; species Siderastrea radians. Next base: position 31,601,079 of record OZ024896.1, on the reverse strand, counting down.
TGCATGTTGATATTGGGGCAATTACTTTTTTGTTACCAGTCCGGCTTACACATCCAAGACACTTGAAGACCGACTTGACGAGAGTAACGTGGGGCATCAGATGCTCAAGAAAATGGGTGAGTTGATTGTTTTAATACAAGCGCCTTTCGCCTGTTCCATACCTGCAGATTGTGACGAGCAAAGGAAAGACGGTGGCTTAAGTTAAAAAGTGTATGTTTTCTCAGTATACTGTTTTTCATCTTTAGGCTGGGGAGGAGCGGGCCTGGGAAGGAGTGAACAAGGAATCCATAATCCGATATCAGGGGGAGAGGTTCGGGATAAGTTTGACAAATTCAAGGTATGGGCCAATGGTGATTTCATTCAAGCCTTGTCTATAAATGTTTCTTGTCCTTTATAAAATTGTTTTCCCTATTCTACAAACAACCACTTTTTTTCTCAAAAGATCATGGTGAGAGGTGTAAAGCGCCGATCCTCGTCTCTCCCATTTTCATTCTCTTTATTCACACTTACCCCAGACCTCTTGTGTTAATATCTCGAACATCATGTGCCAAACTAACAGTATGTAAGACTTTATTTTAAAATAAATCCGTTCGAGTTTCTGAATTCTTACGCGCTGATTGGCTCATAGCTAAGGTTAGTAAAAGTGTAAACCACAAGGATAATGTCATATGTAATGCAAGGAAACATGTTTTCAATGCAGTCGTTGCAAAATAGGAACATATTCTTCTTTTCGCAGCTGTTGCTGTAAAGGAAAAATTTCGTGCAACTTGCATCGCAATTTTGCTTCGAGGCGAGTTGAAGGAAACGTTGACTAAGAGTTTTCAAAGCGCAACCGTTAATTGAGGTTCAAACGTCAGATTTAACATATTATTTAAACTATATAAAAATCCCTCCATCTTGACCTTACTTCGCCATTTAGTTGTTAATAAAGCATTAGGTTGTTGGTGCAGTAAAGGTCCTTAAATTTGGGCCTTGACTCTGAGAACTAGAATGGAAAGAAGTGACCATACTCTTTTATGCCGTGCTTCATCTCTTAATAATTTGTGATACTTTCTGCCTCTTGTCCTCCTCGGCATTTATGGGAGCGTTATTTCTATGACAAGTTAATGAAAAATAAAACCTGCAAAATAGCTAAGGCTAATCGAGGCGGGTTACTGAGACTTGACATAGCATTAAGCTCAACAAAAACAAAACAAAATATGAAGTTTGAACATCAACTTTCCGAGGGAACCTATCACACATAGGGCCTGAGACAGAAAAACACTATTGTTTTTATTGTACAAAAGTAAATTTTGAGCGAAAATTGCCGAAAACGGGCACTATGCATTGATAGGCGCCCGCTGAGGAGAGACGTTACCGCGTCACGTTGATCGATTTCGACCAATGGGACCACGCCAAAATTTAGTCGATTTAGCGTTGTACTAAAAAGAGAAATATGCAGCTTTTAAGAGCGAATGTTACCAACGGTCAAACATTTGGTGGCAACAGGTCAAAAATCAATTCCGCTCATATTCTTGTGTTAGGTAGACCTTAATGTGAAACAAATTACTGCATAGTTCGTTTGGCTGAATATCGATTTATTTTCAAGAAAATCGATATTAACGGAATTCGCTCAAAATGCCGCTTTTGAAGCTCAAAATTTAAGGCAAATCTCGACGCTTCGCGTGACAAAATGAAGCACTCCAGAGCAATAAAAATTAACCAAACTTGTAGAACGATGTTTAGATATATGTCAAAAGCAATTTCAGCAATTTCTGCTCATTTATTTACGAGCTCTAATTAAATTTATCCGACATACTTTTGACTAGATAAAAAGTATATCAAGTTTAACCCCTAAAAAAAGTATGTGGTACCAAATATTATTCGTCAAGAATCTGGATTTCAAGAGGAGAAGGGATGTTCTCTTGCCTCCTAAAAGGATTCTTTGGGGAAATTTATTGACGCGATGTTATGGAATTTTAAAGTTGGACAAAATGCGTCGATTCAAGCGATCAGAAAAGTCAGCCGAATTAACTCAGTGTACACATACACAAACAACTTCACGTTTACCGCAGGTTTTGATCAGCAAACAACCGATTTTAACACAAAATCCTCTAACCTTCATGTTGCTGTATCACAGATGAGAGCTGTGGTCCTTGTTCATGATAAAATTCAAGCAAACTGCAAGGAAACTTGACAGGATATCGCAACTTGCCATGCCGTTTCACCGAACATCCGCCGTTTTTGATGTGAGGATTCTCTTTTCCTATTTTCGTTGGAAAGCAGGCTTAAGGTGTTGTACATAAGATGTTTTTCCTTTGAAACTAGCTCTGAACTGAACAGCGAAACAAGAAGTCGTTAATACAAACACATCTGTTACGTGCTTTGGGTGATGCCGCTAATTAATTTAGTCAGAACGAGCTTTAGTGAAATCGACAACTGCATGCATGTACCGCGGTAACGAAATTTTGGGTGCATCTGGTGACTTTGGGGAATAAGGTTTCATTTTTTTCAAATAAGCTTATTCTGTCTTCCTACGTTTACTACTTTAATGACTGAGCGAAGATTCTCAGTAGATTGGGTTCGATGAGTACTTTGAAGTCTGTGCAACTGAAAAAAGCGCACCTTGGTTGCGTGACATCCCTAGACTGAGCTTTTACCTGATGGGCAGGGCAAAGGGGGTTTCAAAAATATATTCTCTGTTAGTTTTCCAAGAAGTCGCACAGTTAATGAACGCTATGTTATATACTATGGCTAGATTAAAATACAAAGTCAGGCATAAAAATTTCCTGTTCGGTCTTAAAATTCTTTTCTCGTTTTGTTGGGGTGAGGGTGGGGAGGGGCTTGGGCTATAGGTTTCGGGGCAAGAAGTTTTAGAGAACACTGAATCGACTGATTGTATCGATTCCTGGCATTCAAAGACTTTCAAATAAGGCAGTGGCGATACGTAAAACCTCCTTTTTATTTTTACCTGGTTCTTGTTCGTATTTACGTGCTAGTGTACATTAAACGCACAAACACTTATTTACGGAGAATAGGCATTAATAAAAAATCAAAACTCGTACTGGTTCTCAGGGAATAAATTTAATGATCTGCAAGATTGTTAAGAGCTTTGTCCTGTGGCAGAAAATACAACCCACTACGGGCTTAACTTGGATGACTTTTTATGAGTCTTGGGTTCTCCGCTTTCGATGCTCAACAGGCACCAACGAAAAACGACTCTGCTCGACTGACACTGTAGTGCGTGCAGTCTTTTTTTAAAGCTTCCAACAGTGAAGAAAACTACAAAACGGTTAACTGGGGATTTCAACGTTCTATTCAACACCGATCAACGCTGTTGAATTTTAAAAACAAGTTTGGCCTTCCAGCTTAATGATGTTTCACAATTTTGCCGACTTTTCTTTTGTTCTCAGGTGTGCCACCCGGTGCAATGATGTTCTGTAATACTGATTCAATTTTTTCTATGTTCTCAGGTGTGATCAAAAGTATTGAATTCGTTTGCCTACCTTGCTCAACATCGCACAACAAAGTTGTGTTCAAGATTGTTGAATAATGTTGAAGGAGTTTGGCCGAGTCATAAAGTTTGCAAACGCCAAAAACGCAAGGAGCGTGAGCCAACAAAATGAGGGCGCAGCCGGGGTTGAAGGCTAAGAGAAGGGGGAAGTTTGAACCCTTAATCCCCCAACATGAAAAGCGGTTTCCCCTTAAGTAGGTTTCCAACCCCCCCCCCCTCCCCACCCATGGCCCCCATCTTCGCGAAAGTGGGTCGGTCGGTCGGTTGATCGGTTAAGCAAAAGGAAAAGATAATTCCAAGATAATAATTCCAAGCGAGCCGCAGTGACCCGCTATCACTCTTAAAGGTGTTCGAAGACCTTGATATGAGGGTGACTTAGATGTCCAAGTCACCTCAAGATGCCTTTAAAGAATATTAAAACGCACGAGAAAAGGGTGCAGGCACGGAGTAAGTATTTCTACTCGGAGCCTTTTAGGTCTGTGAAATCAAGTTTCCGGAAAATCGAGAACCTGCAAATTCCTTTCCGATCCGCTTTTATAATTACTGAACAAAGCTTTATCACATGCAGGTGGCTGGCTTGAATGTTGTGTGATGTTGTAAAGCAAAAGGCTTCACTTCTGCATAGTTGATACATTAATGGTGGGGTTAGGTGAGTTCTGAAACAACAGATGGAAAAGCTCCCCTTTATTTGAAAATCCTTTAATGCCAAGAATCGTTTACTTATGCATAAGTCAATTCGAGCGGTGCCCATCCCCCCCCCCGGGCATTAGCATTTTTTTTTTAAATGGCAAATTCCCGGGGGTGGGGACAAGTAAGTCCGTCAAATGCCCCGGGGTGGGACCAAAATAGAAGGCAAATGCCCCACCCCCGGAATCATCTAGAAAGCAACACTGCTCACGATTTTAATAATAAATCATAACGAAAAAAGTGTCACTCATCATTATTATCAATGCACCGGTTATTTTATACCTGTGCGTCTCCCATTCCGTTGTTCATTTGTTTTCAAAATAATGATACTATATTAATATCAATAACACGTTCATTTATTTGATTTTGACATACGCAACTAATAAGTGTTTTATTAAATAAGCTATATTAAAAGAAATGCTTAAATGATTTTGAAGAACTGAAAACGCATGATCCGCTGTATTTAACAAACGGCCAAAAACATAAAAGATTTTTACTAAACCGGTCATCTCGGATAGCTTAAAAATCCATATAGTACGTAGAATTAATTTCACTTGATACAGTATTTAATCAACAAACGATGAAATCAATCAGCGAACAGCAACAAAGGATTGGAAGATCATGGACGACCTCAGACTGACTACACCGGAACGTTTTTCTCACCTTGTATAGGCTACTTGTTGACCATTACAAGAAACATGAAACAATTACTTCAGAGGAAATGTTCAGTTTTCCTAAATTTTTTTCTCGAGTTTGTCTGATATGTACTGAACAATGTTTTTTGCCCGGCAAAATCCTCAATGGAGGCCATGTTTCAGATGTTTGTGGTCTCTGCCACGTGCGAGACTAAAACCTGAGAAGGGTGTCAAATGCCCCGGGGTCGTCCGGGGGGTAGGCAAATGCCCCACGCCCGGGCAGTGATAAAATTTCAAATGCCCCACCCCCGGGATTAAAACGTGAGCAAATACCCGACTAATGCCCGGAAGGGGGGGGGGGGATGGGCACCGCTGGAATTGACTGATGCATTATACTATTACTTTTACCCGGGCACTTACAATCAGTCGATTTAGTATTCTCTTGAACGTCTTCAAACACCTTTAGCCCAAACCCCGCCCCACCCTAAACAAAAAGACAGAAAACATTCTCAGACTGAAAAGGAGATTTTCATGTCCAACTTTGTATTTTAATCCAGCCATAGTTCATTAACTTTGCTACCTCTTGGAAAACCAACAGAGAATATATTTTTAAATCCCTTCGCCCTGCCCACCAGGAAAAAGCTCCAGGGTTAATGTCACGCAACCAACGTACGTTTTTTTCAGTTTCACGCATTTTTAAGTGCTCATCTGAAACCAATCTACTGAGAATCTTTGCTCTGTCCTTAAATTAATAAACGTAGGATGACAAAAATAGCTTATTTGAAAAAACAATTTAACCTTATTCCCGAAAGTCACCCGATGCACCCAAAATTTCGTTACCGCGGTACATGCAGTTGTCGATTTCACTAAAACTCGTTCTGACTAAATTAATTAGCGGCATCACCCAAAGCACGTAACAGATGTTTTTGTATTAACGACTTCTTGTTTCGCTGTTCAGTTCAGAGCTAGTTTCAAAGGAAAGGCATGTTTTGTACAACACCTTAAGCCTGTTTTCTAACGAAAATAGGAAAAGAGAATCCTCACATCAAAAACGGCGGATGTTCGGTGAAACGGCATGGCAAGTTGCGATATCCTGTCAAGTTTCCTTGCAGCTTGCTTGAATTTTATCATGAACAAGGACCACAGCTCTCATCTATGATACAGCAACATGAAGGTTAGAGGATTTTGTGTTAAAATCGGTTGTTTGCTGATCAAAACCTGCGGTAAACGTGAAGTTGTTTGTGTATGTGTACACTGAGTTAATTAGGCTGACTTTTCTGATCGCTTGAATCGACGCATTTTGTCCAACTTTAAAATTCCATAACATCGCGTCAATAAATTTCCCCAAAGAATCCTTTTAGGAGGCAAGAGAACATCCCTTCTCCTCTTGAAATCCAGATTCTTGACGAATAATATTCGGTACCACATACGTTTTTTAGGGGTTAAACTTGATATACTTTTTATATAGTCAAAAGTATGTCGGATAAATTTAATTAGAGCTCGTAAATAAATGAGCAGAAATTGCTAAAATTGCTTTTGACATATATTTAAACATCGTTCTACAAGTCTGGTTAATTTTTATTGCTCTGGAGTGCTTCATTTTGTCACGCGAAGCTTCCAGATCTGGCTTAAATTTTGAGCTTCAAAAGCGGTCTTTTGAGCGAATTCTGTTAATATCGATTTTCTTGAAAATAAATTGATATTCAGCCAAACGAACTATGCAGTGATTTGTTTCACATTAAGGTCTACCTAACATAAGAATATGAGCGGAATTGATTTTTGAGCTGTTGCCACAACATTTTGAAAATGTTTGATTTTTGGCAACATTTGCTCTTAACAAAGTAAATATGAAAGTGATAACCTATTGTCTATAGAATAATAAAACATCCTTTTCATTATAAACTGTTGTTTTTGTGTTCTCAATTGTAGGGAGTAGGAGTCGAGATGAACGATCCCTTTGAAGCGTACAGGAAAAGCAAAAGCTACTCCTTCATTGACTCCCGTATCGGTAAGTGTTTGAATCTAGGCGCAAAGCGGCTTTACAAATGATGGCAGGACAAAGCCTCGTTCCCAGTCGTCCTCGGCCGAATATCAACTGTGAAGTCACCCGTCGAGCTCAACGTGAAGATTTGCCCCAAGCCTCACGCTGTCACTCAACAAGCGCGTGAAGGCCTGGGGACGAGGCTGGGTAGGACATTATTGATAGCAAATCTTTGATATAACGGATATTTCTCTGTGCATAAATATATCGATACTCATAATTAGTATCGTTGTTTTCGATACTGTTCGATATTGGTCACCAGACCACTTTGAGGGAAAACGTTTTGTGTTTTATCCACACTATTTTCAAGGAAACCTTTAAAGTACACACTAAAGATAACAAGGTACTAGTACATTTAAGGGGGCAATATACGTGGATGCCTTTTTTCCCCAGCTTTTCAGCCTTTTTTCCTAATTTTCTCCATGAGATTTCATTCAATCGAAAAATGCTATCATGGGGTCATAGTGCGAGTTCCCATAAATCTGAGAGAATTTTTTCGCGATTTTTAAAGTAAACGTAAAGAAAGAGAAGGGTGGGGGAAACTGATGAATTTTAAGAAAATTGAAAATTGTTAGGAATTAAAGGTGAGTTAACATTAAAATTTAAAGTTAATAATTAATAGACGGACACCAAAACAGTCCACAAACAACCCCAAATGCTCTTACGTGGGGGTGGACGGTCTGGGAGTGTGGACAAAAATTTAATCCCTCTTTTATTTATTTCTTAAATCTTATCCTATTTCCTCAAAGTTCACATATATTGCCCCCTTAAACAGAAAACGAACAAAGAATGGCGTGGAGGCCTAAAGGAGTCTGTAAAGCTTATATATAATTAGGCCTCCTGAAAAAAGAAATAATGTGTTTTATATTCAAAGTGAAGTTATGGCGTCGGACTACAAATGAACTGTTTGTAAATAACGCAAATACGCCGCAATAAACCAAGTAGAATTCGAAGTGAAAACGGCATTGCTACCAGTGGCAAGCGCGGGAAAAGTTGTAACCGTTGCCAAGCGCAAGAAAACATGCAACTAGTTCCGAACGCGGGAGAACGTGCGTAACGCAGCTAAGTCACGATTGGCTTTGGTTTCGCGCCCGAGTCCGGATTGGCCAAAAAATGTCATTGTCACTCCCTTTGGCCAAATGCGGCACCACTAGTTTCCACATTGATCTAAACGTATTTTCCCGGGCTATGCACTCGAGACAAATAATATCTTTTTATCTGAAATGCAAAAAATTACCGGTGCTTTATTGGCGAGGCGGTGGGGGTAGGGGGAGGAGGGAACGTACTCTAGACAAGCATCTCATAAGACACGTCCCTAGTAGACGGGGTTTTAGTCTAGCTTGTTTACATTTATACCTCACAATGAGTTGCATGGCCATAGTCACTTCGTTATTGGTTAGATCCTTGTTAGTCCCGGCTGTTTAGTTTAATTTAATTTAGTTTTTAATAATAACCTCAAGGTGCGCGCATCTCAACGTGTAACCTTCAAATGAAAACGATGACATTTTTTTCCTCTTTCGTCTTTTAGCCAAGTCTGAAGCAAAAGCTGCTGCAAGAAGGGAAGCTATAAGAGAAGCAGAGAAGAAGAGAAAATAAGAGGAACAGACGAGGCAGAGACCTTGAGTCAATTTCCTTTATATTCAAGGGAACAAGCATCTTTAACACTGGTCTTGCATTGTCGTCGTCGTCCCAGATTGATTTAGCCCGCGGTTTTCGCCAGCGGTGTTGCCTAGAAGCGTGACATAAAGGTTGTGATGGACAGCTCACATGACAACGTTCTGTGTTGTCGCGAATTCCCCGCAGCTTTTCGCTTCGTTTGACATTTGAAAATTTTTACTAAGTAAACTACGACAATTCTCTTCACCGGGGTATAGACACGGAACTTGTTTTTCCGACTGTGTAACACCAAGCAACAAACGTAGTAGGGAGTGTGAAGGATCTAGGTACAGTTTAGATAAGTTAAGAACTGGAGATGTAAAATAGGTGAACATGGATAGCACTTCTCCAAAAAACTGCGTGGAAAAAAATCTTTTCACGTTTCATCTACCACAAACGCCCATTTAGGTTGTTATTCAATAAAGTATTGTATAAAAACTGATGCGTACAGATGTCCTTTGATTGAAACAAGGAGAAAGCTGGACAGGGAAGACCTCGAAATTTTGGAAGGTTTTCCTCCCAGGATCTGGAGACCCTATTACTATTTCAGACCAAAATGTGACTTTTTAATATTTAAGATCTTATGGGCTCATGTCACCTACCGTAAAAGCTCCATTAAGCCTCCCCCCCCGTCTAGTGACCCCCTCTCTAATAAGCCACCCTCCCAATCTCTGTTAAGCCACCCACTTCATCGCCAGTTGGTGTATTCATATGAGGCTAGAAAAAAATACATTAAGTTGGTCGGTCTTTATTGATGAGAAGTAAATTAACAGTGTTTGAGTTTTGTGCAAAAATTATTTTAAGATTAACTGTTTGAAGATTTCAAATAAGCCCTCTGTTCATGAGGTCTGAAACTAAGTAAGCCCCCAGGGGTCTTAATCGAGCTTTTACGGTATTTCCGTATTACCTCAAAAAGCTAAAAGGTATATTGGAATTAAGGAATCCCAAATTTAATGGTTTAGTTTTGGCTAAAATTACAGCTATAAATAATAAGTACGAATGTGTGGCAGCGGATGGCTAAGATGGAAATTGACTTAAAATTTAAAAACTTGGCCATTTTTTAAATTCTTTCCTTGTGTGCTGGAAAAATCGCAAAAAAGTGAGCAAGGTTTGTTCTCCCTTTTAAGAAAATTACTTGATATCTTACTCTTGTTTTCTGGGAGCGTTTGTGTTTTGAGGCTTAACTTCAGCGCAGTTGTAACCCAAAAACAAAAATTCCCATGACAAAGCGCCTTCAACCATTGAATTGAAGTCTTTTCTTTGTTACGCAGAAGCAGCAGCAAACTATATCCTGTTTCAGACCACAACAACTCAACAACCATACCCTTGCGGGGTGGGGTGGGGGGGGGGGGGGGAAGGGAACACGTACCCACGTGGAATACAAATTGGATAACACCCCGGTGTTCATAAAAACTCGCAATTGAAAACAGAAAGAAAAACAATAGCGGTGCCAAGCTTCCCCCGGCTACAAATAACGGAAGGACAACACGATCCGTCGTTTGGAATTTACTGTTATTTAACTGCAACTAAGCAGGATACGTAGAAAACTTCCTAACATACTTTCTACGACAGGGAGGGAAAAATGCAAATGAGGACACAGGACTAAGACAAGGAAGAAAAAGTAGGACAGGGAGGGACAAAGTACAACAGGAAGGAATGAAATACGACAGAAAGGAGAAAAATAAGACATGAATCAAAGAAAAAGCACCAGAGGAGAAAAGTACGAAAGGGAGGAAAAAGATACGAGAAGCAAAGCACTGTTCAACAATCTGCAACATAAAAAAAATTAAATGTAAAGAAGATCCTCGCAGTTATTAACGCAACTTATGCAGTTGCGAAAAGAAAGCCTGAAAAAATCAGGCTTTCTTTTCGCAACTGCATAAGTTGCGTTAATAACTGCGAGGATCTTCTTTACATTTAATTCTTCATTCCGCAGTTCAAATATATGAATTTCATATATTCATAATTTCATAAAAAAAATTATTACTTGCAAAATACAGTACATACTAGTTTATATATAAGTCGTCCATTGAGTACTTTACTGATAACAAAAGTAGTAAAAACAAGATAGTTACAATCGTCACACAATAAAATGCAGGGAACAGTGTAAATCGCACGTAATGTACAACCAAATTCATAATAATTTAATAAATTTAAGATATGGAGAACTGTGTAGATTATATGGTAGTTACTTGTATACTTTTTACAGGTAGTCACACGTAAGGCAGTCATAGTGGAGACAGGCATCAAAGCCCGGTTGGCAGTCACTGAGGGTGTAGAAAAACCCGCCTTAATCACACTCATTCAGCTCATTAAACTCTTCACTACTCATAAAAATACTGTGAATAATAAAGTAAGGGGAGATCGACTCTGTATCAGGGAGCTTAAGCAGTCACGACGACAACAGCAAGGACAACTTTACTTCAAAACATAAACTTACTTGAGCTACTTTGTGACCACTGCATCTTGTCCAACTCTCACAGTGTGACCAAATTAGTCAGGAACTGAATTGGTAGTCGTCGCTGTTTTGCAGTGATAAGGGGAAACTGTATCAAAACAATTAACACACGTGCAGAGTCGTTTAACAAATTAAGTCCCATTGTTTTCTGCCGTTCTCCATGTTGTCGTCGTCGTGCTTGCTTAACCCTTTAATCCTTAACATCATTATACAAATTCTCTTCACTGGTCTCCACAAATTTTATTGATTACTAATTGGGAGAACTTGACTCGTATGTGTTATAATACACTGATATGATGAGCAGAAATTTTATGCTGATCACTATTGAGGCTTAAAGGGTAAGCTCCCCTTTTCAAGACTGGACTTCAACACAAATCATCTTTGGCGGTTGCAATAGACAGTCGATTCACAGAGTCTGCTTTATAGATGTCCATATACAATACTGGCTGTCCATGGACTGGTGTTTACTAGTTTTTCGCATTCAACGAACATGTTTTGCACCGATATGTAACTAGAAATCTCAGTATAAAATAGCCTAATTTTTTCAGTAGGCACAATAAAGATATTATGTTTTCTTGTTACGTTTTTATTGTAGCAATAGTCTACTTACGTTTTTTTTTTTTTCGCAATCTGGCCCTTAGCTTAATTGCTGTTCATGCACTGCATTCCTAGTGGTTCAATAGGTTGAACACGTCTAGACTCTGGAGTCCTTCCAACAATAAGTTCTTTTACCGCCTTTTTGAACTCTCGCATTCGTACGGCATATATCAATGGGTTGATTATAGAATTGGCGTAATATAGAGCAGCTACTGCTTCAGTTATGTGATTGCTTGGGTCAGTGAACAGGTGAAACCATGTGTCGTCTGGAATGGTATTGCAAATAGCTAAGGGAAGAATCGTCAGTATGGAGGCAACAGTAACTATGAATAACGTCACAGACAGTTTCCTATCTGAAACAACTGAGCCAAGATGCTGTGGAAGAGGGGTCTTTTTCACATTTACCGTAATAATAACATAGGATATCGTGATTATTGAAAGTGTGAGGAATGTAAAGGATGTCATTGTGTAAGGTTGACGAATTACGTACAGCTCAAGACCGACCATCACAAATGACAGAAGCAAAACTACCAGCCAGCTACCAATTATGATTTTAAAGTAAAGCAATTTCCCGATTAAACAGTGCCTAAAGGGATAAAGAGTTGCGTGCAGGCGCTCCAAAGAAATTAAAGAAAGATTTATTTGGGAAGCTAATGGAAATATGAATTCTACGGTCTTCGTAATAAATTCTCGCCAACTGAAGCCAGTTCCATTTTCGGTCTTTATGTAGAATGCACTCAAAGGTCCCGTCACTGCTCCCACCAGTAAATCCGCAACAGTTAGGTTTATTATCAAGTACGTAGTGCGCTTGCGTAAGTGATGGTTCCTCGAAAAGGCAATGATAGTGAACGCATTAATTGTAAATATTACAACAAATTCAGTGACGTAAACTGCAAACCAAATGGTACCCGGCTTTTGTGAAGAAAGATCTTCGTCATTCTCATCAACCATCCTTTAATGAAACTTGACGTTCCTTCGGCTGTCAGGATGTTTTTCTCGTCTTCGTTTCGACAAGCTAAGAAAAAAGGGGAAAAGGTTAGCCAAAGCGGAGCTTATTCCCGGTTTCCGTAGCATGAAGCAACTGAGAGTACTGCCGCTCCCCAAACAACCAAACCAAACAGATTCTTCCTGTTACGCGTCTGGTGAAATTTTAGAGAGCGCACGCTTGCCCGTATCCAGGTACAGTCTATCTTGAAGCCTAATTGGGGGGGGAGGGGGGTGGGTATCCCGTATCCCTTTAATTTTTTATGGAGATATCCTATATCCCCTTAATTGTGCGGTCTCGTATCGCCCAAGTTCGCGTTGAATATCCCCATATTTCTTTTTCAGTTATGCTGTATTCCGTATTCCTTCGGAATCCCGAATCCCTATAATTTTTTCCTCAAATATCCCGTATCCCCATAGCCCCTAATGGGGCCTCTATATATTAACAACATGAATTTTCACTTTCCAGACTGTCAGCCTTCATATTTGAGCATGGCAGGTGGAAAAATTTCTCTACAGGTGTTTTGAGCTTTGGAAACGTCAAGCAAAACAAACAGCACAGCAACAACTCTCCTCGTTCAAAATATATGCAAAGTGGTTTAAGTTTTGGAGAGAAAGTTTCGAAAGGGTCTACCGCGCGCTTCGACTGATCGTGGTTAAAAAAACGTCCCCTGTTCTCCGTGTTACTTGATCGTGAAATGGTCATGAGTTCCGGATTTCCAGCAGTGCTTTTCGGAAAGAATTGGAAAACTCCTAATTTGACGTAATTATATTATTCGAGAGAAAACCTTTTACGTTTTGAAAATCATAATCGACTTCCTGTAAAATCATTATTCTTTTTAATGATCACCCTGTTCCAGAAGATCTCAGCTTTTTACTGGCAGTTGAACGTTGCAACAGCGTATTCACTAGGTGAATAAACATCAAATTCACCAAGAATTTGTGAAAAATTTACCTACCTTATGATCCCAACAAGTTAGTGTTACTTCTTTGTTTAATGTTCTTATAACATCTTTATTCGCCTCCCTTCTTTTAAGCGCAAATTCAACTTTTTACCATTGTTATAAAATGCATGCCGTCTGTTGAGGCTGTTCTCGCCACAAAGATGCTCTCAATTTGCATTTAATTAGCCCTGTTGTTCCTGAATTAGCCAAAAGGTTGCGTTTTCATTAAGTGCCAACTTTTATTAGCCTAGCTTTTATGTGAAGAACAGTTTAATTACTATTACCCATCAAAACTATGTCATTTTTGGCGTAATTTGATCTTGTGACGTCAGCGTAATGCGCCGTTCAATTCGAAACTTCAACATCTCCCTCGGGCACACCCCGGGCATTTGACCGTGCATCGTGCCCGAGGAGGGGGGAATTTGAACGTTGCGTTGGAAGGGTGGGGAATTTGAACCGGATTTATCTCTTGTTCTGACGTAATACGCCCATGAGTTTTTTTCGGTTTTTGCAGGGTTTGACGGATTGACAAGATAGAATTTCGGCTTTGTTAGTGAATAACTCCTTCAAAAGGGTCTTTAAAAGAAATTTGAAGGTGTCATTACGGCATATCTCTCTCTGATAGGCGTGTAAAGTGTTTGATTGAAGACGAAATTTGTCTTTGAGGAGAGGTAGTTCAGTACTAATTGGCGGGGCATTTGAACAGCTTTTTGCCCCGAGAGGAGGGAATTTCAACGGGGTTGCCCAGGGAAATGTTGTTATCGTGAAGTATTGCACTGGCAGATGATCCATACTGCAGATGTTCTCGTCTGGGCTACTTTAAGTGTTTGATGGCAAAGAAAATGAAAACCACACAAATTATCTGTCAGTTTGGCTATTTTGACACTAGCTATTCAGTGGTGATTCTTAATTCTAGGGTTCCATTTCTGTTTCTTTTGTTGAGTCCCGGATTTTCCGCTTTCGCATGCACAGCTTTGCACGCAGAACTTTTTTCCCCACACTTGAGGTGAAAACCATACTTACTTTTAAAATATTTAACAATTAGATTATGAGCTCGAGATTTCTATCGCGTGATAGTTGATGAGGCCGAAGGCCGAATCACACTATCACGCATAGAAATCGAGAGCGAATAATCTAATTGTTTTAGTATAAATCTCGATTAATATACCGCGAAAGTGAAAAGTTTTACTTAATTGGATTGTTATTTTGAAGTATAAGACTGCGCCTGCCACTCACTTTTTCGCTACTCACTATCTATCACGGAATAGATAGCGAGTAGGATAGCCAATCAGATTGCAGCATTTATGATAGAACGCTATTAGATTTATACTAATACACAATAGGGAGTAAAACGCACGTTTTGATGTACAAAGTTCTGTCCGCGCAAATAATCACTACGAAGATTTTTAAAAACATTCCAATTTTGTGCGGGATAGACAATGTATTTAAAAAAGAGATTGCAACTGGCCTTGCGTGTGTACTCCGATAACGCACAGAGGACATAGAAACGCGGCAAGAACAGTTCACGCTACAAGCCGTACTTCTTTGTTGCTCTGTATGTTCATCATAACTTTTGCTTCATTTTTTAGCACTCTTCTGTAAAATAACATTCTGTTCTGGGTTTTACGGCAAAAACGAATCAGGATTTATAGATTTCTACCGGCTACCAGGGAAAGCACAGGTAACCAAGGCGTAATATGAGAGTTTGTATGGAGCTGAAATTCGATCGAAAATAATCGGCGGTTTTCCTCCGAAAATACATTAAAATCGCAATAAAGTTTAAAAAACCTTACCTGTTGTGTGTTTGCTGTGTTTTTATCGCTTTTCCGAACTTCCGGAGGCCGTTTTGGGCGATTTTCTGCTTAGGGAAGGTACGTTTTTTCTTGGGGGGGGGAGGGGAGGGCTGGGGAATTTTGGTATTTTTTTCCCAAAAAAGTGTTGGCCCTCCCTTGCATTTTAATAAAAAAAACTCCTGACCCCCACCTTTAGGTGACTGACAAAAGCGCGACCCTCCCCTTACTACAACATGGTATGTTCCATGCTGTAGAAACCTCAGAACGTTTCGCTTGTGAACGCAAAGTGTTTGAATATGAATATATCTCGATATTGAATGTGTGCGTGCTGAAACAAGGAAAATGCGAACAATCAGTGTGGGATATTTACGTTTTATAGCTGAAGTTTGAATATGGCAGTATTTGAGTATTATAAAAGTTTTGAACATAAAATATCTAAGGGAAAATACACGCGCTTCTTTCTCCGACTAGCCGGCATTGCTGTTGGTTATTTTAACAGAAAGGTTTAGTTGTTTAGCATGCGAAATCTGCCTCTCAAAAACAAATATTTCCGACATTTCCGACAGGGTAGAGTGCATTGTTGGATCTACTAGGAACTCTTTAGAACTAAACGACTCAGGAGATCAGGCAGCGGATAGCCAACAGCAAGAAGCTGAAGAAACGATACCTGAGTCAAGTACTTCTCGATACGGACGGAAAAGGACACGAGTCCTCTGAGAAAAACTATGTACCATGGCATAATATACATGTAAAAATGTAACCTAGTTCCTATAATAAAACACCAAATTAAATCAAAGTAGGTGAAAATAAAAACTTAATCTGTAAGAAAAATGGAAAGCAACATCACAAAAATTCTCATTAAAAAATTCTGGAAAAGATTTGTGACCCTCCCTTGAATAGCTCACATGAGGTATGGCCCTCCCCTTTTGGTGCTCACTTTCACTGATGACCCTCCCCTCTGAGGCCCCAGCCCTCCCCCCCCCCCAAGATAACGTACCTTCCCTTAACGGTCGATGCGACGGCATGTCACGACCGTTACGCAGAAAATCGCCCAAAACGGCCTCCGGAAGCTCGGAAAAGCGATAAAAACACAACAAACACACAACAGGTAAGGTTTTTAAACTATCTCTAGACGAACTGCCTTTTTTTAGGGTTTTGGTGAACTCGCCATTCACGACGACAAAACTGTGCAGCTGTTTTTTGGTGCGCTAGTTGAGAAAGGTGGGAGTCAGCTGATCACGTGCTAAAAGCATCACGTGACGTTTCGGTCGCTAAGTAACCGTGACGCATGCTCAACACACCCATGGCAGAGGTCCCTTTTCGTCCCGTCCGTCAGCTCAGCGAATACAAAGGAAAAGAGGCCTCTGCTAGCAGGGAAATGGCCGAGTGATTTTGGGATGTAAATTTCATATCGTCTAACAAGCCAATTAAGCGCAACCAATGGGATTATGTTATCGCAAGTGAAACGGTTCGCATTGTTTATTTGGATTCGACCAGTACTCGACCGGATGGGTCGTGATCAAAAGGAAAAATTACAGCCTCTCATCTCAAGAAGAAATGAACATTGAGTTTGGAATTTCGGTCGACAGTAAATTTTTAGTCCCAAGAAGCGGCGCTGTCATATCAAAAGCCCGTCAAACACTTTTACGGATTTAGCAGTCCCGAGGTCATTTTCTTCGTCTCGAAAATCCCATCGAAAAAAAATAATAACGTCGAAGATGCGGCAAATTTTTTTCTACTTTCACCGAAAGTTTGAGGTCGATGAGAACGAAAATGAAACTTCCCGCGAGCCAGGAAGTTTTATTTCAACACAGAGCAAAACGAGCAGCCAGCGGGCGGAGACTGAATTTTGTACTTCATCCGTGCAGACAATACTTTTTTCCGTTCGGTCGGTCCCGTATCGATGTTAAAATTTGGATGAAATCTCAACTCACAGTAGTGAGTGGATTATGATTTTAACAGCTCTTGGAATGGCTTGGGCAAACAATCTTCAGCCGAACGGAATATATTAAACTTTGAAGAAACCTCGCTATTTGCCCAGACAACCCTGTAATCTGTCTGCCATCTCAGTAAACTGAGACGGAGTCGATGTTATCGTGAGTGTTGATAGCGGCTTGTCTACTATTGTGTGTATTTCGCCCGCCCCTCAATCGCCATCGCCATCGCCAAAATTAGAGACTACTCGCAGTCTAGATTAGCCTGTTCCAGGCGTTCAGACAGTGGAGCGCGAGCGAAAACTAAAGCGAGCGAAAGAGCACTATCGTGTTACAGGTTGCCCGAGGAAATTTGATGTTCACAACGCATATCAGCCTCGAGAGTTTATATGAAGTTTGAACATCAACTTTCCGAGGGAACCTATGACACATAGGGCCTGAGACAAACTCTATTGTTTTTATTGAACAAAAGTAAATTTTGAGCGAAAATTGCCGAAAACGGGCACTATGCATTGATAGGCGCCCGCTGAGGAGAGACGTTACCGCGTCACGTTGATCGATTTCGACCAATGGGACCACGCCAAAATTTAGTCGATTTAGCGTTGTACTATAAAGAGAATTATGCAGCTTTTAACAAAGTAAATATGAAAGAGATAACCTATTGTCTATAGAATAATAAAACATCCTTTTCATTATAAACTGTTGTTTTTTGTGTTCTCAACTGTAGGGAGTAGGAGTCGAGATGAACGATCCGTTTGAAGCGTACAGGAAAAGCAAAAGCTACTCCTTCATTGACTCCTGTATCGGTAAGTGTTTGAATCTAGGCGCAAAGCGGCTTTAAAAATGATGGTAGGACAAAACCTCGTTGCCAGTCGTCCTCGGCGGAATATCAACTGTGAAGTCACCGTCGAACTCAACAGGAAGATTTGCCCCAAGCCTCACGCTGTCACTCGACAAGCGCGTGAAGGCTTGGGGACGAGGCTGGGTAGGACATTATTGCTACCAAATCTTTGATATAACGGATATTTTTCTGTGCCTAAATATATCGATACTCGTAATTAGTATCGTTGTTTTCGATACCGTTCGATATTGGTCACATGACCACTTGGAGGAAAAACGTTTCGTGTTTTATCAAGGAAACCTTTAAAGTACACACTAAAGATAACAAGGTACTAGTACATTTAAGGGGGCAATATACGTGGATGCCTTTTTTCCCAGCTTTTCAGCATTTTTTCCTAATTTTTCTTCATTAGATTTCATTCAATCGAAAAATGCTATCATGCGGTCATAGTGCGAGTTCCAATAAATCTGAGAGAATTTTTTCGTGAGCAAGGGTGAGGGAAATTGATGAATTTTAAGAAAATTGAAAATTGTTAGGAATTAAACTTTAGTTAACATTAAAATTTAAAGTTAATAATTAACAGACGGACACCAAAACAGTCTGGACAAAAATTTAATCCCTCTTTTATTTCTTTCTTAAATCTTATCCTATTTCCACAAAATTCACGTATATTGCCCCCTTAAACAGAAAACGAACAAAGAATGGCGTGGAGGCCTAAAGGAATCTGTAAAGCTTATATTTAATTAGGCCTCCTGAATTACTACCAGTGGCGAGCGCGGAAAAAGTTGTAACCATTGCCAAGCGCGAGAAACCATGTAACCGCGGACCGAGCGCGGGAAAACGTGTGTAACGCAGGTAAGACACGGTTTGCTTTGGTTTTGTGCCCGACTCCAGATTGGCCAAAAAAATCTCATTGTCACTCCCTTTGGCCAAATGCGGCACCACTATTTTCCCCATTGATCTAAATATATTTTGCCGGGCTATGCACTCGAGACAAATAATATCTTTTTAACTGAAATGCAAAAAATTACCGGTGCTTTATTGGCGAGGCGGTGGGGGTAGGAGAAGGCGGGAGCGTCCTCGAGACAAGCATCTCATAAGGCACGTCCCTAGTAGACGGGGGTTTTAGTCTAGCTTGTTTACATTTATACCTCACAATGAGTTGCATGGTCATAGTCACTTCGTTACTGGTTAGATCCTTATTAGTCCCGGCTGTTTAGTTGAATTAGTTTTTAATAATAACCTCAAGGTGCGCGCATCTCAACGTTAAACTTTCAAATGAAAACGATATTTCGTTTCCTTTTTCTTCTTATAGCCAAGTCTGAAGCAAAAGCTGCTGCAAGAAGGGAAGCTATAAGAGAAGCAGAGAAGAAGAGAAAATAAGACGAACAGACGAGGCAGAGACCTTGAGTCATGGTCTTGCGTTGTCGTCATCGTCCCAGATTGATTTAGCCCGCGTTTTTCGCCAGCAGTGTTGCCTAGCAGTGTGACATAAAGGTTGTGATGGAGAACTGACATGACAACGTTCTGTGTTGTCACGAATTTCCCGCAGCTTTTCGCTTCGTTTGACATTTGAAAATTTTTAGTAAACTACGACAATTCTCTCCACCGGGGTATTTTCCGACTGTGTAACACCAAACAAAAACGTAGCAGGGAGTGTGAAAGATGTAGGGACAATTTAGACAAGATAAGAACTCGGGATGTAAAATAGGTGAACATGGATAGCACTTCTCAAAAAATCTGCGGGGAAAAATCTTTTCGCGTTCCATCTACCACAAACGCCCACTTAGGTAGTTATTCAATAAAGTATGGTACAAAAAATGCGTGCAAGTGTCCTTTGATTGAGAAAAATGAAAGCTCGACGGGGAAGACCTCGAAATTTTGGAAGGTTTTGCACTCAGGATCTGGAAACCAGAATACCCTTTCAGATCATAATGGGTGATTTTTTAAACTCCTTTTCAAGAGTTGAAGGGGTTATGTCAACTACCGTAAAAGCTCTGTTTAGCCCCCTCCCCCTCTCTAATAAGCCCCTCTCTGAAAGCCAGATTTTTCAATAAGCCCCCCTCTAATATGCCCCCCCCCCCCTGAAAGTAAGATTTTTAAATAAGCTTCCTTCCCTTATATGCGCCCCCACCCCAATCCCTTTGGGTTATGCCCCAAAGGGGTTGGCATCAGATTTTGTAATTAGACCCTGCTAACCAGTTGGTGTATTCATATAAGGCTAGAAAAATACATAAAGTTGATCCATCTTTATTGTTAAGAATTAAATTAACACTGTTTGAGTTTTGTGCAAAAATTATTTTAAGAATGAATGTTTAAAGATTTGAAATGATCCCCTCTCTAATAAGCCCCCCGTAACAACGAGGTCTGAAATCAAAAGACTCCCAAATTAAATGGTTCAGTTTTGTTTAAAATTACAGCTATAAATAATAAATATGTATGTGTAGCTGCGGATGGGTAGGATGGAAATGGATTGTAAATTTAAAAACTTGGCCAATTTTTTTTTTCAAATTCTTCCCTAATGTGCTGGAAAAATCGCAAAAAAAAAAAAAACAACAACAAGGTTTGTTCTCCCTTTGAGAAAATTACTTAATATCCTGCTCTTGTGTTTTAAGTGCGTTTCGATTACAATAAAATGTTTTTGGGTTGACCCTTTAAGCCCTACCAGTGACGAAAATAAAATTTCTCTTTACGTTATATTATTACTACTTGTTTAAACAATCAAGTGATGAGAATAAAGAAAGTGGTCACCAAGAATAAGAAGTCTGGATATTTAGACAAGTTCTCCTTACCAGTTCCATAAGGAATGTACGGAGAACAGTAATGAGAATATGCATATTTATCTCGGGGCTATAGGGTTAATTGAGAATGAAGGTGAAAGTCATAAAATTGTACAAAATGACGAGTTCTACATTGCTGCGAAAATTCAGGGTAATTGCTTTACTGACTCAGTAAGTTATTTGAAATTTGAATTTCCCACCAATTGTTACTAAAAATAACTTAAGAGGGATTCGGATGGCGATAGGGCCTATATGGGGGAGAAGCTCTCTTACCCTTTTATCCTCTCTTGTTTCATCGCAGTTTTAACCAAAAACATTAACACCCACATGACGTAACCCCTTAAGCCAATTAAGTCTTTTCCTCAACTTGTTGGGCAAAAGCAGCAAACTATATCCTGTTTCAAACCACAACAGTTATACAACCATACCCGTGCGGGGTGGGGGGGTGGGGAGGGGGCACATATCCACTTGGAATAGAAAGTAGATAACGCCCTGGTGTTCATAAAAACTCGCAAAACGGAAAAAAGAACAAAAGCGGTGCCAACCATCCCCCGTCCAACAACAGAACGACAACACAATCAATCTTTTGGAATTAACTGTTATTTAACGCAAATGAGCAGGATAGGTGGAAAACTTCCAAAAGGACTTTCTCCGACAGGGAGGAAAAAAAGTACGACTAATCAATGATAAGAGAGGGAAAGTACAACAGAGTGGGAAAAAAAAGTACGACAAGTAACGCACCGTTCAACAAAACAACAACAACAACAATTTATTGCCCGCAAAATGCTGTTTTATTATTTGCAAAGAAAAGTACAGACTGGTTTATATAGAAGGCGTGCGTTCACTACTTCAGCGACAACTGACGTAATAAACACAGTTACATTTATTAAAATCAATAATGATTTGGAGATACATAAACAAGTAAAAACTAACGAGATTAAGTTCCAACGTTTCGGCGACTTCATTTCTTGATAATGGCGTCATGAAGTTGCCGAAACGTTGGAACTTAAGCTCGTTAGCTTATACATTTATTACACAATGATTAAAAATACAGGTAACCGTGTGAGTCGTATATAACGCACAACCACATTTGTAATAAACAAAAGATATTTTTAAAACAATTATTCGCCGAAGTGGAGGCAAATATCTACCACTCTTCACCGACAGTGATGTGAATAATTGTTTTAGTATATACTACTGAACCAGTGGATAGCCAGACCTGTTGTGGGCTTAATTATTAATAATTGAAAGGACTTAGAGAAAGGTCTGTGTTTGTCTAGAATCAGAAGTCACCATAGGCATATTATACGTTTAAGATATAAAAAGGAGAGACCAAACGCATATTGAGTTAGTTTTCTGACCAGCAACAAACACTATTCCCCTCCAAAAATATAACAACCTATTTACAACAAGAACGGAAATAGGCTAATTTTTCAGATGATACCAAACATATAGAGCCTTTTCAAGCTAACGTGGAGAATTGCTGATTCTTATATATGCGAGCAAGATATTATGTTCTCAGTTACCAGTATGTTCTTATTGTGGCAACGGTCCTGCCTCGACCCCAGGCGCCGGTTTAGCGCGGGCAAACAGGGGGCGTGGGGCATCGTGGGAAGGATGCAAGGCGCAGACCTATCCCACAACGCCACGCGCACCATCATATAATAAGGAGGGACGCCTGGAAACGAGGCAAGCAACGGTCTACGTAAGTTTTTTTGGTGATTTGGCCCTTAGCTTAATTACTGAGCATGCGTTGCATTCCAAGATGTTCAACTAGGTTGAACACGTCTAAACTCTGGATTCTTTCCAACAATAAGTTTTTTTACCGCCTTTCTGAACTCTCGCATTCGTATGGCGTATATCAATGGGTTGACTATAGAATTGGCGTAATATAGAGCAGTTACTGCTTCAATTATGTGATCGCTTCGGCCAGGGAACAGGTCAAACCATGTGTCGTCTGGAATGGAAATGCAAATAGCGAACGGTAGAATGGTTAGTATGGAGGCAACAATAACTATGAATAACGTCACAGACAGTTTCCTATCTGAGACAACTGAGCCAAGATGCTGTGGAAGAGGGTTCTTTTTGACATTTACTGTAATAATAACATAGGATATTGTGAGTATTAAAAGTGTGAGGACAGTATAGGATAGCATTGCGTAAGGAAGACGAATTACATACAGCTCAAGACCAACCATCACAAATGACAGAGGCAAAACTACCAGCCAGCTACAAATTATGATTTTAAAGTAAAGCAATTTCCCGATTAAACAGTGCCTAAAGGGATAAAGGGTTGCGTGCAGGCGCTCCAAAGAAATTAAAGAAAGATTTATTTGGGAAGCTAATGGATATATGGATGCTACTGTCCCCGTAAAAAATTCTCGCCAACTGAAGCCAGATCCATTTTCGGTCTTTATGTAGAATACACCCAAAGGTCCCGCCACTGCTCCCACCAGTAAATCGGCAACAGTTAGGTTTATTATGAGGTACGTAGTGCGCTTTCGTAATTGATGGCTTCTTGCAAAGGCGACGATAGTGAAGGCGTTAATTGTAAATATTACAACAAATTCAGTGACGTAAACTGCAGTCCATATGGTACCCAGCTTTTGTGGAGGAAAGTCTTCATTATTCTCGTCAGCCATCCTTTAATGAAATTTGACGTTCTTTCTGCTGTCAGAATCTTTTTCTCGTCCTCGTTTCGACAAGCTAAGAAAAATAAGGGAAAAAAGGCGAGGTCGCGGGCCACTGCTTGAACGATCTTCTCCCCATGAAGCGTACGAGGAGACTGCGGGACAGGGGTGACGATTACGTTTTGCCGCATCTTAGGACTGAAAGGTTCAAGCGGTGTTTCATCAGTAGATGTCCTTTTAACTTCGTCTAGAAATTCATTTTACATTTCACTTTTCACATTTTAGTATATATCCTTACGCTGTTTAGAATTTGTAAGCATACCCGTATGTCTGTAGGTTGGTATTTCAATAAAAATATTAGCACGAGCCACACGATCAGAGCTTATCCCCGGTTTCTGTAACAAAGCCTTCTTGTGACGCGTCCGGTGAAATTTTAGAGAGCGCGTGCTTGCCCATATTCAGGTACAGTTTATATTCACAACATGAATTTTCACTTCCAGCCTTCATATATGAGCATGGCAGGTGAACGAATTTCTCCATAGGTGTTTTCAGCTTTGGAAAAGACAAGCAAAACAAACAGCACAGCAACAACTCTCCTTGTTCAAAATATATGCAAAGTGGTTTTAGTTTTTGAGGGAAGGTTTTGAAATTCTTCACCGCCCGCTTTGACTGATCGTGGTTAAAAAGACGTCCCTTCAGTTTCTCGTTTTACTTGATCGTGAAAAGGTCGTGAGTTCCGGATGTCCAGCAGTGCTTTTCGGAAAGTGTTGGAAAACTCCTGATTTGATGTAAATAAATTATTCGAAAGAAAACCTTTAACGTTTTGAAAATCATAATCGACTTCCTGTAAAATCTTTTTTTTTTTTAATGATCACCCTGTTCATGAATTTTTTAGCTTTTTACTGGCAGTTGAACGTTGCAACAATGTATTCACTTGGTGAATAAACATCAAATTTACTAAGCATTTGTGAAAAAAATCTACTTTCCTTATGATCCCAACAAGTTAGTATTACTTCTTTGTTTCATGTTCTGATAAAATCTTTACTCACCTCCCTTCTTTTAAAAGTAAATTCAACTTTTTACCAGTGTTAGAAAATGCATGCTGTCTGTTGAGGCTGTTCTCGCCACAAAGATGCTCTCAATTTGCATTTAGTTAGTCCTGTTGAAGCTAAATTAGTTAAAAGGTTACGTTTTATTAGCCTAGCTTTTAAGTGAAGAACAGATTAATTAATTTTACCCAACAAAACTGCGTCATTTTTCTGATGTCAGCGTGACCATCTCATAAAACGTTAGCTGCATGTTTGTATGTTGCAGCTGATATGGTGTCAATGCTGTAATCTGATTGGTTATCGTGAAGTATTGCACTGGCAGATGATCCATATGTCCTCGCAGATGTCCTCGTCTGGGCTACTTTAAGTGTTTGATGGCGAAAAAAAAAATGAAATCCACACAAAGTATCTGTCAGTTTGGCTATTTTGACGCTAGCTATTCAGTGGTGATTCTTAATTCTAGGGTTCCATTTCTGTTTCTTTTGTTGAGTCCCGGATTTTCTTCTTTCGCATGCACAGCTTTGCAAGCAGAACTTCTTTCAGGGGTACCCAAGGGTTCGTTTTGGGGAATATCTGTTTGAAAGGCCTCTAATCGTCTGAGATATTCAGATTTAATTGCAGTGAAATCCGCCTTGATTAACGTCCCCCTGCGGTCCCCCGGCGCTGTTAGAGAGATTTCTTTGGCGAAACATCACCTCGGACCTTCGTAACAAGAGGACTTATTAGTTCCTTTTATACATTGTTTAGAGTGCAAAATTAAGTCAGCTAGCATTTTCGGAAAGTAAACAGCAGCTCGGAATTTCGGCGGATAGGATTCTGTTTCCTAAAATTTTTTGCGGCCTTAATTTTCAGCTAAAAACGCTGAACAGATCAATCTATATTAGCTTACACAAACATGCCTTCGAAAAGCTCTGAAACAGTCTTAGAAAGCAGAAAATGATATTTCAAGTATTGTGCTGAAATTTTCTCGTTGGGTGCCCCTGTTCTTTCCCCACACTTGAGGTGAAACCATGGACAGCGTTAAACGCGCGATTTGATTGGTCTAGGGGAGACGCACGAATGACGTAATGAGCCAAAAAATTCTGCGTGCGATAATCATTACTACGAAGATTTTTAAAAACATTCTTACTTTGTGCGGGATAAAGGATATCAAGACAATGTATATAGCAAATAGATAGATAGCACACAGAGGAAATCGAAACGCGGCAAGAACAGTCCACGCTACGAGCCACACTTCTTTGTAGCTCTGTATGTATATAACTTTTTCTTCTGTAAAATAACACCGTGTTCTGGGTTCTACAGGAAAAACAAATCAGAATTTATACATTTCTACCTGCTAAATTTACCGCCTATTTTCCAGGAAAAGTGAATCGTTTGTTTTATTTATTAAAATGGACGTCAGTTTATCAGTAATCTTTCCCATTAAAAATACTTTGTTAAAAAAAGTCCAACGAGTAGAACTTCACAAAAGAAAAGAAAAGAAAAGAAAAGAAAAGAAAAGAAAAGAAAAGAAAAGAAAAGAAAAGAAAAGAAAAGAAAAGAAAGAAAACTTGAAACCGGTTCCAAATTCCTGAGCGCATGTATTTCAAATCCGGTTTCTAATAGTCCCATATCCACTATTCCTGCCATGCAAGCCTCGTTTCGGTGATCTCCTGTTTGTTGTCA
Source organism: Siderastrea radians (assembly GCA_964017195.1). Lineage (NCBI taxonomy): Eukaryota > Metazoa > Cnidaria > Anthozoa > Scleractinia > Rhizangiidae > Siderastrea > Siderastrea radians. The sequence goes on along the minus strand of OZ024896.1, from coordinate 31,574,892 downwards.
TTCGTTGTTCGCCAGTGAGCGGGAAATTTGTCTTCGATTTGCTGCAATGGCTGCCGCGCGAACGAAAGATCGGAGGAGAAATCCCGTGAAAACCAGGTACGTTGCGTTACTACAAAACAACAAAGTTGTAATTTAGTTCGAGAAATCAAAGATAACTTAGTTTTTATACAGATCGAAAGCCAATTCTACGTACAAGGAGCTTGGAGTCACAGAACTGCAATGGCCCGCAGAGGACGAGAGAGAGCTTAGCCAAGAAATTGTAAGAATAAATCCGCTAAATCGTCAATCAATTCTGCAGGTAAATGCACAGTTCATGAATGAATACCTCGAGGGAATCCACCCTTCGGTTGTTTGAAGCTGTTTTGCGCCAACGTCTTTGCTTTATCTTTGTGATATTCTGCAAATTTCTCGCGGTTTACTTGCCTCCCTCGGTATGGTGATACGCTTTGTCGATTCATTGAAATGAATGCGATTAAATTTACTGACAACTGTCTGTGTCACTGTTGTGAAATCGATGTGGGTATATTTTCACAAAGTTAAGCGAATAACACAAAATCGTGAGATCGTTCATCGTGAGAGATACAAATTTAGCTCCCGCCAATTTCGGTATAGGGTACATATGGTCATTCGACATCGACTACAGCGATAAGCTCTACGGAAGCCTTAAATATGGTAATGCACACAATATTTCAAAAAATATTGTATACGGAGGAGACGTAAATGAACGCCATCCAGTGCATTTGAACTGCATAATTTTTAACCTGCCCGCCCGCCCTTTTTTTGAAGAAGAGGACGGTCTGGCCTCAAGTGCTCAGGGGATACCAGTACAAGATCACCACTCTTCCCTCTTGTGGCTCTGTACTGATTTACATGACACCAATCCAAAAGATTATACAAGTATGTTCAGCGGTACCAGTGCAAGTGAATCCCATTTTCCCCTTAAGGCCCTATTTGTGCATGTGATATCATGCCATAATCTCATATAATTGCAAGCCATACTGCTGCAAGTTCATCCCAGATCCCTCTTGTGGCTCTGAACTGTTTTACATGATACCGGCTTAAGACCTCACACCAGTCTGAATTCATCTCAGTATATTGTAGCTGAACATAGATTGAGATCCTTGACCTGGTACAAACATTTTCACTGGTATCATCCAGTGGATGATATCATATATTTCGGTTTTAGCTCTAATTTACAGATTTTAATTGTATCATTATATAATATATATCTAGTGTTAGGACCTCTATGTAAACCACTTTTAGTAATGGAGCTTCCTAATAAAAGATTGTTATTATTATTATCCAGGGTAAAATCCAATAGATTGAAAGAGCCCAATGGTTCCTTTCTGTAGTATGAACAAATGGGGAGAAGAATCCTCCTCCTGTTCCCTGTGCTACTCAGTGAAGTTTTGGGTGGAGGCATGCCGCTGAGACTATGCAACCCTTACCCTATACCCCTTACCCATGGCAATGATTCTAACTAAGGGCAGCTAAACTCAAGCTCAAGTTCTGACAAGCTTCTGTTTGTATTCTTTGATCAGGCCCCCAGTCACAAGTTTGTCGTTAGCCACTGGGGTAAAACATCATCTTTAGTGGCAAGTTTAGCAACTAGTGGTTTGCCGTCCTACAGTGGCAGCTGGAGAACTGGCCTGATCAGAGAAGGATGTGATGACTGTATGCATAACAGACAGGAGAATATTGTGGCAAACAAGAGTGATAAACCTACTACAAGTAAGAATTAGAAAATAAACATGTGCATGAAAATGCGCTAACCTGAGAAAACAGCCACCGTTTCACAAGGTCGTCACTTGAGCCCTCGCAAAATGATGTCGGAGTAACGAGCACAGAAATTCCATACTGATGACGTGCACTACCAAGATCTAGGAAGTGCACGTCATCGGTATGGAATTTCCGTGCTCATTACTCAGATGTTGTTTTGCAAGGGGTAAACTGGCGACCTCACAAAATGTTAGCTGTTTTCTCAGGCTAGAAAATGCTCTGAAAACATATCGCACAACTTGTCTTTCAGTGGCAGAAAATGTTCACTGCACCCACTGGGAAATAAGAGACAGGAAGCGGGGGATAGCTCCTGCCTGTTTGCACTTTGTCATTTATTCCTAGGGTTATTCCCTTGTATAACCAAGATAGGTATGTGCAGCCCCGAGTTGTTTTAGTCTGAAATAGGGAATCAAATTTTTGGTCAGGTCTGAAATAGGGTAGGGAAAAGGACATATTTTTGTGAAATAGGGTAAGGGTTTTAAGGAGTGTGCCACACACCCCAACCAAATTTCCTGGAGTACCCCCCCCCCCCCCCCCCAGCATTTTTTTTTCCTATTTTAAAAATGCCATTTTATCCTGGTTCCAGCCCCTCCCCAATTGGGAAGAGTGGGGAGCATGTTTGGGTAATTGTTATATCTAAAAGTGACAAACCTTTATAGCCAACAACAATGCCCATGGGCAGAACTAACTTCCAAAAAATGCTATGATGTTTTTCATATACAAAAAATATCCAATAAATTTTTATTTGAAAACCAAAACCCAAAAAGTATAAGCTCACCGGTACTACCGGAATCCATCCAAAGAAAATACTGCACAAAATTTTAGACTCAAAACACTAAAGCATGAATTTGAAACCTCCAAAACTCCCTTCCATCTCCCTGACACTTAAAACCTGGGTACCTCCCCTGCCACTGGGCTTTATCCACAAGCGAGTTGCCTGAGGGGAGTCGCAAAAAGCAACATTTACACATTAAATTTCTTGCATTTTATGTATTATTCACTCAACAATCAGGGGGCAATTTAATTGTAATAGTTAAATGAAAGATGTTATCGGATAAATAAAATTGTTGTTAAGAAGAGAAACCTCAACGCTGGGTAATCACACATTTGTTACTATAGCCAAATTCAAAAATCTGATTGCACTACTATCAGGAGCATTTGAGCACTAACAATGTAGTTTCATAACATGCCTGGGAAAGTGGAGAGTATGCACACTGTGATAGGTTCCTTTTTTTATGAATCTAGAAGAGAAACTTCATGTGATTCAACATGGTTTGTAATCGTACTTAGCATGCAAATACATGGCTGTCTATTTTAGTTGATCACTGTATGATTAGAGACTGAAGTGGACTACATTAATCCCATAAGCCCTACAAGTGGTGAAAATGAAATTTCTCTTTACATTATCATTACTTGTTCAAACAATCAAGTGATGAGAATAAAGAAAGTGATCACCAAGGATAAGCTGTCTTTATAATTAGACAAATTCTCCTGACTAGTTCCATAAGAAATGTGTGGAGAACAGTAAGGGGAATATGCATTCTTATATCAGGGCTTATAAAGGGTTAAGTCTTACTAAAATTACTTTTCATTTTAGATCACTGGACATCATTATCAGACGAAATAATCCTGGCAATTTTTCAGCTCTTACCCAAGAAAACAATAGTTAAATGTGCACGTGTTTGCAAGCACTGGCAAAGACTTGCGTAAGTAACATAAAGATTTTATTTGTTTATTAAAAATAGAAATCATTCCTTCGAGTCTGTTAGTTTCGTGGCTAATCAAAATGTCATTTCTCGTTACAACATCGACAGATTGTTAAGCAGAATGGTAGTGAGAATTTAAAAAAAATTATTTAGATGACATGTCTTGATGTGCAACAAATCCTGTAGAATGCTAAATCATTAAAAAGTGAAATTTTTCTTTCAGATATGATGAAAGCCTTTGGCGTTGTGTAGATATGACAAAGGCAAACCTTCCACCAGGACTGCTAGGAAAAGTACTTAGGCGAGGAACTAGAGTATTGCGCTTAGCTCAAGGAAAGGTGATTAGAAGAGTTTTGAATCTCCAGTGGGTGTGGCTGAGTGGTTATCTCACTTAACTTTTGGAATGATTTGAAACATGGTCTTTACCCTCACATGATGTGCTTAGATTCTTGTCCCCATCTTTTGTCTCTACACGTGTGACAAATGCAGCACAGACTGCAGGCCTCACATAATATCCTACATGTCACCAGTGTTCTTACCAGAATGCAGCATTGTGGCATTGCCGCACTGTTTCAGGAAATGCCGCACTAGTATTGGTTCAAGGGGTCCCAAGGGCACAAAGAAAGAAAAAAAAACGGCTTATGCAACATACGTAGATTTCTTTTTAATATAAACCAAAACTTTATTGGTTATGGCGTCTTCATTCAGACAACGAACATTTATTATCTAAGAAAGTATGAGGTATTTACTCAAACTCAGAGCTGTGAGTAACTATCTAAATTGTGACCCGCTTTTGTCCCTCATGACTTCCTTTTAGCCTCTTTATGGGTCCTGTGGACCCCAAAGTAGAAAATCGTGGTAAGAACATTGTGTCACAAAAGTTTGAAGGACTACAAGTCTGCATTTGCCACGCAGCAGTCTCTCCGTCCTGGTTAAAAATTATTATTGGAACATAAAATGTTGGTGGGTGGTTAAAATGGGGGTGTCCGCATTAGAGCATGACCTTTATCACTTGCAACAGGTCAACAAGCCTTTATTTTCCTTAAACAAGTTTGTCACAGCAATGTAAATAAATGGTTGTGCTATCTTTTTAGGTTGCTTCGCCTCTATGTGATGATAATTCTTCATCTTTCTCTGACGTAGCTCCTCTATCACCGCAGTCACCTAGGTAAAAGAGGTTTGAGTTGGCGTCAAAAGGGTTAACCTTAGCATTTATTATCATTGATAGCAAATTTTACTGGCTGAACTTTTCATGTTAGCGTTTACTATTTATGCAGCTAGCCTCAGGGTTTTGAAAATAAATGTTCCAAAATTGTCTGCTGGCAGGAAAAAATCAATACATACAGCCAAACTTCTCCATATGGATGCCACCATAATAAAGAAAGTTCACTTTGTCCTAAAAGGACCAAATGTCTTACAAACTTTGCAAGCACATCTACACTTTTCCTCCACCATAGAACACTTTGATCTGTCCCTTTCATTTTTAACTGTTTGATTGCATAATCTAGGACTGTTATTTGACTTTGAAAAAGCAAGCTTCTGTCTGGGAAAGTAGCTAGTCATACACAGTAAAGAAATTCTCCTTTGCCTGTTGTCTTGTAGTGACTTTCACACTCTGAGTAACTGGGCATCTTCTCTGTAGTTGCTAGCCATTATAATAGCTGCCAGCTACTAATGACAGTGCTACTGTTATATTTTCTTACCATCAAAGGTGTAAGGATGGTGCCTCCTAATACAGACTATTTTGCAAAGGTTATGACTATCACTATGGGGAAAAAGCAAATCTCAACAAGGGTTATTGGAATCTAAAAAGAAAAATGTGACTGGGTAACCACCATTTTTCAGAGATAATTAAGCAACCATAAATTCTAGAAAAAGCTTTAAAATTCAAAGCATGTAAGGCAATTATTTCTTTCCAATTTTAAACTCAATTATCTCTGATAAATACGTGGTTACCCCCCCAATTTTCTTTTTTGGATAATTTCCGATAGCCCTTGCTAAGATCTGCGTTTTGGACATAGTCATAAACTACACAAAAATACCTTTGTATTAGTAGGCAAATTCCTTAAGAAACTTGAATATCTTGGACCAGACCTGAGATGTGCAGAATGTGGGCACAGCAACAAAAGGAAGAACTGTCCTTCAAGCTATTTCCTATGATATGTTATAAAACATTTCCTGTCTTTACTTTTTAGTGACTCCATGTTCTGTCTGAGGTATCTAGATGCCACATCTTGTACCTTTCAAGATGACACACTATTGTGCCTTCTCTTGGTAAGTCACATTTACAGGCAAAATTGCAAATTCTTCCTCCTCTATTTCACCATTTTGTGAATGTAATATTTAAAGCTGAGTAAAGAATAAACTAAGGAAATCTTCACAACCGTAAGCCTTTCAACCTTTTCTTTTCTTTTTTTTTTTTTTGGACCAAGAAAGCAGCATGCATGTCTTGTATTGTGTATCGTTTCTTTTTTTACTGCTGTTATGGAATTAATGTTACCTTTTTATCCCAGCTTATAGATTTGTCAAATATTGAAAGGTATTGAATATTGTACTACTGTACAGTGTTTTGTAAAGTTTGGTAGAGTTTTTCCTTTTTTTTTCAATGAAGTTCAGCTTTAAAAAAGAACAAATTAAACATGGGCATTGGCCTTGATATTTCAGTAATATAATTATGTGATACCTGTTTTATGAATTTCAGCAATCAAAACAGCTGACTCACATCAGTTTGGAATCCTGCTCTGTCTCTACTAGTGTACTAAAGTGAGTTCCAACATTAAAATAATTAATTTTATTGTGTACTTTTTATGGAAAATAGTTGGCTCATGGTTATGGCATTCAGATCAAGTGCCAAGACCAAGAATCAAACATTTTTCCGGTCCAGCCTGACTTTACTTGCTCAATAAAAGTTTTATCTTTTGACCAATTTTCAGTCCACAGGACTGTACCACTCTTCCCAGTTTCCTCTCTATTACTAACGAAACAACTTTCCACCAATTTTCAGAGCCATTAGTGAATTCCGTAACCTAAAGGTCCTGAACCTCGCCATGTGTACTGGTGTAACAATAACAGGAATATGCTCATTAGTGAAAGGTGGAAAAAACTCCAGGTAATTTATAATACATTTTACATAAAATGAGCTGTTCATTTATTTGTGTTAGGAATACTTTTGCAGTTGTAACTGTTGACCAGGAATAAATTTGGTTAACAGTCACATTTGCAGTCTGGTTCTTCATACTGTATCATACCACACCACACCAGTGTTCCAGATTACTTATCAAGGCAGAGGGAATTTTGAGGGGTCAATAGATGTGGATCTCTTCAACTCTTCTCAAGTTGACCATTTATTTTGTCGGGTCATGTTGCCAGTATTGTCGGATTTTTAACTTGAGACCCCTCTCTTATCTGGAACACTGCACCCCACATCACATCATCCCATACCATACCATGCCATGCCATCCCACATCAAAACATACTATGCCAAACCATACTAACCATAGCCTGTGAGCAGGCTTACATCGTGAGCTATTTGCGTGAGTATCTTGGCGTTGGAGCTTGATTTCCAAGAAATATGGGGTAAGGAATAGTGACTTTTCCTCTCTCCATTCCTTTCCTAAGCTCGCTTCGCTCACCGGCTCGCAATTCACAGCTCCACCGCCAAAATACTTGCACAAATAACTCACTAAGTGAGGCTACTTGCAGGCTAAACATACCCTGCCACAGCTTCTCCTCTCATGCCATACCACACCACACCATACCAGGCATGCCATACCATACCATACCATACCATACATATTTAATACTCCTGTATGGCATAAAAACCCTCATCACAACACTACCCTTTCTTACATTTTAGACTCAAGCAGCTCAACTTGGCATGGACAAATCTAACAAAGGCAACTATTTTACAAGTGATAAAAAATCTCCCAAAGCTTCAGCAACTAAACCTCAGTGGATGCAGAGAGACACTCAATGATGACTGTAAGTGGATTTCTTTTACTGTCAATTAGGTTTCATGACAGACTGTTATCTCTCATTGCAAAAAGCATAGGCAAGTAATGCATGCAGAATCTTTACAACAGCTTTAAAAGCTGCTAATTTTCATCAATAGAAGGGTCTTCCACTCAATGTTTCACTTGCAGTTTGCTTTACATATTTATCTCATCATTTCATATATTCACATTCATTTAATCCAATTCTTTAATTAGGTATAAAGCAGCTGGTCAAATCATGCCCTCATCTCACTCACTTGGATCTCAGGTAACATAACTTTGATGCTAGTATGCGAACTTTGTGTCACTTAGTTTGTTATTTTGCATTCTTGCGAATCTTTCTTTCTTCCTTTCAGTGATGCATTCAACTTAACAGCAAAGTCTTTAGAGGAAATTCTCAAACTACAAAAACTTGTTTACTTGGGCCTCAGCAGATGTTACAGCATTCCTCCTGCTGCCTTCAGGTAAACAATACTTCTGACTCATCTCCTTGTCAATTATACTGAAATCCCCCCTCCCCGCCCTCACCCTCCTTAGGGTTTGTCAACAGAAAAATGTATTGGAAAGCCATTGTCAAAAGTTCCATTGAAATTACTGGTATGATGGTGATGGTTACCATGGTAATGCCATCATGATAACTATGGTGATGATGATGATGAACAAGCGCATCAAATTGTGCAACTTTATGTTGAAATGACTATGCCAAGTGATTTTTGCTCCCTCATATTTTTGGCCCAACCAATGCCAAAATTGTGGCTAAATGCAATTTAGGCAAAGTTAAACCCAAGATAATTATTGTAAGTCAGTGGCTGTTGCATGCAGGGACGTGCAGGGTGTCCCTATTGCCAGGGCCAGCACAACGTTTTGCTTACCAACGCTATTTTGCTTGCATTTGCTGTTCATTACGGATTGCTCCTATCTTGCTCTTGGCAGATCTTTGCAAGTCTTTGAATATGTGATAAATCATACATGAACTGCAGAAATGAAATCAAATGGAGAATGATCCTTGCACTGAATTTTAGGGAGTATTTGAACTTGCAGTTGACTGCTCCCAACATAATTATTAGGCCTTGGTAGCTCAGTTGGTTAGAGCATCACACTAGCTGCAACGTGCAGGTCACAAGTTCAAATCCCATCCAAGGCCTCAAAATTTTTCTTCAGGCTTAATCGCAATTTCTTTATCGCGTACATCACTGCAAGGATGATTCTTCATTTGATTTTAATGCAAAAAAATGCTTGAATGGAGGGGAGAAGGCAGTTAAGGGTAGGGACCTGCGCTAAACAAAAAAATGTTGTAATTATGTCGTATTCAATCTGCGTACTGATACTGGATTTTTTTTTTTCAGTTCATGTGCACAGAAAAAATCACTCAAAAGCTTGGAAATCTTTGGCTTCCTAAATACAGAAGGCATTGAAATCTTAAAGAAAGAGCTGCCAAACATTGCCATCAACAAGTCAATTTTCTCAACAATTGCAAGACCTGTTGGTTCAATGTACTTTGGGAAAATCTGGGATGTCCAGGGTAAAGATTAGGAGCAAAAAAATGCTCCTAAACTGAAAAATTAATTTTAGGGTGTTCTACATGCATTACATGACTTTTAAAAGCATTTTAAAATGCCTGCTGGCTGTGTTTGCATCACTAGTTATTAGATTTTAAAGATTTTTCCAGGCTTAGGAAACGTTCAATCTCTTATATGCCGACGTTATTAAAATGTTCAGTGAATTTTCAAAGAAAATATTTCAATTGTTTCATTTTCAAGGTGAAACTTATTTTAGTAAAGTAATAATATTAATATGTTTACAATTTAATATAAAAAGTTTTGTTAATAAATTGTTATTACTATTTTTGTAATTAAGATCATTTTGGAATCTTAGTTTTGTACAGTGAAGTCAATTTGGCATTATTAAAATTAAATACCATTTGACTTTTTAGGTTCACAACACAAAAGACAAAATAATAAGAAATTGATCACGTTGGTACAACAGCAAGTCCTCAATACAACACAGATCTACGTTGCAAACTCTTTTATTGAATCAGAAAGTTTCATGTTTCCCAATGTTAACATTAATTACAATAAATACGGTCAGAAACTGTTCATAGTGTCGCTTTATGTTACATTTAAGTTTACTGTACCATAGGCAGCCCAAGCATGCTGTATCAGTATAAACCATGTTGTGGAAGACTATGGGCTAGGTTGATTGTTGAAATCTATAGAGATTTGTATGGGAATAATAATTGGAATTGCTATACTAACTGGAAAAATTTGCCATATTTCAGCTCTAAAGTCTGTGGTTCAATAACATAGACTTGCTTTTGCCATTTAATGTATCCAGTTGCCTGTCTTGAGTCTTGAATTGGTGTTTTAATTCATACAACTGATCCTGTTCTGTCCTTTGTCTTAGGTCAAACCAGTCTTATAGTGATCTTTGGCTGCCTGTAACTGTACTTTTAACAAAATGCAAACTCCAAACCTACCTTTAACTATGGAATTTTACACTCTGTCAAGCATAATTGCAATAAAAATAGCCTGAGAAAACAAGCGACGTTTTGCGAGGTCGCCACTTGAACCCTCGCAAAACGGTGTCTTAGTAATGAGCACAGAAATTCCATACTGATGACGTGCACTACCCAGATCTTGGTAGTGCTTCTGATTGGTTGAAAGAAATTCCAACCAATCAGAAGCACTACCAAGATCCGGGTAGCGCATGTCATCAGTAGGGAATTTCTGCGCTCGTTACTCAGACATCGTTTTGCGAGGGCTCAAGTGGCGACCTCGTGAAACGTCGGCTGTTTTCTCAGGCTACAATAAAAATGAACCACTAATAAACCAGAAACAAAGAAAATGGTCTGAAATCCACCTCCTGCTAAAATGACCAACAAGCCTGCTGGACCAACTAACCTCTGGTTATCTGCAAGTGGGCAAATAAGTAACCTCTACGGAGAACTGTCCGATTTCCTGTCATGCATGCGCAATATTCGTCACATGTAAGGTCACTTCCATTTCTTGCAAAGTTTGCATGTGCGTTCGTATGTCAGTTTAAAACTTGTAAACTCCATGAAAAGGTTACTGGCACCTGGCACCTGGCACCTGGTTCATGATAAACATGAGTAAAACAGCGTAAACAATTGCGGGATTGTTTCCCTGCTGATTTTCTTAGCTGGGAGAAGTGGCAAAAAAAATTTTAAAAAAAGAACAAATCTGTCGAGTATAACGAGTTTTGAAAGTGTACATGTACCGTAGCGCGCACACTTCTTGGCAACATTCACGGAATGCATCAGCTTCAAAACCGGTTGAGAGCCGGTTAAAACCAGAATTTTTTAGGTAATTTGTCCAAAATCCTGGATGCCAACAGATCAAAGAATTGGATGGTTTTGCGCAGAGGTTACTTATTCGCCCGCCAGAACATAGGGTGACCAAGAAATCTCTGCTTGGTAGCTCATATCCTACAAGTAGAGAAGTTTAAAATAGCCAAAAAAGTTCTTTTTACAGAACAGTTTGTTTTGGTGGATAACAATGTATGCCACGATCTCACAGTTTCATGGGAAGATATCGCCAATTGCCATAGGAGCAGGTGTGGTAGAATTCACACCCTGTGGTCCTAGACTAGGTTTAAAATAATTTAGTAAACACACTTAATGATAACTTTATCATTTTCATTATCTAAGCTTTCTCTGGTACAGGCATTTCTAAAGGTTCAATGTGGACCATTTTTAAATATTTCAATCAATTTCTTACGCACATTTTCAATCAAAAATCTGAAGACATTCACTTACATGACTTGATAAATAATGAAGTTTTATCCCTGAACTTCCAAACCCTGAAACATGAATCTTTACTAAACTGACATGCAGTTGCAATAGTTATTAATTCCTTTAAGAATCTGGTGATGCACAAAGTATTTGGCCAGAAGGCTACATGATCATTGAGATCCTGCATCAGCAGGCCACCATACTCATTAATATAATATATTAATGCAAATCAGATACCTGTAACTGTATATTATATTGTTACAGGTATCTGATTTGCATTGAGTTATCTGTTTAGGAGCTTACTCCACTGTTAGATTAGCATGTGTACACTACAGTCAAACCTCCCTATGTGACCATTTCCCATCAGTGACCACTTTTCCAAAATACCAAATTTTCTCAGTATAATCACTATAATTGGAACCTCTCATAGATGACCACCTCTCATGAGTGGCCACTTTTGGGTTATACGCTTATTTGTGCATGGATTAAAGAAAATTAACCTCTGATCACAACCCAAATTTTGACCCCCGTGGTCTGACCTCTTGCATGGACCAATGGATCATTATGCATTTCTGGGAAACTCCCCACCTACCCCTCCCCTTACTCAACATTAATACTAACTTATTAACACTTAGGGCAAAATGTTGGGTTAGGGGAGGGGTAGGTAGGAAGTTTCCCGGAAACGCATAATGATCCGGACCAACTCTTGAAAGCGACCACTTAGGCTTGACATTTTGGGTGGTCGCTTACTGGAGACCTGTTCAACTGTATACTGTGTATATTATGGTTAGGAAGAATTACATGTTCATGACTGTGAATCAAAGGATTGGACTAACTTGTGTAACAGTGCTGCAACTGTACCATTAACCCTTGTCTTTTATTAATTTTTTACAACTATTGTTATTATTTTTCGGAAACCTGCCATGTGCCTTTCTTTTAAACTGGTTAGTCAAAATGCAAGCACTGCGGGAGGTAGAGTTGTGAAGTTCCTGTCCATGAAAACAACTCTACCCCTGAAAGTTCTTGAATTCGATAATCTGGCTTTTGAATAAGACACAGAAGACCAGCATGGATGAGTGGTTGATGTGCGAACTTAAAATCTGGAGGTCCCAGGATTTACTCCTGTTCTGACCACTAGCTGGAAAAGCTGCCTGGCTTGCCTCCTGCCAGTTTGGAGTCTTGTCTTTGTTATGTCCAATTCCCTGTATTTGTTTCATTGACCTGAAAATCCCCACACAGGGGAGTGGTCAATTAAGATTTGCCAGTATTGAAACCACCATTAGTAAGTTTAAAAAAGATCTAAAAAAAAACTCACAAAAAACTGTTGACAAAAGGCAATGGTACAGCAACTCCCAACATTATAAATCATCAAAAATGTTCTTTGGTGCTCTACTAGAGGAAGACCGCCCATATCCAGAGCTGCTAGCACTATAACTAGATGACAAACCATTTGGATCATAGTCAGCAGCAGAAAGTAACTCAACACGATCACTCTCTGGATCAAATCTAGAATACTTCACATGCTGCCCATCAGATGCTAAACTTGTGCTGGATGTTGCATTATCATTACTTGAGAGTCGCTCTGCCCTGCGTGCTGAAAGTTTCTTTTTAGCTGATTCAGCTCTTTCTGACCAGGATTCCTAGGACCAAGTGAAAACTTTAAATGATCACTCTTTAAGCTTCAAGTGCTTATTAATAGTAATTAATTAAGGGCCACTGCAAAGGAAAACAGAACAATCATTGTTCTGTTTTCCTTAGGGTATGCATCCAGGGGGGGGGGGGGAAGGGTAATTCCCGTGTGAAAATGACAGGGATGCTCGTCATCTCGCTTAGGGTTGTAAATTGCAGATTTTGGTCTCACTTGGGGTGTTCAGGACAGAAAGCCAATATTTTTACTCATACAGGTATCGCTTAGGGTAGACTATGAATGAAAACTAAAGATTTATGACAATGCTTCTAAAATCTAATAATAGAATACAGCATTTGATGTAAACATCTTTAGCACAATTTAAATCACTATTATAGCTCTTACTTGGGTTGTCTGTTTTAGCATGGTCTCCTTTAGGGGTCAAATAAAACCTGAGCCACACCTAGATTCTAGATTGGTCTCCTTTAGGGTTTCAATTCTAATTTTCCTATAAGCATCCCTGTCCCTTTCATATGGGAGCCCCCTCCCCCCCTGGGTATGCATTCAAGACCTTGAAACCCTAACCCTACAGGGCAATCTTTGCTGTCACCATTGTTTACATCACGAAGGTTGAAATTCAACTGATAAACCAATGGATACCATAACAGTTACTAGAAAGAGTACATTAATTTTGTTAACTTGCAAAGTTCGAATAAAAGGATGGAAACTGGCTTTAAACAATGCACTTAAAGGTTACAACTTTTACAGACATTTGTATGGCTGTACGGCCACTCTTAATTAAATTGTTGATAATTTATGATTAATGCAGAGATCAAAGTCTGCTGTCATAGACAGTGATGTTAAGCTAAACCAGAATGGAGAAAGGCAATAAAAGCCATTGTGAATTAACAAACAGCATGTGGCAAGTCAGCCTGTCTTAAATTTTTAACTCAGTGTAATCTGTACAAACCTTTCGACTTCCATCTTCAGTCAACATCTCTCTCTTCCTTCTCTCTGTAAAGATGAAAAGAAGACAATGAAAAATATTATTGCACTTGACAATTACTTAGCTTACAGTACCTTTGAGGACATGCAAATTCAGAACTTCAAACCCTAACGATTGCTTATTTATTGCTGTCTAACAACATAATAGGGAGCTAAAGCAACCACGACAGTGACGGGAAAGAAAACGTAACTTTAAAAATGACTTCACAATCTTTTAAACTTCTTTGCAATTATTCCAACTTGTTTAATCTGTCTACTGTAGCCAAACTATCTAGGAGCTGAATTTGTAAGGATGGCATTGCAGTTCAAGGAGACAAACGAAAATTCAACATCGTGTGTTCACGTTCTACATCAAACTTTCATGAATTTAGTCATTTCACATTGTAGTTGTGCACACGACGGCGAAGAAATGTACCAAAAAGTATAACACATGTGCAGAGTCATTGTTTTTCCAATCAAAGCTTTCGTTTTGTGACATTCTGGTTAGCTGTCGCCGTCGTGTTTGCTTAAGCTCCCTAATATTACAATGACAACTAATGGACCACGAAAGCAGACAAATTTGATTGATTCACAAATCACAGCCTACTCACATAAGCCCTACACTTTGAATCTGTTGAACTGGCTTCTTTTTTAAGACTTTTGTGACGATGATAAAGGGCCTTATAAAAGAAATGGTTACATCTTGAACTTCACAGTCTGTAATATCTTGTATTGAAAAGGAACAGTAGAACTGTATTTACATGTGCACCATACCTCTTCGAGCTATATCCTTTCCCTCGCTGATATATTCTGCTGATAAGTCATCTTCAATGATAAAAGTCTGAAATCCAAGACAGTTGAGGCACCTTGTACCAAGACTGAAGTACGTTGCCAGGCAAACCAGCACAATGCACATGGGGTAATACACATTGACTCCTTTGGAAATGAAAGACAATACATCCATGTGCCCCATGAACTGCAGAGAAATGAGAAACAATTCCTTTAAATATTTGTCAAACCCACCCCCCCCCCCAAAAAAAAGATCAAACCCCCCCTCCCTTGAAAAATCGACCCACCCCAACCAAACTGAACAAGAGGAGGAAATTTGTGGGAAGTTGGTGCCCTTTTTGTTGTGCACTTCAACTGGACAAATTTTTGTCCAATCAGACAGTTGCTTAATGGCTCTAACGACAAAATATTTCCTTTGGTCTGTAACAGACTGGGTAAAAGATGCAAAACGTAACACAAATTAAAAACAACACACTGAAAATGTTTTGGTTTGGGGAAAATTTGGGGTTAAAATATTAGCCTATTGTAGAGAAAATATCAAAAGTCATTTTTATCTGGGAGATTAGGTGATCCCTACAGGAGAGCGGGAGATTCACTTTGTACCTGGCAGAATCCTGGATAATCCAGGAGACTTGGCATACGTGGGACTTAAATTTTTTGAAGCTAAAGAAATGAAACCCAAGTCAAAGTAGATGGCCACTTATGTTCAGAAAGACATCTTAGTTTCAGCAGTATCTGCCTTCTAATGAATCCACAACTTACTTTAGTGAATGAAGTTTCTACTTTTTCTACTGCTCCTGTCACATGTCCATCAAGATGAATGACAGCAAGGAAGTTCAGGCACAAAGCATACGTCAGACGACAAAGCAGCCTATAATAAATGAACAACAATTTCGTTGTGACATCATTTATGAAACTTGCTAGTATGGTCCATTCCAGCCACTGTTTTTTAAAATTAATTTTGCTAGGTTTCTGTCATTAATTTTATCAAGAGGGCATGACCCAAATAATAAGACCGGGACAAACGAGAATAAGTTTCGAAAAAGATGATGAGATTTGAGTGTCTCAAACTCTCCCTTTCTTTTGGCCTACAAATTGATGGCGTTGTTCTGGAACTGAATATCCCTACCCCCCCCCCCCCACCCAACGAATGATTCTTGGTTTGAATCCCTCATCCCTCCGGAAATTCCAGTTTAGCTCCATACTTTCCTAAAAAAATTTTTGCTTTTGAGACCCCAAACCCCTCAGAATTTCTGATAACCATCCATGAGGAGGGTAAGTATATTTTCTAAAACCACACAAAAGAGTTGCAACTTTTCTTTTAACTTGGTCTCTAAAACTTGTGCTCTCAACTCCCACTGTTAACTCTTGTCAACTTATAATCTACTTTACTTACAATCCACTAAACAGCAAGCTATTTGGGTCTGTCTGATGCTTTGGTGCAAAGTAATAATAGTTGAAGAACCGCATTTTGAAGACAGTGTAGTACACACAGACACACATGTAGGAAATGGTCACACAGGAAATCACCTGCAGCAACAAAAACAACAACAACAACAACAAATCTAACATTAAGCAGAGCCTCATTAGGCATTGGCTCTTCTCTGGCAAAGAGTGTAAGCTTACAAAGTCAGCATTTGAATTTCTTTGTAGTGGCCAATTTACCTTAGTTATCAACTCAACTCACACATCTAAATTGATGACCACAAAATAAACAGTGGAGTAATAATGGCCTTTTATTCTTAAGATTTAGGTTATTGGCTATCATATTCTTAGAAAAAAAAGGTGAATTGTACAGATAACATGTCCATGATCTGTACATGATAATATGTAACAGATAACGTGTCTATTTTTGAAAAAAGTGGATCCCAATTAATTAATCAATTTGCTTGTAGGGCTTGCATGAGGGGCTTTTAGACAAGTAAATGACTGCACATCCTTTTCTTTGGGCTATGAAAAAGTTGCCAAAAATAACAAGGTAGTCATATGGAAGGGAGCTTGTAAAGCAGAGTTCCACTATGTATAAACCCACGATTTCAACAATCCTGTCAGACGGCGACTGATGAGTGACTGCTAACACTAGACTGGCCTTCAAAATACAAACACCCCAAATGGTCATTGCCTGGCTAAAACTAACTTATTAATAAACAAATTCATTTTTCACCACAAACCTCTACATAGAAATAGTAATATCCAATACTAGCACCACGAATCATTTGAGCATATATCGACAGCACAGGCTTGACATTGAAGAATGTCACCTCTGACCAGACAAGAGTCACAGACAACAAAAACAGAAGAACTGCAGTGATGCGTAGTAACCATGGCAACACCCAGACTCTCCAGTACCACTCTTTAAATAAAAACAAAAGAAGTTCTAATTAGTTAGTAACATAATAGTAAATTCAACAAATGAGAAGTGACACAGACATAAAATGTGTTTTAAGCCACATTTTTCAGTTGACCGTCAGTTACCTGGGGACCATTTCTCGAATCTTCTGATAACTTTCCGGGTCCGGTAAGTATTTTTTCGAGCTCATTTATTTATCAGCTAATGGTAATTATTGGTGCAAACTTAGCGATATGCTTCACGAAATTATAAAGTAAGATTCAAATTTAGCTTTCAAAATCGATAAAAATTGTATAGCTCTTGGAGAATATTGTGCACTTAAAATAGTTTTTGGGCCCGGAAAGTTATGGGGAGTTTCAAAAAACGGGCCCCTGCGGTCATTATAAGGGCGCAGTACCCTTCACTGTTATAACTTCAAAAAGAAGCCAAACTATCCATAAATCCAAATTAATGTGTTTCACTTCGATCCCCACCAATGCAGCACCACAATTTCTTTACTGTACCGAAAATGTATAAAGCTCTCAATGGAATGATAGCCCTTAAGATACCAACCTGTACAAGGTGTGGTGTATTTCACCAAAGAAGACACCAATTATACAATCCCATCCAAAGAAGTTTAATAAGTTGAACTCAGGGAGCAAAACCTACCAGTTCTACATCTCTCTAACAAGGACGATGAGTGTGTAGAACTCTTCATCCACCCTTAATAATCAATCACCACACTACAAAAACCTTCAAAGCCTGTCTTTCGTCATTATCATCTCAAACTTTAATTTTTTTTATTTTAGTTTTTATAGACTTCTGTGGATCAAATGAATAGAATAGAATTTCCAAATTCAATTCTATATAATTATATAGAACTAAATTTGAACTTACCAAGAACAGGTTTAACTCCACTGGATGGCCCCCTCAATGAAGACTTGTAATGCCTGCAAGGAATTGAAATAAGTCAGTCAATCAATATAGCTACTGAGCAGAACTTTCCCTGGGCGCTGTTTATTACGCTCTACAAGGGGGTTCTAACTTTTGAGTCTGCGGAAGAAATCCTAAAGTGTGACCATTCAAATGAAAGCTACTGAGCAGAACTTTCCCTGGGTGCTGTTTATTACGCTCTACAAGGGGGTTCTAACTTTTGAGTCTGCGGAAGAAATCCTAAAGTGTGACCATTCAAATGAAAGCTACTGAGCAGAGCTTTCCCTGGGTGCTGTTTGATACGTTCTACTAGGGGGTTCTAACTTTTGAGTCTGCGGAAGAAATCCTAAAGTGTGACCATTCAAATGAAAGCTACTGAACAGTACTTCCCTGTGGTGCTGTTTATTATGCTGTACAAGGTGGTTCTAACTTTTGAGTCTGTGGATGAAATCCTAAAGTGTGACCATTCAAATGAAAGCTATTGAGCAGTACTTTCATGTGGTGCTGCTTACTATGCTGTGCAAGATGGTTCTAACTTTTGAGTCTGTGGATGAAATCCTTAAGTGTGGCCATTCAAATGAAAGCTACTGAGCAGTACTTTCCTGTGGTACTGTTTATTATGCTGTACAAGGTGGTTCTACTGTTTGAGTCTGTGGATGAAATCCTGAAGTGTGACCATTCAAATGAAAGCTACTGAGCAGAACTTTCCCTGGGTGCTGTTTGTTACGTTCTACTAGGGGGTTCTAACTTTTGAGTCTGCGGAAGAAATCCTAAAGTGTGACCATTCAAATGAAAGCTACTGAACAGTACTTCCCTGTGGTGCTGTTTATTATGCTGTACAAGGTGGTTCTAACTTTTGAGTCTGTGGATGAAATCCTAAAGTGTGACCATTCAAATGAAAGCTATTGAGCAGTACTTTCATGTGGTGCTGCTTACTATGCTGTGCAAGATGGTTCTAACTTTTGAGTCTGTGGATGAAATCCTTAAGTGTGGCCATTCAAATGAAAGCTACTGAGCAGTACTTTCCTGTGGTACTGTTTATTATGCTGTATAAGGTGGTTCTACTGTTTGAGTCTGTGGATGAAATCCTGAAGTGTGACCATCCAAATGAAAGCTACTGAGCAGTATTTTTCTTTGGTGCTGTGATTATGCCGTACAAGTTTGCTCTAACTTTTGGATGAAATCATAAAGTGTTAGCATTTAAATGAAAGTTGTGAAGCACTACTTTCCTGTGGCCTTTTTCCTTTCACTGTGTGGCCTTAATAATGCATCACCAAGGGTGTTAAGGATGGTGCCTCCTAATAGAGATGTATTTTTGCAAATGTTATGACTATGGGGAAAAAGTACATCTTAGGAAGGGTTATTGGAATCCAAAAAGAAAAATGGGGGTACCCAAGCATTTTTCAGAGATAATTAAGCAACCATAATCCTTAAAATGTGTTAAAATACAAACAATGTATGGCCATTTCTTTCCAAATTTAAGCTCAGTTATCTCTGAAAAATGTGTGGTTACCTCCAATTTTCTTTTTGGATTCTGATAGCCCTTACTAAGATCTGCTTTTTCCACATAGTCATAAACCTCGCAAAAATATTGTTGCAGTTTTGGGCAAATTCCTTAAGAAACCTGAATATCCCGAGATGCGCAGAACGTATGCGCAGTAATAAAAGGAGGCACCGTCCTTAAAGGAACTGAATACAACATGACAAATCATACCTGTCACTACTTCCACTGTTTCGAGAGAGATCTTCTAATTCAAACACTTTTTCAAGCTGCATATTCCACTGGCTACAACCCAAACAATTAAACAAATAATTATTCTAAAAAACTGACACACATGTAGCCATGCTTTTCGATCTAAATTTAGTACAATGTTGAGAAACTGAGCACTGTATTTAAAAAATCCTCTATTAAGACCCCAGGGGGCTTAAACTTTACAACTTTACAACTTTCAACTTTATTTAAAAATTCATACATCAATGGACTAGCCCACTGGTAGCAGTCACTAATCTAGGTGGGTCAGTCATACTTATTTATTTCAAGCACGTCTGAACATGGGAGGGAGAGGAAGAAAAAGAAGGAGAGCGGGGGTAGCCTGCATAGTTGGTGGGATTGTTTGCAAGAAGTTTGAGCAGCAGAATCACAAAGGGAATAGCTGCGAAGGAAATGGGGAGAAGTGGTTTGAAATCCCGCCTGCAGGAAAACTGGGGTCTTTTGCATATTGCTGTCCACCAGCGGACAGGAAATTATGATTGGTTGAGAGCTGTGAACACATCAATCAAATGTTAGACGATCTCTCGCATTTCTCCCAAGGGAAAACTTCGCTCAAGAATGTCAGCCTACATAGCATGTACATAGAAGAGAGCCAGAGCATCGGCTGTAAAAGCACTGTTTGCTGAGGGCAATTCTACCCACAGGTTTTGGAAAAGTTAAATGTTTACCGATCATTTACAGTTTCGCCACTGGAAAGGAACAAACATGATCTGAAAACACTAGTGGGCTTGTTATTTTACAACTGGAGTTTAACCCTTTCTTGTGAGTCCTCACAGAGCGAGACTCCTGTGTTTCTTTCTAGACCGGAGAAGCTTGACAGCGTTCCTAGACTGCGAGAAGTCATCCTACTCTGTTCAGATTCTACATGTGAGTGGAAATGTAAGCTTTGTCACTCACTGGTTGTTTAGACAGCAAGCTTTGCGCTGAGAAGGTTTCAATAGTTTTCCATTAAAATAACCGATGTTTCAAATTACAGCTTTCTCGAGGTGATAAAAGTGGGCGGCATTCAAAAGACCCTAGTTCTCTGGCAGGGGGTATTTTCTCGCGGCTTACGCTGTTGGTGGCGGCTCTGCTGCCAAAACTTTACCTTTGCAGAAAATACCACCAGCTATGCAGGCTTAGTGGGGGGGGGGGGGGGGGTTATTTGTTTTAGCAAAACAGCAGTGGGTTATCAGTACTTGAGAAATGGAATGTTATATTGACGATTACCTTCATTACGATTCTTCTTGAGTAGTACAAGTAAAATTTACCGCAAAGCTCACGAGCACCGTATCTGAATTTGTTCCTGGACTGATAAGGTTAAAAAATGCACCGGTAACACTGTTTGGTCATTTGCCTTTTTGTTGGGTGTGAAGGAAAAGGAGGGGCTTACAAGAGAGGGGGGCTTAATAAATATCTTGCTCCAGAAGGAGGGTGGGGCTTATTAGAGGGGGGGCTTAATAGAGGATTTAGAGTAATTCTTCTCAAGTATCTTGACCCTCTATTGTCTGGAATATTTTTTATAGTTCTACAGAGTCCAGATAATTGAGGTCTGATACCATAGAAGTATAAAAACCAATTATGTTCTTACCACTGTGTGCGTTTAAATGCATGAGTGATGATAATCACTCGCTTGTGAAGCTTGACTAAACTTTTCTCAGTGTAGGTGTCGGTGATTTTGCTCCCTGTCTCTCTCAGATAATCCTCATAATCAACATAATCATCAGTTCCTCGGTTAAATGAAGACTGTGCAGATTCTGGGCACTAATAAAAAACAAATTAAAAGAAAAAGAAGTTATTAAAATGGATTAAATGAACAGACTAGTCTTGTGTGCAATCCAAAAGAATGAAGGAACCAGTTGGCTCATCAAGGCCAACGCTAATAGATAATAGCTTCTGTAGTGTGAAGCAGCTAGGAGTATTATTACTTCACCCTGTGGGGGACGCAGTGGTGTAGTGGTTGGTGTGTTGGACTTCAGATCTGAAGGTCAGTGGTTTGAGGCCCAGTCCCTGCCACCGTGTTGCTTCCTTAGACAAGAAA
The DNA here is from genome assembly GCA_964017195.1 of Siderastrea radians. Classification (NCBI taxonomy): domain Eukaryota; kingdom Metazoa; phylum Cnidaria; class Anthozoa; order Scleractinia; family Rhizangiidae; genus Siderastrea; species Siderastrea radians. The sequence goes on along the minus strand of OZ024896.1, from coordinate 31,553,211 downwards.
CTTTACCCCACATTGTCTCTCTCCACCCAGGTGTATAAAATGGGTAACAGCAACATACTGCTGGGGGAATCCTGCAATGGACTAGAATCCCATCCAGGGGGTAGTAGCAATACTCCCAGTTGCTTCATGGGACAGAAACCAGGTTGAGCTCTGCCGTGCACACTTTCTTGGCTTGTATGCAACTTAACCTTTTATTGCCTGAATGAGAACTGCTAGTCGATCCCAGAATTATCTCATAATTTTGTTGGGATTCACTGATGGTTTGTTGGTCGCAGGAATGATATCTTATCCGTTAATAGCCCCAGAGTTCCCAGGATTAAATTCAGGCCTTCTGAGACCAGTGAAGTTAACGTTACTTGAGTTTTATCAGATATAACACATGTATGTGTAGAGAACACAGCCCTCATTGCATACATCATATTGAACTGGTACACAGTGGCTTCGCTGAATATGCCTTTATGCAAAATTATTTTAGTCCATTAAGTCAATCACCTTTTGCATGATAACTTCAAGGTACTTTCTGAGGGGATGTCTATAACGTAAGGCTATTGATGCCCGAGTTACTTCCTAGGAAAAAGAAAGAATGCAGTATTAACACTTAGAAAATTGAAAAAAAAAACTTTTCTAGGCAAAACAAACAAACAAACAAGTAACATTGACAACACCACAGAAAAGGAATGTTTACTTGCTTTCATGTGATTGGAAACACTCTAACTAGAATTTTAATCACACTAAAAGTTGGAACCACCTTGTATAACATATAAGAAACAGAATTACAGGAAATTAATGCTCAGTGGCTTCCATTTGTATCATTGTACAACATAACAAAAAGCACCACAGAATCAAAAGTACTGTTTACCAGCTTTTATTTGAATAATCACACTTCAGGATTTCATCCAGAGACTCAAAACATGGAACCACCACCACCCCACCATTTGAAAGACCACACTTCAGGATTTCATCTAAAGATGCCATGAGTGATTTTCAATTCATACCTAAATGGCTGAACTAAAGGAAGCATCATCACCTTTTTGCAGGAGAACTTATTTTTTTACAGTTGACTCCCAGTAACTTTAACTCTTAGTAACTCGAACCTCCCGCTAACTCGGAGAGAATGTTTTTTGCCTTCAGGTCACTTTCTTTATAATTTTACAAACTCAAACTCACGATAAGTTGAACCTCTTTTGATTTTCCTTGAAGGTTCAAGTTATCGGAAGTCAACCATACTTCTTCTTTAAACACCCTGCTTGTAGAAATCCTATCCAGGGCCTGGTCATTCAAAGCAGGGTTCGGCTAACCCAGGATTAACATTAATTTTCAATTCAGTTTTACAGCCAAGCAATAAAGTTTCCTGGAAATCTTTCATGCCCTACATTTTGACTTTGGTCGTCTTCAAACAGCCACTTGAAATCAGCAGTGAAAACTCTTTTAAACAAGAGAAAGAGGAATGTGGGTTAAATTTTAATCCTGGGTTAACGTTAACTGGCTTTCAAACAACCCCAGCCCAAGATTTCAACTAAGATGTTGTCTTGGATCCTGTAAGATTTTACTGTAGCTTGAATGGGATCCCTTAAAACCACAGGGTCCAGAGGAGTTAAATTTGTACGCAAGAATTATCCTTCGTACATCTTACCATATAAAATACATAACCAAGTCATTTGATCAATAAATTTGCCTAATGCGACCTTTGTGAATCCAATTTGAACGGCTTTCTTCTCTTTCCATACGCTGTATTTCTCGATCTCGATCTCGCTTAGTACGCCATATCGTCCGCCATATTGAAAATTGCTATTAAACGCAGACCATTCTTCCGCGGTCGCCTAACACGTTGCCCGAAGGGCAGCGGCTTTTCTTCGCTTTCCGAACGAGGTATGAAGTGCTGAGTAAAAATAAGGACAAGGGAGGAAACTTATACCACGTGATCTCGATCGATGTGCACCGCAGCACATGGTGACGGAAGTGATCGTTACCGGAAACGAAAGAGCAAAGTTCAAAACATCACATGTGGAGGGAGTTTAAAAATGGCGAGTTCGCCCTTGAAGAGGTAAGAAAACCAGCCTGAGTGGAAGAAATCGAAACTATTGAACAGGGAAAAACACGTTTTCGTATGTAGATGGTGAGTGTTTCGACAATCTGCTTTCAAACGCGAACATAAAAATACCATATTTCCGCGATGAAACGACCCCTGAGACCAGTTTTAAAATTTAAAAATTTATTGCAGGCTATCGCTGAATTACCAGATAGATCGCCGAAATTACACAGCACTGAGTGGAATTCTTGAAGATTATAATGTGAGCGGCTGAGAAAAGGAAAATTTCGTTTTGATTGCCAAAGAAATAGGCATTAAAGTATTTCCAGAGGCGACTCGAGTGCAGCGGAGAGAAAACGGCAACCGCACGTGGAAGTACCCACTTTCAAATAAGTCTCAGCTGGATGAAGATGCACTAAAATGGGAAGACCTGCCACATTTCACCAAAGAGTTTGGTTGGCTTTTTTCTACCACGTGCACCACTTGGCAATTCTTCGCGTTCCGATTTCGTTATTTCCAGGCGCTTGATCCGCTCACACAATAGCTCATTCGAATTTCTGACGTCTCTGATTTCTTCCAAGGTTGAATCGAGTCTTCCGTTAAGCGTTTTAAAAGCGGAATCTATTTTCTCAAGAATGGCTTCGTTGCGTCGCTCAAAACAATAATAGAAGTTAATATGAAACTTAACAATGTTCCGCCTGACTATAGTCCCAACAGGATGACTTCCGCTTTCGATCAAGTGACCATATTTACGTCATTTCCGTCACCGAGTGTTGCGGTGCACATAGTACGAAAGCGAAGCATGGAAGCCGTAAATTCCGCTTGGCGAAAACGTATGTTTTTCGTCATTTTTAAACAAATTTTTTCCATATTTGTTGAGAATAGGTAAATTATAGACCAGATTCTTAATATTAGGCATTTTGGCGAATTTTCTTCCAAGATAGAGGGATTCGAAAAATCAGCCCAAATCTGTTTCTTCCCTTGTAATGTATTACTTAGTGTAAGTCGATCTCAGTGATCCTAAGAGCCCACAGTAATTTGACCTGCGGTAAAAATATAGGTAACGCGAGTAACCCAAGTTCGCAGCAAATTGTGTCGGTTGTCTTTCGCAAGGAAAACTAAACATTCTGCTCGAACTTTACTCCTCTGCACCCTGTGTTAAAACATTATAAATCATGATTTAAACTACTGCCATTTACTGGTAGGTTAAAGGATACTGTGGGATCCTTCCTAATAGTTAGGGACTTAGGGGATCCTATGATTAGGATTCGACAAAATCCAGTTGGATACTGTGTAGGATTATAGGAGGACAAAGGCAGTTATGGGAAAAAATCAAAAGGAAAAAAAGCTTGTTACCTCTAATACTTCAGTGAGCTGTTCATCAGCTTCTTCTTTCTCAACACTTAGCTTTGAAATCTTAAAATAAGCATGAGCCATCTGATACTCCAGCCGGGCAGTGTTCCATGTGACGCGCGGCACTTCAACCAAACCATATCCCATCAAGAGCACCAACAGAAGCAATCCCCAGGTGTTTGATGCAGTGATGCCAATGATTTTCAAATAAGTTCTAGAACAACAGTTTTCAAATTCAATCATAATGCACAATTAAGCAATGAGCTGTATAGCAGATTTCAATAACACAACAAGAACACTGAGCTGTATAGCAGAGTTCAATAACACAACAAGAACACTTCACAGAAATTGCTTATTAATATTAAAACCCCTAGGAGGCCAAAGCTACAGCCAAACTAGACATATGTACCATTTTGGAACTTGTAGGGGCATTGAACATTAGCCAAATAATTACGTGAAATGCCAAAATGATACAAAAATGGTCATTTCATTTTCAGTGACCCAAAAAATGTGTTATTCCAAAACCAAATTTTCAAACATTATTTTTTAGCTGGCTGTCGCCCAGACCTAGTAATACCCATTTTTTCTTTCATATTATTATTTTTTTAGGTTACTTTTCCCAGACTTCCGGTTTCGTTTGGCAAAACAACTACTCGTCACAAATTTTTGGTAAACATGAGCATTATCTTTGGTTGTTTAGCATGGATTCGCCAAAACTTTCATGAAAGTCAGAGTAGAAAATTACTAGGGATCCGATGGCATCAAAATCCCTTCAACAAGACCAAGGACAAAGATGCTAATGAGCTCTGAAAGTCACTGATTTGATCTTGATTATCATAGACTAACCACTGTTAACCTTGTGGTAGCCGTACATGTCTTATATAAAATGCATCTACAATAAGCTAAGTTCCCTGGGGATTTTCTTGTTTCTCAAGGGTAGCTACCAACACTTTAATCCAGTCTGATATTATACAGCAAAATTGTAATACTCGTGAAAGTATAAACTAAGGGTATTTCCAAGTTCCCTGAAGTCTCTCCAACAGTTTTGTCGGCGATTGTAGTTCACTGGGTCACTGCCAGTCAGCCAAGGAAATAGTAAGTCACATATTACTAGCTGTAGAATCAATCACTTTGAAAGGGCTGGCAAGATGATGATACTCACCCATCCAACTTGAGTTCAGGCTTCACAATAACATAGATGAGAAGAATACCAAAAATGACAAGGTAGCTGCCATACCACAGAGCATTCTCAAATAAAGCTGTTTTGATTTTACCACGTACAGTAAAATCTCCAGCATATGAGTATGACTGCATGATTGGTAGGATGACCCTTGAAATGAAAAAGAAAATCTTTAATTCCACAGTGGCCTGAAAACAACTAACGTTTTGTGCTTCCAAATGGATTACTAAATCAATTCATTTAATAGTCATGCAACTTTTTTTCACAAGGAAGCAAGTCTTACTGTTTTTCTTATTTCCTTGATTTTAAATGTAGAGAAGATCCTCGCAGTTATTAACACAGCTTATGCAGCTGCGAAAAGAAAGCCTGAAAAAATCAGGCTTGCCGGGATTCGAACCCTGACCTCTGCGATACCGGTGCATTTAATGACCAGCTCCCGGTTGGCTTGTTAGCTCAATTGGTTAGAGCGCTGCACCGGTATCGCAGAGGTCAGGGTTCGAATCTCGGCAAGCCTGATTTTTTCAGGCTTTCTTTTCGCAACTGCATAAGTTGCGTTAATAACTGCGAGGATCTTCTCTACATTTATTTCTTCATTCCACAGTTCAAATATATGAATTTCGTGTATTCATAATTTCATTTTCCTTGATTTTGTTAGTATTTTTGTCATGCTGAAGTTGACTATTTACTTTTTAGTAATTACACTATATCCAAGGTAACAAAAGATTTCTACAAAGAATTTTAATATTTATTTAATCATTTATGTATAAATTTTATTATATCAATAGTGACAAAACATTTTTTACAGTAATGCTTTTCAAGAAACAGACACAGAAGTTTAAATTGGATGCACAAACAACAAAAGAATTTCTGGGTGGTCAAGCAAAATTTTTTTCATGCACAGGTACAAGGTGTACAAAGAGGGTTCGTAAAAGTATTAAAACCGATAAAGCACTGCAGTTATCCAAGTGCTGTTTTTCTTACCTGAGAATTAAAATTTTGACGTAAATTGTACAAAATTCAATCAAAACTTCCTCAAAATTTCTTCATGTTTGTTTCACATAGTCTATGGCATTTCATGAGCCCTTTATGCATGAAAGATTTTTGTTGTTTAGAGCAATTAGAACTTACCATGAAAGAATTTGAGAAGACCAGTAAACAACACGCCACAGATCAGGAAGAACTTGTTCTGGTAAATAACTCCAGGGTTTCTCACACTGTGAAGGATCATCTGCTTTGCTTTCGTTCTTCTCCGAGACATTTCGCGACATGTTTGGGGATAGCTCTGAGTTTGACAATAAATCTTTGCCGTGTAACATTTCTTCTTCCTTGCATTTTTGATAAAATGTCTGAAACAAACAAGGAAGAAATGGAAACTTTGAGTACAGTTTCTTCAAGTAGAAAATGCAGAAAAAGCATTATTGCCTTCGGCACAACAATATTGTGCAACTGATCAACTACATTGTAAAACTTCTAAAAGGTGATGTAAAATTAAATACCAATTTTGTAAGCGTATAAGCTTATACAGAAGTGTATGTTTTTATAAGCTGTACCAGATTTTCGATGAAGAATAAGAAAAACAATGAACTTTGTCGTCTTGTGTAGAAATTGGAGAAAATTATACGCATATTCAACAACGCAGTAACAACAAGTTGGTAAAATTTAGCAAGCCTTTAGGGCTTTCTGGTCGGACAGTATAAAACTGTCAAAGGACAACATTTTGCCTTCAAAGATAAAGACCGTGGGTAATAATTGCAGTTTAAGCTACTGTAAACATCGGAAATGATCTCAACTTACCGCTGAGACGTCCAAAGGAAGAATGAAGACAATAAGAAAAGAAAAATACCACGCAACAAACACTGCTACAGTGACAAGCCAATGTTGCTTTCGCCAGTTTCCATACTGATGGAGAAGACACAATGTAAGAAGAAATACAAAGATCATCTCCACCGTAAACGGTGCAACACTCATCTTGGCACAACAAGGATTACAAAGGACTAGAGTTCAGAGTTTGTAGTCATCAAAACGTCAAGAAAACAGCCAGCAAAGCTGATTGTATTACGGAAGATCCTCAAGAAACCGGTGATCAAACTTGAGCTCGGTCGAAGGCTGGCAACTGGTAAATCTTTCCGGGTGGAGATTGGGTACGAAGAAAAACTGGGAAAAGCAAGAAAAGTGCAAAAATGAAGTGAAAAGTGAGAGTCGGAATGGAAATGAATGAACCCCATGAAAACGGCTTGCACAGATTGTGACAGTGCCCAAGTTCCTTCTTACGTGGGTTCTCTGTGTTTGTTTTTTTTTTTTTTAATCCACAGAAACTCAAAAGAAACAAACGTTAAAATGCCACTCGCTTGCTAGAACACAGATGAAGGATGTTAAGAGCCAGTTTCTGTAAATATCGAAAACCCGGCGCCAGTTGTGAAATTTTCAATTTCTTCATATTTTGCCTAAATAAACCCTTTACTGAGTTATTTTCGAAAATGCAATTAAAAGTTCCTAAAGCGCTTTATTTTTTTAAAAATCGAGGAAAGTCTGAAAATCGCCATTTTGGTTTCCGCCACCATCAAAAAAAGGGTAAAATGGTGCATTTTCGTTTCGCTCGTACAGCTAAACGCGGTAATGTTTACCGATGTACTTTTAGCAAATCACAACACCATTCCTGCTCTTTCCAAAACTGTAGTTTATTTGGGAAAAGCTGTTAAATTTTGTATCTTTCTAGCTGTTTTATCTACCCCGCTCTAAGCGCTTCAGCGGATAAGCAAATTTTAGCTAATTTCTAAACCATAGAAAGCCCACTGGTACATTGAATTTCAAGCCGAAACTACGATGGTCGTTAAGCTTATACTTCATATTATGCTGTGTGAAAATGTCTTCCGCGGCCCGACAAAAGTGACCCGTTGAGAGACGGAAACGATGAGTCAATTTTGGCAACGCGACCAATTTGTACTACAAACAAACGTCACTATAAATAAACCCAACATCAATCAAACATCAGCTCAGAAAACCTTCTACAGTTCAATATCAGACATCAGACACATTGTAACTTAAAATACTTTTTATTTTGATCAAAAAACGTCCTACCTTTGGGTATTCGTCGTAAAATAGATGCTAAAAGAAGAAGCTTTCATTCTAGCTTTCGTTATCCGACACCGAATAAATTACATCTCAACCACAGGTCGAAAAGTCAATGCAATCATCTGTTCATCACACAAGGGTCGTATTTGAGTATTTCCCTCCTTGTACTGCAAAATAACATGTTTTATAGCAAGGAAATTAACTTATTATCTTGAAAAGTTAACATTTCTGGTACTTAAAGCGTTCTTAAAAACAAACATCTGTTTCACTCCCTTACATTTGCGTGACAAGAATTCGCTTGCTGCTAAAGCGGCAAACTGTATCGAAAAGATAAAATGCAGTTTTAAATAGATTAAAACTGCTCGTCGTAGGGAATTTATTGCAGAATTTGCGTTGACTAGTTACTGGCAGCGAGGAGGACTTAAAGTCCTAAAAATAAAACAGTGACAGACTAGTGAAAGCCAGTCATTTGAAATTAATTTCCAGGCAGTCTGTCCAACTGAAATACTCTTGTTCTGAGAAAACACAACAAAGTCTAACATGGTTTAACTTACCAAGGTGGTTGAAGGATGATCAACTTGACTGTTAGTATTCTGGTAAAATAATAGGAATGTTTCTCGCCTAGCTAGGCTAGCTAGTACTAAAAGTTTTAAGACGGCCATGTCAAAGAGCCTGTCGTGACGAAATTTGTTTTAGCGTGATTGGGGGGGATTGGGGCGAACGCCGGGGAGTGGGTGGGGGTAAGGGGAAGGTAGGGCTTTCGGAGAGAAAAGTATGCAGGTGTTACACACTAAAGGCTACATTACTGAAATGATATGAATAAAGAAAGTTACAAGGCACATTGATATTTTTGTCTGCATTCCCGTTGTTATTTTTATAATAACGTTAATCGACAATGATCCCTTAACCAGTGATATAAACAAAATTTATATTTTAAAAAATCTATTTCTATACATATACTCTGCCAGACTAATTGTTTTACTGTAACCTTAATCGAAAGTGAGAAATAATTTGTATAAAATCATTTCTCTTTCGTAAAACCCTTCCTGTTGCGGTAATATTTGTTTGTCGGCCCACGGCATGAACTTTAGAAATCAATCTTGCAGTGTTATTGTGTGGTCTTGTTAAATTTACTCCACAGAGCAACTACAACAATCTACTAATTCTTGAAGAAGAGAAATGTAGGGTACATTCCTCCGTACTGGCGGGGTTGGTGCTTGAAGTTCCAAGGCAACCCCACCTTTAACTTTTCTATTTCCTCAAGAGAAAATAAGGAAACAGAGAGGGACACTGAGGGCGTTGGTTGGGATATGTCAATTCCACAAAAGTTATTTATAGACTGGCTTTTCAACGAGTCTGTTTCCCGAAACATCCGCATAAATACCATTTCCCTTGTTTTTCGAAGTCGTTTTCATCGACAAAACATAACACCACTTGGTCCGCCATTACAAACAATATTTTGAATGGAGCTTCAAACGCCAGATCGAGGGTGCCTTTATGCGGACGTCCGGAAAACAGACTTCCGTTCCAAATGGCCATCTAAAAATAGCTTTACCGAACTTGACAAATCCCAAAGCCTAGGATGACAGTGTCCCTCTCTGCTCCCCTATTTTCTCTTGATTTCCTGCTTTAAACTAAGGCACACAGATCGTACTGATCTACAACAATAGGGTGGGTGATATGAGGGGAGGAAAGCACGGTGTCTCTGGCTGTAGAGAAGTTCACTTGCTCTTCTACGGCAAGCACATCTTGCTCCGTCACCTGCACCTTTTTCTGACACGCTTTCGCTGCCAAACGAGAGAAGAAGGATGAAATTTGCTAGGCAAACAACCTCTCACCATTTGGGCCCTAGAGCTCGACGCATGCCTTTGGCGACAACATCGGGGTCTAGTTTCTTCCCGGTGCCTTGACCGATGTCAAACTTCGCTTTAAGGTAAGACGTAGGTAAAACGTTGCCTGACTTTGAATTTATTATTCCTTGGAATAATCAATTGCACAATTTCGAGTTTGGCGATGGGGAACTAAATGTGGTATGGCGAGCGTATGGCATTGTTTCAGGAAAGCGTTTTGTGGTGGACAAAAATTACAGGTCAGTCGCTTTACGTTTGTTATTTTATGATTTTAGAAAAGTAGTATGTTGGTATTAAAGGGCTCTATAACTGTTTTATTTACGAGAAAACGAATTTTGAGATGAAATTTCATACAGAAACGTCTTTATAAATTCAAAGTCAAGCAACGTTTTATCCTGGGGTGTACAAGGGAAGGGGCCCTGGATGGCACTCCAATGACATTTCAATTATTATTGTTATTTAAATTACTTATTCTTTACCATTGGTACAGTAATTTAACCCAAAGTTGTTATTTTATCTCAGATGTAAACTAAAGTTGGTTCTCCGCTCCGTTTTCAAACGGTCATTTTAAAACGATATCCACGGTCAGGCAGCCTAGGCAATCCAGTACAGAAACAATCGATGTTCCTCAAGTTCGTAGGGCTCCTGCTTTGCCCAGTACTGGAGATTTCTTCTCGTGTCCACAAGAGGGCTGTGTACGTGTGTTTCAACGACTCTACTATTGAACGGTACCTTTCCCTGGAAGCCTGCGAGCTGTCCCCTGAAAAGTATTGCATCTTAGACCTTGCAAAACAGGATTACGCCTCTCACCTTCAGGAAGGTACAGGCCTTGTGCCTTCGTTACAAGTCCCAGCCTCGTATGTGTCAGCCGACAACGACCAAGGCTACAAGGACGACTGGGCCTGGGCCTGAGGGTGAAAGATTTAGGGAGGCGCAGAAGTCTTACCTGGCACCGGGAAGAAAGTAGACCCCGATGCTGCGCCAAAGAAATGCGTCGAGCTCGCGGTCCAAATGGTGAGAAGCTGTTTGCCGTAACGGAAATTCTATCCACCCAGCAAATTTCATCCTTCTTCTCTCGTTTGGCAGCAAAAGGTTGTCAGCAAGAAGTGCAGGTGACGGAGCAAGATGTGCTCGCGGTAGAAGAGCAAGTTAACTTCTCTACACCCAGAGACACCTTCCCTCATATCATCCACCCTATTGCTGTCGATCAGTACGATCTGTGTGCCTTAGTTAAAAGCAAGGAAATATAAAAGCTAAAGGTGGGGTTGCCTTGGAACTTCAAGCACCAACCCCGCCAGTACCGAGGAATGTACCCTACATTTCTCTTCTTCAAGAATTAATAGATTGTTGTAGTTGCTCTGTGGAGTAAATTTAAAAAGACCACACAATAACACTGCAAGATTGATTTCTAAAGCTCTTGCCGTGGGCCAAAAAACAAATATTACCGCAACAGGAAGGGTTTTACGAAAGAGAAATGATTTTATACAAATTATTTCTCACTTTCAATTAAGGTTACAGTAAAACAATTAGTCTGGCAGAGGATATGTATACAAATAGATTTTTTAAAATATAAATTTTGTTTATATCACTGGTTAAGGGATCATTGTCGATTAACGTTATTATAAAAATAACGACGGGAATACAGACAAAAATATCAATGTGCCTTGTAACTTTCTTTATTCATATCATTTCAGTAATGTAGCCTTTTAGTGTGTAACACCTGCATATTTTTCTCTCCGAAAGCCCTACCTTCCCCTTACCCCCACCCACTCCCCGGCGTTCGCCCCAATCCCCAATCACGCTAAAACAAATTTTGTCACGACAGGCTCTTTGACATGGCCGTCTTAAAACTTTTAGTACTAGCTAGGCGAGAAACACATTCCTATTATTTTGCCAGAATACTAACAGTCAAGTCGATCATCCTTCAACCACCTTGGTAAGTTTAACCATGTTAGACTTTGTTGTGTTTTCTCAGAACAAGAGTATTTCAGTTGGACAGACTGCCTGGAAATTTAAATTCAAATGACTGGCTTTCACTAGTCTGTCACTGTTTTATTTTTAGGACTTTAAGTCCTCCTCGCTGCCAGTAACTAGTCAACGCAAATTCTGCAATAAACTCCCTACGACGAGCAGTTTTAATCTATTTAAAACTGCATTTTATCTTTTCGATACAGTTTGCCGCTTTAGCAGCAAGCGAATTCTTGTCACGCAAATGTAAGGGAGTGAAACAGATGTTTGTTTTTAAGAACGCTTAAAGTACCAGAAATGTTAACTTTTCAAGATAATAAGTTAATTTCCTTGCTATAAAACATGTTATATTACAGTACAAGGAGGGAAATACTCAAATACGACCCTTGTGTGACGAACAGATGATTGCATTGACTTTTCGACCTGTGGTTGAGATGTAATTTATTCGGTGTCGGATAACGAAAGCTAGAATGAAAGCTTCTTCTTTTAGCATCTATTTTGCGACGAATACCCAAAGGTAGGATGTTTTTTCATCAAAATAAGAAGTATTATAAGTTACAATGTGTCTGATGTCTGATATTGAACTATAGAAGGTTTTCTGAGCTGATGTTTGATTGATGTTGGGTTTATTTATAGTGACGTTTGTTTGTAGTACAAATTGGTCGCGTTGCCAAAATTGACTCATCGTTTCCGTCTCTCAACGGGACACTTTTGTCGGGCCGTAGAAGACATTTTCACACAGCATAATACGAAGTATAAGCTTAACGACCATCGTAGTTTCGGCTTGAAATTCAATGTACCAGTGGGCTTTCTATGGTTTAGAAATTAGCTAAAATTTGCTTATCCGCTGAAGCGCTTAGAGCGGGGTAGATAAAACAGCTAGAAAGATACAAAATTAAACAGCTTTTCCCAAATAAACTACAGTTTTGGAAAGAGCAGGAATGGTGTTATGGTTTGCTAAAAGTACATCGGTAAACATTACCGCGTTTAGCTGTACGAGCGAAACGAAAATGCACCATTTTACCCTTTTTTTGATGGCGGCGGGAAGCCAACATGGCGATTTTCAGACTTTCCTCGATTTTGAAAAAACTAAAGCGCTTTAGGAACTTTTAATTGCATTTTCGAAAATAACTCAGTAAAGGGTTTATTTAGGCAAAATATGAAGAAATTGAAAATTTCACAACTGGCGCCGGGTTTTCGATATTTACAGAAACTGGCTCTTAACCCTTTTAGCCCCAATCAGTGATCAACATGCATGTTCTCCTCAGTGTTTTCCATTTCTTGTGATACTAGTTGGAAGAATGTTCTAAAAAATTAAAACATGCTATCTTTAATTTGGTGATCATGACCTTATGTTTGATCAAGTAGTGTACGATTCTGTAAGGAGAACTTAGGTCAGTGCTTCAGGTTGTCACTATATACGGGCATAAATTACCTCAACCTTAGCGGGAAAAGATTTTTTTGCACGAGTATCGCACAATAAAACTCTATATTTTGGGAAAAGAGGGGCTGTAAGGCTCCTGTTTTTGTGTCGTTTGCTTGTTTTTCGGTTTTGGTGCATGTTTCGCCGATATTGCGACAATTTTATCCACGAAAATTTCATTGCCGGGTCTGATTTGAAGGATTTTCGCGAATTTCTATATCCCTAAAAATAAAAGTCATTTAAGGATAATAACACTAATTGCTTGACTAGTGAGACCTGTTTTGGACGGCCGTTTGAACGGTGGGCGGAAACAAACGAAAGTAAGGCAGCGTTTTGATGATAGTATGGAATCATTTTCCAGTACAATAAAATCAACTTTTAGCTCAATGTTAGGTCGAACGGTTATCATTTTAAAATGTAGAATAGTTACATGGGAGAACAATAGAATAGTATACCGTATTTCATTCCCTCGAATAATTGCACCTAAATTCTGAGGAAATTTTTCAAAAAAAAAAAAATTTGCCCCGGCTTTTTCACCCCAATGTATTTACACCTGTTGGTAAATTATCCCAACGATAGTTTTTGTTGCTTCGTACTTTAGGGGGAGTATTTTATGCATTTCAGTATGAAAGATTGTTTCATTTAATAAACACGTAACTGCACGAAGAAACATCATTAATTAATTAATTCATAAAAAGTTTACTCAGCTGATAAATGGTTTTAGACCTAACTAATGCCACGTAATATTAAAACAAACATTGATATCAAATAAGTCAGTTTTAACATTTTCTTTGGAAGGTATATCCCGTTTCTTGGCTCGCCTTGGCAACCATCAGCTGAAATTGTAGCTACAATCAGCGGCCAAATAATTCATTCTTAATTCAAATAGGCGTCCAAAAGCCTGAAAATTTATACACACCTTTATATAACTGAAGATTATCGATATCAGAGTTGAAATCAGGACAATAAGTTTTTTGCAAAGAGTCTTTGTTGCACCTGTTCCTCGTGAAAAATCGCTAAACATGATTTTTTTACCTAGTCTTTGTAACTTCATTCTCGGGGTATTTCTGTTCGCTAAGCTCACCTGTTCAAAGAAATATGGCATTGTAGAAATCACCTCTAAAAACTACCAGAGTCTGGTGTTAGACGGAGAGAAAGACGCTTGGATTGTAGCAGTAAAAGGAGCTGGGAAGATTTCGCTTGATGAGTGGAAAACCTTGGAGTATAACTTGCGTGGATTACTGGTTCGGGTAGGAATAATTGATCCTAACAAAGATGGTGCTTTCTTGAAGAACAAGGTAAGTAATATATTGACGTTAGTTAAGTACAGTGTGTTCTTCTTTATCATGGGCATGGCCGAGCGTGGCACTACAACGATAAAACCTAGCCGGTAAGTCCCAGATGGGAGTCGAACCATGAGCACAATTCGATCGAATACTCTGATCAATAGCGGCAATACGTTGACAAAGGAACAAGAATGAATATTCTTTATACGCCCACTACCGTTTTTTGAAAAAAAATTAATTCTTACATGTTCTCATTAGGCCATAGTGACTTGAATCTCACCACTATTCAATTTGTTTCTGTTTACAAATTGCTCTTTTAAGTGATGCAAATTACTGTTGTGGCGGATATATTTTCAACTGAGATCGATGATGAGCCTGTTGCTTCACAGGTTCAACTCAGACTACAACAGAGTACGAGAACACCTCCAAACGCTGGTTCGTCCCTCGCCAAGTTCGACCCCTGACAATACAATTCCCTTGTCTGATTCTACCACTGTATAATAGAATTTAAAAAGTGGTTGTATATGTTAATTTTTAAATTAGTTATCACGACTTTCTGGAAGACCATTATTATTTTAATAAACGTGACATCGTCGTCACCACCATCATCATCATCATCATCATCGTCGTCGTCGTCGTCGTCGTCATCATCATCATCATCATCATCATTCTTAACACGCGTCCTCGCTCGCAGACTTTTGTCTGATTTATTTCATAGCTCCACTGAGTCGTACGATTATTAACATTTTTAGGGCTTCCTGCAGAAAGACAAAACGTATCCCATTGCTCGCGTCTTTCCGTACGGTGGTTACAAAATAAAAGCAGCAGAGAAGAGGGATGTGAAATCAATGCAAGAAGCTGAAAAAGCTGCGCTCGACAGTCTGCCGGATGAAACGACGAAGGTTAGAAATATGGAAGAACTTCAACACTATATAAGGCGAGGCTACACATCAAGACCTTTAAAAATGCCAGTGGTGCTATTTACAGGTAAGTAAAGGTATTTTTTACTGTAACTTTTTTGTCCTTTCCCACCAACAATGCCCCTTAAACTGCAAAGTGTTTGAAACATAGCCCACTTAAGAAGAAGAAGATAAGAACCTTTATTAAAGTGTCAATGTATTTAGCCTAGATAGATTAGTTCTGGACACTAATTTACCCTTTAGGATTTTATCCATAGACTCAGAAGTTAGAACCACGTGACCGTGTACAGCATAATAAACAGCGCCACAGGAAAGTTTCATTTGAAAGCTTTCATTTGAATGGTCACAGTTTGGGATTTAATCCACAGACTAAAAAGTTAGAACCCCCTCGTACAGCATAATAAACAGCACCACAGGAAAGTACTGCTAAGTAGCTTTCATTTGAATGGTCACAGTTTGGGATTTAATCCACATACTCAAAAGTTAGAACCACCTTGTACAGCATAATAAACAAGACCACAAAACTCCCTGAACGTTTGAGGCTCTGCGAGTGTTGAAAGGGATACCCGTGATGATACCATTTCCAAGAATTAGTTTTTCTAAAAGCAACACGGCGTGTCCTTTTAATTGAAGAGGCATCTTTCGGAGCACTTGTGTTATTTTCTGATTGGACAATAAGAATCGGAAATCTTCGGAAGCTCTAAGGATTTCCCGAAGATTCCTTACAGATAAGCTGGCTGTGAAACAACCTCGATGTCAGGGCCTTCCCTTTTGTTGCTTGTAAAAATGAAGTTCCTGATAATCTTAGAACCTTGTCTTTTCTAAAGATAATTGTGGCACATGTATGCAAAAAATTAAAAGAAGATTTAGACGCTAAAATTTTCTTGGTTTTGTTTTTCAGATAAACGCGTTACTTCACCTCTATTCCGTGCTATCGCGTTAAAGTATTCCAAATACTTCAACTTTGGCGTTATGCGGAAACCGAGCCAAGAGTTGCTGCAAAATTTCCAAGTTAAACAACTACCAGCGATTCTAGTCGTGATCGCGACTCTGAGCCCTGATAAAGAACTCCTAACATTTAGCTCTGTGTTTTACGACACGAAGCCTTACGGCGGAATCTCGTACCTTAACTTGACAACATTTTTCTACTCCGTTCACGAAAAGCATTGGGCTGATCACCCGGATGCGAAAAAGTACAAAGAAAAAGTTGGATTGAAGGAATTTTACATCGAAGACATAAAAGAGATTCTACCAAGAGACGACATTTCTGAGGATGGAGGGGATGATTTGCTGGATAAAGAAACAGAGAAAAGAAGTCGTGAAGTTGAAATTACCTTCGAGAATCATAAAAGATTGTGCACTGACACTTCGCTGGGATTGTGTCTGATCTACTTTGCAGACGCCAAGAACAAGAAGGAAGTTAAGAAGGCTAAAAGGCTGTTTAAAGATCTGCAGAAAATGCCAAGTCTTGAAGGTAAAGCTGTTTGTTTTCCTACACCACAACATTTTATGTTCCCTCTTCCCTCCTCCCACACAAAAACTTTTTAGTAGAGTTTTAAAAAAATAAAGTAGCCGGTGCGAAGTTTTTCTTATTTTCCGTATCCTGCTAAAAAGGCTGGAGGAGGAAGAGGACGTAGGAAAGGGAAAATGAAAAGGTCTCCTTCCTCTCGCGCTCCGCGCGCGCTACTTGCGCTTCGCGCTCGCGATTTCCCGTTTTCCTCCCCTTTTCGCGACTGCCACGCGGGCTAGATTTCCTGTTGTCAGACGAACTTTGCCGGGCTGTAGTCTGGTAACATATAGGATGGTCGACATTAACTAAATTCTTACCCCGACAAAGACAATCTAAAAGCTTCTTCCTGCAAATTTTGTAACCAAAACAACTGCTGAAAGATAGAACATAAAAGACGTTCGATTCGGCAATCTGGGCATCGATACTCACGGGTGCAAACTCTCTTTCAGATAAACCTCTCCACTATCTCTGGGTTAAGGCCTCTTGTCATCCTGAATATGGCGACATATTTGGCATCTCATCAGACAACCTTCCAGCGCTGTTGTTTGCAAAACCCAAACAGCGGTTGTTTAAAAAGCTGCATGGAGATCTGACGAAGGAAAAAGTCAGTGAGATTGTCTCGGATATATTCCTTGGCCGTGAAGATTTATCACCTTTTTCACGATTCAACGAAATGCTGCCTGGTGACTGTCAGAAAATGTCCACCGCAAGTAAAACAGATGACAAGAAAACGGAAGAGGTTAAAACCAAGAGGAAAAAGTAAGCTCAAGCAAACGTTAATTATTGTTAAAGCTCTGGTGGGCCTCTTTCTGTATTACCATCCCTCACTCTCCCTCTTGAGGGCAGAAATCAGTTTACCCCCTCCCCCTACGCGCCATCCCCCGGAACTAGCGACCTTTGACAGCCACACCGACGACGGTGACAACGAGAACGTCACACACATAAGTTGTTTAGCCAAAGAATAACTTTGGACGCGCATTATACATTTTGATAGTTCTTTGGCGTTCTCTAGAAATACACCAACGTAAAAAAAATTAACGCCAAGGTCTAGTGGAGAACGTTAACACACGCCAAAATCCCCTTTCTACATTTGAAATTGAATGTCATTAATGGTAACCTTTTCCTCGCTGGGCTGTCGTGGTTGACAGAGCTTTTACGGTATCTGCTGGCCAATCCCAGTTCCCTCTATGTAACACGCCTTCAGGGAATCATGGGAGTTAATGCAACATGGTACGGATTTAGCCATTTTCTTTTTCTTCAATGAATCAAATAAAGTATTTCAGTTGAGAAGACGTAGAAAAAGTCAACCTGTTTGATCAGTAAAACAACACTTTGAATAAGATACACGCGAAAACTCATCTGGGACTTCTTACGTTGCATATAACTATCATGATTCCCCGCAGGCGTGTTACATAAAGGAAACTGGCCATTATGAAGCTAATTATATTGGTAGCCTAAAATCCCATCACGGAAGTGTCCAGTTAGTATTTGCAATAGGGGTACATTATGTTCAATTCGGGGAAAAAAGGATGATTACAATTCCGAGGACTGTCAAACTGGACGAGGCTGTAGCTGAGTTCTAATTAGCAGTTAGGGGAATTTTTTAAATCCAATTATTTCCCGAATTGGAGTATCCCTATTATGTGTTAATTATAATTGTGCACAGAACTACGTGCTGTCAAATTCGGAAAATAATTTTGACAGTTGCTTGAATCGGATTTTGGGCTACCAATATAATTATTTCCCAAATTAGAGAGCACGAAGTTCCGTGCACAATACAGTTACAACCGAAACCAGTAAAAGCAAAATCGTTGCAATCAGGATGAAAGTTGTCTTGCCGTGTTTTCAATGCCCGATAACTTAAACAGAGAAATATTCGTTACAAAAAAGGCAAGAAACTCGATAAACAAACTTTAACTTTTATTTACGGCAGGAAAACCTCCAAGAAAGCAAAGGACAAGCAAGGGGCTTCTGCTGAGAAGAAAACTCGTAGAGGACTGGACGAGTTATGATCCGAACAAGAATAAGGCGAAAATTTTGATTTAATATATTGGCATACAGGATCGTATCAGGACAACTCTTGAAGAACAGTACATTTCTCTTTGAGCAATTTTACTCAATTAAATTAACCCTCGTGTTATTTTACAGAGCGATTTTCGGTCGATTGTCCTTAATCTCGTGAAAACTGAGAAGAAACTTAATCTCCAATCGATATTTAAAACCTTTATTTAATGTTTAAGTTTTTCAAGCGCATAGCATGTCTGCAAATAATATTTCTCCACACTTAATTCCTGTTCATTGCAAAACATATATTACAAAATATGTAAGTGCGAATCTCGCAATTTTTTTACACACGTAAACCAGCCTCCTGGTAAATCGAGAAGGGTAAGTAAATGAGAAATGCGGGCGTCATCAATATAATTTGAGTGTTTTTCACTGCTCTAAACAAAGATGAATGTAGAATGTTTTTTCACTTTAACTCTTTTCATTTCAGTGATTATCAAGACTGTTTTCATCTCCATCCTCTTTGTTCCCTATTTAGCTTCGTTTTTGTGCGTAATGAGCTCTGTAATCAATTAAATAAAACGAGTACATGTCACGTGCTCTAACCAATCAGAACAAACCTGCTGTGTTTTCATCCAATCAAAAACAAAACCTGACAGAACGTGCGCACGCTTTCCCGCGCTTAGCAACTGTTGCATGTTTTTCGGCTTCAAATTCTGATTGGTCCATTGCGTCAGTATTTACGTCTCCCTTGTTCGGCCAGATGTTGCTTCCGCGCACTTTTTTAAATCGTTCTTCGTCAGTGAGGACATATTACAAGAGATTTTGAAAAGATTATGGAATTCAAAAGACGCAAATACAGAGCAATCGCGTACGAGATAGTCTAAAACTGCTTTTCTTTCAAGACAATCGTTCCAAATCTCTCTTTTAAAGTGCGTTCACACAACAAACATAAGTTTGCAAACTTGCATTGGCAAACTGAATGAAAGTTGTAGAAGAAGAACGTCACAAAAACAGCTGATACGAAACACGTTGCAGGCAAACTGTCGGCGCCAAACAGGATGTACTCTCTATCTTAGCCTTTTTTTAGACTTCAAAACTTTTTCTCAAACTTGCACTTGATGTGTGAACGTCTTTCAATCATCTCTCTTCTACTTTTTAACGCCTTCTCTTTCTGGAACTGAGAAATTTCAAAGAAACTGAAAGAATTGTGAAAGTACAAGTTTGCAAGTCCCGTTTCAAACGTCAAACTTCTCAAGTGCTCAATCTAATACAATGAGTAAGGTTATTGTTTTGTCTGATTTGCGTTACACTCGGCACATGAAAAGTTCAACGTTTGAAACGGGCCTAAACCTTTTGGAATTTGCATGAGTTTGCAGACTTTCTTCTTTCATGTGAAGGAAATCTTTGGATGTCTGTAACTCTTTGATCCCCACGTTGAAGAAATACAGTTGTGTGCAATTCAGTCGTCTTTTTTGCTAAAATAAAGTGACCACCGAAGAACGCAAACTCTCGCTCTGTCTAAAACGGCTTGGAATGAATCCATAGCTGGTCGGACATCAAGAAGTACAAACTCGCCTTTCTTGTAAGCCTCTTCGTCGCCAATGTCGTAGTAATCGATAATGTATCGGACTTCTCGGCCGCACCGGTCGATGATCCAGTCGTGACGGTCAAAAGGCAACTCGTACCTGGAAAAAGGGAAAAAAAAGTCAGAAGGTCGGTACTTTCAGTCCCCTCCACACTAATGTGTTTTCGTTTAAAATGCATACGGTTTGTTACGTTTTCCAATTTTGCTTTTGTCCACTCTACAACGTTCGAAAACAGTTATGAAAACGTGCACTTTCGAAAACATTGACGGCACTTTGTATTGTTTTAATGTATACAATAACCCAAAACGCATAAAAAGATATCCGTTTTAAAATAAAAATGCATTAACGTGGACAGGAGAAATCGATATGAAATGGCTTGTATGGAGGAAGATATTTTGCTACGATCTAGCGCATCTAAAAACGGAAACTTCTGAAAATGCATTAATGTGGACCGGGCCTGAGTATTTGCATCTGATTATGTAGCAAAGTACAACGAAACAAACGTTGGGTGGAGTCAAGCCAGTGCTTACATAACCTCATGTAAAAGGCTGAACAGCCAACCAGACCTTGCGCTACATGAGCACAACTTTTATTAACTGTCATAAAATACGTCAAGTATTTGAGAACCCGAGAGAAATGTAGAGAGCATGAGCCAGGACAAGTGTTTCTACAATGTTCGAGTGAAAAGCGCTTTTTTTTCCCTCTTACTGGTGTGAAGACATGTAAACAAATACAGAGCCACAACTGAACTGAGGGAACCGGGATGAAGACTCGCCGTGTTGATATGAATTTGTGGCCCGTATCAAGAGCCATAAGATGGAACCAAGATGAACTTGTACCATTACGAAAGATATACCAGTATAATGACAACATCTCTTTAAAGGGACACTGTCACCAATATCTAGATAACTTTGAAAAGCAAAAGGACATATTCTAATCAGCGGAAATCCAAAAATACTGGTTGAATTTCGTTTAAAATTACTCTACCAGTTCTCTGAGATTATAGTTGAGTGTGTTTTGCTGCGGATTGCTAGGATGGATATGGTTACAACTTGAAAACATCAGGCTGATGTTTTCAACTTTTTCCTTTGTTCCGTGTAAAAATCGCCAGTAACTGACGATGGTTTGTTCTTCCTATGAGAAAATCATATGATTTCCTTTTCTTGACGTTCTAGGAGTACTCTGTGTACGTGAAAAAAGCATTTAATTCAAATTTCAGCACATTTTCACCCCAAAACGTAAAAATCCCCGTGACAGTGTCCCTTTAAGAGTGGTTGCAGTAGACAGCAATTAAAATTAAAAAGGTTTTACTAAGTGTAGAACGAGAACTTCTTACCCCAGCCAGCTTCGTATTCTCGCTCTTGGTGAATATTCTTTTGCTTTCCCGCGAAAACTCAGCAGTTTAGGTGAGCTGCATTCCCTGTGAGAAGATTTGAGTTTCTTAGATACAAAAATGTATAGAACGTAAAACTAAGCTGGTGACCAAGGCTGAGTCTGTTCTGATCACACTGGTGCTCAGGTTTGGTTTGTTTGTATGAAGCACCTACAACTAATAACATGTACTACAACTCCCCACTAGCCTGTGTGGCAGGCACAGAAAGGGGAGGGAAAAGGGGAGAAATTATTCGCGAGCGCGGAGTGTGAGATGAAGAGGGAAGAGAAAGAGGGAAGATGAAGAGGGAAACTCTGCTCTCTGCCTTCAACAACAATTTTTCCCATTTCTAACAAGTACAGGAGTAATACGACAGTTTGCGCTCTACCTGATTGGATAATTTTGACAAGTAGACGTGTCACAAATAACTAGCAGACAACTCGTTCTTGCATACTAATTAGGTGTCAACAATGAATGAAACAATGGCCTGGTAGCGGGCGCGCCCTCTCCCTTTACCTCTTCCCTTCATTTCGCACTCTACGCTCGTGGTTCGTGCTCGCGAATAACTCCCCCCTTTCCCTCCCCTTTCCGTGCCTGCCACACAGGCTAACTCCCCCCCTGGATGGGATACCAGACGAGGCCATTGGAGGGTTACTTTTGGCATTTTTCTCAGTACTTCCTAGTTCACGGGGGCAGTAGTGTAGTGGTCAGTGGTTGGATTCAGATCGGGACGTTGGTGGTTCGAGGCCTGGGGCTGGATTCACAAAGCCCTCCTAAGTTAAGATGTATCCTAAGGATTGTTTCTTAACAATAGCCTATTGCTGGAATAACAATAGGTTATTGTCAAAAACAATACTTAGGATGCATCATAACTTAGGAGGGCTTCATGAATCTCACCCTTGGTCTCTGCCACTGCAACCAGTACACCAAGTTTACCCTTTAAGCCCCAATATCAATATGCATATTCTCCTTAGTGTTTTTCACACATTTCTTACAGTACCGGTTGAGAGAATTTGCACAAACATCAAGGTATTTCGTGTTTGGTGGTCACTTCCTTTATTCTCGTGACCTGTATGTTGAACAAGTATGGATATTGTAAGGAGAAATTAGATGCTTGTCACTATTGGGGCTTAAAGGGTTAAGCTGGAAACGTTATTGACTGTCTTAACGTGATTCCACTGAATTGCATTGCACAAACTTGCTGCGCATAATTCCTCGCATCATTAGCATGGGCAGCAACAAGTGGACATTCAAAATTTGGTAGATTTCTTTTAAGGGTGCAGTGTTCAGAGAAATAAGTGGTCAATTTCTCCCAGACAAGTGTGATGACCTTTCTTTTCATCACGATTGTTGCCCAGAAATCGGTACCCTTACTTTTCAATGAATAGTTTGAAGAAATACGGTAGCACTCAATTTGAAAGTCTCAAAAACATCGTTCAACAACTCTTATTTCAGTGGAATCACTTTAACCCTTTAAGCCTCAGTAGCGATCAGCATCAAATTTCTCCTCACCATATCAATGCAGTGCAACACATCCAGGTTGTGAGAATTAAAGAAATGATTACCAAAGATGAATTGTGTAGATGTGTCAAGACGTTCTCCCAACTAGTGCTCAACAAAATATATCAAGACCAGTAAGGAGAATTTGTATCATGATGCTGGGGCTTAAACGGTTAAATTTGTTAAACAGCTGAGCTATTACTCTTTGGCTGATGAAGAATCAAGTACAAGCTGCCATTTGGTGCTGTTGTCAGTAGAAGCGTAACACCTAGTGTGTCACTGGATAAAAAGTCGCCCTCGGTCCAAGGAAGCCCACACGGCTGGAGCTTATCCCAGTTTCTGTAGCATGAAGTTACTGAGAGTATTGCTACTCCCCCCCGGATGGGATGCTAGTCCCTCGCAGCAGTATGTCTCCAGTACCCATTTATACACCTGGGTGGAGAGAGACAATGTGGGGCAAAGTATCTTGTCTAAGGAAACAACACGATGACAGGGGCTGGGCATCACTGGCTTTACCTGAAATGTAGCGCTTCCCACTTCATTATCTCCTGCCACGCACTCTCGTTATTAGCATTGTGAATTTTTATGATATTTTCCATGTCATTGGGTTGAACTTCATCATCCTGCCATTTCCAGCCCTTACGCAACATTGCATTCCAAAACATCTGCTGAGAGGGGTACACCCAGTTCTCATCCTTTCCCGTTCCTCCTCGGGGAATATTTGACACCTGACGGTCAATTGGTAGAGAAAAAGGCTGGCCAAGGGATGGCCGTTGGTTTGGTGGAGGCATCTAAAAAACGAATTTCAGCCATTCATTTAATTTCAGTGGTGATCAAATGTTGAAAAGTGATGATGATAGCAAAACATAAGAAGAAAAAGAAATTGGTGGTGTAGCTTTTCTGCAAAAGCATCCCGAGACAGTTCCATAAATTCCTATACAAAAATGTCAAGTCAGTTTCATCTCTTCCAATCACAGGCCTTCCTACAAAGCTTTTCTCAAACGATTTTGTTTGTTGCCTTGTAATAGTACATTATGTAGAAAAGCTGTGATATACCAAAGTCATTACTTCACACAAGGCTTCCAGTTGAACAATCCACACAATACAAGCTTACATTATTTTAGTGAAGCTTGAATGTAATCATTGGCTGAGTTGTAAATTTTAAAGTTTTTGCATTACCAAGAAGCTGTAACACAGTTACCATGACCAGTTTAAGGAAGTTCATAGGTTCAATTCCCTTCAGGGACTTAAGACAAACCAAGTTACTACATCTTTCTTATTTCTTTAGAGAGCTTAATTAAGATATACCATATTTCTTTTTCATCTTTACACAGCAATATAAAGGATGCACATTCTTGACCAACTAAACCAGACCTATCTCACCAAGAGTCTCCTAGTAACATATTGTGTGGGGAGCAGGGATGGCGCAGTGGTGAGAGCACTCGCCTCCCACCAATGTGGCCTGGGTTCGATTCCCGGACCCGGCATCATAATTATGTGGGTACGGGTTTGTGGGTTTGTTGTTGGTTCTCGTCTTTGCTCCGAGAGGTTTTTCTCTGGGTACTCCGATTTTCCTTTCTCCTCAAAAACCAACACATCCAAATTCCAATTCGATCCTGGAAGTGTCCCCAATTAGCATTCTGTCCCCAATTAGCTAAATACCCGTGACACCTAAATAAAGTGATTTTTTATTAACTCAGTAGTTAGACCTGAGTTCACTTCCTGTCGGGGCCTCAGATTTTATTCTATGTCTCACACTCATGACAAAATATATACTACATCTTTCTTAGTTACCATGTTGGTAGGATCCAAGGCATCTCCACCTTTATCTATTGTACTGCTGTCACAACCACTTCCAGCACTCATGGGACACTGACTGGCTTGTGACTTCGCCCTGTCTTGATGCATTGGACATTCACTGACTGATGGCTGTGTCGTTCTGTCTGCTGGGGGTATGGTGTGTTGAACTGGACACCCACTTGTCGGAGATTGAGTGACAACTGCTACACTTGAGCCCCCATCAGATGGAACTGGAGTAGATGAGGTGCCACCCATCCCTAAAGGATGAAGTCAGAATGTATGTTTAAGTTGAAAGGGATGGTGTAGACTGCGAGCAGTCTCTAATTTTGGCGATAACGATTGTGGGGTAGGTGAAAATACACACGCACTTCGCGCGCAATTCCGGGGAGACGTACGTTCCCCTCATGTCACGTCTCCCCGGAATAGAGACTACTCGCAGTCTAGGGATGGTGGGAGCAGAAGCAGGGATGGCACAAAAGAGAGAACACTGTCCTCCCACCAATGTGGCCCGGGTTTGCACCATTTTGTTTAAGCGAGTTAGAGTCAGGAAGTGTTAATTACAGGTTTTAAGACCTAATCATCTAAAATTTATCACCATTTAGTCTGAAACTCGGATTTACATAAAAAAGAAGCAGAATACAGCATTTTGTGTTAAACACTCATCTATCGTACAGTATTTAACGTTTAAACAGTTATGCAATTCGGCTGATGTCAATATATTCAACAACTCTGCGCAGGCCACAGGCGAAAGGGGCAAGAAATCTGCTAAATTTCCTAATTAATTCCTTTAAAGAACGTAACTTTAAATCTGTGTTCTAAAAATAAAAAAAATATCGCCTGTGTAATCGGCTGAATCGACAAACTTGTAACACACACACAAACTTGTTTCATCATCAGCTTGCGACAACGTGCAATGCACAAGTTATGTCACAGCGCTGCTTTCTTCTCAATAATCACACAGCGAGCTGTCAAGAGAATTTATAAATCACATAATCGACACACTGCAACTTCTCACCTGTTTAACAACAGACAATCACGTTCTTGGTGGCGTTGAAAATCTTTCGGAAATTTGACTGATGTGAAATGTTTTCTCCACAATCCTTGTCCACATGTATATACTTGTACCCAGTCCACCTGAGTTGAAGGGACACTCGCTTATGCATTACATGCTGTAGTAAAGGCTTTTGTGTTTATTTTCAATTTGGCCAGAACGTCATGGTAGCCAACTTCAATTTATTGTTCGCCCCATGTCTTATTGCAATTTTCTTGTTACAATTCTTTTGACGAATTATTGGCAGGGGATCCCAGCAAGTTTTCTCAACTTTTCCGAGGGGATCTCCTTTCTTGGCTTGGGCGGACGGGAAGATGGGAGAACGGGGGTGGGGGGTGGGGGGTGGCCGGTGCGGGGAAGGGAAGGGAAAGATGACAGATATTGGTGGAAATTGCACAATATTTCGTAAGAGAAAAAGCGCAAGCAGGCTCAAGCTGCCCAAGACTGTTGATCAGACAACAATAAAATAACCCTTTTCAGCTGTTCGATCAACCTTCTGTTGCATTTGGTTTTGTGTTTTATTCCATATTGCTGATCCTGATCTACACCAAGATCCGGCTTCACCTCGCTACTGTTTGTTCAAGTAGTCCCTGCATTATTTAAGAGTTAGTCAACCTAATTCATTATCTTCGTTCGTTTAGTGTCGATTCGCCAAAATTTTCATGAAAGTCGTTGTGCACCACTTGGGATCGTATCTTGAATGACAGTAATATATTTTGCACCTGAGGAAAGAGAGAACAACGGCCGGTGTCAGAGCGGATTTAGACGCCCCGGTCCATATCCGGATATGGACCCCCCACTCGCCGATTTGGACCCCCTTCAATAAGGCAATAATTTCCTTTTGAAACGGCAAGTTTTGAGAAGAAGGTCTTCAGTCTCCCGGTACGCTTTTAGACTCGGGGAATAGACATCTTACTTTTGGTTTCAAGCGCGGCAGCTTAATAAATTAGCTTTTGCGGTTCTACGTATAGCAAGGTAATCTGCTGTTTACAATTACCATGCCATAAAACCCGAAAGAAATGGTTTGCCGGCGAAAGAGTAGTTTTGGTGGTTTACTTTATATGCCGAATAGCCAGATTTTCTGTTTAAGTCACTTAGTAGAGTGTGTTTTTACAGGGGGTCCAAATCCGCGAAGGGGGTTCAAATCCACTAGCGAAAGTGGACCCAAGGGGGCCATATCTGCTAGCGGATTTGGACCGGGGGTCCAATTCCGAGGGGGTATAAATCCGTTAGGACACTGGATCTAATGCCCCTGGGGTTTTTCTTGTTTAGGGTTACAGGGACAGCTTTAAAGAAGGACACCTTAAAAATATTCGCCCTCTCACTCTGCACCTGAATATGAATAGCCTACGTGGCAGGCGGTAAAAGGGGAGAGGTGGGGGGATTTAATTAGGAAACACGAGACATTTCCTCGGGTGATCATAGAAAAGCGCGCGCACTGATTGGTCGAGGATCACGTCATATCTTGCTATAATCACCCCACGCGAGGTGATTATAATACTGAAGCACTAATTTTCAAAATGGCCACCGCGCGATTTTTGCTGTTTCTGGAGAAAAGAAAAAAGAAAATGCATTTGCTCTGATAATCACTTGAACAATTATACTAAGACAATTATTCTCCTCAGGCTAAGCGAATATTGTGGAATAATCACCTCGACTTTGTCTCGCCTTCGGCGAATAGTGGTCAAATAATCCTTTTTACTTGATATTGCATTTTGCCAATTTTGGCCGCTCAACTGCCATTGGTTTGAAAATAACGATGAATAACGTATACGTACATGAAAACTGTGTTCGGCCACCTTAACGGTTTTTGGAAATTAAAGCAAGCAGCCTCTTAATTTGGATAAGGACCTTGAGCTTGTTATTGCATAGGAGATTACTCAAAAGAAAAGGCAAAAAAGGGAGTGACCGATTGTTGTTTCCGTCTTTCTCACATTCAGGTGACGTACAGCTGCGTGCCCAGTTCAGCGCATCATGTGCGCAATTTGGAAGGTTGGTACAAGTTTGTGTGGGTGGCTCACTTTCAATCCATTGCCATGGCAACAAAAGAACCCATATCGTGTCTGCCAACTATGGTCGTTTGACTGGCGCCCATATCTGTGGAGGACCGATACGAACCACAAACTGCGAAGCTGCAGGGGCGCTTGGCAAAGTACGCAGTGATTGTCAAGGACGTCCGGGGTGTGCTTTGGTTGCTAATAACAACAAGTTTGGTGATCCTTGCCCCAGTGCATATAAATACCTGGAGGTAAGATCCTTTCAGTTATGAGACAAGTTTGACCAATTTGGCTTGCTTCTGTTATTTAACGGCTTCGATACAGTTTTTTGGACCGCACCTAACTAATTTACAATCCGCTCTTAGACAGTCTTCTCCTTGTCGGATGGACGTGAAAATTGCACCAGTCATTGGTTTTGGATTGAATTTTAGTGTGGTTTGCATTTCGTGAGAATCGATATTTCCATGACAGCAATAAGCAAAAATCCCCGAAAACAGTAAATGGAAAATTTGCGCGAGCCAGGTTTCACTTTGAAAAACCAATACCGACATTTTAAACTGTACACAGCCGAGTAAGGCAAACAAGATATACAAGAATAAAAATCCTGTATGTCTTAGTTCAAATAAATCGCAAAAAACATTTTAAAACTTAGTTTTGTGCATGGTCTTAGTATATGCACCGAAAAATAATCGATGCTTTGATGATATGGCTGGAAAATATTGCTGACCATGTGTCTTAAACTTGTTATTTAAGGCCAAGAAAGTTCTATTGACACTAGTGGTGTTCTTGATTTTGTTTCATTGCGGCTTTCGCAAAAATCTAAGAAACGACATTCTGGTGCCATTTGTTACGAAAAATTGTTGAGTCACGTATATTGTTAACGTACCAAAGCAGGAAGGGCTGCTTCTTAATTCTCATTGAAATGAGGCGGAAAGGACAGAGAGGGGAGGAGAAAACAACAATTCTTTTACCTCACTGTAATCAAACCAACCATTTTAGATGTGAGGAGAAAGTTGTCGGGCAGACAGGCCAGTTGATATTGATACCCAAAGGTTATCAACGTATTTAAGAGTTTTTGCTAACTCACTCTTATTTACTCATTTTGTATTTCAATAGCTGTTGTCGTCAAGAAAAATATTGACTTTGGGTGATCGAGTGGTTTGGCCCTAATAGACTGTTATCACTTGATCGTCATAGATACCAACCATGTGAATAACAGGCATTTTCCTGAACTCTAGATCTGACGAGAACGTTGCGGTTCGTAATTGACTACAAGGCGATTAGCATCTGCATGTGAAAGAGTTCGTAAACCTGCATTGTTTTCTAAGGAAGATTGCAGGCAAGATTTATTTCGTCATTAAAATCACTTGCAAAGGAGGCAGACTTAATAGACGGGAAAAACTAAAACCAAACAAAAGGAAAGTGTCACCACAGGAATGCGATGCTTATCCGTGTTTACGGATGTGTTTTCTCCGTACCAAAAAATTGCATTGAGGCAAGAAATGGGTCCTGAGATTCAAATTTTCCTCTTTTTCAACTACAAAGTCACGATTTCAAGTAATCTTGAATGTCTTTGTCTGTGTTATTATTTTTTGGGGCCTGATTTTGGACCGTTGAAAACAATGGACTTACAAGCGTATTTTCCGTTCTTCCAACCAAGTTGATTTGAATGATGTTTTGCTACTGAAAAAGCTTTGTCAACAAATACATGTTAGATTCCGGATTAATTCATTTTAGATTCTTATTTGAAAGTATTCTTATAGTTTTGAATAAAGAGGTGACAACAGAATCATCAGAGAAATATTATGAAGTGATAAAAACACTTTTAATTGTGGTTGGAGAACCACTACACCACGTAATACCCCAAGTTGCTGCTTTGCGACGAAATAATTTGCTTGATATGTTTACTGAATTCATTACCAGCTTAGAAGTACTGACGATTTTTATCTCAGGAAAAGCTGCTTGTAAATCAATGAAACGAGGCGAGGATAGAGAGAGAGAGAGAGAGAGAGAGAGAGAGAGAGAGAGAGAGAGAGAGAGAGAGAGAGAGAGAGAGAGAGAGAGAGAGAGAGAGAGAACGAGAAGAACGAGAGAAGAGAGAACGAGAAGAACGAGAGAACGAAACAGTTAGTTGTGATACCGATGACAACGTTCACCGTTTGTGAAAGGTGCAGAATCTGTGAAGGCAATAAGTAACCATGTCACGATGTTTCTCCTTGTATGAACTCGTTTTATTTGTACGCGTCGACTGCAATATCCACCAATAATTTGCATACCGTCTGAATTCAATAGCTTTTGAAAGTGAATTAACACCAGGGCCCAGTTGTTCGAAGCAGGGTTAAGCTAACCCAAGATTAGCGGTATTTTTTAATTCGCTTTTATTCCATAACGACGTGGATTCCAGTAAATTATTTTTACCTAACAATTTCACTTTGGCTGCTTTCAAACCGTCACTTAAAATTAGCAGCGGTAATGCTTTTATACAAAAGAATCAGAAAGCTTGGGCGATATTTAACCCAGGGTTAGCTCTAATCGGCTTTCGAACAACCGGGCCCAGGCTACATCTATGCCAACTGAACCGGTCCAGGTCGTTAATTACCCCATCATGACTTTCTTAATGTCCTATTATTATCACTTGTCCGTCATAGATACCAACCACGTGAATAATCGGCAAGCAGTTTCCTTAACTCTGAGGAAAACGTTGGTGCGTAATTGACTACAAGGTGTTTAGCATCACTTGTGAAAGAGTTTGGAAACCTGGTTCCCTATGGAAGATTGCAGGCAAGATTTATTTCGTCAATAAAATATACATCATGCGAAGGAGGCAGACTTAATAGAGGACAAAAACTGCAACTAAACCGAACGAAAGTATCACAATAGGACTGCGATGCTGCTCCGTGATTAATATGTTGTCTCAATACCAAAAAATTGCATTGAGGCAAGAATGGGCCTTGAATTTAAAATTTCTTCTTTTTGGACTGTATAAAACAAGCGATTCAGTATCACTTGTAAACAATGGACTATGTCAAGCGTATTTTGCGGTTTTCAACCAAGTTGATTTGAATATTGATATTAGCTTTTTCTTAAAGTAGCGGCTACTTTAAGAAAAAGCTAATACATGTTAGAATCCGTATTAATTCATTTAAGATTATGGTTTGAAATTATTCTTGCAGTTTTGAATAAGAAGGCGAGAACAGAACCATCAGAGAAATATTGCAAAGTGACAAAAACACTTTCTTGTGCTCTGGTGTAACGGTCAGAAAACCACTACCAATTATTAAAAATAATACTCAAAATTGCTGTTTTGATACGAAATGATTTGCTTGATATGTTTACTGAAATGATTCCTTAGA
Organism: Siderastrea radians; assembly: GCA_964017195.1. NCBI lineage: Eukaryota > Metazoa > Cnidaria > Anthozoa > Scleractinia > Rhizangiidae > Siderastrea > Siderastrea radians. The sequence goes on along the minus strand of OZ024896.1, from coordinate 31,521,954 downwards.
AGTACTGGCGATTTTTATCTCAGGAAAAGCTGCTTTTAAATCATCAATGAAATGAAGCGAGAAGAGAGAGAGAGAACGAGAAAACATTTTGTTTACCAAACTTTACATAATCCAAGCAACCATTTCTGGAGTGGGATTAGTAAGATGTCGGACAAACCGGAAGAGTTAACTTAAGCGGGAAAAATTGATCAAACTGTGATATCAAATGGATTCCGTTTATAGTTCAAGCACCTTTTAAGCTGTTGAGAAGAGTTACAAGATTTGAAAGTCAAACAGGAGCACAATTAAAAGTGTTTTGGTTATGTAACATTATATTTTTCTGAAGGTCACGAAACTTGTGATACTAAGACAACGTATCTCGGTATAAAATATCTCCTGTGAACGGTGCAATATCTGGGAAAGGCAATAATTTAACCATTTTAAGCCGCTGATCACGATGTTTCTCCTTGTATGAACTCGTTTTATTTGTATGTGTCGACTGCAATATCCACAAATAATTTGTATGCCATCTATATTCAATGGCTTTTGAAAGTGGATCAACACCAGTCTACATCTATGCCAGTTGAACCAGTCCAGGTCTTCAAGATCAATTGACTCTATCATGTCTTTCGGCTTTAATTGCTATTTTAAGCCCCTTGCTTATCACTACGTTTTACATAAGAAGTGAAACGAAGTCTTCCTGTAAGGACAGGGCGCAGAACAGTCAGGCCCCTGTTAAACAACCTTTTGTTTCATAACGGCAGCGAATTACGTTTGCTGTAAAACACCCCTCTGTAACAGACCCAGTGGAACCCGACCCAGTGGATTTTTTTCCCCTACCCAGTGGAAATTTAGTCTCCCCACTACCCAGCGAATATTTTTTTTTTACCCAGCCGTTTTTATGCTTCCCCAGTGATTGTACCTTACATACCCAGCGTATTTTTGCAAACAAACAAAAAATAAAAATAATTTAAATACAACAATAGCCCGTTTATATTAAAAAAAACAAACAAACAAAATAAATCTGGGAGGAGTAAAAACTGCGGGATATATTTGAACCAGGGTGGGAAAAGCGTTCTCCCGCCTTTTCCGCCCTGATTTGAACCACGTGACACTCAACTCGGTCGTAGGACTGGTGCCGATCGAACAACATGGCGGAATCTACTGGCACTTCTTCCAGCAGTGGAACCGAAAGCGATTCGTCCTCTTCGGACTCTGATATTGATGATTTTCGCACGGGAAGTCGACATGGAAAGCGAAGCAAATATGTACGGGAGGTGGAAAATAAGAAGACGAAATTCAGCAGAAGTAAAACGCGTAAAACCTACCGGCGCAAGTCTGGAAGGAAGGATCGCCACGCTTCCAAAGGTGATGAGAAAAATGAGCCAGTTTATACTGCTCTTGTGAGAAAAGACAGTAGTGACAGCTTCATTCCATTTATGTTTTCATTGAAGTCAGTTAATGCATTTGATTTATTTAAGACGAAAGTGTTAAATGCTTGCTCGACTTCTCGAACGAATGCACAGCTTTACTACAATCACAGCGAATGCAAAGTCACTTTGAATTCAGCGACATGGGAATCGTTTGTCTTTTTTCTGAAGAGTCGCCAAGATTGTACAGTAACATTGCAAGTTGAAACCGTCTCTAGTGCTGCCAGTGCCGCCTTGCAAACACGTGGTTTGTTTTCTTCTCAGCTACCCGGTCCATCAACAGTGTCAAATGCTCCACAGCAGAATGTCAAAAATGTGCTGGACATGATAATAGAAAAGGACTGGAGCGGCGTGTTCATCCAAGGGCTCCCAAAGAAGTCTAGAGAAGATGCAATGCGGGAACTAATTCGACGTAACTTGAAGGAAACATGGTGCAAAACTTGCTCAGTTTCTCACTCTACCAAAGCTGTTGTAGCACCATGTCCAGAAGGACAACAGCTTGCTGGCCAAGTGAGAAAACTACTCACATCATGCGAACTGAGAAGGTTTTTTGATAAAAGAGCTGCTGTAAGGAAGGTGTTTGGATCTGCTGATCTATTACTTAACCCATTGTGTGTTCAATGCCCAATCTGTGCTGCTGTTGTGGCACTTGGACACTTGAATGATATTATGATAAAGAATGATCATTTCTGGAAGCATATAAAGAGCAGTCATGTGGATAACCCAGTGACATCACGCTACAGAGGTAAGTACATTTACAGTAGCTTATGTATGATACAGTTGTGATGATATAATAATCCACTGAACATGTTATTGACCACATCTTTTCAATGTATTTTCTTTGATGAAATACTGTGTGTTTTGCTTATATGTAGTGTTATTATTCCACTATTGCACCATTTTTCCATATTAGGGCAAAAGAACGCGCAAAATGTGCCACGTTGTTACACAGTAGAACAGGGCAAAAATACGGGCGACAAACTTACGGAATACTGGCCCAAGCAAACTGGAAAAATAAGTGTAATAATAAATCCCTTATTCGATGGTTTAACATATAATACAAGTGGACATTTTGCTCATTGCTAATATTTTACCTCGCCCCTACGGGGCTCGGAAAAATACTACGCAACTCACAAAATATCTGCACGAATAAGATGTATTTATTAGCCAGGAAACTTCAATATAAATAACCCAAATATGAGCACAGTATTTCTGAATTTTAGATGTTCATTGAATTATATAATAGTTTTTATATAATACTTTGTCCCCAAACTGTAAGCAGTAACCAATTAAAAAAAAAGAAGCAAGCCTAACTCATTACTTATGGGAGATGTCTGTGCAAGAGGTTAAAAAATACAGAGCACTTCAGGGATAGGGTCTAGCAGCCACACCTTCTAATCTTTGTTTAGACTAAAACTTTGAAATTTTATTATTGACACACAACATTACAAGTTAAATAACTGTAAAATTGTTTCTATGTTTCTATCTTTCATGGTAGCTGCAGCAGATGTGCTTCTGAGGAGACATGAGCAATACTTGTCCTCCAACAAAGAATGCCTTACCCCTGCTGTTGAAGTGTGTCAAGGGGGTAAAGCCCATGGTTTTCAAGAGGTGACTGTTTCAGGTATAGATGTTTAGTATTTAAGGCTCTAAATTTCAACCAACTTAAAGTATACTAAAACATTTCAATAACACAGCAACTGAAATACAAAAAAACTGTAAAGAAGAAAAGGCTGGGAAAAATTGATGAAGATTGAAAGGGCTTGCAAAATAGGTTTTTTGCAATACTTGTTGGACTGAACAATGTTCAAAGGGAGCTTGTTTCTTTCATATATTTCATCATGATGCCCAGGTGACATTTTTGTTTGAAATATAGCAATGTTTTTAATGTTGAGATCAACAGGAGAAATATTTTCACTAACTTTTAGTTCAAAGTGTTTATTTTGAAAACCTAGATTAAATGTATTAAACCGGTTACTGGTCATTCAGTCATGACATGGTCCCTTTGAGTAATCACATAGAGAATTAAAAAGGGATTATTTACTTTATCATGCATTAGCTTATAAATAAAAAAAAATAACAAAAAATTAGAAAGGCATCTTTACCTCAGAAGGTTCTGCTTTTCCCTTTCTGACATGTTTCATAAATGAATCATGTGATGACGTGTCTATGGGAGTAGTCTGATACGAGCCATTATCATGTTACAAATTTTCCTCACTTCATTTTCATTACATTTAAACTGTAGGTCCTTTTTTGGATACCTATGATATTGCAAGACTAGAATTTTTATTGTTTAAAACCTTCAAAGGAAATATAACTTTACATATTTCCCTAAGAAAGAGAGCATTTAAGCACCAAACGTGGAATCAATATGATTAAACCAAGCTCCCAAATTAATTGTGAATTTGTTGTTTAATGAATTATTGTATTTGTTTATTTCACAGGAGTGAGAATATCCCCCTTTAACTTTAACAAGAGTACTTTAACTGGTCTTCCAAACATCAAAGAATGTGAAGACGAGGATTGCAAAACAGGTCAGACATTTGAAAATGACAGCACCTATAGTCCTTCAATGTTAACAGTTTCACATGTGATCACCCAGGAATTTGCCTTTACACAGAATTATCTAAATAATAAATTTCATTCATCCCTCTAAAGAAAATTACAGATCATAGTAATAATGTATGGTCATAATTTTCAAAGGCACATTTTTTTTTCATTTACAGTACATGGGACACGAGAATGTACACTTCAAGAGTTCAGTGCATTTGCCCGAAGTCAGTATCCTCACTTTGATCTTCTGGAATCAAACTGGATGCTATATGTCCGACAAAATGCAGTGTTAGAAATTTTGGACCCAGAAGATGTTAATCAGAATGGACTTTTAAGTAAGCCATCTACTTAAATTCAGCCATTGTAAAATTTCTTAATGGTAAAGAAAATTGCATCAGTTGATGCTGCTGTGGTTTTGTTTATTCTGAACAAACAAAGGAACAAACATGAACAGTGCTATAAGATGAAAAACTTTTACTTTGCATCTTCATCAAACATTTACCTGATTAAATGTGATTACTGGGAGTGCTTGTATATATGCATTTAAACCAAATTTTAGACTGCTGAACATAAATTGGTTGATTTGTGGAGGAAATTACTTTCCAGTAAATGCACTGTAAGTTGTTGTGTTTTTTTATATTCATGCCAATGCATTTTCTCAGTTGATTTAAGAAAAATTTTGTTGAACTTTACCCAGTTTGTTTGGCGTTGTTGTTTTGTTATCCATTATATTGCAGGACTGGAATAACTATTGTTTTAAACCTTCAGTTTTTCAGTCGTTCCAGAAACAAGCAATCAGATCTTTGTGTAGATTATCCGTGTTATCCAAATATTACATTCATTACTTACCAGTTGATCAAGAAAATGTCACGTTGGTGTGGGTTGCAATAAATTTTATTTGAAAATAATTTCTAACAGGTGGGATTTATATTTATTTGTTTTTATAGTCATTATCACAAAACTGAAACAAAGGGAAATAAACCTACACCATAAAAAGAGAAATCAGTTTTTCGGTAGACATAAACACAAATTCTGATAAACTCTTCTAAGCATTCAGTGTTTCTACGAAAGATTCCAGTGTTACAGTCTCTGCCGATTTCCTTTGTTTCCTCACGAAGTATCCAACGTAAACCGATAAAAAACGGGCAGCAGTCAGTCTGTATCTGCCTGTAGAGACCTTCTCATGCATTATACCGACATTATGCTTTTAATTTGTCCTTTCAGTAAATCCGGAAGATATTCACCCAACATTTGTACGAATGAACGAGCTCTATCAGCAGAACGTTATAAAGGAGAGTCATTGCCATTTTCAAGAAATAGACCTCTTTAGTTCGTTTTATGGTGGAATATCAAGTGACCCCATAAGAGGGATAAGAAATCTGCATCAGTTGTTTCCGGCAGCAGTTTTGCAACAAGAGCTTATAAGGGAATCTGTCTCTGGTCGCCAGGCTTATAATATTTACTTGGGAAAGCACAACGTAGGACAAAACGTGAAAATAACACAAGGCCCAATTCCTTTACCCAAACCAAACACTGTTAATCACTTTGGCCTTTCTAACTCTAGCTGGTACAAAAAAGCCTGTGTTCCCCTCATTTTCAGTGGGGTCATTGTAAATTTCATTGAAATTGCACTTGAAATTTTTCAAAGAATATCAAAGATGGTTCTTCGTTGCGATCAGTCCGTGGTTGTCTTTACTACAGTTGTACTTGACCAGAAAGCAATCTCGCCTGGTGCCTGCTTATACCAAGAGAGTTTATTTGGAATTTCACCTGCAATAACAGTTGAAGATGCAGAGAACATTTCGAAGGATGGGTATAAGAAAATGCTGGAGAATTTAATTCAGATGTTCAAAGATGGCCACTTAAGTTGGATCAAGCAAGGGGAAGTCTTCTTGCTACATCTCTTGGATGACATGGTAGCGTTTCCCATCGCAATATACCATTTGGAGAAGTCTGGGGACTACAACGATGTGAAGAGTCGTGTCACAGAAGTTTTGAAATACGTCTCAGCCTGTACGGCTTGTTTGGAATCGGCAAAAAGAAGCGGGCTGGCTCCTGTTTGCAATGCCTTTTGCAAGGATTGCTTTTTAAATAAAGCGATATGTCATATTCACGTTGGAATTTATGATACCTGGAACTGCGACGAGCGACCCTGTGAATCCTGCATTGGGAGAATTAGAACAGGGGAGGACATCACATGCACTCGAGCACGCATACTTCTTTCAATATCTGACCAAGAGTCCGCATACGAGAAGTTTGGGAAGGAGATATCGACCTCAGTTGAATCATTTCGAGATGGTGACGGCCCTCTGCAATTCCCTTTCTACCACATCCATGACATCGGCCACCAGGTTAAAAATGCTCAAGCTTCTTTGGAGAGGGGTACGCATTTTGATGGTCGTCACTCATATGACTCAACAGATTTATCTTTGCTTCTATCCTCGGCAAAAGATGATGTTGTGGAAAGAATGTTGAAAGGGGTATCACACAAAGCCATATCCCAGTTAGACAAACACTCTGATGAGCAGAGCTTGCAAAGAGTTAGTGAGTCAGTGATCAATGCTTGTGGAGAAGTTGAGAAACTGGTAAGGACTGACATTCCAGAACTTCGTAGGCCTTGGTTTGCCGAAGATCACTCGGGCATCTCCTCTCCATTGTTTCTGGTGATATCAAAGGCAGGTGTTGTATACTACACTGACGATTCCAATCAGTCCCTATCGTGTTACAGACAGACACCATTGCCACGAAAGTTGATCCCGATATCGAAAGGAAGTGCACAGGTGAATTATCAAGGAGTTCCAGATGACGATGTCCCTTTCGCACCAGAGAGTGTTCCCTCAGAGAAAGGAAAATGGGTTTCTATTTCTGGCTTGGCTTTGACTAACGGCGAACAGGATTTACTTGTTTGTGACTCAAAGCTGTGCTCAATAAGGATCGTGAAAAACGTTGCACGAATTGTTCGCCATCCATCATACAAGACGTCTGTAAGCACCTTAAAAGTACTTGGCCAGAGTCAGCAATTTCAGCCATTTAGTATTCGCAGCGGTCTTCCAAATAAAGAACAAGTGTTGGTGACCAATCCTGTTGCAGGCAAGATTTATCTCTGTGCTCTCTCTGATGATTACACTTCAATTACAATATGCCGCACTATCGAGAGTCCCGAATTAAGCCACCCAATAGATTGCCTCTACTTTGCGGATAATGTAATTGTTGTAACAGACTGCTTATCCACTGACGAACTGAGTGGAGAAGTAAAGGTTGTCATAATCGAAGACAGTGGCGTGAAAGAAGCTTTCAAGTTTGGTGCTGCACATGGTGTTGCATTTCCTTTCGGGCTCTGTGAAATGGATGGAGAGATCTACTTCTCTGACCACCTAAAGCATTGTATTTTCAAGATCAATTTTTCAGAGCAGTCGGCTGCTGTGATTCTAGGGCACCTCAATGATCCTGATCAAACTGATGGACCTAGCAACTCCGCCAAACTGTGTTTTCCCGCTGGTGTAGCGGCGCGGGGCGCATGTTTGTACGTAGCAGAGCACCCGTCAGAATTCCAAGGTGCTATCCGAATGGCATCTTCTTTAAAAGGCCTTGTCCAGTTTCAGTCTACATGGCACGATATTGCTGAATCAATGGGATTAGTGTCAGAAAGAGCTCGTTCATCTGATCCACTTCACGCTTCCTCTGTAAGGAACAAGACATTGGTCGATTCACTTCCAGATATCATCACGGCAGCTGACAAGTTAAAAAGTATTATCACAGACATACGAACTTACACCGGTGCTGTTTCACTTGATATAACCAATGGATCTATGGCTTCACGTACAGCAGAAGGATTTTACGTAACTCTTGTGAATGGTGTACAGTATCTGTCAGACTATTTCAAGTACACCGGAAAGGAGAATCTTCTGAACGAAATCAAAGTTAAGACTCTTGGCACGCGCATGATTGAGGGATTCTATGGCCATGTGACTGAGAAGAACCCAGGAAATAACCCAACTGTTCTACAGTTTTCCAAACGTGTCGCCACTGAGGCTTTTCACTTCGTCATCCCTGCTGTCACTTCAGATAACACCATGTGTCAAAACGTCAGTGTCAGGAGAACAAGAGATGAGGTGTCCTCCACTTACACGTATGCTGCTGTAGGCTCTGACGACAACGAGACCTCTTCGGACGCAATGTGGGCGATGTTCCAACAGAGACATGAACATTGCTTTACTACTGAAGACTTAAGGAAAGTTAAGACCAACTTGGAAAATGGTAAGGACATTGACCCAGCTTTGTTAAGAAAGCAGTTGTACATTGGGAGGATGGCGTTTTGTCGGGGGTATGTGAGCATGCTTGGATGTAAAGGAAACTTGACTGATGACCAAAAGGCGAAGCTTAGGGGTATTCACATGGCTACCAAGTCCAGACCCATGAAAACTTTAAGAGATTTCCAGAAGAGGAAGTATGGAACACCACCGACAATTATTGGCCAGCATGCAACCAGGCGCCCCTTAAATGCGACACCCATACAGGATTCCATATTCACACCCTCAACGACTCCACAAGAAGATGCTGTCGCTGTAGCCGCCGTGCATGATCAGGATGATGTTTCTAGTTATGTCAACAGTAACGCTTTCGAAGTGGGAGAGGTAGTAGCCTTTCGTGGAACTGACGGGTTGCCTTTCAATTTGTTGAGAGTAACCCATAATGTATCTCTAAGAAGTCTTGGCCCTCGATCCAAAGTCCGCGGGGACTTTCTTGTTGAAACTGCACGAGATGATGTCAACATTTGCTATTCCCTAGATCTCAACTGGAAGAATGCTTCCATGAGATATGCGCATGTGCTGCGTGATGGAAACGACGGGGTAGTGACCTTGTTCTTGGAGGAGGTTGTCACAGTGACGGAAACTAAATTCTTGATGACAACAGAAACATACGGCGAAATTCTGGAGATAGCAGAGCAATTTGAAGATTCCATCAAGCGGGCATTGCAATCAGATGAATCACATGAAGACGTGTGCGAGGAAAGATCCACGGCGGGCACAGAAACATGTACAGAAGTTGCTGAACCTTCAGAAAGTGATCATGAGGCACAAGAGACCGTGGTATATCAAGATCGTAGGCAAAGAAGAGGCAGAGGGAACAGATATCAAGACATCATTGCTTGTTTACGATGAGTTTGATGGCCGTTCTCTGACCTTTGCATGTCTCAAGAAGGTTAGTGATCCCACATTGATTCTTGCTGTAACTTTGCTAACTTAGGTTACACTTTTTGTGCGATAATCCTCTTTAATTCCTCCCTGGACCAAGACAGTTCCTTCAATTTAGCCGCTATAAAGAAGCCACTTGCGGGGAAGGGGATAATGGAAAAGCAATAGAAACCTCTCATTTTCGACAACTGGCCATTTTTGTATCGAATAAGCTTATGAAAAAAAACCCACCGGAAAATAAGCCGACCCAGTGGGAAATTTGCCAACCCAGTGACGTTTTTTCCAAAAACCCAGTGAAGATAAAGATTCCACTGGGTCTGTTACAGAGGGGTGTTGTAAAAAAGGACAAACAACATTGCAATACACTGGGCTACGAAAGACAATGTCAGGAAAGGACAACAAGGATGACGAAGCAAGTGAAGTGATAAAAAAGTTTCTTCGGTTTTGATCCCTGACTCTGGGTTGTTCCAATCGATGGCTGTATGATAAACGAACTTAGGTCCGAGTGTACACCATGTACAACAGTTTGTTCGTAGACGGGACAGAAAGACAAAGTTATTTATTTTCCATTTCACAGAAAGCTTAATGCCAGATTTTAAAAAAAGTTTGCTCGATTATGGTTTACTCCAAAAAGAAAAAGTACAATCGTTATTGCTTGTACTAATAATTATGAGACCGAACAATGCGTTAAAATCTTTGCTGTTGATTGTTTCGCAGAATCCCACCTGTAATATTCATCAGATTTCACCTTTGAAAAAATATTTCAAAGGAAAAGGATTGATAACGCTACACCCTTTAATTGCGACTAAAATTTTCCACTGCAAAATTTTTAGTCCAGTATAAAACCTTTCTTGTGATGAATGTTGTACATTCCAATCCTCTTTGATCATTTTCAAAACTAGGTGCGTCAAAACATGCTTAACACGAAACAAGTTTATATTCCGCCACAACGGATATGGTATCTCACCTCGTTACTAAAACACACAAAGTAAACGGGAAAATTTAAGCCACACACTGAGAACTGAATAAAAATCAGTACTGAACTTCTGCTCCCTGGAGCTAATTAGCCGACCTTAATACACATTGATATTGATGCTGATGTCAAAAAGGTTATCGACTGGTTTTGTTTTTGGAATTGTTGATTTCGACAAGGAAAAAATATTGACGTTTGTGTGGCTTTGTCATAGTAGTCTATTGATTAATTATCACTTGTTCGTCATAGATACCAACCACGTGAATAACGCAATTTCCTTAACTCCGACGATCGATCGTAACCGAGTACAGTGTGCTTAGCATTCCAGGCAAAAATTATTTAGTCGATAAATTACAACTTAGGCGTAGAGAGATGGCACTGAAAGCGTGAATTAACTGTTCAGTTTCTTTACCGTTTGCGGTGAAATCTGGTTGCAAAGGAGATTTCAGTCTGTTGAACCATCTCGTTTTGTTGCCCAGTCTTAAAAGAAAACAAAGAACCAAAGAGCAAAAAAAGCAAATATCCAGTCACTTCAGCAAATGAATGCGATGCTCACTTTAATCCTTGCTTTTTACATTGCCTCACTGATACCAAAGAAAGTTGCGTTGAGACAAGAATGGGTCCTGAGATTTATTTCCTTTTTTGATCTACAGAGTCATGTTTTTAAGTACAAATCAATCTTTTTCTTTTTGTTATTGTAAGAGTTACTGGAATGCTGAAACTGACAAGACAGTAGAATTCTCCTGTTTTCAACCAAGTTTAATATTTGAATAATGTATTGCTGCTTGAACAAAAAGCTTTGTAAACAATTCAGTAGATTAATTCTGTATTTATATATTGATTTGAAAGTATTCTTGCAGTTCTGAAGAAAGAGGGGAAAACAGAGTCATCAGAGAAATAATATGAAATAATCAAAACCCTTTTAATCGTGACCCTGTCTAAGGGTGAGAGAACCAACCACATAATACACAAATTTGTTGTTTGATGCGGGATAATTTGCTTGGAAAGCTGACTGAATTGATCACTGTAATCCCGGTCTTCAGCACAGGGATGAAATCATCCCGCGGTGAACGCATTTTAGCTCCAAATCATGTAAACACATACAGGTAAACGGCAAGACACCGAGATGAAAGTCATCCCGGGAGGAGATGAAAGTCATCCTGGGATGAAACGTATCTCGGGATGAAATCAATGATGCAAACAGGGCAATTGACCCCTGTTGGTGATTTTTATGACAGAAAAAGGTGTTTTGAAATTCCCAATGAAATAAGGCGAGAGAGAAATAGAACGAGAAGACGCTATTCTTTTATCTACCTGAAATCAAAGTGAAATTTGTAGAGGTTTAAGAGAGTTGTTGGGCAGACAGGAAGAGTTAACTTAAGCAGGAGGAATTAATCAACACTGTGTGATATTGAATGGATGCCGTTTGGTTTCGCTATATTTCGTGTATGTTTGAAGCTGTTGAGGAAATGTGCAAATATAAATTACGCAGGAAACAATTGAAGTGTTTTCATCATGTCATAATATTTTTCTGAAGGTCACGAAAGCTAGGATCCTATGACAACAAATTCAAGCCGTACTTGACTGAAGGGCCTAAACACGTAACAGGAAGCCGGCGTTCTCGTGCAATTTGATTGGATTGTCTCATTTGTTCTATGTTATAAAAAGTCGCGCCCTTTCTTGTTGTTACCATCCGAAGCTCTCTTTCTATGAGTTTAAGAGGCAAGCACAATTACGGTAAGTCCATGTTATTTAAGATAAAATGGTACAGAAGTAAGTGGACATGGTAAGTTAAAATAGTATTGCAACTACAAGTTAAGTTTGACGACAAAGTAATTCGTGTTCAGTTGCGACTAACCGGAATGATTTCTGTGGGTTGTTTGAAACTGTAAGCCTACAAACTCGGGAAGCTATGAAGAGATTCGATGCAAAGTAAATGTAGTCAAATACTTGAACTGTGTGATATCTGTGCAAAAGTGAGTTCCATGGAAAGAGATTATCGCTTTGTGGGGCTTCAAGTGCTCGTTGAAGCTGCTGCATAGCGGTGCTTTGCGTACATCTACTGCGATAATTCCCAATTTCTAGCTATACCATGTCAATTCAAAAGATTCAAAAGTTTACAAAACCCTGCTGCATCCTTGCCAATTGACCCAGTTTAGGTGTTGAACTACCATCCCGGCCGTTTTCTATTCACTCTTGTTAAAAAACAAGCGAAGTATTTAAGTCAGTGTGAGCTGGAACACTGGAAAGCTTTTAAACAAAATGGAAGTATAGCAAGTTGCTCTGAAGCTATAAATTCTCATATGCTTGTCGTGAGTGATAATTAATTTAATTTGAAAATAAAGCGATTCTTTTCAGTTCTGACTCGGTTGAGGCTGACGAAGAACTGTTGCACAGAACACGAGCGGCAATAGCAACTAATGGATTAAAAAATTTTTTTAAACCGCTCAATTGACAAACTAACTAAGAAAGTAGATCTCAAAAGATGGTTTAATTCTGCCTTTTTTTCTAGGGAAAAGGTAAAGCGAGAGGAATAATTTTTTTTGGGAATAGCTAACTTTATACTAGCTTTTAAAATTCCTCCAGTGAACGGAGTTACGCCTGTGGAAGGCATAGAATCTGAACAGTTTAAGTCGCTGATCATGATGTTCGTCGTTGCGTGAACTACTAGCAGCTTGTTTGAACATGGTTTACCCTAAAAAGAAACTTTAATCCGGAATACAAAAAACGCTTTTCGGTGATCAAGTGGTTTTGCCGGGGCGGAAACGGCTATTATCTGTTTGTCGCAGATTCCAGCCATGTGAATGACAGGCAATTTCCTTAACCTTGACGAGAACTTAAGTGCGTAATTGAGTACAATTCGCTTAACAACACTTGTTAAAGAGTTTGCAAACGTGGTTCTCTCTGGAATGGATAACAGGCAAATCTCATGTCGTCAATAAAATACAACTTACGTGAACTCTTCAGGTTCTTGTTTACTGTTGAGTGAAATCTGGTTGCAAACGGGAGATTTCAGTCTGTTAAACCATTTTTGTTGTTCAGAACCAAAGCGAAACGCAATTATCCAGTCACTACAGCAATACGGTACTTACCCTTGTAAACAATAAGCCAATCAGAACTCGCAACAAGTACATGTAATAGGTGCCAAGCGTGATAAAATGCTTGCGAGCAAGTCGCTATTGATTGGTTTTCCTTCTAATTGGTTAAAAAAATGATGGGAGTTTTGTGGCTAGTAACAAAGTGCAATAAAACAAAACCAACGCTAGCCAACTCCATTTATAACTTTTCAGAAGAGAGAGGCAAAGGATACGAAAAAGATCTTCACTAGTATTGACTGGGCAGTATCGCATCACAGAATAACCGCAATAAAAATAACTGGAAGGCAAAATAAATAGCTTTCTAGAGCGTTAATTTTCGTATTTCTAAGGAGCGCCCCACCATTTTATACACTAGTCAATAAAATTAACGATGTTGTCGTAAATGTATACTTCTGTCTTTGAACAAAAAAATCTGTACCTCGAAACTTATTATTCGTTGGCTAACAGAAAATTATTGACCGATTTCAAGGGAAACTAAAAGTGAACACCTCTAAGTGTCCGGCCATCATTTTATTAAGTCCTATTCGATCTTAAGGCACACAGCATATTTATATCCTTTCAAACTAATCCATACAAACTCTGTGTTCCGCTAGGAGTGGTCAAAGATAAGATGATACACAATTTTCTGACTCTGAAAGATTTTGGTAGCAAAAAAATTAAACTCTTCTAAAAACTTCTCCCAGCTAGTGCTGTGAGCAATGTATGGAAACAAATAGGGAGAATGTGTTTTCTGGCATTGCAATCAACTTAGCCTGCATGTTCAAAAGACGAGGTTTTTGCGGACTTAAAATAGCCATGCAAAAACAAATTTCCGGTCAATCAATCAATCAATCAATCAATCAATCAATCAATCAATCAATCAATCAATCAATCAATCAATCAATCAATCAAACAATCAATCAATCAATCAATCAATCAATCACAGTTTGGTGTACCGGAGAGAGGGAAATGAGTGACAACTATTCAACTTCAGTTCAGCTTAAAAAAATAACTGAAGAGAATCACCAAGAAATAAATCAAACAAGGTAGCAAATTCTTCTCGTCAGTCAAACTTTTTGTTGTTTTGTTGTTGTTTTTTTCGGTTGGATAAGATTTTCTCTTTAACTAATCTCTTGCGTCGCGTTTGGAAACCAATAAGGTGATTGACAACTGAATACGATTTCGAAACTCTTCAAAGCTCTTTCTATTGATTTTTTCAGGTGAGTTTCGGTCGTGATAACTAAATGCGCACGGTGAGAGAGTAAACTCAGTGATATAACAATACAAAACAATATACTATCAGGAAGCGCTTGTTTTTTCAGTTATCTTAAATAGGACCATTTCGGAATAGGGAAACTTAAAAGACCTCAGAATAAACGGCAGTCGTGACAACGTTTGGGAAAGAAGGAACAGAATCATTATTGCGTTTCTTTTGCTCCTGATAGCAGGACGAACGGAACGTCCCTTTGGGAGAGTGTTTGTTTTACTTGGACTACTCAAAACTGGGAAATGTATTGGTCGTACTTCACACAGGCTTAACTGCGTTCATTAGGGAAAAGCTTTGTTTGCTCGGCCAGGTAATATCGTGCATTTTTGGGGGAAAAGTTTAAGTTTAATTCGGGATTACACACAAGTCCGTTCCTTTAACGCTATGAGCACAAACTGTGATCAGCATCGTGTTTCTCCTCATCCGCCTTCAGTGCATTCTAACACATACGGGTCACGAGAATTATGGACATGATCACCAAAGATGAATTTTCTCGATATTTCAAGCAAGTTCTCCCCAATTTGTACGCAAGAAAACAAGTAAGAAGAGTTTGTATAGGTAAATGCTGGGCCTTAAAGGGTCAAGGAAATGTTTGCACTCTTTTAGGAATTTATAGGTGTTTAAAATTAATTCACATATTCATTGATTATAGCCGATTAGCCGGGTAAAATATTCCAGACACAGGCACCTTTGAAATTAGCGTATGAGGGGCACAAAGAGTACACAGAAGCGAACTTTCGGTTATAACATCATTATAAAATTAAGAAAATTGCACTATTGTCTTGTTCAATTCGCACGACTGATGACTTTCTGCGCTGATTGTCTTTTTGTTTTAGAACTCACTTCTCTGAAGATTCAAGCCACGAGGGAAGATGTTGCATTTGTTGGTTTTGTTTCTCATTCCAGGGTTATTTGTTAGTGCAGGTAACATTTTTTATCTCTTCTTCAGTCTACTTTCCCGCGAATAAGCTACATAATTAAACAATTTAACCACTACTGAACGAACTTCTTTGCATCATCATCAGAATTTCGACGAGCTTGTGAAGGTTCTCATATGACAATCAACTGCGGATCCAAAGAGATCTTTATCCAGCGCGCGACGTATGGACGAACTCAGAAAGGCGTGTGTGCGTTCCGTGGGCATGATGGTAACACGTGGTGCCATGCCGGAAGCTCACTAAGGGTAGCTAGGCATAGATGCCAAGGCCAAAGAAGCTGCATTCTGCATGCAACAAGCGCCGCTTTTGGAGACCCGTGTTTTGGCACCGAGAAATACCTGGAGGTAAGTTCAACATGGATTCCTTAACTGAGACCTGACAAAAATGTCCAGAAGAATAGGAGCCTGGGAGGGTGATGAATAATTAATACTTCCCCTTTCATGGATAGCACTTGATTAGTGCTATAAAAACATAAGCGGTGTCCCCAGACAATGCCTTGAAATCTCCTAAATAAACAGTTTTAGTTCAAATTTATTGTAATGAAAGGTATACGCTACGTAATAGACCATCTGCACTAAAGACTGACCCATTTTCCACCACTACAAAATTACCGAATGAAGAAGGGCAACCAACTGGTTGAACATTTCGACTATATTGTCTACATACAACTTTAAGATTGAAGCATATTCCAGTAAATTTACGGACGTGGTGCATGTGAGGAATTAAACAGTGTTTAGAAATAAATTATATAAAAACAAAGGAGCCTCTTCATTTGATCTAGTAATAAAGTAAAGAAATTCAATGTTAAGTACCTCATAGGAGATGATTTTCAAAAAAGAAAAGACAGAAAAGGGAAAGACCGATTGTTGTTTTCGTCTTTCTCAAACTCAGGTGACGTACAGCTGCGTGTCCAGTTCAGGACTAGATGGAAGACTGGTGCAAGTTTGTGAGGGTGGCTCCCTTTCAATCCATTGCCAAAGCAACAAAAAAATCAATATCCTAACAGCGAACTACGGTCGTTTGACTGGCGCCCATATCTGTGGAGGGCCGATACGAACCACAAACTGCGGAGCTGCAGGGGCGCTTGGCAAAGTGCGCGATGATTGTCAAGGACGTTCAGGGTGCACTTTGATTGCTAATAACGGAAAGTTTGGTGATCCTTGCTTCGGTACATCTAAATATCTGGAGGTAAGATCCTTTCAGTGAGCTTAAATTGTCGATATTCTTCTTACTTTGTGCCAACACTTTCTTTTAATGTCACTGATTTCAGAGAGTTTCTTGCTACATCAGGACAAAATCCCTAGTTGTTATACCGGGGCGTTCGTTATATGTGGTTTCGTTATGTCGGCGTTCCACTGTATATGAAACATTCTGTATATCTATTTGCTTTTCTGTACTTCAGTTACAAAATGAAAATTGGAGATTTGTTATGTTTTATGTTGAGCCTGACTGAAACAATCACGGTAAAATATTCCCCCTCCCCTCTCGCAAGGTATTAACTTGTCCCGATATTATTTCAAAATCAACAGGTTCGCTACAGATGTGAATGAAACAAGTTCTCCTGACATTCGCTGCGGAAACTGGTGCCTGGGATACGCTTCAGTAGGAACAAGAACTTGTTCAACTAGTACAGCAGAAAATGCAGCTTGCAAAGATTAAACTGTAACTTTTTGGAAAGAAGATCATTAAACTTCTTTTTGACGGGGAATAATGTCTCTAGATGTGCTTTTTGTTTGCATTTTTGTTTTGTCTTGTTTCTATTGTTTTGTTTGTTTGTTTGTTTTTGTTTTTTTGCTCTTCTTTGCTAGGAGTTTTTTTAGGGTTTTTGTTTCGTTTTGTTTGTTTGTTTTTTGTTCCTGGCTTGTTTGTTCGTTTTCTTATGGCTCCTTACTCCCTGATTCTCGGTAGGCGATTATCCCCTCTTCAAAAAAAGGTTCTAGAAACAAGTATCCTGTGGTAATTTGTTCCTTTTTATTTTGCAAAACGATGCTTGAATTTTTTCAGTCCTTGGTTGAAATTGAGCACCGTTTGAGATCATTTTTGAACCAAAGGAAACTGATTGCGCAAAAAACAATGTTTGTGAGGTCAAATAATCATTACAACAAAATGTCCTTCACAGTGTAGTAAAGTGTTTGACGAAGCCGTTTTCATCTCCTATTCGGACATAGATTTTTTAAAACCTCTTTTGTCTGAACTGAAGTGCCATGATTTTGCCTACAAGTTAGTAATAAGGCATAGATTTTTTGTCGTCTTGGCCATTATTTTAGGGATTAATTCTGAATGGGTAATGATGAATCATCTAATTGAATTAAATATTCAGGGACCGCGCGATGGGTGGGCTCAGGGGGCTTTAGCCCCCCCCCCCCCCCCCCCACTTTTTGATGCCAAAAATGAATAAATAAAAATAAATAAAATAAATAAAAATTTAAAAGTTGGAAAATTCATTAGTCAGTGATTAGTTTCAGTGTTGACCAGTACTTAGTTTCTCCCAGTTAGATGTAATTTTCATATGGACCAAACAGTAACGCAAAAGAAACGAAATACTCCGCCCAGAAAAGTTCAAATCGCCTGGCTCCCATTCGGCTTGTTTAGTTGATACTCACGTGCGCTCTAAGGAACTGATTCTTGAAGAAATGACACCGCAGAACTTTGTAGTTTCATTTGTATTTCCGCAGTTCACATCATTTTCATTTTTTGTATCTTGAAGAGTTTGAACCTGCTCGGATTCTAATTCCAATTGACTGAAGTTGACATTCTCGCTATCTTTTGGCCTCTAACTCTCGTGAACTCTCATTGACTCCCTTCTGCTCTTAAAGAGTATGAATTTTTGTCAACTCTCGTTTTTGTCTGGCCCGGCACTACGAACTGCAGTCTGTCTCCAGATAGGATTACTGGCAACAGCGTGCTTTGATCTTTGCTGAATATCAACGTAACTTCTTCAAGCTTCTCTATACGCATGTAAACTTTCTAACTAGGATAGCTGCCAAACGTTTTGCCGAATGATCTCTGTCGCTCCTAACGATGAGAAATAAGGCATTCATGCAGCAGTCAGGACATACCGACACACTGACTTTGGTGAAATATATAGCTCACGATACTCAGCTAAGCTTTCTTAGATGGCCTTATTGTGTAATATGACGACAGGTTTGTTTGTTCAAGTCTTAAGAAAAACGTTTTTGAGTTTGAGATCTTAAATGCGAATACGTCAACATTTGCACCTTGCCGGATATGACTTAAAATGTGTGTAGAGATGAAAGAACAGGCTCAGGTGCATTATTTTGGAACTATCCTGGCTGTTCCTGTTCCGGTTTAGGAATAACAGATATTTCCAGAACACTGAATCCCTAAAAGAACGCGAGTTTTTCTATTCTGATAAACCAAAACATTCCGACCGCATTCCGTTCATTTTGTAATCGTCAATAGATTACTGAGGGAAGGGAATAGTGTCCATACTGAGAAAACACACTAACTGTATACTGTCTTCTGTTCGGGATTAGACCACCAAAACGTGCCCTAAGTATCAACATTATTAATCACTGGTTAGTTCGAAGAGTTTGAGACCCTTAGTTTAGCTTTGATCCCTTACTAATGGTCTATATACTTCAATCAATTTATATTGTACATGGTCCATGTGTTTCCATGTTCCAATTTATACTGCGCGTGTTCTATATGATGGGTGTAAACTGACAACTTTTAACACACTTGGCCGCCCTAGATGCATTGTAAGTCACTAAAAAGACAAAAAAATTCACGTGAGGCTGTCACCACTCCTCCCCCCATCCCCCCCCCCCCCCACATACCCCGACCGAGTTAGCCCCCCACTTTAAAATAGGCCGTGCGGTCCCTGACATTTTTAAAATAATGAATATTTCGCCTTGGGAAATATCTGCTCTCTCCACTTAAAACGGCGTAAGCGTTTGCTAACAAACCCGCATTTGAAAAAAAGCAATTTAAGGGATTGCTCGCGTTTATCAGCTCAGTCCATAGGTTGGATCAAAAATATATTATATAGCTACATATTTGGAGTTAAAAGACTGTCATGGGATTTATTTACCGTCATTTTCTCACGGACACTCATTACCAAAGTGAGATGACAGCTGTTTAATTCTCCTTGGTTCCTTAATTATTCAATACTGCTGATCCTGATCTACACCAAGATCCGGCTTCACTTAGCTGCTGTTTGTCCAAGTGGTCCTTTTATTATTTAAGAGTTACCTGATTCAAGCTGCCTAGCTTGCGTTGCAGGCGTGAACGGGGAAGGGATACCCGGTAGGGAAGCGAGAAAGTGACAGAAAAACATAAGCATTATCTTCGTTCGTTTAGCGTCGATTCGCCAAAATTTTCATGAAAGTACACCACTTGCGATCGTATCTTGAATGGCACCCGAGGAGAGAGAGAACAAAGACCGGTGCCACAGCGGATTTAGACCCCCCCCGGGTCCATATCCGGATATGGACCCCCCACTCGCGGATTTGGACCCCCTTCAGAAACGCGATAATTTTCTTTTGAAACGGCAAGTTTTGAGAAGAAGGTCTTCAGTTTCCCGGTACGTTTTTAGACTCGAGGAATATACATCTTACTTTTGGTTTCAAGCGCGGCAGCTTTTTAATAAATTATCCTGTGCATTTCTACGTATAGCAAGGTAATCTACTGTTTACAATTACCGTGCTATAAAATCCGAAAGAAATGGTTTACTGGCGAAAGAGTAGTTTTGGTGGTTTACTTTATATGCAAATAGCCACATTTTCTGTTGAAGTTACTTAGTAGACAGAGTTTTTACAGGGGGTACCAAACCCGCGAAGGGGTTCCAAATCTGATAGCGAAAGTGGACCCACCGGGGTCCATGTCTGCTAGCGGATTTGGACCGGGGGGGGGGTCCATTTTCGCTAGCGGATTTGGACCGAGGGACACGATCGCAGAACACGAGGGAAGGGAAAAGGTAGCGAGCCCCCTACTTCCTATCGCGCTCGCCATCGCACCTTTGAATGACGTACACGATATCGACTTAGGCAAAACGATACATTTAATATATAACAACATTATATTAATCAATGTACCTATTCTCTGCGAAGTGCGTCCTACGACCCTATCATGCTGTATTGCACATATATCCGCATTTATAATTTCTACGTGAACAAGCGTTCTCAGGTCGATTTGGTTTCACGCAGGTCGCCGCTATTTGACATATACAATTTCTACAGTTTTCTCTGTACACAGTTTATCTTACATATGTTTCAAAGGCTTGTCTGGCAGCCAAATCAGTTGAGGGGCTCCAGGTAAACACATCAAAGTGACTTTTAAGCCAAAAAAAATAAACAAACAAACAAAACAAAACAAAACAAAACAACAACAACAACAATAAAAAAGACAAAAATGGGTTTTTCTTGACCAACGGTGGACATCTTGTTAAATAAACCTCAAGTTAAATAAAAGCAAACAAGGCAACAGTTTGATATGAAAGTTGTTTTTTCGGTGCGAAAAAGCAAGACTTAAAAAGAAAAACTCGAACAAGTCGCTTAGGACGTCCTTACCCACTGCCCATCAATTGCAAACCAAGAAGAATACACCACAAAGTGTGTTTATATACAACACGAAACACAAAGATACTGCCCGAGGAAGTATCAAACGAGAAAACTTTCCCGAGGAAAAAATTGCTAACTTCAATGTAGCTCAAATATGTTCTCTTGTTTGATGCTGCCCCCCAACAATTGTTGCGGAAGCCAAATTATTCTCCGAGGAGAAAAACGTGTTTTTGATTTTTTTTTCTTCAAAAGCATTTTGCTTCCACAGCAGTTGCAAGAGCACACAAACGGGAAAACATTTTGGAAAAAAGTCTCAACAGCGATGTTTTCTTCTTTGCGCAGCCTGGCCTAACTAACCAAACTCAAAGTTCGTTCTTTCCGATCTTGAACATCAAAATGTGTTGTCAAACAAATTTCCCAGTAACCACGTAGCTTAAGTCATGACGAGGTTCTAACTTTGAGTCTGTGGATGAAATCTTAAAAGTGTGACTATTCAAATAAAAGCTACTGAGTAGTACTTTCCTGTGGTGCTGTTTATTATACTGTACAAGGTGATTCTAACTTGTGTGTCTGTGGATGAAATCCTAAAGTGTTACCATTCATATGAAAGCTACTGAGCAGTACTTTCGTGTAATTCTGCTTATTATGCTGAACAACGTAGTTCAACTTAAGAGTCATTGAAAGAAATCTTACAGTGTGACGATTCAAATGAAAGCCGTTGAGCAGTACTTAACGGCTGTGGTACTGTTTGTTCTTCATCATTTTGCAAACAAAACTTAGCATCATTATCAGTTTTGAAAGTTTAAGTGTTGGCTGATAAGTTATCCTCTCAAGAAGTTTCAAGTCCGTCTTTCATCTGACTCGTCCACCAATCACGCACGTCTCCCGCAAATTCTTTCACTTCAGGAATGCTCTTCTTTCGCGGTTTGGGAACACCAAGGGCTTCCGGCAAACTTCTTCGCTTCGCTGACATCGACAGTTCATCCGGGAAGGTAACCGAACTTTTACGACCCGGAGAAGTTTTGCGATCCGATTTCTTGTTTGTTGATGGCTTGGAAAGTAGAATAGACGGCCCCTTGGAAGGCGAGGACACTGAGAAATCCTCATCTTCGCTACTATCATGCTCACGTGGGTCACGCTCTGCCTCAACGTCACGTTCCTCGTGTTCCTGCTCTTCATTGGCTGAATTTTCCACACTTTCAGCGCTCGATGCACCCGGGCTCTTGTTATCCGAGAAGTGGATACCACCAGCCAATGCAATGCCACCTTGCTCCAAATGTCGGATCCATTCCCGCTCGGCGCGCTTCCGTCGCAGATTTACGAACCAATCACGGATGGTTTGAATGGCAACTTCTTCTTCTATCTGGTATTCCAGTTCTTCTCGTTCCAGAAGCTCCTCTAGTTGCAAGCTTCGGCTGATGTCGACCGAACGGTACGCGAGTACGCCGATGACATCATGAAAAGAAACTTCACTGCCGTTTCTGAGCTTCTCAATTTCGCAACACATGTGTTTGAATAACAGTGAACCACTGTCGACTTCCAAGCGGCCTTTGAGCAAGCGAAGGACAAGCTTAGCTTGCCTTACTGTTAAGACCCCTTTACGGTATTTATCCACTAAGTTCCAAGTGAGCTGAAAGTCTCGAAGATCAGTGTTGCTAATGAGAGAGTCTTCATCGCTCGAGTAGAAGAGCGAAAAGTTCTCGATGATCACAGCGATGAAAAGGTTCAAGAAAACAAACGTAACGATGACATAAAACGACATGAAGTAAATTAGGGCAGCGGCGCTATTACCGCAATCAGTTTCCCAAAAGTTTGGAGTGGAAGCATTTTCTGTGCAGTATGGCTTAGCTAGCATACAATCGTGCATAATCTTGTTCCAGTCTTCTCCTGTTGTAATACGGAAGAGGAGAATCATAGCGTTGAAGCTTGTCTTGAAGTTGGCGTGACGGTTCAAGGCTTCTCCGTATTTCACCGTGCCGAACAGGATGACACCGGCTAACGAGTAGCTTATCATCACAAGGATGAGAACCGCAATAATGAAGAAACTTTTAACAAGCGACATCACGACTGTCAACATTAACATTTTGAGAGTGTCATGTTTGCCTGAGAGCGTTAGAAAGCGGAATAAGATAATCACCATTCCAAACACCGTAGTTCCTGTGTAAGGAGCGCCAGTTCCCTTCAGTGAGAAATTCAGAGTTACCCAGAGTACTCCAAGACTCGTCAACAACAAGTCAAACCGGTTTCGCCTGCTTTGCCAGTATCCTTGGAACGTGAATGCGATGACTTTGAGTAGCAGATCGACAACAAAAAGCAGCGAGCACGCAGCCGCGGTACTTGTCAGTCCGTCACGCAATCGTAGGTTGTCCTCTGAAGTCCAATGGACGACCGTGAGCGTCACGCAATCCACTACCACCAGAAAAATAATGATGCGTTTGTAGATTAATGATTGCGTTGCATCGAAGAGTAAAGTACGGATTCCTTCTTTATCTGGTCTGCGTGCAAGATGGAGGGGCTGCGCAAGTCGAAGACGTTTCTTTAAGTCTTGCCAACGACGCTGATCTACCGTGAGTAACGCAATGCCCTTCTTCTCATTGAAGTTCATGACAATCACGCCCACAAACAAAGTCAGTCCGATCATACTTCCAATAAGCACGTAGATATGGACATATAGACTGTACTCGGGTGCAACAACTGCCTGAATCACATCTCTGACTTCCAGCCAACCCTCCAAAGAGAGAACTTCAAACAAGGCTAGAAATGCGTGCAACACGTTATCAAAGTCGAAATTTCTTGGGTTTTTCCACACTCGGGGAACGGTAATTTTTGAGGAGCCAGGTAGGTCGCGCAACTCCCGCGGCGTTGCGATGTCGATCTGGAATGTTCCTTTGCATAGCGCTTTTTCCTTGATTCGTTGATCATTGCAACTTCCAAACTTGCCAGAGAACACTTGGACACCATAGCTGGCAAAAATGAACATGAGCATGAACTGCAAAGCGCTCACTTTGAGGATTTCTTTGTAGCCCCCAACAAGATCTAGGATCACTTTTTGCATCTTGGGCACCAATGTGACGAAGCGCAGGGGGCGAAGGCACCTTAATACCATCAACACCTGAGCCCCCGAGCGGGCAGGTATGGGATGTGGTTGCCAGGCAACGTAGGCGAGGGCGACGAAGTATATGAAAACGTCTAGTACACCCCCGAAGTTCTGGATTACGGCATTCGGCGTGAAAATTAAGCCGTTCGCCAGAATGCGCACACCAAGTTCTATGCTCATTGCGACAAAGAAGATGTATTCGATGACCTCAGTAGAAGTCCTGACAAATGTACGCTGTGTCGGAGTCTCGAACATCATAGCTATACAGGAGATCAGCGTGACAGTAATCATAATCCATTCCATGTACGTCTGTGAAGCAAGACACTTGTGGAGACGTTCCATGGTGACTATGTTATTGCGTGACGCGCGTTCTCTGTGGCCCGGTGGAATTGCGTAACGCGCGTTCACCATGCTCTGAAGAAATCTTCTCAGCCACGAGTCACGCTGTAGCGAGAAAAGTGGTTGGTCGAAGAATGGGTGATTTTCGCGTAGCTTCTCTTCTTGCGCTTTTCTTTTTCTCTGAGCTTCTTCTCGTCTAACACGCACCCACTGGATGTCAAAATCTTTGCCAATGTTACTGTCATCTTGAGTTATCTGAGAGTGAAGACCCGTGGCTTGACTTGCAATCCGCATTACTTGTTTCACGCCCCCCTGAGTTGCTGGTTTCGGTGATTGCGGCTGGCGACTTCGGAAACGTCTCGAGGCTGATCGGAAATCCGAAGGGGCGGCGGCCGCTGCCTGCTTGTTTCCGCTGACGGCACTTCTCGGGGTAATTTCCGTCGGAGAGAGCAGCGCGTAGGTCCTCCGACGATTAGAGTCGTTGATCAGCGCAGTAATGCTCGACTGCTTTCGGACGAACTTTGAAAGCTTATCCACTTCGGATATTGTTGAATTTAAGAGCTTCATTGGAATTGCAGCTCGCCTTCTTCTTAATTTCTCACCTTCGCCGACGTGAAGTCTCGGATCGTCACCCAACGGGACTTCCAAACTCGAGCTGTCGATAAACTTCCTCATGAAACTGTCTCGAATCTTCGGCGTAAAGAAATCCGAAGTTGTTTTGATCCGACTCATCTTGACCAATCGTGGGTCGTCGCGGAAACGCTCGAAGACACGAAGTCGCATCGGGAGTGCATCGGTGGAATCTCGGGATTCTTCCCCCATTTTCTTCTGTTTCATAATTTTGACTTCTTCATCGAGTTCTAAATTGTCCAGGATGACTGCTACAAAGACACTCATAATGATGAGTGAAGAGAATAAATGAACAGCTAAGATGATCATCCCAACAAGGGTTGCCAGAAAGGGGTTGTTAGCTTTGTGGATTAGTTCATCCAAAACTTCAACCCATCCTTCTTGTGTTATAATCTGGAACATGGATTGTACTGATTTCATGAAGGTACCAAAGTTTTTCGGGTCCAGAGTCAGAAAGAACTGCATGCTTATCACCGATGAAACCATCACGAAAAACAGCGTAAACATAATCGCACTGCCAAGTTTCTTTCCAGTACCGAAGATTTTCTCGCAGAATTCTTGCAGTGTTGGAATTGCCCCGACAAGACGGACTACTCTCATCACGTTAAAAACTGCCAAGAAAACTGCTGTCTCGGAGATCAGAATTGGCAACGCAAAAACCGTGCTTCCAACAGCTAGGACAAATTCTGTGACGTGCATTCTGCTTACAAGGTAAGGGCGAAATCCCACGCAGGAAATTTTGAGCAGAACTTCTACGTCAAATATTATGGTGAAGCCAAACTGGGCGTATCTACGCAAGGAGTAGGGGAGGCCAGCCTGCATTAAGGCGTCCAGTAAAACGAAGGACCACATTGTGTACTTGAAGTAAACTGAGTGGACAATTTGCCGAACACGAAAGGGTGCGTGGCCTTTGACAGCTTCGTGATCGACTGAGACTAAATGCCATCCCGTTCCCCCATCTTTGATGACTTGAGATGCGAGCCGAGCCGAAGTACGCTTCGAGGATTTCCGACTGTACATGTAGAGACTCCGAATATCGGCGAAGGTTTCCGAGACGACGGCGATGAATACGTTCTTTACGAGCCAAGCCACGAAGAAAATGAGCAACACAAAGTAAACAATAACAAGAACATGCGATCTGAAATCCATCATGCGATACATTACAAGAACCCAGCCTTCTTGAGTAGAGCTTTCGTAGACTGTTAAAATACTGAGAAGAAAATCTCCGAAGTAGTCTTTATCTGCCGCACTTCCCTGCTTTTGGAAATCAACGTGAACACAATTGAAACCCTTCGGACAGAAGTATCCAGTTTCGCCGCTAACGTTGTTGCATCTGTGATCAGTCAATAGTAGATCGCTGTAGCTAATGTTATTCAAATCAGCGCCGTTTTTAACGCAATAAAAGTTTTTGCGCCCGAATAACTGAACGCCGATAATCGAGCCAAACGCCATGAAATACAACAAGAATAAAGTTACAGCCCAGATTTGACGTTTACAACGCCGGGCGACCGACTTGGGTAAGCTTATTGTGATAAGGACGTTGAAGAATCGTATAATTATAAGTGCTCTAGGAGCTCTTGGGATGGAAAACCCAACGTAATTATGTCTATTGTCCTCCGAAGAATCGTAGATGTAAGCGCCAGAAATTTCGACGAGTTGCAACAAAATGGATAAGAATATAAGAAACAGCATACTCGCATTGAAAATACACTGCGGTCGCTTGAGGTAGCTCTTCTGTTTTCTCCATAGACCCCACATGTTAACTTGAGCAATCATTTCAGTGGTGAAAACAACGGCGACAACAATGTCAAGAACTAGAGTAATATATTTTAGCGCATGCGACGATTTAAAAGTCTCTGGTGAATTCATCGCGGTGGAAATCAAACTGACCACGGCACAGACTTGAACAAGTCGCTGAAACCACCACGTTTTCACCCACCATGTTCGCGAAATGTCCTCGTTTTCTTCATCGTCCGATCCCACAGATTCTGCATAAGCCGCTTGGCGAAGCGGCCATAAGGTTGTGGAAGAAGAATGATGGTCTGATTCAATAACAACCGACTGTCCTCTTGCCTCCATTTTGTATAGGTGTAATAAACTTTATAGCGGAAATACAATATGCATGTTAGTCCCAAGGGGTCCTTATTTATACGGACGGGAAATTCCGAGCATAGCCGGCATTTGACGAAGGCGTACGGAATTCTCCGAGTGGTTAGCGAGACGAATTATCGTTAACCGACACTTGCAATTCAACCACTAGAATTAATCTGTGGTCGGAAAAGCATTAGTCATGAAACATTTCCCATTAAATTCGCACCTGCTTTTGTCCATCAGCTGTTCCTGAAATGCAAATAATCGTCCTGTCAGGCAAACGAAAGCCACTAATAGAGACGACCAAATATCGATTAATTGTTGTTTTGTTACAGTTGCACCACCTCGAGGTGTTATTTGCTCAGCCAGTTAGTTTTATACGCTTCGGACGTTTTATTTAGCTGCATTTTCTGCTGTTCTGGAGTCAAGAATACGGTATCTATTGCCAGTATTATTTCTGGAGTGAAAATGTTGAATTCTAGATCAAAATTTGTTGCTCGTCTACTGACAACAAAGTTTGCTCTGCGACCCATCGTTGCAGCATCTCTTCGCTCGTATGTGACTGGTCCTTACAGCACAGGCGACCGAAGCAAGTTTCTTTTTACTTCGGAGTCCGTTTGCCCAGGACATACAGACAAAATGTGTGATCAGATCTCCGATGCGATTTTAGACGCACATTTAGAGCAAGATCCCCATGCAAAAGTGGCTTGCGAGGCTGCAAGTAAAACTGGAATGATCATGGCGTTTGGCGAGATCACTTCTTCAGCGAGGGTAGATTATCAAGGCGTTATACGAAAAACCGTTAAAGAAATCGGCTATGATGATTCCTCGAAAGGCTTTGATTACAAAACATGCAGCGTTTTGCTGTCGATTGAGGAGCAAGTTTCTGAGATAGCTAAGTCGGTTTACTTGGACAAGAAAGAGCTGGAGATTGGAGCAGGGGATCAGGGGCTCATGTTTGGCTATGCTACAGATGAGACTGAAGAGCTGATGCCCTTAACAACGGTGCTGTCACACAGACTGACTCAAAGGCTAACAGAGTGTAGAGTAGATGGAACTTTGCCATGGTTACGACCTGATGGCAAAACCCAGGTGACTGTAGAGTACAATCTGAAAGATGGCGCTTGCATACCTCAGAGGGTTCACACTATCTTGATCTCCAGCCAACACGCTGAGGGAATATCAGTGGAGGAAATACGACACCATTTCAAAGAGACTGTCATAAAAAGTGCTATCCCTGAAAAATACCTTGATGAACAAACGGTTTATCATCTGTTACCTTCGGGACAATTTGTTTTTGGTGGCCCCATGGGAGATGCGGGCCTAACTGGTCGCAAAATTATCGTAGACACCTATGGGGGGTGGGGTGCACATGGGGGTGGGGCCTTTTCAGGTAAAGATGCGACAAAAGTGGATCGGTCAGCAAGTTACGCTTGCAGGTGGATTGCCAAGTCACTGGTTGCAGCAGG
Source organism: Siderastrea radians (assembly GCA_964017195.1). Taxonomy (NCBI): domain Eukaryota; kingdom Metazoa; phylum Cnidaria; class Anthozoa; order Scleractinia; family Rhizangiidae; genus Siderastrea; species Siderastrea radians. The sequence goes on along the minus strand of OZ024896.1, from coordinate 31,493,394 downwards.
TCTTTGTAGGCGTGCTTTAGTGCAAGTAGCTTATGCCATAGGTATTGCTGATCCGTTGTCCGTTTCAGTTTTCAGCTATGGGAGCAGTGAAATGTCTGATGAAGAGCTTTTGAGGATCATTAAGAAGAATTTTGATCTCAGACCAGGAGCAATCATAAGAGATCTAGACTTGCGTAAACCCATTTTCAAGGCTACTAGTGTCTTTGGTCATTTTAAGCCTGGCTTTCCATGGGAAGTGCCAAAGAAATTAGAGTTTTGATTTCCATAATACACTTTGTTTGCCCCCCAAATTTTGCAGGAACTATTGTTTTCAATGTCTCTTGGGAACATAAAATTAAAAACAGTAGTTTCTGCAAAATTTTTTTGGGGGGTGGGGACAATGTGTATTATGGAAATATGGAAGTGGTCAATAGGCCTTCACCTCTTACTGTAGTTTAATGTGGTGATGAGACACATTCCATTGGGCAAGTCATAAAAAGGTATTTATACACTCATAAAAAGAAAATTAATTATTTTTTCACTGAAAGGTGTATTTACTAGAAAGAAAATGTTGAAGGAGGGAGACTGATCAGAAATCATGGCATTGGAAAAGTGTGTCTGCAAAATTCTCTTGTAAAAGGGATCTGGAAGGAAACATAGGGATGTAGTACAAGTAGAAGGATTTGCATGCTCCTCTAAGCCTGTGAATAGTGTTCCTGAGATGTTATCTAGGCAGATTCACGTTGTATTGAAGGCATTTGAGTAATTTAATGACTAATTGCACCTTTGCAAAGAAAAAAAGTTTTAATAGATACATTGTTAAAACATCTTGAAAAAGTAAAACATTGTTCATTATTTTATGGTACAGACCATAGTTTTACTATAAAATTCAAGGTGATTTCTGTATGCTTAGTTTGACCTTTTTCATGCTACATACAATGTAAATATTATTGTTACTAACAAATTGTGCATGTCAATTGAATGTTGTTCCAGATTTTGGAAATCACGTCCACGTATCAAATATGCAAATTATGTATTTGCATTTTTGTATCATGTTTTTACGTAATTGACTGTTTCTTTATAGGAACAAATGTTATGAAGACTTCAGAGAAACTGTAAATGTGAGCAGTTGTAAATTATTCACTTTGTCAATAAACGATTATGAAGTAAAACTCATACTGGTTTCCATGAAAGAATGATTCTATTTTTAGAGATCTAGCTAGGGACGGACATAGTGAGAAAAAGTTGAAAAGTGCAAAAGAATCATTTTTACTCTCCCTTACCCGATTTGTTTTGCTTTTTGGTAGGCAATTCCACCATCCTGCTCCCCAGAATGCACTAGCCAGATGTGGCAGGGGGAGTAGGGACAGTAAAAGAAAGGAATCACTTTCAGTTCAAAGAAGTTGGGAGGGGGTGGAGAGTACTCAAGCACACACACAAAATATTATTTGTTGGGTGGTTGGTAGTACCATCTGTCTTGTGTTGAATTGCAACGAATTGAGCACAAGATGTGACTGCACGTTGGCATTTCTAAATCCCGCACCCTCCCCTCCCCAACTGTCGCTCTATGGATTTGTCAACTTCATTTCCGGCCAGCAGACAAACCGGTCACGCATGCTCAATTGCGTGATGCTGTGACTTAGCAATGACGGAAAAGGTGAAGTCATCACAAATTCTGTTTCCTAAGGCCACGAAGTAGCATAATGCCTTCCTGTTTTTCCAGAAACAACCGTTTATAATGGAACAAGGGAGTCCCTTGGAGTTTTGCCGACGCAATTAGAAAGAAAAATGAACAAAACTTATCAGTTTTGTCGCTCTAACCTCGGGCATTCTTATCGAAGTGTCCGCATATTTTCCATAGAAGTTCTCCGCAGATTTTTTGCAGAGTAACAAAACCGCTCGGATTTGCCTATATCGACGAAGGAAGAAGGAGCTTCAGGGAGGGAAACGCTGTCAAAATGCTACATGTTTTCCATGTGGACTTGGGGACAATATACACGTTTGAAATGGAACTTGCGATGGAAAGGTAAGAAAACCCTGAATAGACATTGTACGGCTTGTACAAAAACAACGTCATTGGACAGTTTGGCTGTGTTTTAGCTAAGCTAGCTCCAAAACAATAACTACTGCTTCTTTGGTTTGTCTGTTGCAGTCATAGGCTTGTTAGAATGAGTTCGTTAAATGTTGGATAACTAATATTTCAATATAAATGGGGCTAAGTGCCGTGAATTAATACTTAACTTCAATTAGGTTTAGATCATAAATACTCAGTAAAACTGAATGAGCTCAGTAAAGTAATACAGAAAAAGAGAATATCCACCACTTTCACCAAGTTTGATCACAACTGTCTTAAAGTATTTCTGTGACAAAAACATTTTCATTTCTGAAAACAAATTGTGTGCGATGGACTTTCAAGCATGAATGACTGCACTAACCACCATGATATCTAGACCACTGCACCTCCTCACACTTTAGAAAGACTTAGCATTTTCGCTTGCTGGTTTAACAGCATTCAAGTGCTAATGAGTACGGTAGCCTCTGTGACCGGGATCCCTGAGGATAAACAAGTACTCTTGATATCCAATGGTGAAGCGCTTGATCCATCAGAGAGGGTATGCAGCTACAGTAGTGCTGGAACTGTAAGTAATCATTGCTTGAATATTCTACACATAGAGAACAACGTTTCATTAGCCAAATAAAACCTTTGGTCAGTAATGATACAATTACGTTACCTCCTTACAGGAGGTTTTTCCCAGGCCTCATAATTATTAATAACAATATTACATTCCCCTGGCAATTACAATTCAGGAGCTGCCTTTGCACTCTCTTAAGAATGCCTGACTCCTCCTGAATCTGTGGTCCTCCGACACCATATTGAACTGTTTGGAAGTTAGAAATTCTGGGTTATGTGGAGGGAGAAAAACAGCAGTAAACTGAACCCACATGTAACACTGAGTCCAGGATTCAATCCTGAGACACACTGTTGGGAGGAAAATGGTTTTAAAACTGTGTCAACTTGACTGTTGGTCAGACAAAATGTTAAGAGGACACTTGGGCACCAGAATTGAAAAAAATGCATTAAAACTGTGTAGCGCATATAAATTGAGAAATTCTTGATCTAAATTTGTGTAGCGCATGTGCACCAGAAGGAGAAAATGTTGGAAAAATCTTCAGATGTTTCGAGATAATAACAGCATTCAATTCAATCAGCAATTCTCACTGATGTAGAGACAGCAGTCTCGGAAACGTCTGAGGATTTTTCCAACATTTTCTCCTTCTGCCGCACAGACACTACACAAATTTACTGCCAGAATTGACTGATGATGGATAAAGATACAACTAGTGCAGCAGCTCAGAACTAACGGCACTCGAACTGATTACCACAGCATGAAGCAACTAGGTACACAATTTACTACTGTGCCTTGGGTGGGGTGCTAGTTCATCACAGGATTGCTTTAACATTTTGTCAGAGATATGAGAGTTAAGACCCCAGTATAATAAATTATTAACAATAATTTATTCACTGAAGTGGAGGTAAATATTTACGGTCATCTACCACTCTTCACCGAGACTGAGGTGAATAATTTGTTTTAGTATATACCAAAACAGTGGATAGCCGGAACCGCATAGTTCCTTTTTTCTGAGAAAAGAGGCAAAACTTGTGCACAAAATCCAGAAAAATACTGGGAGGTGAATAGCAAATGCTATCCCGAGTTTGAGTAGCCAATCACAGCATGCAAACAACACTATCCACTGGTCTGGTATACACTAACAAACGATATTCTTCAGGCCAGTTGTAGTAAAATGTTTCATAAAGAACTCTGATATAACGAGCCCCCATTATAACGAACACATTTCCCCAGTCCTTTGGTATTATGTTATACTGGGGTTCCACTGTATTAGGAAAATTGTTTTGCAAGGCCAAAAGTTTTTCAATTGTTTACAAGTAAACATTTTCTCAACTTTTGTTTCTATATTAGGATACCAACCCTATCTTTCTGTTCAGTAAATCCACCATTGAATCGTCCATACCACCGTCACCCAGCCTCAACTTAGGATCTGGTGAGTCAGCTAATAGCAGTGAAGTGCAATTTATTGTTTTAAATTTGTATTCTTGGGTTATTACATCAAGGTGAGCATTTTTAGTTGCAACTTAGCCATGGATTTATACCCTTTCACTCCCAGAGTCAGTTATGGAGATGTTGTACTGTAGGTGAAAATGAATTTCTGGTCAAAATGATTTCAAAGCAGTTTGATTTGTTTTTTCTTTGTTTGGGAGTCATTATCATCAAACTGAAACAAAGGAAAGTACAAATCAAACTGGTTTGAAATCGTTTTGACCTGAAATTTATTTAAAACTACAACAGGGACATCAAGGTGATTCTAACTTCGGAGTCTGTGGATGAAATCCTATGGTGTGACCATTCAAATGAAAGCTACTGAGCAGTACTTTCCTGTGGTGCTGTTTATTATGCTGCACAAGGTGGTTATAACTTTTGAGTCTGTGGATGAAATCCTATGGTGTGACCATTCAAATGAAAGCTAACGAGCAGTACTTTCCCATAGTACTATTTATATTGAAGTATTTTACAAAATGAAATTTAGGATCCGTCTTGAATTTTGATTTTAGGTGCTCTTGGGAGTGAAAGGGTTAAAAGCAGGTAGAGTTGAGTTGTTAATGTTGATGTAATCATAACATTAAAATTTAGATTGAAGTGGTGTGTTTCTCATAGCCCGCCAATACTTTTTTAGTCTTTTAATATAAGTTTATTTATTTATTTCCTTTTTGTTTTCTTTTACAGAAGCAAATTTGAAGGAGCAAGTTGAAAAGTCCTTTAATCTGCCGCCTACATATGAAACAGTTGTATCTAGGGCTCAACTAGCATCTGTGAGTCTTTGCAGTTTGTTTTGTCAGTCACATGAAAAAATGATGACAATTAATCATCTTACAATCCCCATCATGTGTTCACCATAATGACTCTTTTGCTCAATTTTTAGGACTTCCATTTGCTTGCAATAGAAATTGCAGAGAGCTGTGAAAACCTTGTTTACGAACAAAAGCTCCAGCAAAAGGGGTGGGCAGCAGTTGTGGCGAACTTGGAGAGTATTGCAAGGTATCAATAAACAGTTGGTAGATGTTTTGTCAAATTCGCTTTCTTTTTCCACATAACAGTAGTTTCAACTTAGTTAATTGAATGATGAATGACATTACCATTTTTCTCCTTAATGCTGAATCAGTGAATTTAGAGCAAGATCAAGTAGTGTCCATCAGATCTACTCGGAGTTTCTTGATTCACGGACAAGATACGTAGAGCTCCTAGACAGGTGATACTCTTTCAAATCCTTTTATATCCATATGTACTTAATTTTGCAAAGTTCCAATTGATGTAGTGAAGACCAGTCAGACTTTGTACACCATTCAATCGACATGTGATTTTTTACGTCAACTGCAAAAAACTTACATTGGCTGATGAAGAAATTTGAGCTAGTTTTCAGATTCTAGAAAACATCCACAATAACTCTTTAATATGGGACACTTCTCTGGCAGATAAAATGTGCAAACGGAAGGTGATAATAAGAAAAGTAGTTTGCCACCAAACTGAAATAGACAATCTCATGTTTGTGGTGGTTTGTTGCTTGAAAGCACACCTTTGCTACCTTGGTGGATTTTGCCAGTTTGCAATCCTTTGTTGTGTGAAGGTTCATGGATTGACCAGATTCCCATCTGGTATACTGGTAATTTCATGGCAAGTAGATTTTGAAGTTGAGCAACTGACTTATTCCATATTCATTTGATCGATGGGTAAAGAACCCAGTGGACCATCTGTCAACTTGTAGTGCAAGTCTCACAAGCGGATCCCGGGGGGTGGATTGGGTGGCCAGTCACCCCCCTTTTTGGGGCCATTTAAGCTTGAAATTAAGAAAATGAACAAAACTATCACTGAGGCGATTTTGTCTCAGATTGTTCTGATATGGTTCTGTAAGGTCAGCCTCCCCCCTTCAATAATCCTGGATCTGCCACTGAAGTTTACCAAGTCGAATTCTGTAATTTACCAAATTATATGTATATCAAATATCCAAGACAGAGATATCACACATCACACAACAAGAATAGAGTTAAAAAAACACTATTTACAAGGCTGAAAAACGGTTTAAAAGGAAAACCAAACGTTTTCGACTAATTAAGTCATCTTCAGCTTGAAGATGACTTAATTAGTTGTTTTTTGCCTCCAGGTGTGTTTAAGGTTTATTTCTAAAACAAAGTTTCATGTTACCAAATTGGATGTCATTAACAAAATGTGTACATGTAAGTTGATATTCTAATTTATTTATAGCTCTTTGATTAATTATTTTCTTTCAGATTCAAACAGATGTTGCCGTTGTTAGCCAGGGTACCTATTCTACCATGTCTAATAACAAGACAACTATCCAAGGAGAGGCTGCAGGATAGGGCCAGTCTGCTGGACTGGATCAGTGCACAGGTGAGATGGTCCAAAAGAAAGAGGGGTCAAAAAATATTTTATGTGGGATGGAGCTTTCATTTCCAGATCCTATACGTAAGCTCGGTTCATAACACATGGCTCTAGGTTCTGGGTCAACTAATGCTTGTTGCAGTGCTGTTTCTTGTGCTGTACAAGGTGGTTCTAACTTTTGAGTGAGTGGATGAAATCGTGAAGAGTGACCACATTTAAATGAAAGTAATGAGAAGTACTTGTTCTGTTGTGCTGTTTATTATGCTGTACAGGTGGCTCCAACTTTTGCGTGGGTGGATGAATCCTGAAGTGTGACCATATTTAAATGAAAGCAATAATGAGAAGTACTTGCCCCGTGGAGCTGTTTATTATGCTACATACAAGGTGGTTTCAAGTTTTGAGTCTGAGGATAAAATCCTATAGTGTGATGATTCAAAGGAAAGCTACCGAGCAGTACTTTCCTGTGGTGCTCTTTACTGTGCTGTACCAGGTGGATTTAGCATTTGAGTTTGTGGACAAAATCATTACTTGAAACCATTCAAATGAAATATCTTTAGCAGGGCTTTCTTTTAGTGTTTTTGTTATTACAGAAAAATAAAAAAAATATTGCTATTTAATTAATATTTTTACAGGACAGTAAGAACAGTCTTCAAGATATGGTTAAACAATGTATAGAGGCAGTTGAGCAGGTATTGTAGATACATGTACCTTGTTTATTGTTTTGCAACAAAATAATTCAGAGGAGTTAGTATTCAAAGTACTTTATTTCATGATTAACTAATTTTTCAGTTTGATGAATCGCACTTGACTGAGATCACAGAGGAAGTAAATCAAGTTTTAGGTAAGAAACTCTTAAAGTGTGATTGTGCTACTCCTCTTTACCTTCATCCTTTCTGGATAAAAACTAGTCAATACTAAGTAACCATTTTTGTCTTTGTGAATTATGTTATGTTCAACAAACTAAAAGGTGTTGACATTTCTCTTCTTGTCTTCAACTCGATATGTCACTCATTCGTTATACTTGCTGATGACAAATTTATGCTCCTGTCTCATATCACCCCATGACAGAGTCTCTTGATAACACAAACATGAAAGAGATCAAAGGATTGGACGAAAGACTGGCAGGACTACAGCAACTCCTTCAGAATGTACAGACCTTGACACAGTCTCAAGCTGACATGTCTCAAGGTTTTCAACAGAACCAGTCTCGAGCTCAAAACATTGGCGACCCTTCTGTTCTTCCTGATCTGTGTGCTAGTCATCAAAAACAGCTCATGATGTTGACGAAGAATCACTCCCATTTGAGGTATGTTCTCTTGATTTTTAGACTGCCAAGAGTAGGAACATGCAAAAGTAAAGTTTTACTAGTCTTGGGTCACAGTTGGAGTTTAACACTGACAGTTTCTGTAGCCTGAAACAAATAAGAGTTTTTGACAGTACTGAACCTTACAAACAACCTATTGATGGCAACAAGAAGACAGACAAACGACAGACAAACTTACTAATTTTACTAACAATAAACCAACAGAAATTTAACTAACAAAAGATGGATTGAAATGCACCAATCATGTTTTGTGGTCTTCATAGCCGGTAACATCATGGCTTAACTGACAGACGACCATTAACACTGTGAGTTCATCGACCAATCAGGACAACGACCAGAGACTTATAACATTTACTGACGATTCACAATTCACTTGACTCTGATGATGACTTCCACTCAGGTTGTTGAAACATCAGTCAATGTCATCACAAACAGTCCTTCTCAAGACTACACTCACCCGGATCATCATGCTTTATTGACTTATGACATGAATCCTGGATTCAAACCATTTACAGTAGTACTGAATAACACTCAGTTTGGTCAGTGGTACTAAATGCATGCTTTTTTAACCCTTTTAGCCCCAATGGTGATCAGTATCAAATTTCTCCTCATCATGTCAGTGCATTATAAAGCATACTGTTGATGAGTATTAGGGAAATGATCACCAAAGATAAACTTTCTTAATGTATAAACAAGTTCTCCCAACTGATACTCAACAAAGTGTGTGGAGACCAGTAACGAGAATAATAGACCATTTTCATTATGACATCACACACGCAAAGGTTTCTGGTAGTTGTAGTAAAGATCGCACCCAGGGTCGCTCAATCGCGGGAAAATTCAAAATAATCCACAAAAACACATGCAATGCAGTGGTGGCCGAGTTGGTCGATCACATCACGTCTATAATGTGCATAATTGAGAGGAACTCGAGTGACATAAGCGACAAACCTGCTTTTTACCCCACCAGGACACATCAAGAGACAACAATGTAAAAGTAAGGAAGCTTTATTTTGCAAGATTTTCGATTTTTTTTCCAATCGTTTCGCACTCGGTGCGTTACAAAAACTTTTTTAGCGGATGTACGCTCGATTTTCAGGCCGGTAATTTTACATGCATCCTTAGGATGAAGTCGTTTGAAGACAATTCTTTTAAAAGCTTTTTGCTACAAGGAAAAGACCTGAAATACTCGACGGCAGTTATAGAAGAAATTGGAGAGTTGGAGCAAAGAAATCCTTGTTCGAGAACAGACTGTATTGTCAGTGTCGTTTTTATTTCCAAGGACAACGATCGATTTTAAGTATTTCTTCCACTTCAACCGTTGCTACATTACATATTTGACTGTGGATTGACTTCGTAAGAATTTTTTAACTGAGTGAATCCACATTTACAATAGCTTTCTTGAAATGTTTAGAAAACTTGCAGAAATTTGGTACAAAACAGTGTCAAGTTAAGCGGAATTGTACTCGAGACATTTTGCTTTCCCAGGCCGACAGCAAGTGCTATTCTGAATATTTTTTTTCACACCTGAAAGTTTGTTTTCCCTTTTTCTCTGTTTGTGTTTTCATAGAATTTCGCATTAAAATGAAAATAAGCGATCTGATATTGCAGTTGCATTTATTACAGTTAATCTTGGCGAGAAAATGTTGAGCGTATAAACTTTCAAGATTTTGTCTTTGTAGGTTTTGTTTCTTAAGCTTATGTCTCATTTCGCAAAATGGTGAAAATAATTCAAAAAATAGTAATAGAAACTATTCTAGACTGAGTTAGTGTTGTTTCTCAAGCCAGTTTGCTCTCCTTTGGTACTGCACATTGGGTTGTTTTGAACGCAAAAAATCGTTCGGCCGTCTTCGTGCGAATAACATTGCTTGCTTATTTAGTTGACGGAATATTTCAATCACCTTTACATGTTTTGCGTTAACTTGTAGTAGTGAATGGTATTTCTCTTCCATTTCAATGACTTAAACTTAGAACTGCCGATTCACTCAAAGTGAACTATTGTTAAAATGTATTTGCTTTGTTTTATTTTTATTAAATCCCAGAGCGAGTCGCTCAAAGCATTTCACTGGGTTCCTCGTTTTGTTTTGCACTATGCTAAATATAAAATTTTTATTGCTTCGATCTCCATCTGGTTCTGTTATTTAAAAACTGTTCTAATTGTTCTGTATCTCCTATCTCAAAAACTGCCTCCTCCCCTTCGATTCTTTTTCTCATGAGGGAAATTATATTGGCACATTGTTAAGACACGTTTTCCCGCTACACACTCGGTATCCAGAATTTGGGAAAAACAGTTTTCCGTTGAAATTGCAATTCCTCGTTTATCGAAAAAAAAAACATAAAAAAACTCCACGCTGAATTTTCTTTGAATTTGTATAGCAATCGAACACATAACTTTGTAAAACACCTGGTAGCTTTCCTTGGCCGACATGGCGCTTCTGCTGATTTTTCGACACTTTCCCGCGATCGCGCGACACTGGGCGCGATCTTTACTACAACTACCAGAAGCCTTAGCGCGTGTGACGTCATAATGAAAATGGTCTATTGGCATTGCCACTGGACTTTAACTTAATTTGTATTTTTGTTTTAAAGTTTTGCTGAACAGTTTTGCTGTTTTAATACTAGGGATATACGAAAACGATGTGCAAAAGCCAAGGATGAGTTGTCTGCTAATCTACACACCAGATTAAGGTAACATATTTGGGTTGATCATTCCCAGGTTTGCGCAAAAAAAGGGATCAAGGGTTTTGCTCTAACAGTGGTGCAGTACACCCAAGGAACTGAACATGGGTGTCTAATTATTTTTTTGGTTGGAGTCCCATCTTCAGAGCTTTGAACTGTTAGGAATTTTTCTTGCACATCACCTTGCCAACTTTTTGTTTTACAATAAAATATTGTATTCATTTGTTTTTTTTCTGCCAACATTCTTGGACAAAACAGTTTGCTCTGTGGATAATTTTTATATTATTTTATTTATTTATTTATTTATTGTTAATATGTTATTTTATTTTTAATATGTTAATGTGAGTAGCTTACTAATGTGAGGGCCTCAATTTTGTCGTAACTTCTATTCTATTCTATTCTATTCTTTTTTTCAGAATGAGTTGACCATGAAAATCACTTACAACAACAATTCTTTCCACTCTCCCCCTTATTGATGTTGCTTTGCTGCCAAAAAAGCCTGATGATTCATCAGTCCTGTCAGACAACATTGAGTGCAGGGACGGGGGGACGGGAAAGCATATCTGAGATCTTTTCAGTGTTTCCATGCGGGGAAATGTACTAGAAATATGTGTACTAATAGCGTTTATCTGAGCTAGTTCTGTTTAATATCAATACAAAAGCCCTTCCTAATGAGCTTTGCATTCTTGTCTCCTCCTGCTCCTTTTCCTCTGTCTCCTTCGTCTTTTCATTATGCTCCACAATTCTCAGGCTGTTTGGATTGTTCTAAACAGCAAAAATGTCTGTGGTACAATTTGCCCCCTCAAGAACATCTGTAATGTTTGTTACAGAAGCGGCTATCTTTATAAAACTCTTTTTAACCTACCACAGTGAGAAATAAGGAGGAAAATGTAGAAGAGCGTTTACATGGTACTCACCAGTCTGTTTATATTCCATTTGGCCTTTGCAGATGGATAATGTATGTGGAGAAGAAAATATGTGACTGTGATGGCACTATCATCATGTACCATGAGAATATCAGAAGAATAAAAAGGAGGTAATCTCAGTCAAGCCTGTATTTAGCTGTCATCCTCCATTTTGCAGACAGTTAAGGTTGAAAAAGTATTGGTTTCACTGGAATTTAGCGGTCACTTTGTTAAAAAGTCTAATCCATGCGGGTAATCAAATTCTGTCATTTCTTGTGATGAATAGTTGTTACAAAGAGCATTATAACGACTTATGCCTTGTGGTTAATTCTTCTGAATTTGGAACTCCCCTCAGTCAAATGCTTCTTTTGTTAATAATACTTGTAAAGGTTCAAATGAGGCCTAACACTATTGTAAAAATTAAAATCTAAAATCCAAGCTTTGGCCGATCGACGGCATCATCAGGGTTAAGAAAAATATTCCGCATAGGCCTATATAACATTTGTGTATAGGCCTATGTGGAATATTTTTGTTATCCCTGATGATGCCGTTGATTGGCGAAAGCTTGGATTTTAGATTCTAAGTTTAACAATAGTGTTAGGCCTCATTTGAACCTTTACAAGTTAGTATTATTTTTGAAAGTGCTATTGAAGGACAATATGAAAGATTTTCTTTTGTTGCTTTCTATTAAAGCCTGTATGGCCTGTATTTGCAGTGGGGCATTGTTATGGGTCAGTTAGCCATTACCAATGGTGACCATTTGATACAGATTTCACTTCATTGATATTGTCTCTTTGTGTCTTTTTTTTGTAAGTGAATGATTTTGTTGGTGTTGATTGTTTTGTAGACTGGAAATCATTGAACAAGTGAATGAAGCACCACGCATGTACACCTTAGCAGTGGCTGAAGTAGTTAGAAGACGATCGTTTTCCTCTCAGTTTCAGAAGGTAGGAAACAGCAAGATCCGTGAATGAATGAATGATTGAATGAATGAATGAATGAATGAATGAATACATACATACATGAATGCATGAATGAGTAAGTGAAAGAACGAACGAACGAACAAACGAACGAATGAGTGAATGGCTGCTTGCCTATCTAACTAAGTGACTGACTGAATGACTGACCGGATGGATGGATGGACTGATGGATGTAGCATTGATATCATGGGACTACGTGGTCAGTTACGAGAATAAGATTCAATGTCAACATGTGAAAGTACCATAATTCCACAATCAGTGATCAGGTGCTCTTTTTCATAGAGGGGAAGGGGGGGGGGTGGGGGGGGGAGGATGCCTGATACATTTTAATTGGCAAGCCGCCAACCACCCCAAATTAAAATGTACAGTCAGTATTCCAAATTCTGGCATAACAAATGATTTTATTAAAGCCTTTTTTTCTCCTGTTTAGTGGGCTAGTAAGTTATGTGAAACCTCTGTCCAGGCAAGATCAGAGGAAACTGCAAGGAGAGAAGAATTTGAGCTTCAGTTTGGTAATCTGTGATGCTTTACTTGTATAAGAAATGTGAAAGTTCAAAATCACAGTGCCTCCCTCTGTCCTTGTCTGTCACTTTGCTTTCCTATTTAAATGTTCAAATGCACTTTACAATAATTCTGCTAAGAGGTTAGTTTGGACATCAGTGTATTAACAAAGTATAACAGTTGCTGTAACCAGTCTATTCATAATTTCAACCCACCTGCCCAATCCGTAAATGAATGTTAACAGGCCAGTCCACAACACCTGTATTTTTGAAGAGTAATGTGACATCTTCATTACCGTTAATGGAGACAGGGCCAACATCTTGATGTTACTGCCCAATTATACAATCATCTGAAATAGAAATTAAGAGTTTTTTTAGCCCATTCAACATGACTTTGTGTTGTCTTAATGAGCCTGCTGGTTGGCACTGATCTCGCTGGATTTGAGACTATGATCTCTACCATCTTCAATCTGTGCCAGCCTGCCGGTCAACTGTGCTAACTAGGCTGTAGTTGCCGGACTGTCTAATGATCTTTTCTGTTTCCAGGCCAGCATTTTCTACAGAATCTGTTTAGTGGGTTGAGTGACAGACCATCCAAATTTCTGGAAAAGCCACCTAGACCCTTTGACGAACAGCTTCCCATCATAACAGACAGAGACCTTCAAGAACTTCTTGAACAGATCCCAGAATTATCAGCATTTTTGGAATCTATTTCCATCAACATCAGCATGAAAGATGAAACTGGAAAAGCGAGTTTCTTGCAATCAGAAGAACTTGAAAATCTTGGCACTTCACCACAGTTCCCTGTAGTCTTAGGAAGAAGAACTAGTGAGAGTGTTTCAGACAAGAAAGCAACTTTCACTGAAATGTCTTCTTCCGAGAAGTTGACTCAGATGAGCGTAGATGCTTCCACACAAGTTGAATGGACATGTGAAGAAGAAAAAATTCCTGTACAAGAAGAACAAGGGAAGCAGTTTTATTTTACGCAGCATCCACCTGTTAGTGAACAAACAAACGTATTAAATCAAAATGTTACAGAAGAGAGCACAGAGTGTTCAGATGACAATGAATCACATGAAAGGAAAAAAAGTAGCAGTGATACTGCTTCAGAAAAAAGCTCAGCGCTAGATGATGACTTAGTTTTTCAGTCAGCACACGAGGACTACGTAACTGTGTTTGACGCTGATTTGGCTGTTAATCTTGATGATAATGATCTGCATCATGATATCCAACCAGTAGGTGAACTCCAGGAAGATTGTACGGCACTTCTTGATGACGCTAGTCGGACACCGACGCTTGCCAGTTCTGGAACACAGAGTACTGATCACAGCACTCAAACGGAAGGTAGTTCTGATGGCAGTTTGCCAACACAAGGGTCAGGCTCTGAAGAGTTTTGCAAGGAAGGATCGTCAGATTCAGATCATAAGAGCTTTGAGAGAACTGATCAGTCCTCAAGGAATGAAATGGCTGAAAGATTAAAACAATTAGAAGAGCAGTTAACAACTGCTGAATGCTCTTTACAAACTACTTATTCTCAGAAAGAAAAACTTCAACAAATTAATACAAAAGTTAGGGATTGTCTTAAGGGAGAGTTTGAGGCAATTCGCCAGGGTCTTAATGAATGTAGGCAAGTAATCTTAGACTTAGAATTAAAGGTGGAGGAGGATGTCATGAATGCTGCTGCAAATCTACAGCAAAAAGGAGATTTATGTAAGGAAGCAATAATCAAGAATTCAACTAAAAGAACTAGAGAAGAGTGCAAGGAAGAGCTCGCTCAATTGAATGCACAGTTTGAGCAGGAGAGAACTGCATTCTTAGAGCTGAAATCTAAACTTGAGTTTGAAAACAGTAAAGTTCTAGAAGAGGTAAAACAGTTACAGGCTGACAAAGAAACCAGTGAAGCTCAACATCGACAGGAAAATGAAAAGTTGAGCTTGATTGTGAGTGAATACAAAGCAAAAATTGATGAGCATGAAGGATCAACACAGAAGCTTCAAGAAAGCAAATCACGTTACGAGGAAGATCAGCAGAAACGTTTTAATGCTATAATGATGAAACTGAAACGGGAAAAGGAGAGTGCTCTCTTTCATGCTCAGGCAAAAATTAAGGAGTTGACACAATGTGTTGAGCAACAAGAGAAAGATATTAAATCCTTGGTGATGGAAAAAGAGACTGTGACAGGAGAATATGAACAAGCACGTGATGCTTTCTGTGGAAGAGAACAAGAACTGCTGGCAGGTGAGTGAATTGAATTTATCCCTTCAAGCCCCAGTATCTAATTAATAATGATTTGAAGATACATAAACAAGTAAAAACTAGCGAGATTAAGTTCTAATACTTGCACTGTATTCATTAAATCATTCTTTGATAATGGCGTCATGAAGTCGCCGAAACGTTGGAACTTAATCTTGTTAGTTTTTACTTGTTTATGTAGCCCCAGTATCATTATGAAAATTCTCCTTACTGGTCTTCATACACTTTGTTGAGTACTAGTTAGGAGAACTTGTCGAAATATCAAGACAATTCATCTTTGGTGACCCTTTCCCTAAGTCTCATGACTTGTATGTGTTTTAATGCACTGACATGATGAGGAGAAATTTGATGCTGATCACTATTGGGGTTCAAATGGTTATATGTTTGCACACATTGGCTAAGTGGAAGGGCAAGATGGAAAAATTATGGTATGCGATTAGGGTGTAAATACCAAGCATAGCACCTTGATTTTTGATTGATTTGATCACTTCCTTCATTTGGAAAATTATGAGAAGTTGTGTTGAATAATCAATAAATGTTGGATTGCAGGCACACTAAGTGAATAGATGACATTTGTTAGGCTGAAAGGCTTTCTCTGGATGAGCTCACATCTCCATGCACACATCAGCTTTTAGCCAATGACACCATGAAAGTGATGTCATGGGTAATGTCAAAGGCTAAAAAAATGGCGCTGTCCAATAAACGATATACGATGTACAGTTTTCGGTATCGGTTTTCGTCTGTGAGGCCGGGGGGGGGGGGGGATTCTGTGAGATGTTGGGTGGGGTTGTGCCACCACGACACTGAAACCCTTCTTATCAGCGGAACATGCTCATACAGGCTTTGAAGTGTTTTGCGATCAACAGGAACTATTTCATGTTACTTCGAAGGCACTGTTTTGTATACTTCAGGTCTGGCAGGATTTTACTTGTGATGCATTCCTGCGTTTACTTAGCCATTACATTTGCTTTCTAGTGGAATTACAAAAGAAAGTTAAAGAGAAAGATAAATAATGAGAATCCCGAGATGAGAAGCAAGCGGTTTTTGCATAAGATTAATACAATTTATTTATTCTGGATATACAGTACCGCTCGAAAGTATTGGTGCATTTTCCGCGATACTGCCGCGGTGGAATTGTAGTTTGTATCTCAGGTTTGACCTCGGGAAAACCTCGTCTAACTTCTTTGAAAACTCCGGTTTTACCTCGGTTTTTTGCGGTCAGAAATACCGCGGTAAAGAATAGGACGTGGTGGTGTTTGAATAGCCTTTTGTTTCCTTTGTTTCAAAGATTAATTAACTTCAATAAGCGAGACGTCGCGCGCCGATGATTTTATGTGATAGATTTCACATGATTATTGCTTTTACCGTGATTCACAAACCGTCACTTCTGAGCACTTTTGCTGAATGCTAACGTTAGTCGAAAAAAGAAATGGAAACTCGTGCCATTTGCAACAGCTAGAAGAAATAAAACGGACATCATAGAGATAGAATTGTTGCGTTTCATACCATCTGACGTTCATTGAAAAGGTCAGATTTCACCGTTATGCAAATTTGATGCGCTTTTGAACTGAAACTAACTCCGCGCTATATATCGTTATTTCTTACAAATTCTTTTACACTTGGCATTGTCTTTGAGCTTCAACATGAGTTTCATTTACTATTTCAATTATCATCGAAGGATTAAGTGCGCAAAAGATCTAGAAAGGTTCGATTTGTTCCCACTCGCTCGCACAATTTATTTTGAGACCCACAGTATGCAAATTCAAATTCAGTGCAATGCTCCGTGAACTAAAAATAATCTCAGGAAAAAACTTGCTATTTTACTCTAATTCTCTTTCTAACATCATAACTTTTGCTTTTTAGTTCAAGTTACATTCAGCAGTTTCGCTTTTGACGGCATGTTTGAGTATGGCGAAGGCATATTTCAATTCTGAAAATTTTAGCTTACATCGCATTCGGCACGCAAATTATTCATGCAACGCTTGGCACCACATAGTCGTGTTTGCCGACTAAAACTGTTTTTTTTTTCAAAATAAAGAACATGTTTTACTTTACTATTGAACATGCCAGCTTCTGTTTGTTCGCTCGAAGTTTGCTTGCGGCTGCCCGACAATCCATTCTATTGTGATTGTGCATGATTCTGGCGCCTAGTCCCGCCGTCTTGCAAAGTCTGAAACGAGAACCTCTCGTGTCGTATCGCACGGACTACCGGCTTGCTCAAAAACCATTAAAATACATCGGCTTGCTCACAGCTCTCCTTAAAATGATCTAATACCAATGAAAACACGATCTTTAAAGTTCTTTATTTATAATTGCACTTGGTGATAAAAACACCTGCAATGCCAAGCCCGCGTGACAGCACACGATCGAGTCCGAAATCGGTTTTATCACGAAGCGCAATCTTGTGAAATTATACTGCTAACCTTTTGTGTATTTGCTCCTTTGAGAATATTAGTGAGATAAAGTATAAACAATGCCAAAACAATAGAAATTAGCCACTATTGTTTGGTTACCGAGGCATTGCCGCGTCAAGTCAGCCGCGGTGTTCGGTCGCTTTCGTCCTTACCGAGGTTGCGGTTTTCGTCCCACCGCGGCAAATTCGAGGAAAACAAAATGGCGGCGGATGAGGTTTCGCCGCGTGCTTATGCACCAATACTTTCGAGCGGTACTGTAAATATGCCGGTGCTGTTTGAAAGCAAAGCAGAATTATTTATCTGGCTACAAACACTACAAGTACAAGCCAAGACCCAAAGCGGGTTCTAAAAATAGATGAACTGTGAGAATCTGCATCTTTCGCACAAATTAAACTTCGTATATCAAATTTCAACCCACTTATGCATCTCATCCAGGGAGGAGTATAACAATGCTTCTAGTCCATTAATGCTACAGAAACTTAAAGTGCTGGCAGTTGCTAGCCACTATTTTAAAACTTGTTGAGTTTATTTAAATTCTGATCTTCAGCTCTGCAAGAAAAGGAATCCAAGGTTCAAGAAGCTGAAATCCTAATGCAAAACAAACAAGCAGAATTCTTAGAACAGATTGAACAAGAAAAGGCATCAGCATTATCGCTGTTGCAAGTTGAACGGCAAATGTGGGAAGCACAGAGAAGCAAGGAGTTAGCCAGCCAAGAACATGAGACAGAGTGAGTGATTTTACAACCATTTTCATTGTTATGTGTATATTTTTGACATGCCATCTTTTACCATGCGATGTAACCAGGCCTAAGCCTAAAATGTAAGCACAACTGATTTGGTTGTAGTCGAACTAGAATTTTCCCAATGAAGATGGATTTATTTGTTGTCAAACTGGGTGGGGTGTATCAAGAAATCAGTTTGTGAATGATGTAGCAGCTGTTTTTTTAACACTCTTTCAGCGATTTGAGGTCAGTAGTGTTAGTTTATTTTTTGTTTCTTTGGCCAATAGGCGGAGAAGTATTTTTGCAAGTTCAACAGTTTGAACAGTCTCAGCTGTTTACTTCGCATGTCAAAAGATGGCATGTCAAGATGGTCACATTCTCTGCTGTGCACGTAACTCTGAACATGGTCATAATACACAAAAAAGTGTTAAATCTTTGAAAACTGACCACGCTGTTGTTAGCGATGATTACCAAAGTTCTCACCCACACTTGTTGCATTATTATGAGGTGGTTGTTACCAATTCTGCACTATGCACCTTATACAGGCCTTCTGACAGGGTGCGGGAGAAAAATTAAAATTGTGCTGGATTTGGGAGACAAATTGTGCGGGGAAAAAAAGGTGATTGTGCAGGGAATTGTGCGGGATTGCATAATCTTGTGATGAACCAAATATTCAATCTCCAGTGTTCTAGCCAGACCCGACAGGGAGGAAATTCTGTATAAACGAAAAATGCAACTAAGTTTCTTTCTTTGGCGATAAAAATATACCCAGCAGTTGCCAATTTGTGGCTTTTCTTTTCTTTTCTTACCAAAGCGTAGTTTGACTCAAAACTGTGTCTGTATAAACAAATTCACGTTGCGTGACACGCGCGATGATCTCGATCAGGTTTTATTAACATGCGTATAAAAGCAAAATAAAACTTCGGTATAAAATATTTCCGATCTAAACGAGTTCCTTTATCAAAAAATCCCTGCAGTTTTTCTGTCTTAAATTAATAATATGTAGTGTGAATAATTCCCCGTAAAGGCTCACAAATTCTTCGAAGTTAGCCGCAAAAACAACCCGACATGTACGCAAATTGCATGCTAAATGTGATTTGATAAAGTGATTGATGGCATGTTTGTTTTTCTCGCACGACAACTTACCAAGTAGATCGTAGAACTTGCACTTTCTTGAATGAAAATAACTTTCATGTGAATAAGAAAAATGAAATCTAGTATGCAGATCAGTTAATGATTTTCTTCTGACCGAAGTTTAACGATTCAGTTTCTTTGTCAATTCACAAATTCGATTAGTCCTTTGCGAAAATAATTCAGAAATGGTGACAGTCATTTCGGCGCCATGGTTCATTTCTTCGGCATTTCTTCTTTGTTCCCGGCTATATTAGTTAACTGAACGAGGATGCGACACGCTCGAAGACAAAACTCGATTTATACTGAAGTTGACTAAAAGAACTAGTGCCCAGGCCGGCACAGAATGACGAAAGAACGCCTTGCGTTTTAATTCGCCCGAGCGATCGAGGAAAGCGAGGGATTTCTCGATTGTTTTGGAAGGTAAATAGCCTGGAAATAGCCTAAAAAGTTTTTAGGAATCTTGGTAATCAATAGCATACCTGATTTAATTAAATGTTTAAGCAAATCTCTCAGTATTGTGCGGGATTTTGCAGGTTTTTGGGAATTGTGCGTTATTGTGCGGGTTTGACCAAATTGTGCGGTCCCGCACCCGCACACCCTGTCAGAAGGCCTGCTTACAGCAGAGCCAGCGCGCTAGCGCGTCAGCGGAGCTCCATTGCTAAGGAAATTTTGTAACCTATCAAGCCAAAAAATTTTGGTAGTGACGTAATAGTCACGTGACCGTCCGTCCGTCCGTCCGTCCGTCCGTCCGCACCACAGGGTTACCAATACACTTCCTACACTGGATATTACCCTGCGCTGAATCCCGTGTGTTTGTGGCACGAAATCGCATGTTGACCCGCGTTGTAGCAAAACAAGCAAAGACAACACAAGTCAAAAACAAATTTGTTAATGGAAAAAAAAAGTTCAAAAGAACACTCAGTTGTCTTTTTGGTGGAAGGGGAAAAGTTCAATTTAGGCGAAAAAAATTAGGCGATAAAGGTCAGGCAAAAAGCTCAAATTTGCCTTGTCGGTTCTGTTCAAACTCAGTCCGCACACCGCTTGAGTTTGCAGCTTTTCGCAGCGGTTTCGGCGGCAAATATAGCAGAGCTAGTGGTTTTTGTTTTTTTCTGTCCACAACCATGGTTTTTACGGCGTTTCGAACACATTTTGCCAGGAAAAACACCAGCATTTTCATGCTGATAGGCAGCTTGTCATGAAGAAAGAAATAAGTATTAAAATTAACATGGAATGTATTGCGAAATGCCTATGGCCTAGTGGACTAGTCACCGGCATCTCACGCTGACGAGCCAAGTTCGACACTCAGCGGGAGCAGGTAGTTTTTTCTTTTTTTTTTCTTTGTTTTTTTTTTAAATTTAACGACTTGAATGAGAGTATTTTCACAAATTAATAACTGCCAGCAAAAACAAAACAAAAAAAACAAAAAAAAAAACAAAACAAAACAAAACAAAAAACAGACAAAACAAGAAGGGGGGCTCCGCTTTTAGGCTTGGCTAAATCTATATATTAGGTTGTTTACCGCCTCTTATAATCCAATGCACACTCATGGAATGAATGTTAACCCTTTAAGCCCTGATATGAAAATGCATATTCTCCTTACCATTCTCCATGCATTTCTTAGGGAACTAGTTAGGAGAATTTGTCTAAATATCAAGACATCTTTATTCTGGTCACTTGAATGTTTAAACAAGTAGTAATGATGTAAAGAGAAATTCCATTTTTGTCACTGTTAGGGCATAAAGGGTTAAATAATAGAAACTTCTCTCTTGTAGACGTGGCACTGATGCAGTTCTGGAGGAAGACTATCAACAAAGGATTCAAGTCCTGGAGGAAGTAAGAATCAATTCCAGCCTGTAATTATTGTCCAACTGTATCACTTATTGTACAGAAAGAGCGCGAAACAAGTACAAATATCCCACATTATTATTCAACAAATTGTCACTATGCCCATATATGGCAAGGAAGCCCTCAATATCTGTCATCCTACATGACAGATATCCTGCGATATACGTAAATGACCATATTTGGAAGTGCACTGCAGATTTTCTTTCATTGCTTGTTTGGCGGCCATTTTGAAAAGCGAAGCAGTTTTAGCAGTGTTCTCCGTAAATTTTAACTCTCTGGAAGAAGCTTTCCACGATTAAATGCTCTCAAAATGTCAACAAGTATGTGCTTCAGCTCACAAAGACATCCAGCGGTTGACTTGGAATTTTCATAGTGAGAACTCAACCAAGAAAATGCTACTGCGAAAGAAGCAGCACAGTTGCTCACGGAAAGTTGTAAAGACTAAAGTTGAAAAGATTTTAATTCACAGGAAGAGGACTTATTCTCGGTAAGGTAGCAATATTTTTTCCTTTGTCTTGTCATTTCCAAACATGAGTTTGTAAATAAGTCTTTTTAAGTGAACGGTAGTAAACTTCGATTTCTTGAAGTTCTGTTTTGATTTTTATTAAGCTTTATGTGTTGCTAGCTTTTAGCGTTTTTATCATAGAGCCGTAGTTTTTCTCGTTCTGAAAATGGTAGTCGATGGGAATTTGTTGAATAATAAAACAATTATCCTGCTCAATCTTGCGGAATATCCCCTGATTTAGCCAACTCGGCCTACGGCCTCGTCGGCTAAGTATCAGGTGATATTCCGCGCGATTTCGCAGGATAATTGTTAAATATTGTACAGTACTGTGCATGTGCTCATCCTGTTACACTTGTAGTTTTCTTGCAAGTTACTGAAAAAGGTTGAAAAATGTTAAGTTAGATGTTATGGTGTGAAGTGTAGCCGTATATTTTTACTCGTTGTTTGTATTTTGACTCGCCCTGTGGGCCCGTCAAAATACAGCACAACTTGAAAAATATATGGTGATACCTCACACCAAAACTCCTGATAAGATAATTTTATAATTACATTTTCCTACAAATTATGTGTGGTGCAGTCTTGTGGAAGGCACAGTTGACCCAATGCCTCGTGTATTAATTACCATTCAGAACTGGTGTTTCAACCCAGGTGGAGAAGTAAATTGGTAGGGGAAGTTGATAAAATGGTGGATTTGGGTGTTGGGGTTATATGCATCCAACCTGTGCACAGTGGATCATGAGGGAAGAGAAGGAACACTGGCAGGGCTCATCACTAATGGTGATCACATGGCCAGTGACCACCAGAAAATAAAACAATTGTGATCTTTGTCCAGTAGAAGTTTGGAAATACTGTCCATTTTGGCCTAAGGAAAGTTTGCAATTTTGCCACAAGTGATTCTGTGTAAAGTTGTTTAAAAAGTTAACATTTAGGAGATATAGGGAGATACAGCTATTTAGGAAGAGTGGGTAAAATTGGAATGGTGTTTTGTTACCAACCAGGTTGGGTTGTAACCGTCTGGGATTATCAGGGGTTTGGGTTTGGCAGATGACCAGGATATTATTGTAGTTTAATGCTTTTACGCCATGAAATTTCTACCGGTTGTGATATACTCTGAGCTTACAACAGTCAAATGATTTATTATTGAGCTATTTTGTCTACAAAATAGCCTCATAGTCGGCATGCAGCCTCAAGTTTCTGGGAAGGTTGGTTCTTTGGTTGGTTGGTTGGTTTTTGGGTGGACCATGTTCGGCATTCCCGACGACTGTCGAATTTTACCGAAAGGCTAGTTGTCGGGGCCGGAACAAAAATGCAGATGAGAACGCACGGAAAATTCTGCTACTAAAGCGACACTACGAAAGTGTCCGGATTTCATTCGCTTGATGTTGGATATTTATATATCAAATAGAAATGGTTGGCTTCCTTGTGGTAGACTTCCTTAGAAAACGAATCGTCAGCACAAACCTGGTTTACACGTGAGCGGAAGCGAGTTCTAGTAAATAATCCTTTGTACGCATG
Source organism: Siderastrea radians (assembly GCA_964017195.1). Classification (NCBI taxonomy): domain Eukaryota; kingdom Metazoa; phylum Cnidaria; class Anthozoa; order Scleractinia; family Rhizangiidae; genus Siderastrea; species Siderastrea radians. Next base: position 31,470,169 of record OZ024896.1, on the reverse strand, counting down.
CGCACAACTTACGTTTTGAGTTATATGGTTCAACTTTAGAGTGTGAGAAATAACATGACTTCTGTGCAGGGATGTCCCATAGTTAATGATGGTAAATAGATGGCAAATAGTTTGAAGGTATAAAAAGGGCAGAATCGTGAACTTCGAACTAAAACGAATTACTGTTCGCACCTTTTGGTAGGTTTTAAAATTAATGCCCATGCCACTCGATCACTAGGTCCGTCAAAGGCACAAGGTCGACAAGGAAAAAGATTGTATGGGTGGCATAAACGTTGCTCGTACGTGCGACTTGCTAAGCGCAAAGTTAGAGGTGACTTATCAGAGAAATGGGTTTCTGGTTAGGCTGCGTGGCGGTAGCGGGATTGTTTGTACAAAGTTTGAGCGGAAAGATCAGCAGACAATCAAATCAAATCAAATCAAATCAAATCAAAACAATTATCACCTCCAATACGAAGACAAAAACGCAACAGCTCTACGCAAGATTCGTTTCACAGTTTTATAGACACAAACATCGGTTATCATTTTTCAGATTACGAAAAACGCATAAATTTACTCATTCCCCGCTTCCTTTTAAGTTTCTCCCTTTTGTTACACAACTCTAGCTGCCACGAAAGCCAATAAAAAGCGCCGAAAACGAACTTATGACAGTCTCATGAAAGTCTCGTGACTCGCCATTGAACTTTGTCTCATCACAGGTTTGTACGTGACAAAACACCACTTGTTTACACAAAACAGTAATCTGATCTCACGCTCAATCAACATAACACGTTCTTTACACGTGAAACGACCCACACTAAACATTATCACATGACTGCCTGGCCCTGCGATAAAATCCCCCCCCCCCCGACCTATTAAAGCACAATTTGGCCTTGAGTTGATCACGTGTACTCCACGTGATAAAATTCACGTTGTTTACCACACAGGCCAACCACTCCATTATTCTCGAATTCGCTCATTCAAAGTTCCAACGATTTCTTTGCCCATTACCACCTCTCTACATAACAAAACATCCCTTAATATTATTTTCAGCCAAGTTTGTATCTTACTTTCACATCAAAACGCTCATCAAAACAAAATTTATTCGCTAAACACAACCACTGATTTTTGTGTGGCTTCAGCGAAGCTGAGACCACTACCCTGTGGCACCAATATTTTTTGCGGGAGTTTAATTTTGTGAATGGGGATTTTTTTGTGTGTGTTTTGCAGGACTAATTTTTGCGATTGGGGAAACTGTTTATTCTTCCTTGGGATTAATTTTTGCGATTTTCCAGAAGCCGCCTTCTATTTGGAATTATAACATTCTCGTTTTTAGAGTATAAACAATCTAATGCAGGTGAACAACATACAGATGTATAACAGGTTAAATCAGTTAATCAATGGAGTACCTTCAGACGATCCTTTTCTTTAAAGCTTTTAACAGCTTTTAAAATACTTGTAATGTACCGACTGCAATTTATTTCTGAATGTTTTGCTTCTAATTTCGTTTTATTTTTGTAAATGGGCACCATCATAATATTACATGACATGTAAAAGGCGATGTTTGTATATAAATTTCGACAATGGACTAAATTTTTGCGGGAATTATTTTTTCCGCGGGAACTTTTTTTGCGGATCGTGAAAAAACCACGAAAATCAAAAAAATTTGAATCCCGAAAAAATTAGTGCCACAGTCAACCACACGGTATGTGAGCACGTGCGATGTTTCAGGCTTTTTTGTCAGTTTGCTACGTGACTAGTCACGCAAGACTTGCATAAGTCACACAATGGCATGATCTTCTCTAACAAGGCACGCTTATTACTAGATTTTAGCCGTGTGTTCCAAAATGTAAGTCCGTGTGAAATAATGTGGAAAATAAAACAGAGCTTATCTATATATTTGTCTGGATACGGGAGTTGCCACGTTCGTCAAGCACGATGTCACGCAAGAAGAAGACGTACGTGACTTTCAAGATCGGCTATTCTCTTCTGGTTCTAACATTACAGAATTGATTTTTGTGACAAGTTACGCTTCCTACTAGATCCAAAATATTTGTCCATGGAAAAATATTCTTTCCATTAGAAAGCCACAAAATTAAATTTCAATCCATTGAGCTGCCGAGAAACATCTGAGAATGAGCTTCAGAAAGGACTGTTTTGTATTATTTTGTTTGTCCCATATTCACACTTTTGTCAGATATTTTACAGATTTAATCTCACTTTCTTCTTGTTTTGTCGTAATTTGAAGCCACACTTGTACGCATTAGTGTACCATCTATTGATCAATGATGCATACGAATTCGAAACCACTAATATAAACTCAAACATTGAACTTTGATCACCCTCAAATCTGTAAGAAGCCCTGGGAACGAGGTTGCACAATATCGGACACAGCTCACTTATGAGGTAAACTCTGTCTAAAAACCAATACTTTTCGAATGCTCAACGCTACTCAAATAACCAACATCACAGTAGTGTACCTTGGTACACGCACGTTCATTCAATAATCATTTCCGTACCTCTCAATGACAGCTGCAAAATAGCTCACGCACGCTTTGCGTGCCTATGTTTATTGCAATGACTTCAAGAAGGTAGTATGTGTGTTACAACACTGAGTACTGATAACTGTTGGCCATAGAATTCTAAGTGTATATTAAATAATCCTCACATGGACAGACTGCACATAACATGGAAGGGGAAGCACATGAAAAAGCTTGATCAGCCACTTGGCAAAAGAATATAATCAACAGTCAATACTACTTATCTGTCTTTTTACAGGAAAACAGAAAGCTGACTGAAATGGTATCAGGACAAACTGGTACGTTGTTGGAATAGTTCTCCAGATTGTATTACCTTTACATATATTCCACTCAGGCTACAACCATGCATGTTAATTTAACACAAGTTGTACCATTCTGATTCGGAGTGCAAGGTGTTTTAAGAAATTCAAATAAACTGTATCAGGTTTAACTGTTGAGCTCTTTGAGCTATTCAGTTGAATAGACTTCTGGGCCCTGTTGTTCAAAGCAGGACTCTGTTTAAAGTAGCAGTTTATGCTAAGTTAGATATTCCTGTTTAAATATTGATTTACCAGTAAATGGATGAAAAAATAAATGTTAAGCTACCCAGGATTTGCATCAATTTTTAATACACTTTTAATCCATAGTGACATGGATTCCAGTTAATTTTTTTTGTTCACTTAACAATTTGATTTTTGCCTGCTTTCAAAGACATGTAAAATTAGCAGCTGTAACTCTTTTAAACAAGAGAATCAAGATTACCTCAGACAACATTTAACCTAGGGTTAGCTGTAATAATTATTGGCTTTTGAACAACCTGCCCTGCTCCTTTGAGTACGATTCATCTCTTATCTCTTGCTTTGCCAAAAACAAACTTGTAAGTCATTGTTTACCTTCATTGATTAACCCTTTAAGCCCTGACATAAAAAATGCATATTCTCCTTTCTGTTTTCCATACATTTCTTATGGAACTAGTAAGGAGAATATATCTAAATATCGAGACATCTTTTCCTTGGTATCACTTCCTTTATTCTCATCACTTGAATGTTTGAACAAGTAGTGATAACGTAAAGAGAAATTTCATTTTTTTCATTGTTAGGACTCAAAGAAAGGGTTAAGATGGTGGGAGTCTGCTGTAGTACCGTCACTCTGTTTTATAAAAGACTTCACAATGCTCACATAGTTGAAATTTGCAGTATGACATGATTGCTACAAAGTAGAATTTTATCCTTTTTGTTCTTGAACAGATGGGGCCAGTTCTGTTTCAGCTGATGAAGTCGTAAAACAAGTAAGAATTCATTCATGGCCACTTTTTTGCTCTTGTATTTCCTTTCAGTGACTTGCATCCACTCTTTGGTCAAACTCAAAATTCACGTGCAAGTCAGAACATTACATGTTTCTGGAAAACTCCCTACCTACCCCTCGCCAACCCAACATTTGCTCTATGTGATAATAAGTAAAAAAATGTCGGGTTAGGGGATGGGTAGCTGGGGAGTTCACAAGTCAGTAGAAGGTCTTCAATGTTTGGTCACCCAACGCAAGTTGTTCCCTTTTGTGAAGTCAACATTACTGCCTTTTTGAAATCATCTTGTTTGGAAGTTGCAAACAATTTTTGCCTTCATCTGTACTTGCTAATCGGCCATCTAGCCACCCAACACCAGTCTCTGTGCAACTTCATTTGGTACATGTATTTCCAAAAGCTTTGCCTTCTTAATCCATTCAGCCAAAGTTTATGTGGACCAAAGACAAAAAATAGTCAAGGTTATCAGTTGGTGTTGTGTCACTAATACCTTATGCCTTTTTCTTTCCTTCTTTTGCGATAGCAATGAAACATTGATGTGCATAGAATACTAAGCACTGGTTATTTATTTTCTCTAGGCCATGGATGCCAAAGATCAACAAATTAAGATACTCCAACAGCAATTGGTAAGAAGATCGCTTTTAGTCATGTCATTGTAGTTTTTTTTTCCACAGTTATCCTTGTATAAAGTGGAACATAACATAAGCAAATGACTGTAAGAGCTTTTGTTTGGGCCAAAATAAAGTGGCTTTAACCCTTTCACTCCCAGAGTCAGTTATGGAGACGAAAGGTGATTTTGACTTCTGAGTCTGTGGACGAAATCCTATGGTGTGACCATTCAAATGAAACCTCTTCAGCAGTACTTTCACATGGTACTATTTATGTTTCAGTATTTCACAAAATGAAATTTGAAATTTGTCTTTAATTTTGATTTTAAACACTCTAGGGAGTGAAAGGGTTAAGTTAATAACAATTGAAAGTGACTGTGTTAGTGGGGTGACTGTGGGGCTTCTAGTGAATTCACCCAGCTATGCAGTCAATTATTTTCTGAATGTTTTGAATTAATTATTTCCAGACTAAGATGCAGCAACTTGCTGGAGCAGCCTCAGTAACATCAAAGACAGATAAAATTTCCCTCAGAGAGTAAGATTAACCGTTGAATTTTGTTCATTATCATAAATTATGCAACCATTGTTCCTAGAAGTTCTTAGCAAATGATTTCTTTAATAGGTTATATCTAGTTTGTCACTGTAAGCATGGAACTTCAAAGGAAAAATTCTAAGTCTGTGTGTGCCGCTCGCAGATGAGCTACATGTAAGCTGCCATAAGCTCACTGGTTAGAATTTCAACTAGTTTGAAGATCGCAGGGCTTTGGTTTGACTCCTGTTAGGGGTTTGAAATTCCTTCTTTGAGGCAGGGTTGTCCCTAACAGCCGGCAGCTGGCAGAATTAACCGGCTACTTGGGTTGTTTGTGCTGGCTACTTTTGTGATATATATATATTTTTTGAAAGACAAATTATTTGTTCCTTTACTGGTGCAGATATATGAAACTGAAGCATATTTCCCATTGCAGTTTATTGACTTAAAATAATCTGGTTGGCACAGAGATACGTGATTATTAGTTTATTACGTTGAGTTCTGGGAAGTACGTGTAGAAAACCACTGGAGGCATGAGTTTATACAAATAAAATTGGTTTTATTGAAATTGGTCCAAACGATTACTTTGGAACTGACATTATTGGAAATTTGTGCTCAGAATCAAGAAATTCTGTTTCTGGGGACTTAAAATGTAAAAATTTCCTGGAGTGCATGCCCCCAGACCCCCCTCTAGAAGGGATCACCTTCGGTGCTCGATAATCACTATCCGGCTACTTAGAAATTTTTGCCAGCTACTTGAAAAGTTGTGGACAACCCTGTTTGAGGTCCTATGCTTACGAGAAAATGAATATTATTCAATTTACTACACTGATTGAGCTGAACATTTTATGTAGTTTTTGTTTTACAAATGATTTTTCTTACAGCTTTCAGAGTGGCGATTTGATTCTCCTGGTGTTTGACGAAAGATATGAAAACTACCTTGTACTGACTACAGGACAGACTCTGTTTTTCTTACATCCTGATTCTATGGCTGGGCTAGATCTTGCAACAAGTGAGTACTTCTAATGAGCTTGAGCTATGTAAACAACACATGCAGCCAATTCAATTTCAGTGAAGCTGAAGTATGGGGTATTAAACACGTCATTGTTTGGTTTAATTCCCTTCGCTCTTGCTTAATCATCAGCAAATCACGATAGTCAAATTAAAGCCCTGGAATTAGTTTTCAAAATCTGTCTACACACAGCAGTGAGCTCAGCTGAAACTTATTCCAGTGGCTGGTTTATGATCTGTTGCCGTTTCAACCCTTGAGAGAATAGAGCAGTTTTCAATTAAAGGAGAAGGTCACTCCAGAAAGTGTAATTTTTTTTGTGCTCACTGATAAAAAAGACCACGCTGAGTTGAGTTACTGACCGTTGTTTGAGCTTCCATAGTGCATCTGATCCCAATGAAATTCCTCTCCTAATCATAAGTATAATAAAATTCTCGAATCTGATTAGCTATTACCAGTCATGATTTGAGCATTAATAGGACAGTTTGGACAGTGTAATTGGACAGCGTACGCGTCATGCCTAAGTAATTGGACAGTACACGTCAGAGCGCGCGCTCTAATGGATCAGTTACACTTGAAGAAGTTCTTTTTACGTATGGTGAAACTGTTGTCAATTCCTTCTCCAGTATGTTTTCTCCCTTTTCTTTCTCTAATTTTGTTATAGATGTGATTAATTGGTAACAGGACTTCGTGTCATCCAATTCAGTCTGTAATCATACTCGTGATTAAACAAATCGGACTCTCGTTACGTGGTCATCCGATTTCGTTAATCACTCGTATGATTACAGACCGAATTGGACTCCACTCAATCCTATTACCATTATAAAGAAGCAAAAAATTCGTCATTGGGCGCCACCATTTTGGAAAGCGCTTAGGAGCCTGGCCGCGTGTTCGTGACGTCAATTCGTACAAAGTGAAATTGGCGTGAAGCTCAAATGCAGCTGGCCAATTTTAAGTGCATAGTTTTTCAGCTGCTCTTCGGTGCCGTAGCTCAAAACGGCCAGCCACGTTTGACCTTGGCACCAATTTCAATTTGTACAAATTGACGTCATGAATACGCGGCCAGGCTCCTAAGCACTGTCCAAAATGGCAGCGCCCGATGATGAATTTTTGCTTCTTTGGAGAGGAATTTCACTGGGATCGGGTGCACTATGAAAGCTCAAACAACGGTCAGTATCTCAACTCAGTGTGGTCTGCTTATTGGTGTGAGTACAAAAAATATACAGTTTCTGGAGTGACCTCCTTTAAGTGTGAAAAGTTATTCGCATTTTGCTTTGGTTTTGCTTTACTTTGCTCTGTGATTGATCAAAAAATCTTGCGCTGCTTTCTTGACTAATCAGATGTAAAACTCAAACCAATTGTGAGTTGCTTGCATGCATTTTCCCGTGCTTGGCGCTGATTACATGTATTTGCTTGGTTCATTGGGTAATTTATGTGATTGGCTGGGATAATTACTTTGGTGTTGGTTTTATGACACTCATTTGAAAAGTGCTCTAAAGTGGAGTTAATGTTTAGTTGAGTTCAGTTGAACCACAGGCCTCCTGATACTTGATAGCTTCCACTGTCTCGCTCTTGCGCCCGTTCTTTGAACCTATCAGATCCATGTAAACTCATGGCTTGTTTTGCATGGCTATGCAGTTCTCATTCAGCTTATTTCATTTCCTCACCCACCTAATGCGGATCAATTCACTTATTCATTTTAAGTATTTCCAGGTGTTATTTTTCGTTTACTGGTTTTTGGGATGAGTGTTGTTGGGGACAACCCTTTATACAGAAGTGATAAAACAAATAGTGCCTTTTCCTTCAACATTCTCTAGTCCTAATTTTCTGTTCTGTTTTTCCTTTGCAGGCGGTTCCAAAAGAAGGTAGGTTTGACCATTGCTTTTAATTCCCAATTTTGGTTTGACTTTTCTCAATTATAGTCTAATGACTATTGCAGACTATTAATTAATTAATGATTAATAATTGTAATTATAATATTAATCAATTATTAACTATTAGTTATAGACTATTGCATATATATAGCCTACCATGTTAATTAGCTCTGAAAAACTCACTGGGAGTATCTATTATTATTATTATTATTATTATTATTATTATTATTATTATTATTATTATTATTATTATTATTATTAGTTTCCTTTTAAAAATGCACTGTTATTAAATTAATTGTTCATTCTGCCTTGTAGACCATGGATGTTGGCACAGATGACAGACAAGGAATATTGTCAAGCTAAAAAGGTAAGTGTGTCAAAATATTATATTATTGAACCCTTTCACGGAAGCATCTTGTACAGCATGTAGTAACGGCACTCTTGTCAGCATTAGCCTGCTGTAATTAGCATCAGCGTTAAATTATGTCTGCAATGCAGGTTAATCAACATCTAGGCAAATCATTGGCCATTATATCTAGAGGCAAATCTTTGAAAGAAATCTCTATCTGCCAAATACAATGCTACTTCAAGCAAATTATTTTTTCACCAAAAAAGGAAAGGTACAAAACATTGACAATAGTATAGCATAATACACTTTAATTTTTTTATCTTTTTTCAGCCACACAACAGGTTTCGTGTTCCTGTTGGAACAAAGTTTTATAGAATACAAGCTAAACCTTGTGAACGGTAAACAGTGACCAAAAAAGGGGATTATGAAGAAATGCCAGTTGGTAAAGAAGCACCAGTGAGGGCCAAAGATAAAACTGTGCAAGATAAAATGTTTAAAGCATCGGGAGTCAGTGTTTTAGCAAAGCTGAGAAAGTGAGGGGGTCAGAAATTTTGCATGTTTTCGTGTTGATGTGCATGACATAAAATGAAACAATTCTGCTACGAACATTTGCCTTTGCACAAGGTTTCATGGTTTTTCTGAAATTGCCCCACATATGTTTGCATAATTATATATTTTTGCATAAATTTGTATTATAGTCATAATTCTGTATAAATTTGAATAAACGTAAAGGCATTTCTAGTCTTCAGTTCCTTAAATTTTCATGAAAAAGGACAGATTTAGTAAAGATGAGGGACACCTATAAAATGGAACACTGGGCTGTACTCTTAAAAAATCAGAGGATGCAAATTAACGCTTTATTTGTGAAATGGAGCTGATGACATTAATGTATTATTAGTTAGGCTTTTTGAAAATTGTACACCAGTTATGGGTCAGTTATATGTTAGCTCTAACCTGGAGTAAAATCTCAGTTGGACATGGTGGCTTGTAGTTCACTGCTTTCCCTCTCTTGCTTAGAACGAAAGTTCTCTTTACCTCCTTTCATACTATATGGGTAATGTTTTGTTGGGAGAACGAAGATTTGAGCCAATCTATTCTCCTGAAATTCTGACATATTCCATTTTTCTTACTTTTGCTTGTTTAAGCATTTCAAGAGAAATATCAAAATCAACAAGAGAAATGTTGAATCGTCAACTCATGTTAATTGAATTTCTTTTGTTGCTTTTGATGTTGTAAACGACATTTTTGTTAAGAAAGCAGAGTTAAAGGAATAGCAGAAGGTGTAGGGATCTTTGCAAGCTTTTCTGTTGATAGTTGAGAATATTTTTAATTGATCATCAATACATGTTTAGTTCTACTTGAACATTATGTCAATTTTAAGATTGATTTGCTGTTCTGATATTTCAAACAAGATAAACTGAATTATTAAAATGAACATTTTTAAGACTCCTTGTACTGTTATGAATAGTCAGATTTCATTTTCAATTGATAGTACTATATCCTCACTGTCTACTACTTAACACATCATGAAACTAAGTTGTGGGAGAGAGACCTGCGGATTGTTGTGGAAAGAGGTAGACAGTGAGGATAGATCTCGAGATGTGAGGATTTGTCAACCAACACCAGGGGAGGAGGGTGGGGTGAACCTTGATAAGTCGTCTCGGCAGTTGGCGCTGTGACACAGTGAAATCAAAGCCACGTGGAGTACCGTATTTTCTCGATTAAACGCCGGGGGCGTTTATTTAAAACTCGGCCTCGTAGACCCAGCGTTTATTTGAACCCGGCGTTTATTCGGGGCCCGGCGTTTATTTATTAAATGCATTTTTCAGTATTGGAAGTTGATTTAACCAAGAAACAAATTTTAGCAAAAACGTTTAAAAAATGTGGAACAATCTCATCAACTTTGTTTCATCTAAGTGAATCTGGTAAGTTATTTATAAAAAAAAAAAGACAAAAAAAAACATCACTGACAGAAACCGGAATTGAGCTCTTCTCAACGTTACGTTTCTCGGCGTGCATAAAACACGGAGGAAGTGTATCGGTAACTGCTCGACAGCAAACGTACTGTGAAAGAAATCTTGAACAAGGTGGTGGCGAGGTTCCATCTCCATCAGTTCTGAGAAAGGCAAAATTATGGAACGGTTCAATTGCAAGAAACTGTGGAGAAACGCTGGAGAGACCCCAGAGATGATCCTTCCTTGATGTACAAGCCCGCAAAAAAATTACCATGATTTAAAAGAGATTGATACGATACCTGATGCGTCGTTTGTTTCATCTGCTTTTGTCAAAGGGAGTTTGGTTTAAATATTAGTGTATAAATTCAAATATAATGGTAGAAAGAGGACTAGTATGCAGTCACGACACGTAATCCTGATTTAATATACCCATCTCGAATAAACGCCGGGACCTCAAATAAACGCCGGGACCCCGAATAAACGCCGGGGGCGTTTATTTTAAACTCGGCCCTGTAGACCCGGCGTTTATTTGAACCCGGCGTTTAATCGAGAAAATACGGTATTCTATTTATAAGGGGAGCCCGCAGTGCATTGATGCATCCCAAAGGACGGCGGAGTATTTTACTGGTCGTTTCACGATGCGTTAATTATTTAGTGAGAATAGTGGATATTTTGGTGGTGATTCTCACCAGATATCAGGGGCACCCAACGAGAAACTTTCAGCAAAATTCTTGAGATATCATTTTCAGCTTTCTTAGATTGTTTCAGAGCTCTTTAAAGGCATATTTGTGTATAAAGCTAATACAGATTGGTCTATTCGGCGTTCTTAGCTGAAAATTTAGGCCACAGAAAATTTTAGGAAACAGAATTCTATCCGCCGAATTTCCGAGCTGCTGATGGCTCTCCGAAAATGCTAGCTGACCTTTTTTGCGCTCTAAACGACATATTTGTCCCTATGAAAACAACAGGAACTAATGAGTCCTCTTATTACGAAAGTCCGAGGTAATGTTTCGCCAAAGAGAATTCTCTAGCTTTCACCGCAACTGAATCCGAATATCTCAGGCGATTTTAGGCCTTCCGAACAGATATTTCCCGAAACGAACCGTTGGGTGCCCCTGAGATATTATGATTGCTGTGACCATTGGTTAAAGTCATGGGAATCTGGTACGTCAAATATTGGCAATTAAATTTGTCGTGTACCTGCTTTCCACAATTGAAACAGAGCGTTGTCAAATTATTCATCGGACAACTAATTTAATTTGTGAGACCTCATCGAACATATTCAAATGGGGGACTTCCACATAATTATAACCACGGCGTTTGGAGACGCCACACAGACATGGAATTTGTTTGTAATAATATCCAACAGCAGCTCCCTTAGGAAAAACATTGCTACAAATAGTGACTTAAGGGGGTGATAAATTATACGTGGATGCCTTTTTTCGCCAACGTTTAGCCTTTTTCCTTAATTATCTCCATGAGATTTCATTCAATCCAAAAATGCTATCATAGGATCATAGTGCGAGTTCCCATAAATCTGAGCGAATTTTTGTGCGAGTTTTAAATTAAACGTAAAGAAGGAGAAGGGGGAAGAAAATTGATGAATTTTAACAAAATTAAATATTGTTGCCCCCTTAATAAAATTTCCTTGTGTTTGGATGGCTTTACTGTCATCAGTGGGGATGGATGCTGAGTGGTGGGTAAAGGGAGTAGACTTCTGAGAAACCTAAATTTTCTCAGTAACAAAAACCATAAAGCAAATCCTACCTTGTGTTGTTTATTTCATTGCTTTTCTCTAATACACACCACACTTCATTTGTTAGATACAACTTTCTTTCACACAAAAACACTATTGAGTCTTTGTTTTTCTTGTGAACTTTATCATACCATTTATTCCTGGCTCAAAAATATTTTGAGCTAAGGATCTTAAGCCTGATTTAGGACCGATTCTCTCATAATAAAGAAAAATAATTCCTAAATTTATAATCAATAGAAATCTTCTATTTTTTGAGTCACTTAGTTGAAACCTAAAGAGAACCTATTCATAAATTACTTACGTAGTAGTTTAGTTTGTACCAAGAACTTGAGTAGTTCATGAGTTCACAACCAACAAAACACAGCGCTGCATTGACTAGGAATTATATCTCAAGTGCAAGATTGACCGACTTCAGACTGGAGCCAATCTGAACATGTAGTTAACAAATAGAATTCCGTTCTCGGTGAGTGTGTACTCTGATAACACACAGATGACGTCAAAATGTGGTAAGAACAAAGAAGTATGCTACGAGCTGCAGACAAGTAGTGTGACTGATTTTCTTACCACGTTCTGACGTCCTCTGTGTGTTATCAGAGAACATATGCACAACCAAATGGAATCAATGGGCCAGTTATCTAAACAAAGTTTAGACAGAGTTTAACAAAACTGCAGTCTAATCCAATTTCAACTGATCTCGCCAAACCAAATGTTTAAACTTTATTTACTGTAAACAGTGTCAAGAAGGCATATAGGATAGACCACAAAAATATTTTCTACTTAAATTTGCTCACTTTTAAAAAGATTTGAAGGTCCAGTCATTGTCTTAAACTATGGTCTAAGTTAGACCTCCTTAAAATAACTGGCCCTACTTGTTTTGCACATTGTTTTGACATCATCAGTTATCCTGCACAACATTGGAAATGTTTTTAAAAATCTTTGTAGTTATGATTTGCACGTGCAGAACTTTGCCGCTTATTATGTCATATTTGGTGAGTCTACTTTAACCGTAAACCCCCCAAAACCAATCAAAACATGTGTTTTGTCTGTTGCACAGTTGCTTATATCTATGGGCTGTGACTGTCTATAATTTATACTTGTACCTCAAAATACTGTGACCAATACTACTTCTACAGTCAAACAACATTTCTAGCTTTCTTGACAGGTACGTAAATAATTATGCTAACCATATTGAACTATTTCTAAACTAACAGAGACTTTTCTTGTACTGCTATCTGTGTTGTTCCAAATATTGGGAAAGCAGAAGTGCAGGGACACAAAATGTTTCCTGGTGGTTTTCAATCTCCATAATGCGATCCCCATTGTGCTTTGTACCTTTGAATGAAGAAAAGGAAATAAATTAGAACTGTTGTATTTATTAGAAAACTACCATGCTATTGTTTTAATGCATAATGCTACCATAATAACAGTGACAGTATGTTTTCGTATGTTTTCGTATTTATTGCCACAACTTTGATATTAATGCAATACAACAAATTTGAACCAAAGTTATGTTTCCAAATAGCTCATTCCAAGCTGTACCTTCTACCATACTCCCATCATACTTCTCTACCTCCTTTTGAAACAGTTCCAAGATCCCTGTCTCAAACAGCAATAATTATTTCAAACAAACAAACAATAAAATCTGAGTGAAAACAATGGCAAAAAGATTTGTAAGTTTAAAAGCTGGTCATGCCCCCAGTCCTTCATTTTTCAGAACCTCTAGTCAAGTTGCTGCACTTTTTCAGAACTAATGTTGCACTGGTCATAGAAAATTAAGTGCATTGCGGCTACTGAAACTCTTTTCCTAACAATAAGACTACAAATTTTGGTTACTTACTGGTTGATTTCAAATCCAGGAACTGACATATACCATGTACCAACAATCTGTCAAAGCTGCAAGTTAGAATTGAAATATTTTGTTAACCCTTTAAGCCCCAACAATAACATCCATATTCTCCACACTATTCTTCTTTAGTATATACCACACAAATGAATAGTGCTTTTCGTGCATTCTGATTGGTTAACTTGGAGGTGATTAGCAAAGTACTATTCACCTCCAAGCAGCCGAAGAGGAACAAAATGGCTTCCCGTTTCGCTTCGGTTTTTCGAAAAGGAAATTATTTCAATAAACGAGGAGGTTGTACCCAAAAACACAAAAATGGCACCAAACTTTGGTTTGACAGTATTTAATAGCAAGTTGTTAAATTTTAATCTTTCCAACCATATTCTTAGTTCTTTGTGAGCATGAATGTGCATCGCGCGGCACGCGAGATTTCAAATTTCCGACCATTTGTATATTGTCAAAAATAAAGTAATTTTTGCTCTGCTAGTTATTCAGCTTGTGTGGTATATAATAAAACAATATTACCTCAGTGTCGGTGAAAGAGGTGGATATTTACCTCGCTGTTTCGTGGCTCGGTAAATATCCACCACTATTCACCTCCACTCCGGTGAATAATTGTTAATTATTTAATTATGCTCCTAATTTTCAACGTGTAAACATAATGGTCCAAACATTTATGGTACCGGTGCCGAAAATTTTAAGCCAGGGTACTGAAACTACCTCTGGGAGGTAGTCTTAGCACAGGTTTAAATGAGGCACCGTACCAAAATTCTGGGGTGCCGTGCCAATTTCTGGGGGCGTGTAAATAAACCACGAAATTAAATGCCCTTCTATTCACTTTTTCCCTGGAAATGTGAAAATTAACATCGTGAAATACAGCTACCAAATTTTTGCGAAATTAAGTATGCGTGAGAATTAGTGAGAATAAGGCATAAGATTACACCCCAGGCCACACTGCCTGGAGGCAAGAGCTCTCTAGACTGCGAGTAGTCTCTCATTCTGGAGATGGTGTGGGGCGGGCGAAATACACACACAAGCGCACGTGAAATTTCAAGGAAACGCAATGCGAGGGAGTGCCTCCTCAAAATTTCGCGTGCGCACATGTGTGTATTTCGCCCACCCCACACCATTGCCAAAATTAGAGACTACTCGCAGTCTAAGAGCTCTCACCACTACTGGTTAAACATATTATATAAGCCTAACCTGGAGGGAATGTTTGTGATCATTATGGCACCTGGGTCATCGGAAAAATACGAAATCACTTCCTCTTCATGGTGTTTTAGTCCACCCTGTTAAGGAAAACAAAAAAATTATCTGCTAATGTTGATCAGTGTTTTTTGAACAATTTGTAGTCCTTAAAAATAATATTCAAAATAACAACAGGTTAGAAAATTCTTGGAAAAAATGTTGCTGTCATATGCAGTTTCGACAGCCTACTGACATTTTAAGTTAAAACGCCACACTGTATACAAAAGGGGTGCAGGAAGTCTATACGAGGTACGAAAGGACAAGATGGGAAGCAGGATTTCAAAGCTGGTAGGAAGAGGGAGAAAGAAAAGTTTGCAGTACTTATTACTCCATATTTTGTAATAGGAGAAGTGCAGAGATGTGGGAGCCACCTTTAAAAGGGCAGGAACTGAGAGTTAAGGGTATGTAAGGTAAGAACCTCAGGACCCCCCTGTCCCCTCATCCCTTCTACCTATATCATTCTTAATTACAACTACTCAACTGTATAACAATTTTCTGAAATAAGATTGGTTATTGGCTGCTTTGATTTGCTCTGAAATCCTTAACTCTGTGGGCATACATTATCATTAATTAACTGTATGATTACAGACCAATCAACTTGGACTACAAGTGGACCTATTTAATACCATTATAATTATCAGAAGCACATGACAACATCAGGGTCTGAGGTGCTAATTTCCTGAAGATACATATACATGTACCATGAGCAAAGCTTACATAACAGAACAACTGACTAAAGGATGGAAAATAATATGCTTGAAATTACATACTATTGGAAATCTTTTCCTCATGAGAGTTCCCCTGATGCGTCTTTCAATTCTGTTGAAAGACTTCTCTGCAATTGCCAAGGCATCTAAGCAAAAACAAGTTTAAAATATTTTAAGAATGACTGTGTGTCCTTTAAAAAGCTGTCTTTCTACGGAAAGGAGATTACCTAAACTACTTTTCAAGTGGTTTTCAAGACCATAAATTATGTAAATTATGATTTGGGGTAAAATAAATTATGTAAATCATGACCATAAATTACCTCTCTCTGTAAACACATTCTCATCATTGGTATTTGCCCGGTTAACTTCTTTGTCATCAGCAAAAGCACTTGTCTTTTGTCTAATGATGAATTCTTGTTCCTCCTCAGGAAGATTCACAAACTCATTCCAAATCTATGAACAGACATCAACAAAAATTTTTTTCTAACTCATCTAAGCATTATCATAAATATTTATTGAAAATTTTGTAGTTAGCTTGGCAATTAAAAACACGAAAAATAGAAAGAGACTGGCACATTCAGTAAAAATAGCAAATATGAGAAGAGAATGTTGAAAATTGAAGGAGATGTTTCTTTTCAAAAAAGGTCAAATTTACAGACATTTGTATGGCTGGGTGGCATGAGTTGCCACCCAGCCATACAAACATCTGTAAGTGTTGTAAATTTTGAAAGCATCATTTGAAACCGGTTTCCATCCTTTTTCTTTCAATCTTCGCATGTTAACCTAATGTTATATCCTCTTTTTAGTTATAATCTTTGTTTGTTTATTGGATGAATTTTAATTTTCGAGATGTAAACAATGACGATAACAAGGATCTGCCTGTATGTGGTGGGAGAGAAGGGGCTGGGGACTGGAAAGAAAGATCAAGAATGTATAAAATCTTAACCCCCCCCGATCCTCCACATCCAATGGAAACATGGTTGCTTATGATGATAACGATGATGATGACAACGATAACTCTTAACAATAATAACAGTCCTTAAAGGGACACTGTTCAGATTGATCTACCAGCATCATATTTGAGCGAGAAGCTTGCTTTAAACTCCGTGCTCCTTCACAATAGCAATTTAGATTTTGGAATGTCCAGTGCCCCTTTAAACAAGAAATTTTGCTCCACGTTGCTCTTCTATACCCAGGTGTAAATGGGCACTGGCAAATTGTTAATAAATTTTAAGCCCTGATATCAAAATGCTTATTCTCCTTACCATTCTCCATACATTTTGTGTGGAACTAGTTAGGAGAATTTGTCTAGGTATTAACACATGTTATTCATGGTGACTACCGTATTTTCTTTTTTCTCATTACTTAAATGGTTGAACAAAATAGTGATGACGTAAAGAGAAATTTCATTTTCGTCACTGTTACGGTTTAAAGAGTTAATAAAACCTAGCACTTTGCTTGGGTAACCCTGCCATTGACTACTATCCTATTCATGGGGAAGTAGCAAATACTGGCCTGCGAGTTAGGCTTGTGAAGACTTCAATTTTCCCTTTTCCCTGACTATTGCTATCAACGAGAACAGTGAAATGCTGTTGAATCGAGTGTCATACCTTCATTTTTTCCGCACTTGTTAAAAGTGTGGCGAACACAGAAGTGTGGTTGTTTACCAGGTCATTGATATCAAGTTCACCAATCTCCTCATGGTCAACTAGACTCAGCAGAAAACATGCTGAAATAAACAAACTTGCATGTTATGCCAGTCTGCCTTGAACAGGGACCTAAAATAGAGGGTGTTGTCCTAGACAGGGTTGGTATTTTAGGGCTTTTTTGTCCTAAACAGGCCCTGGGTCAAGTGCCCCCCCCCCTCCCTGGGGAATAAATACAACTTTCAATACACTTTTGAGGCCGGAACAGTTCAGTTAGTGTCTAAAACAGTTAAGTTTGCTTAGTCCCTCCAATGTTTTGCTGGAGCCACATTCAAAACTGCCAAAATACTTGAAAAAAGACACTGGAACCCAACATTCCCAGCTGGCAGCACTCTTACAAGTTTGCTGTCTGTGAACTGTCTCACCCCTCCCATAAGATAAATACTTACTATTTTCATGTCTCCTCATCTGTCGGCTCCCACCTCTTACTTTTCTTGCACTGTAAGTGGTGTTGTAATGATTTATTTTGCTTTTCTGTGATCGCTGACGGGCATGTCGTCTGTGACTCCCTTCCTGCTGAGGGGGTTGAGTCTCTGTAGGCTCCAAAAACTGCTCTTCCCACCCCCTGAGGAAAAAGATCCTTCCATTATGTAACTTCAATCTTGTCAATTCCAGCCTCATGTTGATTAACGAGAGTGGTTCTTAACATTGATACTAGTAATTCCGGCAAAAAAAACCCTTGCGATTGATGATGCTTTCCGAGTATTACTTTGCAGTAGTACAGTTCATATGATGCTGTACAAACTGGATCTAAATTTTTTAGACGTTTGTTTGTGTCCGTGGATGAAATCCTAAATTGCAACCATTCAAATTAAAACTACAAAGCGGTACTTTAAGGTGGTACTGTTCATAACACCTTTCTACCTCTTTGGATCAAACTTCACTACGATTATTTGACTGACAACAACATTCGATGTTGTGTACGTCTGACGTGTCATGCACCAGACTTTCAAGGACGATTTCAAGAGCTTCGATCGAAAATCAAATTACCCATTGAAACCTTGTTTGGAAGCAGGGGAAAAGACATTAATTCAACTACAATAAAATTCTGCTGATTTTTAGGGAACACTTAAATTAAATGGTCGAATGATAAATTCTACCGGTTTTTACCGCAAATTTTTACCGCGCCAAAATCCACAAACCAAAACATAACGTTATCAGGAGACTTACAGTTCTGATCCGTACGTTTCTTCCCTTTCTCGATTTCGGCGATGTCTCAAGTGCTCTTGAACGTTGAAGACACCCATTACACGGCTAAAGATCACTCCGTAAGGCTGCCAAAGATCGTAACGTTTGCAGATTTACAGCGCCAAAACAAAAGCAAAGATGGCCGACTTTCGTTTTCAAGTGGTGATGCAATCAACTACAAAAATCCCAGCAAGCTGATTGGTTCATCAGCTCACTTTTTGCGCGGCGGGATTCCGCGTCGTGATTTCGCGCGCGTACTCCACGCGTTTCTCCCCACGGGCGACTCGTGAAGGTTCAGCTCTTCTAGCAGTGGGCGCTAAAATAATAATTGTGGCAGGTAAGGTTTCAGAAATTATCCATGGATAATTTTTAGACTAATGGTAGCAAGCTTTTTAAAAATAAACTCTAGTTATAGGATGAAAAGTAGGCTGCCTTGAAGCATTCCGAACAGGTTCTTGCCTGTTTGAAGGGAGAGTCCCTTACGCGCAGAAAATTTCAAGGAAAATCTTGCTACACAGGCTAGACGAAACATTTTAAAACTCATTTTCTGCGAGAAAGAGCGAGGTAGTGCTACCAGAGACGAATTCCTGTCGCAACGTTCTAACTCCTTGCATGGGGAGGCAACGTTAAAATAGATTGAGCGCATCGTGCGCGTGCTATCTTTGAAGAAAAATAACACTGCTTGTAGTCCTAAGTTTAAAAGACGATATAAACTAAATGTATGTATGCTTATTGACAGTGTGGTTCTGCCTCCGCCTCCAGGGGGAGGGTGATTGAGAATTATATGCGGCTTTTTGACTGGAAAAAGAATGTTAGATGGGAATAAAGGAATATCAGATAATAGGAAAATTGGGCGGAGTAATAAAGTTCCACACTTCGATTTCCGAATCGTTTATGGCGCTCGTTGCGTTACACGAGGGTTTTTAAAAAGGGGCATTGGATCATGCGTGTGAATTCTTTGCGCGAGAATTTTAACATGGAGACTTTATCTGAAACCGGCTAAAAGGTTTAGCAGTCACGAGGCAATTGTTGTTCTTTGCAACAAATGTTCTTTTCCCGTTACTTCTTACGACATTAATTTAATTTTCACTTGTTCTTTTTACTAAAAAAAACTATAATAGAAAGTATTGGTTCGTTGGTATTTTACTTGAATACCGGTCTCCTATTTCTTCAAAACAAATGCACACGAGTCAGATGAAATATTTAGAAACGTTTATGCACAGCACATCCGGTGGCTTATTGTGTTATCTCCGCATCAGTACTGATCGAGTCCACGTTTCTTGTCCTTATTTTCTAAACAAAATGCACGAAATTAAAGTACGTACATAAACAATAAACCGTAGATTTGTAGGCTATAAACGTAACTGTCTTAACACAAACTCGTCCGTTATTGTGTTGCGTGCCGCTTACATTAGAAGAAACCGTCTTCAAAGCATTGCATCCATTGATGGCTTGTAAGCAATCCGTCACTCCTAGGAAACACCACTTTGTCTCTTTAAAATTGAGCAGTTGTAGTCAGGAGTTGACATAGTGGTGAACTAGAAGCAAGTATTAAAAACAAGTCAGCGTCAAACCCTTCGACCACTTCTTTGTCTCTTTACATATAAATACTTTGAAAACCCAAGGTTGTGCCTGTCCATCCGCATTTACTTGATGAGTTGTTTACACTTCGGTTGCATATTTGGCCACTGTTGCAGTATACGTTTTGACTGTTGAGCTGACTGTACTAAGATCTTCCATTTATTTTTAAAAATCATCACTCTCCGTTTGAGTTCTAAAAACTCCCGTTCAGGCTGCATAAGACCACGGACTCGTCGCCCCAATTGGATGCCACTTAGTATATTGACATTAGCGCTTCCTCTCGGGGCAGAAAACTGAAAAGGACGTATTTGTGTGCGAGCTGTATTTCCAAGCCTGTAACGTGTCGTTCTTGTCCAGCCATCGATCGGCGCATAACTGCTCTGTTCTTTGACTTTCACCATTTTTCAAGCAACACACAAGACCACACGAGAAATGATGATGATGACAATTATACCGTTACGTGTTGCGTCTAAATCACGTCTTTATTGCCAAATGAAGGGGCGCTATTGCTCGGATAAATACACAAGGAACCATTTGATTGGTCAGGGTAAATAAGAAAAGCCACTTGATTGGTTGAAGAAAGATCCAAAACGATCTAATTGGTGAGAAAAATAAACAGACCAAGTCATTGGCCAGAAGAAATAATTGAAGGAAAAACTAATTGAAAGGTTCTTCAAACAACTCAAGCTTCTTCAGTGGTCGGGAGAAAACAGTATATTTTAAGTGTTCCTTCCAAGGGAATTCAAAAGAAAAGGCGCTCAAACGCGAAGAAACATTTGCTTTTGACTACGAGTAGACGATGCTTTTGCCATTTGCTTACTTTTATTGATTAACCCACCATCTGTAACCACCGCTCTTTGTATCTCTAGTTAATTATTCTTCAGGCCTTTTGGCGAACGCTCGAAATCTAAGCGCTCTGGCATCGGCACAACAAGGTGGCGTCTCTCACAACTACGACGAAATCAACCATCTCCCATAAACGTTTTCTTTTTTTCGGCAGTTTGATTATTCAAAGCCCTGGATACCCAGAACGTTGTGTAGTTGGCCGAGTAGTACCAAAACACTGACAACAAAAATCTAGCGCGAGCAAATCTCTTGAAAAAATTGGCATCATGAATATTTGCAGCTTTACTTTAGAAAACTAAAGAGAAAAGGGAAGATGAATTTCTGATCATTGTTGCAGTTTAAGAAATGTTCTTTCTTCAGCCGAATCTTGTTTCTACTCCTTGCAAAGATTGCGGGGAACGGAAAAAGAAAGGACAATTGTCCGTTGCAGTTTATGTTACACAGGCAAGTTTTCTGCGTAACTTGTTTTGCAATTTTTTTTAATTCAAAAAGTTGAACAAAACGTTGTTTGCACATCAGTGAAAGACCAACACTTCCAATACTGACCTATCCCTAGGGAACAGAAAATTTTCATGATGCGGGGCATTCGCGTTATCAGCGATTGAAACAATGGCGCCTAATTCTTGCTGAGAAAGTAATTCTAAAAACAAAAACGCCGGCCTCCAAAAAGAAACAAAGAAAACTGTGGAAACAAAGAAGACTGCCAAGAAAACCACTGCTGAAAAGACACCAACTCACAAAGCCTTGCCAAACAGCACACAAGAAAAGCAAATCAAAGAATCCTCACGGCCTCTCAGGCAGTGACTAAATCGCTCATAAGTCAGGTCGCGATCTTTCATGTTTACTATTGAGGACCTGAAATCGTAGATTTGAGATCGTTTGAAGTCTACTAAATGTACTAATAACTCCCTTGGTTGACGGTTACCCTTTTTTAAATTTATGGCGGTTAAATTTTCGGCCCTTTGAAAAAATGATGGTTTACCCCATGGAGACCATCAAACAACTTCTTTTCGGTTAGAATCCAACTTTCAGATTGTCTTAAAAATTGTTATGCAAATTCGGTAATCAGCTAAAGACTTTTTTGGAAATTCAAAAAGTTGCACAAAACGTTGTTTGTACGTCAGTGAAAAAATTTTTGTAATTGAACTTTGGGATTGGGCCTGTGGAGTAAGCTTGTAGGGGACTTCGTGTCTGATTGTTTCTCTACCTCGGATAATGATATTTGTAAGTAGCTTACTTGTTTTATTATACTAAATCTGTAAATAAATACCAACAATGCCGATAACGACCTATCCCCGCGTGCATAAAATGCACGCGCGTAAGACCAATCCCCGCGTGCTAAAGATGCACGCGCGTAAGAAAGCGCCTGTCAAAGAGACGCAAGGTTGAGGAGAAGAAAAAAGTCTTCGTTCGCTCGAAAATCGACTATACTAAGAGGAAACAGACTGCTTGCTTTGTAGTTATCAGCATGCAGTTGTTACGTTTTTGAATGGTAATTATTGTTTTTAAAAAGCAGAAAAGCTTCATTTCTTTGAATGTCCTTTCGAAGCAAATGAAATGGTTTGTCATTTTACTCTGACCAATGAAATCGTTTGTTATTTTTTCTGACCAATCAAATCGTGCATTGTTTTCTTTGACCAATCGAATGGAGCCCTGTTTTTTTTTCCATCCCACTTATAGCGTTGCTTCATTTAGCTTTTTTAAAAACAGGTACTGCCTCGGGTTTAAACCTCAATCAAAACATTCACAGCAGAAGTCGCGTGGTCTTGTGTTGCCGGAAAAATGGTCCGTGTGATGCTGAACGAAGAAGATCAAAGAAAAAATTCGTCGATGGTGAATGGCTGCTTAAATCATGACACAGAAACGACACTTTACAGGCCGAGTACTACGGCTCGCACAGAAATACGGCGTTTGCAGTTTACACGTCAGGGAGAAAGCGCAAACGTTAACATACCGAATATTCAGCTGGCACGGCGAATCCGCGGAACACGAGCTTGAAAGAACGTAATTCGGCACATCGAGAGACAAAAGAAGATTTCCTACAACCCATGGATAGGAGCTTTGGAAAGGGAAGCTGCTTTGCAAGAGAAAACTTGATGCAAAAGACTTGACCATTGCATTGAAATTATGCTCACTGGATGTTAACTCCACGAGGAATCAGTGACTTGCCAACTGGCTTTTAACGATGTTACTGTTTTTAAACAATGGACCAAAATACTAAAACACTTCGAGTTGAAACCTTGGAGTTATGGAAACGCAAAGAAGGGAACGTTTATCTCAAAATATGCTGACTACAAGAAAAGGACATTGAACACACGTGTAACGCACTTTTTCTCACCTTTCTTTTGTTTGTGCATTGTGTTTAAAATTAGGACGAGAGACTTGAACTCATTACTTTAACTTTATTTCACATTTTGTCATCAAGATAATTCGTCGAAACCAACTCAGTTGCATTGTTAAGTTTAATAAAAATTTTTAAACATTAACAGCTACTACATCTGTCGTTTTGTAAAATAAAATAACGAACGGATTAAATATTCGGAGCTGCTGATACGCCAAACTTGAGGTTCCTTCCCATGGCAAACTAAAGTTCCCAAACTCGTGATGACAAGTTGTTCACGTGTTAACCCTTAGAGCAGTTTTCAAATGAGTGTCGTAAAACCAAAACCAAAGTAATTACTCAAACCAATCACAGAAGAAACAAAACACAAAATAAACCAATCAGAAATCGAAGCAAGTACAAGTAATTAGCGTTTAGCGCGGGAAAACGCGTGCAGGCAAGTGACGATTGGTTTTTGTTTTTCGTCTGATTGGCTGGGAAAGTGGCGCGAGCTTTTTTAACCAATCAGAAAGCGAAGTAAAGCAAAACCAAAGCAAACACAACATTACTTTCGACACTCAATTGAAAACTGCTCTAAACTCCCAATAACAACATGCATATTCTCCTCACTGTTCTCCATATATTCCTTATGGTACCAGTTGGGATAATTTGCTTAAACATCAAGAAATTCTACTTTTGGTGATCTTTTCCTTTATTCTCATGACCTGTGTGTTTGATTGACTAGTGATACTGTAAGGAGAAATTACATACTTGTTACTATTAGGGCTTAAAGGGGCACAATCACGCTATTCTAGTTAACTTAAAAATCAAAAATATGTCCTCACATCAATGAACGCCCACAAATAATGGTCTAGTTTTGTTACCAAAGACTATATTACTTCAATAACACTATTTTCTGTCGTTTGTTGCTACGGATGGCTTGGATGGAAATGGATTGCAATTTGAAAAAATTAGGCTAAACTTTTCAAATTCTTTCAACGTGTTGACATTAAATCGATATTAAATGGTCATGGTTTGTTTTCTCTTATTGAAATTAAGTTAATATGTTCCTTTAAATGTTCCAACACAATGTTGGGCATGGATAAAGTTAGCTACCGATAATTTAGCACTGTTTTGACTAGAAATCGGCGAAATCCTCGTGACTATGCCCCTTTAAAGGATTAATGTCGCAAAAATAGTATGCCAACATTTTGTTTCGACGCTCACACACGCATGTGCAGGCCTTAAGGAGGCAATGTTTCTGTAACTTGCAACGCAACGGCGAGACAAGTTGTGGACTAAATTGCGCGTGTAACGCCCCCTCTTCGCAAGACGTCTCGCAACGAGAAAATCCGTTGCGAGTTGAAGGAAAAGTAGACTAGGATTCTACTGTTCGCAACGTTGCGAGATAAGTTGCAGCGTGTAACACGTATTCTGCATCTTGCCTCGCCATTCTGTCATCTGTTGAATTGCAAGTTGCAGGAAAAATTGCATCGTGTAACAGCGCGTTTGGTTCGTCGTGCGAAGGCCCTTTTAACTCCCAAGGCGACATTTTCCTTGCACTAGCGGACTAGCAAATCTTTTCACCAGTTATTTTATGATCACTTTTGTGAATAGCTGAATATTTTACAGCAAACAAGCCCACACAGCGAAACATTTATCAATAAATTTGTTAAGACAAAAATCATCTGGTAAAAATAACTAAATTGCGTGAAGAATTGAGACAAAATTATTGCGTATTACATGGTGTAAGTTTTGGGAAAACCTTACACCCGAATTTGCAATGAATAAGAAAACTTGCTGTAATTGTGGTGTGAGAAAGTTTCACCAAGAAAAATCTAAAAAAGCAAAGTGGGGGACAAAATGTAAATAAGGCAGGATCAGAAACGAGCGAAAATTCTTAAGAAGCCAGAATCTCGTTTTACTAACACCTCTCATACTGAGTTCGCCAAAATGTTCCATAGAAAATATTCTCTCTTGTTTAACCGAAAATTCTAATTCTCTCCCATCGACCCTTATGCGACATGAATCTTATTAGTTATGAGATAAATAGCTAATAAAGATGACAATGCTGAAAAACGTTCAGTTTTCAGAACGGCAGTTATCTCCAATGAATTTTCCGATGAGAAAAACAGAGCTGTAGCTTACGCTCGGCGTTCGATGTTTGCTGGATTTATTTCCTTCATGAATTTAGTTGGGAACAAATTATTTTCAATTTGGAGGGAACAGGAGAAAATGCTATAAACTCAAGGGCCAAGACACAGGTAATTATTATTCTTTACATACGCAATGCTTTACAGTGGAACCTCGATTTAACGAAGTGCCAAGGAACTGGGGAAATTGGTTCGTTATTGGTTCTTTTTCATACATTACACTCATGTGTTACTGGGCTGAAAAATATCGTTCGTTATACTGAGGACTTCGTTATATAGAAGTTCGTTGAATCAATACTCCACTGTAATAAGCACTGTGGGATAAGATAGGTGCATTTAAGCGAGGTCCAACCTATTTCATCAGCAGGCTCCTTAATAGGTATTATATTACAACGATAAATTTCGGCGTGCTCCCATTGGTCGAAATCGATCACGACGCGATAGTGTCTCTCCTCAGCGGGCGCGTATCAGTGAACAGTGCCCGTTATTGGCAATTTTCGCTCAAAAATTAGCGTACAATAAAAACAATAAAGTCCTTTTGTCTCAGGCCCTATGTGTGATAGGTTCCCCCGGAAATTTGATGTTCAAACTTCATATAAGCCCTCGAACTACGTTCCCGGGCTAATATTTGCTGTGAACACCAAATTTCCTTGGGCAACCTATCACACGATAGTGCCTTCGACAGAAGAACTCTACTGTTTAAATAGAAAACAAGGAAAATCAGCGAACGCAGCAAAGCTGGCTTGGGGAGGAACAGGCCCCGCTCGCCTAAGCTAAGCCCGAAGGCTCTCGGGTCGAGAATGATTTTTCCTGTCTACTATTTCCTATTAACTAGCCTCCCACGCGGTCTTAGACTTCCCTAAAAAACGACTGCATGAAAGGCTAGCTATGATCAAGTCAGTTCACAGCTACAACGGTTTGCAAACAAATTGGTACACACGTTTAAGTCCTAAAATTAACGTGACGCTCAAAACTCTACACTAAAGACCAAAATCACCCATAGTTAATGAACTCCCTTGTCTTTATATTGTTATTATTTTATCTATTTTACAAGCGTTCCTTTTGTTTTACGGTCGGGGGAAGCACTGCTTTTATCGTAAACTTTCGTTGAGTAACCGAGAAATCTCCGATTATTATTGACCAATCAGCAAACTACACGAACTTTCTCGAGGATACCGACAGCTCACACGTCAGCTCTACGTGTACGTCGTTTGATTGTGTCACATTACCTAGCAACCACTCAAGCAAAAAGCGCGGGCTCAGTGGGATCCTTGAGATTCGGGACTCGGGATGAAGTCTGCGCTCCCCGTACTGAATGTATATATACTAGCTATGTTATTTGAACACAACATGGCTTTGTTCCCCTGCTGGAGAAAAGGAATTGTCATTTGAACAAAACACTGCGGAGGAGTGGACTCGATATGAGCCATAATCTTCTGTTAATTCTTCTCTTGTTATTCCG
This sequence comes from Siderastrea radians, assembly GCA_964017195.1. Taxonomy (NCBI): domain Eukaryota; kingdom Metazoa; phylum Cnidaria; class Anthozoa; order Scleractinia; family Rhizangiidae; genus Siderastrea; species Siderastrea radians. The sequence continues at coordinate 31,443,240 of OZ024896.1, read as the reverse complement.
ATTTGTACATCTTGCATTGATCACGATTCATCAAGAAGCTACAAAGGAAAACAAGTATGATCAAATGACTGGAAACGTGCAAGTAGGACATTATCCCTCTAACTGTCAGAGTAAAAAATCTCCCGCTTTGTTTTGAGTCTGTGGATGAAATCCTAAAAAGTGACCATTTAATTGAAAGCTACTGAGCAATACGTTAATTTAGTACTGTTTATTATGTTTCGCAAAGTGGTTCTAATTTCTACCTTTGTACATAAAACCCTATAATGTAAACATGCAAATAACAGTATATGAACAGTACTTTCCTCTGGTGCTGTTTATTACGGTGTACAAAGTGGTTCTAACTTTTGATTCTTTGGATGAAAACCTAAGTGTAACAATTCAAATGAAAGCTACAGAGCAGTACTTTCTTGTGGCGCTGTTTATGGTGATTTTAGCTTTTGAGTCTGGACGAAACAATGTTAAAAGAGTACCGACTCAAGTGAAAGCTACTGACCAGTATTCTGGCTATGGTTTTGTTTCCTGCGCTGTACAATGTGGTTCTAACTGATGAGCCTGTGGATGTTTCAGATGCAAAAAGGAATACCTCTAGGACCAGGGTAATGCAGCCTAGCCAGTTCGCTGGAGTTAACCATAATGCACACCGGGACCAATCCTAGGTTAAACCCCTTTGTGTTTGTCAACTTTCTTTACACTGGATAGTGGCCCTTGAATCCACTGTTTCCTTACTGTTTTCACCAACATTTCATCATCATCAACAACAACAACACCAACACACGAAAGATAAACTCACCAAACGGATCCGAACCGAACGGATTACTGAAAGGATCTTTTACAGAAGAACTCGAATCTTTGCTATCTGTGGTTTTCTTCGAGTCTGAACTACCTCCAGACGATTTGAACGGATCTGAACTAAAAAAGTTATCTGTCGGACTCTGAAACAACAAGAAAGAAAAATGTCAGCTTCTTGTGAGGTAAACGTTAGGGTCGTGCTGCTGTGTATTATAGTACAACGCTAAATTTTGGCGTGCTCCCATTGGTCGAAATCGATCACGTGACGCGATAGTGTCTCTCCTCAGCGGGCGCCTATAGTGCCCGTTTTCGACAATTTCCGCTCAAAGTTTAGCGTTGTACAATAAAAACAATAGAGTCCTTCCGTCTCAGGCCCTATGTGTGACAGGTTCCCTCGGAAATTTGATGTTCAAACTTCATATAAGCCCTCAAACTACGTTCTCGGGCTAATATTTGTTGTGAACATCAAATTTCCGCGGGCAACCTATCACACGATAGCAGGCCTCGAAATTAATTTTTTTTTCCAGGAGCAATTCTGCTCCTAGGTCCAAAATTTTAGGAGTAAATTTGGTCTAACAAGGAGCAGAAAATGTATTCATTATGAAAATGGGCCAAAAGCTGAAGGAGCAAATTTGCTCGTAAGGTATTTTTTTAGGAGCAAATGTCCTCGAACCAGTCGCAAATTGCACAATTGCGACCGTAAATTTCGAGCCCTGCACGATAGTGCCTTCTACAGAAGAACTCTATTGTTTAAATAGTGTCCGGAGGACCGCACGAACTTAACGAAGCGGGCGCGTGCAACATGTACACAAACGACTGATGTTTCCGTGGGGGGGGGGGGGGGGCATATTTTCCCAGTGCGGCTCCGAAAAAGAAGTTTATTGTATAGTAGAAATTGCAATTAATAAACATAGCGTGGAGTGTTGGATTTTACTTGTCTGAAGTGATCAAGTCAAGCTATATGACAGATATGTAATGATTTTTTGCTGTTTCGAAAAGATGTTGATATGTTGTGCTTCAATTTTATCCTTGGTTCAATTCTTATTTTCCTTTGTTTTTGTGTATGGTAATGTACGATAATGAGTTAAAACAAAGGAAAATAAAAATTAAACCAAGTTGTGCCTAAACCAAGTTATCTGTTGTGCTTCAGTGAACCACAACAGCTATTTTTTAACTTACTTTGCTACTTGGAAATGTACTTTGAAACGGATCCATAGCGAAAGGGTCTGATTTTGAAGGTGAAGACGATAAACCTGAATAAATAAATAAATAAATAAATAAATAAATAAATAAATAAATCACTTCATTTTTGTTACTCTATTTTAGGATTGGCCAGCTGGGGTTAAATAAAAGGAAAGTCCTGAGAATTATATGACAACAACGACGACAACAACAACACAACAATGACAACAAAAACGACAACAGTAACGACAAAGACAACCACAACAACGAGAACAACAAAAACCAAAAACGACAACGCATCAACTACAACAACACATCAAAGACAACAACAACGCTGGACAACAACAACAACGACGACACCGACGACGTCGACAACATTACAACATATCTTTTCCAAGGAAGTGAAAATGGTCTATTCACGGACTAGCTCTTTTGCTAGTATGACGATTTTGAAAACAGAATGATCGGCATCTGATGAATATTTTAATAAGGAAGGAATTCATTACCGAACAAATGAACAACTCACCATTGGTTATTCCTGAGGCGGCGCCACTAGCCTCTCCACTTGTCGGTAAATCGCTCTTAAAAGGGTCAGTTTTAAACAAATCTTCACCCTGATAAAAACCAATTTAAAGCTCATGACAACAACTTACACTTCACTGGTCTTGTGTCCACGTAATGGACGCACATTTTAGCTTGTGGACATAAGACTCCGATTAGGAGGATCGAAGGAAAAGAACACGCGAACGTGCGCGTGGAAACTTGACACAGACCCACGCGCGTTACGTTTGCACGCAGCAGTCGAGTTTCGCGCGCGTTGGCATGCTCCCCTCGCTGATTATCCTTGAGTAGAAGGAGGGGCTATCCGTATCCTACATGGACAAAAAAAGAGACTCACAAAGGCAAGAGGAAAGTGTCCTCCGGGATCTACATGTTTATATTCAAAGCCGGTCAGACGTTCTCGTCGTAAACGGACTAATGAATTCGTTAATTGAATATTGATTCCGTTCGTTGATTGAATAATCCATTCGTCAAATGAATAATCCAATATTCAAATTGAGCCTCGATTCAATAATCGAATGTTGATTGGATTACTGATCAACATTCGATTATTGAATCGAGGCGCAATTTGAATATTGAATTATTCATTTCACGAATGGATTATTCAATCAACGAACGGAATCAATTTTCCAATAATGAATTCATTAGTCTGTTAACGACAGGAACGCCTGACCGGCTTTGACTATAAGTACTGTATTAGATCAGCGCCAGAAAGAACCCTGTTACAAAACAAAAATAGGCCTCTGAATGGTTTTCAACTTCGCGCCTACATTCTTTCATTCCGAAGTCCTCGAAGACGCGGTGGGGAGACAATCGGGATCGGACGAAGATTTCACAGGTGCAAAATCCGCACGAACGAAAGTATGTCACTCCGGTGGTTGTTAATTAACTGTTTTTTACGTATTGCTGTTTCCGATTAACTCTGCTGCAAAAAATATTCTTTGAGAAAGAATAAAACATTTTTAGCAAAACATGTTTCGGATAAACCTCCAACCATCGTCGGCAGGTCAGTTGTTTAGCTTAAAAAATTCAAAGATGTCTAACCTTGGGACTTTCAACTAGCTCCCTGGGTAACAGGGGAGCTAGTTGAAAGTCTGAAGAATACATCAGTACCAAAAACAAGACAAAAAACAAATTTTACAGTAAATGGAAGATACCGACTACACAAGTTTTATATCTGTAGTAATATTTTTTCATCCCATCTCTACGCAAATGTTCCTAATTGTTTTATATAACTACTTCAGATCAAATGTAATAAAAGTAAGAGGTTTCCATTTAAGATGTAACAATTATTGTTAGTGAAACTAGTTCTTTATCATTTGTTAGCGTGTATGTGATTTGTGATGTGTAATATCATCTTGTATTAATAATTGTTTTAGTAGTTGTAAAGTTGTCAAATATTGTTAATATTGTAAAGTAAACTATTGTAAAATGAAATAAATTTGTTGCAAAAAAAGAAAAAAAAAGAAAACGCGAAGACAAAATTTAACGGAAAACCCTTAGCTATGTCGTAGAAGAATGTTCCAATGTTTAGGCACAGGTTTAAGACTTACAGCCTTATTAGTGCGCGTTTTCTCACCTCAAATGGATCTCCAGGGAACGGATCTGCGAAGGAAACACTTTTAAAATGAAATGGATCTGTTTTAAAAGGATCGTCTACGTGAAAAGGGTCGTTAGACTCTGAAAAAGAACAGACATTTACTCGCATTTTCTTTACAAAGAAACTACAAAGAATAGAAAAGAGAAATTCTCCAAAAGCCTTGAACAACACTATGTGTGTGTGTGTGTGTGTGTGTGTGTGGGTGGGTGGGGTGGGGGGGGGGGAGGGACAGACGGTACCCCATCACAAGAGATTGGCAATGAACTAGAACAATAATTTAACTTATTCAACAAACTATTCAAAACCAAAGAGGCCAACTTGGAAAAGCATGCATGCCTGTGAGAAAATGAATGAAAGTAAAGACTTACCTGTTTCCGAGGAACTAAATAAATTTTCTTTACTCTTGAAAGGATCCGAATCCTGAAACAAAGAAGTATAAGCACTTTATACGCGAGCTATAATCTAGTCTACTCCAAACAAAATACCGTTAGCAAAGAACTCTTTTACGATCACAGGTAATCAAACATTTTCAGTTGCAGGACGCAGTAAGCACAATTTTTTAAAGGAAGACAAAATTCCACAAGAGCATTGGTCGCCTACGAGAATCTTCAGACAAAAGCATTTGGGTATCTTCGGGTGATATTCGGTAATCTTCGAAAGACCTTCAGACGACCGCACTAGGAAGCGACTAAGCTGTCAGTTCTCACAGTGGATACATTGAAATGCACTCAGAAAAACAAACCACAAGACGTGTATAACGTTATCCCAACATTACGCCCAGGGAAAAAATAGAAAAAATTACCTTAAAATCATCTACGGCTTCATCTACTCGACCAGAACCAACACTAAAACCACTTATACTACTAACAGGACTGCTTCCAGCCTGAAAAAATACCAAACAAAGAACACATTATATTTACATACAAGGCTTTTCTGTGGTTTCAATTTATGGCTGATACAGTGCTGATGAAATCAAGCTCAATGTTAACGTTGGTTTTACTCGTCACGGCGCGGCAAACTTACGTTTGCAAACTGGTGCTGACAAATACGCGTTGGCAAATTGTTGGCGATAAACAAAACTAGTCTCTGTTCTCACTAACTTTCCTAGTATTAAAATTGTCACATGAGTTTGCAACCTTCAGATTGTCGTGTGGACTGTGTTCTTCATCAGGCTCAAATTCTGGTCGGAACCGGCTTCACGTTTTCCCGCGCATGGCAGCCGTTGCCTGTTTTTTGCTTCAAATTCTGATTGGCTCATGGCGTTATTGGTCTTCGTTATGATTGGTCAGTCGTGATAACCCCGTTCACAGAGTAGCCCCGCAGCTCTTAACAACCTCTAATTTCATTGGACCTTGGTATCACGCAGCTCTATTGTTTTCGGGGCTATGGTCATTGTTTTGTTGTTTGGTGTATTGTTTTCTCAGCAAATCGGAGAAGACCTTGTAAGAGCTGTGACATCGCCCGTTCACAAGAGAGAACCCTGGGAACGAGGTTGCGGTGATGACGTTGTTTTATGGCACTCATTCGAAAGCCCCTTCATCATTGCCATACTATTCCTACAAAACTATCATAATATCGCCAATTGCAAAGAAAAACATTAATTTGTAATTGTTTATATAAACTTCTTATAACTTACCGTCGCTCTGACACTCATGGCGTCTGCTTCAGAAGGGGTCGGTGTCATATCAAAGGCATCGTGGAGAGGCGCAAAATCGGGAATGGGGGCTGGACCGCTGGATACACTGCTGGAGTTCATCAGCGAGTTGTAATGCGCAATGTTAGCGTTTAGACTACTGTTTGTTTCTTCCAGCGTCGACACCTTAGATCTAACCTAAAGAATGAAAAAAGGAATTACTATGTAAATATACTTTTTTTAGTGTGACTTGAAAGGTTAACTAGTACTGCTCTGTTGATCATAGTGCTATAGACCTTATTTAAGGTTATGTGGAGTATAATATTTTGCCAAGATGGAAAAGGTAAAGTCCTTATTCACTCCAGTGGATGGAACAATCCAGGTAATTCATTGTCGCCACTGAGCACTTAGCTCAGCTGTGGATTCCGTAGTATTAACCCTTTTACTCCCAAGAGTGCCTAAAATCAAAATTCAAGGCAAATCCCAAATTTCATTTTGTAAAATACTTAAATATAAACAATACCATGTAAAAGTGCTGCTCACAAGGTTTCATTTGAATAGTCACACCATAGGATTTCGTCCACAGAGTCAAAAGTTAGAACCGCGTCAATGTTTCCATAACTGACTTTGGGAGTGAAAGCGTTAAAGCAACAAGGACTTTAGTATCACCACTCCCTCAGGAATGAGCTGCAATCCACCGCAGGGCTAAGCCCCAACATTATGTTTCGTTCCCTCAAGGTTTGGAAAACAAGGAAGCATCACGACGGTAGAGATCAGGGGCCTGTTTCCGGAAACTACCGAAGGTATTCCGGTACCGAAAAACATGCAGATGTGCAATAGCTTTTTGGACCCGAAACGTCGGGAGTTTTCAAGAAACAGAATCCAGGGGCGGGGCCGGGCCGTTTCTCGAAATTCCCGATAACTTACCGCCAGGATCCGACAAGCACTTTTTCGAACCTGCTTTTTATCGACTGGTGGTAATTATTTGTACAAACTTACCAAAGCGTTCCATTAAATTATAACGATTTTAAAATTTAACTTTCACAATCAATAAAAAGTGTCTTCAGATCAACCACTACGCCACCGCGCCTTTACAGCTTGGATCAAGAATGGATACTCAACAACTGAGAAGTTATTTACCTGCGACAATTCTGTCTGAACAGTTTTAATTTGTTTTTGTACAGTCTCCAGATGCTCTTTACTTAATTCGACCTGTTGGAAAAAGTATTGCAAATAGTTTTGATTAAGACTATGAAATTGGATTCGTCCTTGAGAATTCTGTTGCAATCGAGTTGAACAGAACCAAATCAAAGACTTACTTCTCGTTCAAGCTTCGTTTCTTCTTCTCTTAGCTTGTTCAATTCATCCCTTGCTTGGCTTAGTTCCTCCTCTTGTTGCTAGAAATACAAAAAAATGTAAACAAATTGATACAACTCGTTTCCTCTAGAACAGAGCGAATTTGATACAATCTCTCAAATCCCCTCCCTTCTCACCAGAGCCGACTTTCTTGAGGACTCGATTCGCGCCTGTAAGTTGTTTATCTGAGGAAGAAAAAAGAAAAGAAAAGTCACCTTGTGCCGACTACTTCTGGCAAATACAGAGTGGTCAAATGATGTACAATACTTAGACTCTTTTCGTCCGATAACCAATATTGTAATCTTAAAACATTACCACCTGTATGCTGAGAATCAAAACCACTCACTGTTTTTGTTTCCTCGTCGCATTTTTGTTTCACGTCCTTCAGCATTTCTTCATATTTGGCTTTCTAACAACAAAGAAAAAAATCGCATAACATGCATCAGAATACACATTGCAATTTGAGAAAACAAACTGTTGATCTCTTTAACTTGGCGGTAAAATAAAAAAAATCAAATCAAATCAAATCAAATTTAACGTCATAGTGTAGGGAGTAGTCGCCTAATCTCCCGAGCCAGGGGCTCATGTGTAAACACTTGAATGACGTCCAGGTCGAATTGGAATTTGGAAGTGTTGGTTTTTATGGAGGGAGGAAAACCGGAGAACCCGGAGAAAAACCTTCGAAGCAAGGAGAGAATCAACAACAATCTCAACCCCTCAACCCAGATGCCAACCACTGGAACCGGACCCGGGCCACAGAGGTGGGAGGCGAGTGCTCTCACCACTACGCCAACCTTGCTCCCCATACAAAATGAAAACGTAAAATCACGATGACTATTGAACAGCCCAAATTAGACACAATATGTCTTTGAACATACCCTCAGTTTAGGGTTATAGACAGTCACGCCCAATAGAGACAAACTGATTCAGTCCGTAAACGGTCCGTGAATTGCATCTTGTTAAACTGAGAAACTTATCATTACGTATCACGTCAACGGACCGACTACCGCTTTCATAGTCTGTATGAAGGAAACACATCTCCAAACTTTTTCAGCCCCCAGCCGACCCCTCAACCACGACTAAATCTAAGACCTCTCAATATTCTAAGCTTCAACGTAAAATGCAATTAACGGACCGAATACTCCTTTTACTGTCTGTACCGTCTATAAGACTGCTTTTGTCTATACTGGACAACCCTAATACTCGAATGAAAAGAAAAACACGTAAAAACAGCCTACCACAAGGACGCTCGACACATATAAGGAGAAAAAAGGTTGCATGTATTTCGCTCGAACAGCCTCCACCTGTTTGCCTGTACGTGATTGGCTTTTTGGCCAAACATGGTTGACAAAAAAGATGATTTCCCACCTCTTTGTCTAAGTCATCAAGTTGGCCTTGGGCTTCTGACTTCTGTTTTTCTAATTCTTGATACTTTACTTTGGTTTTCTCTAGCTCGCTTTGTAGATTCTGAAAAAAAATGTAGAAGTAAGGATATGTCGTACATATCGTTAACTTATCCAACCTAACTGACTTAAAGCCATTCCAAAAGAAGATCAACTAATTAAAGCTGTACTCTTATGGGACTATTTGAGGATGTTCAAAGTACAATTAAGAATAATTGCTCTTTATTTCGTTTATCCACGATAAGTGTCAAATATGAACTCAGAACTTTTAAAATCGGCAGTCTGGTTGACTGCTTTGGCTTTTCATCCCTTCGAGGTTTATCAAGTACTCTAAAAATGCCTCAGTGGTGTTGTAGTGCCCAAACAATCTTTCAATTTTTTTTTGGTTTATGATTTTTAGAATGTTCATCAAGCAATTGCTAAATTTCAGGAGGTGATTGAAAATTAATAACCCATGGACGCTCAATCTCCACCTTCCGAAAGTCAAGCCCAAGCATGTCCAATACTCACCACTTGTTCAAGTCGTGAAAGTGGTGATTCAACTCGTACCAGTCGCATCTCATCAAGGCAGCGACCCACTCAACTCGTTCAAGTGGTGGAAGTGCATCTCATTAAGAGAGGCAGGGGCCCAGTCAACTCGTACGAGTCGCGACTATCCTTCGTTCTTTAAGTGTATGACCCCAAACATTCGTTGCATGAAACGGACCGAACACATAGCTCATGCGCATACGCGGGTACACAAAATAGAAGACGATAACATGTCCATTACTCGTTCTATAAGTGTTGCGCAAAGCACTAGGTAGAAACGGTTGCTGTTATCTCAGGACCTCCCTGAAAACCCCTTCGGTGACTGGCTAACTGACTGACTGACTGACTGACTGACTGACTAGTGATGTGTAAAAAATAGTATACCATCTTTTCTAAATATTAAACCAAACTCTCCGCCTAACTTCCAAAAAGGATTTTTTTATTCGTGTCGGAATTGACTTATCCCAAGTTGGTGTCATCACATCGTACAATCTCAACACTTGGAAGTGAAAATATACGAAATATCTCATATGAACTGAGGCTGAACGTATAATGAATGAAAGAACACTGATAATCAATCAATCAATCAATCAATCATATCAATCAATCAATCAATCAATCAATCAATCCATTTATGAACAGTTATGAATGCAACTTAAGCCACAAGGCAAACAACAATCATACGGATGAATAAGACAAACATCCTGCCTGCACACCTGTATCTCTCCATTTCTTTGTCTGATCATGTCTTCTTTCTCTTCAATTTCACGTTGTAAACTGGCCTTTTCCCTGTTGGAAGTAAATAGCATACAGTGTACATACAAAGTGGTTTTGGACTGAAAGCACCAAAAGGAGATATCAAGGCGGTTAGACCAATGTTTCGAACTAACAGAGTGATTTCACAAACCTGTAACTAACAACAGAGGTTAACGGAGTGAACACCCTCAAGTATACCACCATACCACTCTTTAAGGACGGTGCCTACTAATACAGATGCATTTTTGTAAAAGTTATGACTATGGGGAAAAAGTAGATCTTAGCAAGGGTTATTGGAATCCAGAAAGAAAAATATGGGTAACCACACATATTTCAGAGATAATTAAGCAGCCACAATTCTAAAAAAGCGTCAAAATACAAAGGATGTATGGCAATTTCTTTCCAAATTTAACCGTAATTATCTCTGAAAAATGCGTGGTTACCCCCAATTATCTTTTTGGACTCCGATAGCCCTTGCTAAGATTTGCTTTTTCCACACAGTCGTAAACCGTGCAAAAATAGTTGTATTAGGGGGAAAATTCCTTCCAAGTATCCCGAGATGCGCAGAACGTATGTGTAGTAACAAAAGGAGGCACCGTCCTTAAAATTCTAATTGTGCACATGCTGGTATGTAATACTTCTATGACCTGTGTGTACGAACTCCATTGTTTCCTCACATTAACCCTTAAAGTCCCAATAGTGACAAGCATCTAATTTCTCCTTACATTATTACTACCTGATCAAACAGACAGGTCATGAGAGTAAAGGAAATGATCACCAATGATCAAATGTCTTGATTTTTGATCAAATTCTCCCAACTAGTAACATAGGAAATATAAGGAAATAGGGAGGAGAACATGGATATTAATATTTAGGCTTAAAGGGTTAACAATAAATATTACTGGTTCTTGTTACCAAATAAGAATCGAGGTTTGTGAAGTCTCTCAATTAAAGATGGTTTTATTAAAAGCCACCTACTCTTCATACTACTGCCAAAGCTTTATTAAAAGTCTCTCCCCCTTCACTCACTTTAGGCAAAAAATTTAATAAGCCACGCCCATCCCATCACCCCTCCCCTGCTGTAGAGGCCAAGCCATTCCCATCCCATCACCCCTCCCCTGCTGTACAGGCCAAGCCATTCCCATCCCATCACCCCTCCCCTGCTGTACAGGCCAAGCCATTCCCATCCCATCACCCCTCCCCTGCTGTACAGGCCAAGCCATTCCCATCCCATCACCCCTCCCCTGCTGTACAGGCCTAAATTCAGAACTAATGTAGGTTATCACAGCCGCAATGAAATAACCTGTGATTACCTTCCCAACTCTTCAATGTCTTTGTTTATTTTGTCAAGTTCTTTGATCGCAGAAAAATCGCTTAGGCTTGAAACAACACTCCCTGCCGCTGCTCCTTCCTGAAAAAATTAATAATAATAATAATAAAAATAATAATAATAATAATAATAATAATAATAATAATAATAATAATAATAATAAATGTGTTGACCTCACAAAAATGACACAAGCCCTGGGTTCATAGCCAGCATGGAGATGTCTACCATTTCCTTTGCTTGGGAGATGTCTGCATGTAGGCTAACAGTTTTAGTATGCACTTTACTGTGTGCCACAACACATCTTGATAAACTCTTAATTGTTGCAAGCCTTTAAATTAATTGCCTGTTATTTATTCTATTTGAAATCAAGAACCCTGCAAGCCTGTTTATTACTGGTATCTACTTAAATTGGTCACAAAATTATAATTACAAATTGGAAACTGCTGCCAAAGAAAAAGTTCACTTTTTCAACCCTTTGATAAATTCTCTCCAATTTCCAGGAACAGCACCCACAGGAAAGTACTGCTCAACAGCTTTCATTTGAATGGCCACACTTTAGGATTTCATCCACAGACTCAAAAGTTAGAACCACCTTGTACAGCATAATAAACAGCACCCACAGGAAAGTACTGCTCAGTAGCTTTCATTTGAATGGTCACACTTTAGGATTTCATCCACAGACTCAAAAGTTAGAGCCACCTTGTACAGTATCAGTCTAATAAACAGCACCACAGGAAAGTACTGCTCAGCTGCTTTCATTTGAATGGTCACACTTTAGGATTTCGTCCGCAGCCTCAGACATTAGAACCACCTTGCACAGCCTAAAAAACTGCACTACCGGGAAGTTCTACTCAATAATTTATTTGTTTGATCACACTTAAGATTATAATTCAGAAGGAAAATGTTCAACATTACACTCGAAAAAAGACAAATTCTTACCCTGTCCTCTCCTGCAGCTGCTGAGGTGACAGCACCTCCTGTCCTCATTGAGGGTGGAACCATTTCTGGACTCAGTGTCTGGGGTGGGTCGACACCCATGACCTTTTGGTGAATAAGGTACATGGCCAGAGCAAACTGTTCAGCATTCAGCCGACCTTGGTTTGTTATGTCACAGAGCCCCCTTAAAATGTAAACAAACAGCAGAGGTTGTCAGTTTAGTATAAGAAAAAGTCTGCTAGACTTGAATAAATAGATGATTCCTTGGTCTTAGACCAGGCTTTTTTTGAAGCATTAATCTCCAGCTATGATTTGCCCAATGACTTGACTTGCCCATGCTCTCAAAGCAGTGAGAGAAATTTGCAGGCTGTTTGCTACTGACTGTTTATAGTTCAGGAAGTTCGTATTTTCTCTGTAAACTCCTTTCACGGACAAATTTCCCTGACGATAAAGCAACCATGGTTGAATCACGCCAGGTGAACTGTGGGCAACAAATATGATTTGCCTACGGTCATAAATTATTGAAAGAAATTTGCCAAAATGAGTTATCAGAGGAAGTACCATGTCTTACCAGATATGAGCAAGGATTTGGTGGGGCAATCCAGAGGCCATAAATATACTCTTCACCTCTTCTCCTGCAAGTTAAACACCAGAGAAGATATTTCAGAGGGTATCAGTACATAACTACACATTTTGAATATTTGAAATCTATTACCAAAGCCAAACCTGAGGAAATAATATCCTTGACAACTTATTAAATAAATAAGACTCAAAGGGATACATTGCTGTAAAACCTATGGAGCTGTGCAACAGTTTGGGAGTGGCCCTGATATCAGCTTGCATATTCTCCACTGTTTTCCATATATTTCCTATGATACCGATGAGGAGAGTTTGTTTAACAATCGATACCCTTTCTACTTGGTGATCATTTCCTGTATTCTCGTAACCATTATGTTTGATTAAGCAGTGTTATTTTAAGGACAATTAAGATGCTGGTCACTCCTAGGGGTTAGAGGGTTAAATAAAGGTAGTACATTGGCCACTGTAAGGAGATTCAAAAGCTGACAGTTTAAGTCTTATCCCTCGGCAGATCTGATTAAGGCTCCAAAAATGGGCTAATGCTTGAAACATCACCTTCTGAGTCTGTTTATGGTGGCCAACTTACCTTTGTTATATCAAAAAATACCAAGCTAAAATATTAAGGAATCTGTCACATGTTTACCAGAAACAAGTCCATCTGCATCCTTATCAGCCTGCTTGAACATGGTATCATATCTCAACTTATCTGCACTTGTAACCACCCAAGGAGTTTCTTGAGGAGCCTGAAAAGTATTAAAGTGTATTATTATTTCTTTTAGACTCAGTACACAGAGTTTGATGGCACTGTAAAAACATCTTCACTTATTAACTAACAGGGCTGTGCCCTGGCAGTGTCCTGAGGCCTCAGGCTACTAACGTTTGTCTTCAGGCGAAAAACTCATTTTTTGCATAATGCTTATAAGGGCTGGGCACCCCAGAATTCATGGTTGGGAGCCTTTGGGAACCCTGTGATTCTTCTTAGAGCACAGTCTTGATCAAGTTACAGTCTGGCAAGTACGATACAATTTGATAGTAAAAAATTTGGTCAGTCAGTTTATCGGACAGAAATTTCCATAAGGATGTGAGGTTGAGAAGAAGGGTTAAGGAGACATGAAGGCTTATTACTGGTAATTTTTTTGACGGAGCAAATAGGTAGGACTACATCTTAAATGGAAGGGGAATGAGCTTGTAATCAGGATTTTAGTATATGTTATAGCATGAGGCCGAGTAGAATTAAGGATAAATTTTCACACATATTTTCAAAGTTTTCACAAAACAATTTGTGAAAACTTTGAAAATACAAGTGAAATTTATCCTTAATTCTACAAGGACTCAATGCGATTACTTGTTTATATCACAGAGGGCAAAATTTTTGGAAAACTCTAAATTGCACATTGAAACACAATCAGCCGGCCCTCAGAATAAAAGTACCCGCTCGTGAACAATTCACCACACAACCAGTTTAAGTATTACTCAGTGCACAGAACAAGATAGACTGACCATTATGTACATCTTGAGAGATAAATACAATTCTAGTTCATTGACAAAACACAGTTAAAACTCAAACTAAGTAAATTTATTCACCTGAGTTGCAAAGCTTCCTCTCGCTGGAAAAATTATTGACCATGTCATTCCAAAGTTTTGAGCAGTGTTAAAACAAATAGCTATCTGCTGTTTCCCGTAACACATTCAGGTTCACCTTGTGGAATTTCTCTTCAAGCTAATGCCCGATTTCCATACCATTTTTACCAACCAACCCCATTAAAAGTCAATCTTTGAAGCAATCCTTGTGCTGAACGACCCAAAATTCGTTTTTCATTTCAAGACGCCTACAAAATGCAAATGGCCACTCTCGCATTCAGCCAATCAAATGCAAGTAACTTTGGTGCTTGGCCAATCAGAAACCAGTAGTTTTTGCCCTTGTCAGAAAGAAAATTAAGAAAAAATGCCCTCTGTCTCAATCAATCAACATTCAGTATTTTTGCCCTCTACGTTATAAAGGCACATATTCAGTTTTATCTTTGCAGAGCTATATATTTTTCTTGTTAGCAACATTTAGACGTCTATTAAACTAATCAATAAGCAAAATTCTACTACTGCAATTAAAGCACAAGATCAATCGATGAAGAACATGAACTACTTACTGTGACAGAGAGAACAGAACTGCTAATGGAAGGTGGAGTCAGTCCCTGGGGAGATGGTGAAGACGGAGCTGATGATGAAAGCTTTAGCTTTCGTTTTGAAGGAGGAATGACTTTGCCATGGAGTGTTAGGGGGACGGGATCTCCCTCTAGAGCACGGTACACCAGATGCATTGCCTAAAAAAAACATTACATGCAAAGGGTGAAGCAGATCTACCATTTTGATCACTGCTGATTCAAATTTGGTCCCTCCCAGTAAAAACCCTGATTCACTGAAAACGTTTTGTGGTTGCAACATCTTGAAAAACAATAACAAGAAAAAACAACAGTGACATTTCTTGCTGTAAATTAAATAAGCTGATTTAAGCACCTATAAGAATGTGCAGTTCCAGAAAACATCCATACCCACCCCATGGATGGTCAGTGGAAATTCCTGGGGGGGGGGGGCCTCAAAAGCCAAAATTTTTCAAGGAAAGTATGAAGCTAAACTGGTATATTTTGGAGGGGTGGGGGTGGGGAAAAAGATCCATAGGGGAGGTATGGATGCATTCTGGAAGTCCACAATCTGTCACAGAGACATGGGAACTCCCATTGCAAGCTTTAGGTCACACTTTTGATGGTGTTACATGTATCAAATAAACTTATTTCCTTACCACAGCAAACTCATCACTATCTAACATTCCATCTTTGTCAATGTCTGCAAGCTCCCACACTCGACCAAGTACATCAATGGGAAGCTTGGAGTTTAAAAACACCTGCGATACAACAACAATTATTTCAATTCCCCTGTCTGACTATACTAAACATTATTGCTTCTATCTCCAAGGTCAAATTCTGCAAAATTAAAGCCACAACAATGTGACTGTATGTTGCAGCCAGGGCAGAATGGATAAATAACCAAATAAATGAATAAATGAAGAAAACAAACGAATAAATAAATGAATAAATAAATAAATCATAATAAATAAATAAATGAATATTAAATAATAAATATATAATCACAACTCAGCTGTAATAAGTCATCCATTCTGTTGCCAAAATGGTAACAACCACATCTAGAATACCCAATTTTTCTGTAGGTAACTCTCCCCAGACTACTGGTTTGTGCTCTGCCAAACAATTTCCCACCCTTAAATTCCAGTTTACGTAGTGTTGGCTTGTGCTTTGAGAGGCACTGATAGGTATTTACCCTGGCCAGGTTTAATGTCCCTAGGGCTTTCCTGGTTGTGATATAACATTCCAGGAACTGTATGGTATATCACACCTACTGATATGATGTCGGATAACACACACATTCGTGCATTACTGACAGATAGCTTAAACACGTACAGCTGTAATCCAATTATCAACTTACAGGTTTCACTTTATCTCCTGGTAGAAGACCATTGACTGGCTTTAACCCCTAGAATTATACATCAGAAACAAAAATATCAAATATTTAATAAGTCAAATCACCTTATTATATTCAGTTCATTTGGGTCTTGGAGAGGCCAAAACTCTTCCAAACTCCTTACTACTTCTGTAACAATATGGACACCTCCTTATTATGGGGTGTTAACTTTGTCCCAGAGAGACCAATACTCATGCAAATTCTAACTCCACAATATGGTTGCTTCTCAAAAAAAAAAAATAAAAAATAAAAATAAAAAACAAATAATAATAATAATATGATTACTAGGCATCATTCAGCTTTATTCCTTTGGTGTGCCCATATTAACCATGTTTAGCTACCACAATGCTGCACAATATATTCATGGTGATGTTAAACAATCTACCCTGGGTTGACGTACCTCAAAAATGCTGTCGTACTTTGCTTTCTCAGCCGGTTTTACAGCCCAAAGTGTGTTCTCCTGGGGTGGAGGGACAGCAGGAGGAAGAATGTCACCCTGAAAAATGATCAGTAACGTGGTCATTCCAACATTTGTTGGTGTTACAGTGGAAATTAGAAAGGCCTGAGCATTTTGACTTGATGGGAGATCAAGCCTGATTTTTTCAGGCTTTCTTTTCGCAACTGCATAAGTTGCGTTAATAACTGCGAGGATCTTCTTTACATTTATTTCTTCATTCCGCAGTTCAAATATATGAATTTCATATATTCACAATTTCAAGCAATAACTGTTACGATGGAACCTCGATCTAACGAAGTGCCAAGAGACTGGGAAATTTGGTTCGTTGTATCGAGGTTCTTTTCCATACATTACACCATTACTGGGTAGAAAAATATCATTCGTTATACCGAGGGCTTCGTTATATAGAGGTTCATCCAACATTCAATATTGTAAAGTTTTATTTTCTTCAATAAAGTGAACAAGATAAAAAAAAAAAAAAAAAATATATATATATATATATATATAGAGGTTCATTAAACTGAGGTTGCACTGTATTTTAAGTTAGGGCCTGTGGTTTACTTATTTTGCACAACAACTTACAGTGTTCACTTATTAGGAAGACTTAATGGTTGCAAAGACTTGCAACTTATTAACACACTTGGCAAAAACGAGAGCCATAGGAAATTTTCTCCACTGCCAATAGAAAGCATTATAGTTTGAAAATTTGTACTTACAGAAAGAGTGAGATCCAGCTATGAACATCAGAAGAAACACAAAGAAAAGAAATAGTTGTATTCCTTACAAGCCAACATCCTCAGGTTCAGAAAAGGTACTCGCTTATGGGAGTTGGTTGTTCACGAAACACTTTAAAACAGTAGTCTTATGTTTAAATTTATACAAATAATTCATGTATGTGATGCAATTTTATTACTTTTACTTATTTGGCCAAGCTAGAACAATGGAAGGTAAATAAAACTGTCTGGGATCTAAATGCAATAAATAAGCACACGCATTTACCACTTTAGGTGCAGGAACAAGTAACATGAGATTTGACAGAGAGACATCTTTTCCATTCTGAGCCAAGGCAATTAGTCTCAGAGCCAAGAAAAATCTCTGTTATTGGAAACCAAAAAATATCAATAATGTATTTTATGACTGGTGGATTTAGACTTGTTTTAAAGGAGAGCAGAGGGGGGGGGGGGTGTCAATGTTTCATATTAGAAAATACTGAAACTTATACTTTTAATCTTGGTGGGTCAATCATAGTGTCCACAGCCTTGTTGCTCCCTTAGAAAAGAAACTTTGTTCTACATTGTGTTCTCCACCCAGAATATAGAAAAATGGATACTGAAGAAATGTTTAGGGAAACCTAAACCATCCTTGGGGTAGCCCTGTGATGGACACGTATCGCATCCACGGAGAGTGTAATTCTCTTTTTTGCTTTCAATCCAAATGCAAGAACTGCTATACATATTTCCAAGAATTTGCCAAAAAATTAAAAACTTTGAGTGTTTTTCAAGAGAACCATTGAACTGTAAAAGATAACTGAAGGGCTGAGAGCAAAGCTGTCTTACATTCCATTTTAGCCCATTTTACAATTTTCTTTGCCCCAAACTCACTGAATTTTTGCTTGAGACCTTCAGATCATTCAAAGAACATGGGCCAATTTTTTCCCTTTGATTTACACTTTGTCTGCATGCAGAACTCTTGCAATGGGTGATAGATGAGTACCCAGCTGCTCCTGCCTTTGCGCTTGCTCTACTTGGCACAAATCAGAGAAGGAACTTTAAACAATGTTCTTTGAATGAACTGAATGTCCCATGCAAAAATTCAGGCAGCTTAGAGCAAGAAAAAAAAAACCAGCCTAGATTTTGATATATGACAGTTATGCTCTCAGCCTTTTGATTATTCAGTGTTGTTAGTTACATGTTTGTCTAGGAATCCAGTTCCTTGTGGATCAGCCAACTCCCAAATCTGCAAGACAAAAATAATATATGCTGGTGTTTAACATCCTTTAATTTATCACCACACTTGGTGCTTTCGGCAGTTACTGACCCTTGTCAGAATGCAAGATGTACTGAAAGTCAAATTCAAACAATGCTCAAGCTAGTAGCTAAGCAGCTGCAGACAGATGTTCAGTTGTCATTAGTGCTCATATTTTTTGTATCAAAATTTTGTTGATTTTAGAAAATAACCTGTATGCTTTGACAGTCATTACTCTGGTAATAGCAAAAGCAATTAGAAAAAGAGCACATTTTCAAATACAAGACATGAGTCAATGTAACAGAATTCACAAGACAAATAGTGTAAAGTGTTTCAAAGTTACAGTTGTGTAATTACTCTGAAAAATCGTTAATGTAGTTAGACATTGGAAAAATGAAGAGAGAGGGAGCATATTTTCAGTTGCTTTTAGCTCACTAGTCTAGAGGAGACAAGGAAATTTATTTATGGGAAAGGTTTCAAATAGAGGAAATAGGATTATAAAAAAATTATTAGCTTTTGCAAACAGATGGTGGAGTGTTGTTCCCACCTTATGTAGAACACCTTCTTTTAAACCAGACTTCTTAAGAAAAGCTGCAGCATCTGAGGCTCCTATCTGACCATTACTGGAGACATCTGCCTGTTATTACAGACAAAAACATGAGAAAATGAATACCTGACATTTGAGGCCCTAACAGTGATGAAAATAAAATTTCTCTTTACATCATCATTACTTGTTCAAACATTCAAGTGATGAGAATAAAGAAAGTGAACGCCAAGCTATTAAGGATGAGATTCTTGATATTAAGACAAATTCTTGTTACTAGTTCCATAAGAAATGCATGGCGAACAGTAGGAGAATATGCATTTTCATATCAGGATTAAAGAGTTAAGTCACACCTGGGTTACCAGCAGTGCATATGAACACAGGTGAAATCTGGATTCTTCCTTTCCATAGCAGGAAGTAGGAAGGGATACTGCTACACCCCCATGGTCGGGAGGCGATGTGTTATAATGGTAGCAGGCTTCTACTGAAACCATTGGAAAATCAAAGGGTTGGTGGTTCAATACCTGAAGGGGGTGGGGTGGGGTGGGGGACTCAAGTAGGTTTTAGGTAGGTGTGTGCCACCCAGGCCTCCAAAGTTAGACCCCATTTTAGAAGGGTTTTGCATTTAAAGTGATACCCCATCCTAGAAATAGGTAATTTTTAATAACCCGTTCTAGATATTTACAAGATTTCAAAACCCCGTTTGAGAAAAGTATTTCTTTGATTGTCCGACTTACACCTCCGAAAAACGACTGTTTCTACACAAACCAGGTTGTGTTATTTTCCCTGTTTGTTAATTAGCCATTTATTTATTTGCCTATAAGTAATTTAAAATTGCTGGCGATACTGGCGATATCTTGAAGTTTTTGAGTGTTTGCAATTTTACACCCCATTCTAGAAACATCTCAAATATAAATGCCCCATTTTAGATCAGGAGTCTCAAAATCATGACCCTGTTGGGTGGCACATACCTGTATAGGTATTATGAGGGAGTACCCAACCCCCAAGGATCAACACCTGGTCTTTGTATTACGAGGTGTTGCCTTCTTAGATAAGGAACTGCTCTCTACATTGTCTCTGTTTACCCAGGTGTAAAAATGAATACCTGCTAGCTGCAAACAATTACGGAATCCTCGCAAAATGATGGGGGTTAACCCCTATTTCAGACCTGACCCAAAATGTGATACTTTATTTCAGACCTGCCCACGAACTGCTTCCACTTATCAATAGAGGAGAAGATAAAAAGTAGCTTCTTCTAAAAACTTGACTCAATTCCAGACCAGATCGCTCAAACCTAACCCTATTTAAGACCAAAATGGTCACAATCTATGCCCTATTTTGGACTAAAACGACCCGAAAACCATACCCTTTGGCGCCGCACATACCTACCTAGCTTACATAAGGGAGTACCCCCACTACCCCGCCCCAGGGTCAACTCCACAATGGACCAGCAATGGGGGAGTAGTAATGCTCCTTGTTGTCACACGCTACATACACTGTGATTGACCAAACTGAACCAGGAGAAAAAGGGTAAAACTGAGAGAAAAGTAATAGAGAAACCAAAGAAAATGTGCATTATTGTGTAACACAAACAGGAAAGTGACAGGAGCCAGTGAAAAAGGGGTGGTTACTGGGAATAAAGGGTCCAGGGAGTTCAGAGCCTCCTGTCTCCACCCCTCGGTCCCTCACCCCACCCCGGTCCACATGTCTGGAAATTCTGCCTTGCTTTTACATGGGAAAATTTTACCTTAACTAGCTACTGTACCACGATGACAAGTTGTCAATGAATATTCAGGTCTGAAATTTCAATAAGTAACATATGGGGATGGAAGGGACTTCATATATCTCTATCTCAGTTTTTAGCCAGCTGTTGCCAATGTGGCAATGACTGGGAATTAGTAATACCCTTTTTCATTTGTGTTCTTTTTTTTATCAGTTACTTATCCCAGAGCTTCCAGGTTTGGCATGGCCCCTGGCTTGACCCTGGCTTGACCCTGGTGATGATGTCATGTATTTATGACGTAAGGAATTCAGAGCAATGAAAGGTACTTTAAAATAAAATCAGGAGGTCTTTATCTAACCATGTTACTATAGTGTTCTTGTCATAACATAATTTTTTATTCGTCATAGACTAACTGCTGTTAGCTTTGTGGTAGCCACATATGTGTCTCCTATAAAACAGATGCGCAATAAAGTTAAGCTCCTCATGTGAGCTCATTTCTTAAGTAAAGCTAGTGTCCTTTTTACCCTGGGGATGATGGGGGTTGGGGGAGGGGGGGGGGGCAGAGACAGCTGGGTCCAATCCCCTAGGGCTCTTCTTGTTACTTCTGTACTATTTGAAAGTTTAGGATGATTTATAAACTAGAATTTGTCAGCCTCATTGGTGAGGGTTGTCCAATACACCCGCACTGTAACGGACCGTGAGACTATGGTTTCGGTCCGTAGAGTTTTGTACGGACCGTGAACTTCACATACGGTCCATATAGAAGAGATCACGGTCCGTAAATTGCAGTTCACGGTCATGAGTTCACGGTCCGTGGCACTTAGAGTAGTGGCACTTAGAGTATTTCATTCTGGTTCTGAGTGGGAGATATCTTTTTACGGACCGTACAGTTCGCATGGACCGTGAACTTCAGATACGGTCCGTATAGAAGAGTTCACGGTCCGTAAATTGCATCTCATCAGTGGGACTTAGAATATTTCATTCCCGTTGTGAGAGGGAGATATCTTTGTTACGGACCGTACAGTTTGTACGGACCATGAACTTCAGATTCGGTCCGTATAGAAGAGTTCACGGTCCGTAAATTGCATCTCATTAGTGGTACTTAAAATATTTCATTCCCTTTGTGAGAGGGAGATATCTTTGTTACGGACCGTACAGTTTGTACGGACCGTGAACTTCAGATTCGGTCCGTATAGAAGAGTTCACGGTCCGTAAATTGCATCCAGTAGTGGAACGTTGAATATTTCGTTCTGGTTGTGAGTGGGAGATATGTTTCTTATGGACTGTGAACTTTAAATACGGGCCGTATAGAGGAATTCGCTGTCCGTTAAATCAGTTCGTAGATGTAAAAGTGGTCGTTTGTGGAACACATATTCGTTGCTTAGCCTGAAAATAACTTGTGTCGCTCGATGGTGCGCACTTTAATGTAGTGTCTCTGGGGATGAATATGAATACGCGTGAAAGCAATATTCTTTATGAATTGCCCCGTGCAGCATTGTAGTCGACATTTCATAAATAGTGCGATTGATAGTTTCCTATGCAGCTGGCTTGTTGTCGCCACGCAAGGCTCCTGTAGACATAAAATGGCTGTGTAGGGGACTAGCGGGACTACGCGATTGAAGGCAGAATTCGCATGAAACATTTTGTATCGTTTGTGTGCGGCAGGGCTTTATCGAGTTGAAAGTGTGGAACGAAGGCAGAATACTACATTTATAATCGATCGATCGCTCGTGTTTAAACAGATCGTAATGGAAGGGAGAATACGCATGAAAATAATTCCTATTCATCGATCGTTTGCGGTCGCTTGGTTGCCTGAATTGATAGTATGAATATTTGTTTGATAGATAATTGACGCAAAGCTTATAGAACGAGTAATAGACATATTATCTTCTTCTATTTCGTGTATCACGCTCGCTTCGTATGGCACTTAAATAACGAGGCATAATTCACAAGGCTTCAATAGAAGGAGTAATGGACATAACAGTTCGCTTTTAGAACTCTGTTATCACTTTACACGATGCGTATAGAACGAGTAATAGACAGTATTATCTTCTTCTATTCGTGTACCTCGCTCGCGTCGTATGTATTTCTTTCGTGTATGACACTCGCTTCGTATGGCACTTAAATAACGTGGCATAATTTGAACAGTTTCACAAGGCTTCAATAGAAGGAGTAATGGACATAACAGTTCGCTTTTACAACTCTGTTATCAGCTTGCGCGACGCTTATCGAACGAGTAATAGACATGTTATCGTCTGCCTTTCCCTGAACAGTTTCACAAGGCTTCAGTAGAAGGAATAATCGACATAAAAGTTTGCTTTTAGAACTCTGTTATTAGTTTGCGCAACGCTTATAGAACGAGTAATAGACATATTACCGTCTTCTCTTTCGACCTCTTTGGTGTATCTCGCTCGCTTCGTATGTACGCTTAAATAACGAGGCTCAATCATACTTGTATAGACTATTTATACCTCTACTAGCCTGTTCCAGGCTCTCAGATAGTTGGGAGGGCATGGAAATTAGAAAGGGAATGCGAAAATAAGACCCGCGCTCTTTTTCTCAATTCTCGCTTTCCCCACTATCTCGGAGCCTGGAACAGGCTACTCTACATACGAATCGTGAATCGTAAATGACAGTCTGTAAGCAAGGATGACGGTCTGTGCGAAACGTACGGACCGTCAACCGCAAATAACGGTCCGTAAGCAAGAATGGCGGTCCGTGCGAAATGTACGGACCGTCAACAGTTGGCCCTGGCGCGATAATGAAATGCACGCTCTGTATTCGGACTGTAAGTAAGAATGACGGTCTGTGCGAAGCGTACGGACCGTCAACCGCAAATAACCGTCCGTAAGCAAGAATGACGGTCTGTGAGAAACATACGGACCGTCAACCGCAAATCACGGTCCGTAAGCAAGAGTGACGGTCCGTGCGAAACTTACGGACCGTCAACTGCAAATAACGGTCCGTATCAGTGCGGCAGTATTGGACATGAGTGTCATTGGTTGGCCCTATGGTACAAGGAGAGTTACACTGTTTCTTGAAGTAAATGAACCGTATAATTATTGAAAGAAAGGGTAAAACTAGAAAATTATTTATGCTGGAGTGTTTTAAGTGCACTAAATTCGAGTACATGCTACAATTAGCATGCAAGTCACGCTTAAAACATACAGAACAACTCGAACACTAACAAAGCTGTAAGAGATTTATTATGATTAACATATAAATCACTCACTTGTCTGAAGAAATTTTCATAGACGGTCGCATGCCCCGCTGACAGCTACAAATAAAACAACGACAAGGAATGAGTGCATGTTAGCCGTATCAAGATAAGAAATCTTAAAAATTCCATCTATGTTGATACAAGGGATGCATGCAAGAGCTAAATGTCACGAAAGAAACACGATGGATTAATTTTTAAAGAATTAAAAAATCGCTGAAATAGATAAGTACTTAAGTGACGTTCACTATTGAATAAAAACAGTAGGTAACTCATTTTTTAATGAGCTTTAAGTTTCTTCGCTGAGAAAAGCTATTTTGTAAACTTGATAAAATGGCCATTGACAACATCCAGATCTTGCTTCAAGGCAATATACGGAAAGGCTACGTTTACGATCGTTAACAAGCGGCAAGCATTTAGTTCACGGTTCCAGGCTACAAAAAAAGAATTAAAGGGAAAAAAAAAACAAGCAAGACATCTGGAGAAACCCGGGAAGCGTGAATGTGTCAAAACACAATCGGTTATTGTACTTTTCAATTTCCAACACTTGGTCCATTTAGCCTTGCAATAAGCTATACACTTATGAGTCGCAGATATGAAATTATCAGCGCTCAATAATAGTAAGCTCGTAAACTAAGGTATCGTTAACGAGATCAAATATCAATAAGTAACACAAAATATCACGAACATGACATTCTTCAGAATTTTACGAGAAAAGAAATTGCTCACCTGCGAAAGGGATGGTATACTAGAAGCCATGTTTATATCCGGAGAAATGGCGGGCTCAAATCAAGCCTCTTTACAGCGGCTCATTGTAACTCGATTTATGCGCAAGTGCTTTAATGCGCAGTTAGAGTCCAGCTTCTTTCTTTCACTTCCTCGTCCAAGATGGCGATCGGATCGAAGATAGAGCTTGGCCGGGTAATATTTTCAATATTCTTTAAATTTAATGGAGAGATTGAGCTCATTGTGTTCTGAATAAGAACCAGTATTGATTCTGGGATGGATGAACCAAATATTGTTGGAACGAATAGAGTTAGAAAGCCGAAATGGAATCATAAAAGGTCAAGAAGCTTTATTAGTTAGTTGCATAAGAGCTCCCAAACTTGGCTAAACATTAAATACAGTAAAAACGTAGGTTCCAAGGTATTTAACAATATTAGAGTATTTGTTCTTGTTTGAAATTCTGTATGTTCCTGATCTTCCATGTTATGCATGTACTGCACGTTAAGCGTGTTTGTCCGGGGGTTGTGGTGAGAGGGTATGAGAGAGAACACGTTTCTGGGAAACTCCCTACCTACCCCTCCCCTAACCCAACATTTTGCTCTAAGTGATAATAAGTAAAAAACATTTGGGGTTAGGGGACGGGTAGGTGGGGAGTTCCCCAGAAATGTGTAATGATCTGAAACAGCTTACTGCAAACATCACTCTATCACTTGTATCATATGTCTTAAGGGATGGAGCATTTTATTTTTGAGCATAAGGTTGGGCAAACACCAAAAAAACTTCCTGTCAAGCTTTCTTAAGGGAACAAAAAAATAAATTGCTTGGTGAAAATTATGAAGGGAAGAAATGTTTTGTAGACTAGTGAAATGCAAGTGATGCAGAGGATAACTAGACCCTTCCATGGTTTTTTCAACTTTTCACATGAACCAGTTAGTGAAAATCCATCAACACTGCTGTAAAGAGCTCCTTTATATTAGTAAAGTTGCCACATTTGAGAGTGATAAGATGAAAACTAACACCAAAAAGTTGCAAAATTTTATAGACGTTTGTATGGTGGGGGGGGGGGGGGGCAAGTTTGTCCCACTACCATACAAACATCTGTAAAAATTCGTGACTTTTTGCAGCTATATCTTTGCTGGTTTCTGACATATCACTCTCAAACTTGGCAAGTTTGCTAGTTTTAAGGCGGTCTCTTTAGCAGTATCGATAATTTTTCACTATCTGGTCCTTGTCAAAAGTGGAAAAAAACTGTGGAAGGGTCTAATAAGTCATAAAAAAGTTTGGCTGGAAAAGTCTCCCTGACTGCCCCCTCCCCCAATGTCCCTGTCCAAAGACTGCATAAATTTTGCACTTTATCGTGAGGTTTGAAGGCTAAGCACATACCAGGGTGCATTTTCAAAATGAAAAATGTGCTGCATAATTGAATACAAATAAATTATACCCTTTTTTATGTTTTTAGTGTGCAGTTATCAATGTGGTTATTTTATAGTTTCAAATCGTAGGTTTTTGTAAGACCTTTGCTTCTTGGTATTGAATGGAATGCACCTTAGGCTAAACCACAGCACCCTTTTTTCCCTATCCACAATAGATAGCAAGCCTAAATTCACTTAACACATCCTTTTGTTGACTTTTCACATAACGCTTGGTTCACAGATTGTCTTGTATGTGTTCTTTCCTGTTGCCATGTTCTTCTACTTCAATATGCCAGAATCATACGAGGATTTTATGACACAGAAAAAGGTTTGTGTATGCTATGTCTTACACCATGCTCTTCATATCTGTTTCTGGCAAGATATCTGTGATAAATTTATGTACATCAATGTAAGAGCAGAACAATTAACCTCTCCAACAGAACCTGCTGTAGCTTCTTCTTTCATGTTGTAAGTTCAGTCCATAGGTTCAGTAGACATTAACGAAAAAAAATTTATTCAGTCAATTCTACTTTTCTTAAGTTGTAATTACAAATGACCTCCAAAAAGTATGTGATGATATGATGAATTATGATGGTTCTTAGTAAACCTTAAAAGTACTGATACCCCAAAAATGATAACACCCTCAAAGTACAAAAATGAATGATGGAAATTCAGACAGTTATGAGCCTGGGACAAAGAAAAAATCTGAGTCCCTGATGGGAATCGAACCCATGACCACCCATACATGGGCCCGACTCTCTAACCACTGAGCTACTGGGAGACTTGTGACGAGCGAGATCATATCAACTAGGTTCCTGGTGACATTTGTCCTGCATACTGCTAGGATCAGCAGTGTTGAAAGAGGGTCCTGAAGGGCAGGTCCAAATCCCATTTCCCAGCCCAAGTTTTGCCCAATCCCAGTTCTCAGTGCAGTGTTTACCACAAATCCCATTCCCAGTGCCACAAATAGTAATCCCAATGCATCTTAAAAATGGTCAAAATGTCTTTATTTTTTGTTCTAATGCAAGCAAGATAAATAAAATAATCAATGTTGATAGCAATTCTTTCAGCTTGAGGCACAAAATCAACATCCAGTGTGTCACAGTGTGCTATATATAGCTATCCTCCCTCTTGTGAACAGATTTTTTTTTTACACACAGACGATACCATTGTTTCCGTTTCCTGTCTTTCCAGTGGTGATTTGAAGCACAATGTTAACTGAATGTTTCTCAAAGGACACCACTCACTGCGTGACCCTAACAGACAGCGATTCCTTGATCCCTGTTTTCTGACTTATGGTTTTCTCGAATTCTTTCAGAGTGCAATCCAATGAAATTTCCAGTTTACAGTTTTCTGTGTGGATGGCAATATTGTTAGATGAACTGTATTTGTTTTCAACAATTACAGTTAGAATAGCACCCACATTCCTATCCGCTGTTCACCTGTTAGGTGCATGCCCTTAGTTGAAACGTCTATATAACTGCAATCAGCAATATAGACATTGTACTTTATGCATGTTATTAGAGTTTCTTTTCATATGTATATATTTTGTTTAATTTCCATTCTTGTAAAACACATTTGATTCTATATACAATGTAAATTTGTGCTATAGAAGTACATGTTATTATTATTATTATTATTATTATTATTATTATGTTCAACCAAATAGCTGATTTCAGTAAATGCAAAACCAGGTTGCAACTACGTTTGTTTGACATCTGTTCAGTTGATTTGCAAACATTTAATATGCATTGAAGGATTAACAAGAGTTTCAAATAATTTATGCACTTTATAGGACATCTTTCCCATTCCCATTATTCGCCACCCTTTTTCCAGTCCCATTTGCCAAATCGCAGCCCCAGTGCCTCAAATCCCATTTTCCAGTGCTAAAATGGGCAAATCCCAGCTCCCGTTTTACCTCTTCAGGACCCTCTTGAAAGTACCGTGTAGGATGATAAAATAATATTAAAGAAAGGTGGAGAATTTTAAGCTCGGATAAGAAATAAGAAAAGATGGAATGAAAGTAATTGCCACAAAGTAGTGATCTGAGGTGAAACTTCCTCTCTGTGGAAACTCGGAACAGTGAGGAATAACAGATAATAGCTAGCTGACGTTATTTTACACTCTAAACCACATATTTGTCCATCCGAAAATAGCAAAAATTAACTAGTCACCATTTTACGAAAGTCTGAGGTGATGTTTCGCAAAAGAAATGTCTAGTTTTCACTGCAATTAGATCTGACTACCTCCTGCGATTTAGGTCTGCTGGACAGATATTCTGCCCAAATAAATCATTGGGTGCCCCTGACAGATACAACATGGTGCATAACAGAATCACCTCTTACATCCTTATTTAAAAGTAAACTAAGAATGGAAAGGAAAAGGCCATTTTTCCTTAAGGCTGTTAACAATAAACTTTGAAAAATTAAGGTATACTGCTCAGTACGTGAAAAACTTGATGGGGACCATAAGAAAATGCATGTATTTTAGAAAGTGAATTGGTCCTTTTCTTCCCACAGAAACATATAAACACATCAGATACAGTGTAAACACAATTCAGCGCACAGCAAAGAAAAAGTCAGTCATTTCCTCTGATGTAGGGGTGTAGTGGTGTTAAGGGGGGGGGGGTGTGCAGTGCCCTGTTTGGCCCCTTCAGGTTCTGCTAACCAGGGTTTTCAAAAGCACCCGACGCCCGACGCAAGTCACCGGCTACTTTTAGCATTTGCACCGGGTACTTTTTGTACTCAAACGTGTTAGTTCACGTCAATGATGTAGCTGATTACGGATGAAGATATCTTTGCTCATATTTTAATTCAAGTGTACTGTATGGCACCTCCCAAAAAACACTTTTTGTCACTGAAAATGCACATGAATGCATCTCCAGGTATGCAAATTTTAAAACTTTCCCACCCCTCCAGGAGGGGGTACCCCTCTCCCGCACCCTCCCCCATGCCGCTTCGCCACAATAAAGCTCCGGCTACTCTGATAACTCCACCTGATACTTTTTTTCAAATTGAAAACCCTGGCTAACTAGTTAAAATAAATAGAGCAACTTCAAAATATGACCCAAAATGGGCATGGTAAAAAAAAATGTTTCAATGAAAATAGTATCTCACATCAAATCATATTTTTGTCTTACAGAAAGAACTTTACCCAGCAGATGAAGACTGTCATGTAAGCCCTTTTTAACTTCTTAACACAATAACGTATTAATATATTATACAGTTTTTTAGAATTTGTTTCACTTCATATTATTGATCAGCAATCATGACCTCCAGTTGACTTCTTCTTACATAGTGGTAAATTTTTAGGGTTGACACCCTTCAGGATAAATGAAACTTCCTCAATTTTCCCTTACATGTACCTTTCATGGTTGAAAAACCAATTTTCATTGACCATCCATGGTGATTCCCTTAATGGTAAAACCACAACATTCAGTTCAGAACTTAAAACTCCTTGAGGATGTGCCAAAAATAGTCACATCTTATCAATAGCCCATCAAATCCTTGTGGCAAACCAAGAATAAATTCTGACTTTTCCCTGCCTTTGATACTATGTTAAGAAATTTCTCCCTGTCTTGCTACAAAATTCCCCGATTTTTCCTAGACCTTGGCAAAAATTCCTGTTTTCCCGGCCACACAGTTTCAACCCTGATAACACAAATACCTTCTTGCTATGAACAGTTCACCTGCCCCCAGGGAGGCTAGTGAAATTCCTACTTTATGCACAGCTCCATAAATACAGACAACTCTTTATATTTAGACATTCAGCTATGTTCCTTTTTTACCCAATTTAAAGAGGTTGGTCTGTATTAGAATAACAATGTACTGTTTTCTTGGGTTGTCTGTATAAATTATGGTGTTCTCTTGCTGTCCAGAAGTTACACGTGTAGTGTTCATGGGTGGCCAGAATCATGCCTCATTGCACTTGTCCCTACAAGCCACCACCCTTGGTTGTCCGATCTGAAGGTAGCTATTAATAAAGAAGTCTGACTGCACACCGTTTTTGTGACAGCAGACTTGCTTTTTTATTCTGCAGAGACCTCCAACAACAATTGAAGATATAAAAAAAGCCAGAGAAAAAATGTTAGAAGCAAAAAGAAAAGCCCAAAAGGAGACAGATGCTTAACCCTGTGAAGGTCATGCAACAAAATGTACAAATTTCCTCAGCCAGAAAAAAGTTGCAAACTCCAAAATGTTTCACTTTTAATAGGAATCTTACAAAGCTCCAAAATACTATAAATACTAAATAAATTGTACAAAATATGTTGTTAGATTTATACGTATATATCACAGGCTTTGTCATGAAAACTATTTATACACTTAGTAAGCTCAATGTACATTGCCATTAATGTTATTTGATTTATTTGTTTTATTTAAATAACATTGTATGGCAATGCATTGTGGAAATTTTTTGTTTATACTTTCCTGTTTTTAAGAAAAACCTTTTCTAACTTCGATTTGTTATGTAAAAATATAGGTTATGTATTTGCTTATTCTAATCTCTGTACTGTTCGCTTCCAACAAATTTAAGTTAAATCTGAGATCCTGTTGTTTCAGAGTAAATGTATGGTGTTTTATTAGAAGGTATTTCATGTCCCAACTATTAGAACTGATAACCTCTTCATGCCATTTTAAGCAGAAACTGACACATAACCATCCTGGGGGGAGGAGAAGGGGGAGATAGCCTGTGCACAGGCTTCCCAGGGGTGCAATCAGATGTTTGAGATCATTCTTCCAACTGCACAGGACACCTAATGTCCTCCTGGCTTTAAAATTGTTTCCTGCTCCCTTTGTTCTACATCCTCTGTATTGTTGCAGGTTCTTACTTCGTTTTGTTTCCTTATTACTCTTTGACGACAGATTACTAAACAAGTGGCTTTTTTTCTGTTGAGCATTGATAAGTAATACACAGCAAAATCCCACTTATAAGCCCTGGGCTTATGTAACATCATAAGGAAAATTGGGTTGTCAAGCACAAAATAATATTGAGGAAAAGAACCAAAATTTATTTTGGTCAATTTTGTGTTTAGGAGATGTGGTATGCTTACATGCACATGAACACGTATATCTAGGAGGGATTTTAACTAGACTGATGTTACCAAACTGCTGGTCCTATAACTGAGGGATTTTACAGAATGAGTGGCTGGGTTGTATCTAATTTGCAAACTTGAGCCAAAGCAATAAAACACCAACAAAATCTCAATATATTTCATAACACGCGTGGCATGGATGCATCTAAATGTTCATGTTTATCTTCTATCTTGGCGATACAAATCAGTCAGGGCAATTGAAATAAAGGACAATATTCTGTACTAAATTAGGTTGAAATCTGTATCCAATTTACAGACATTCATTAAACATGGGTTTCTATTTTTCTTAATTTAATATTATTGATGAGTTTTGTAAACTGGTAGTTGGCTATTTTTAATTTTTATTTAAAGACCATTAGCTCTCCACGATATTGCTATCTCTGACTCTATATTTAAGAATGATATTGAAAGCCATGAGTCATCATAAAACTGATGTCTCCTTGCAGCAATCAAAACTTGACATCTAAAGGTTAAACTCCAAGGCGCTGACTCTGCAGTCTGTAGATGAAATTCGTAAGTGTTGCCACTCAAATGAATGCCACTGATCAGTACTTTCTGATGACACTGTTTATTTTAAGCATTCACCAAGTGGAAATTTCATCAGTTGTTCTTTGACACGAAGGCCAGTCCACTGAGTTATTATTCAGCAGCAATGGCAGTTTTTCAGGGTACGACCACTTCATGACTGAATTTGAATTCACTACTGACTGAGGAAGGTGAAGGTAGAAACACATTGTTAGAGGATGAGCTCTTTAATGTCTCCCGGTGCATGTTTCTTTTTCCTGGTTTTGGTTCACAATAGTCAAAGATCTTTAGAACCTTGATGGCCTGCAAATGAGGAAACAAGAGACGAAAATAATTATCACAGGCTTCTTACAACAGTCAGTATTCATTTGGGTCATGGGTGGCCCACATGGCCAAGGCTTGACCCAGCCACTGTAGCACAAAGCAACTGGGAGTATTACTACTTCCTCCTGCATGGAATGCTAGTCCATCACAGGATACCCAGCATAAAGTAACTAGGAGTATCACTACTCTTCCCTGGAGTGAATGCTAGTTCTTCACAGGATACCCAGCATATAGTGACTAAAAGTATTTACTACTCTTCCCTGGATGGAATGCTAGTCCATCACAGGATGCCCAGCATATAGTGAATAGGAGTATTAATCCCCCCCCCCCCCCATCCCTGATGGGATGCTAGTAAATCACAGGATACCCAGAATAAAGTGACTAGGGGTGTTACAACTCCCCACTGGATGGGATGCTAGTCCATCACAGGATACCCAGCATAAAGTGACAAGGAGTATTACAACTCCCCACTGGATGGGATGCTAGTCCATCACAGGATACACAGCATAAAGTAACTAGGAGCATTACTACTCCCCACTGCATGGAATGCTAGTCCATCACAGGGTCACCCCAGCGGTTTTTTGCTGATACCCAAGTATGCATCTGGGAAGAAAGCAACAGTGTGCCATAAAATTTCTTGTCTAGGAAAACAAAGCGACACCAATTTTTGAAACACTGACCTCCGATCTTCTGATAAAAGTCTGATACACTAAACACTACACTACCGTTTATTCACGATGTTATGCAATCAGTAAAATTTATTTTATACAGAAGAGGTTGCAACTAAAAGGTTAAGATTCATTTTTCAACTTGAAAATTCATCATGAAGTGTAGAGAGAGTTGCAATTGTTACATACCATGTAGATAGCCACAACTCCTCCAAGTACAAATCCCGCTAAGACATCTGTCCATGAGTGCATGTGCTCTCTTATTCTGTTCAGGCCAAAGAACAGGGACACCATAATGCAGCCACATTGAATGAAGGGCTTCAGGAATAAACCTCTGTCTTTGGTTGAGAATGTTTCGAAGTAAAGCTTTGGAAAGAGTAAAAACAATAACCGTAAGTGTCACATTAAAACGGTTATGCTTAGTCAGGGATTTCTCAGCCTTGAATAAGTGGCCATTACAGATTTATACAGTATGTTTTCCTGGTTGTTAGGCATGCAAAAAGGGTGATTCAAATGCAAAGCAAATTCTGTTACTTACTGCTAGGAAGAGCATGCCATACATAGTGCCAGATGAATGTGCAGAAGGAAATGATCTCCTACGAGACAATGATTTAATAAAGTTAAATATCAGTGTAATATTTGCTGAAACTATGAGTATATTTAGCCCTTCCTTATATTTAGCTCCCACCCCTTAACAACCTCCCCATAAGAAATTTATTGCCAGGTTTAATTCAACATGCAAAGGGACTGCTATCCAGTAGCCAAGGGATAACGAATTTTTCTAATATGCCAATTCACCTTTAACTGTTACTTGCCCAACATCAAATACCAGTTTTTGTCTGACAGATACAACAAGGCATAATAACATAGCCAGGAATTTACTGGCTGGTACAGGACCGATTTGTTCCAGTTGACCCAAAGGGCAAACTTGAAATTCACTTTCTTTGTTCTCTGCTATTTCAGGTTGGATATGGGCCCCTTGGGGCAACATTAATATAGGTACCTATATAGTTAATAACATCCTAATATTGCTGACAAGGTACATCCCTGGCCACTATCTCAAATTTGGTTATCACCTTCATCTCTGCTTTCCTTTGATATTCACAGTAAGCAGGATGCATGTCACAGTAAATGTAATGAATACGACCCCAGTAGGTCAGTGGTTAGAGCATCTGGCTAGTGTTTGGAAGGTCATCAGAGATTGTTTCCCACCAGGGGAATCAAACCCGGTGGGAATCAAACCCATTTTTCTTTGTCTCTGAAAACAAACTTTCTCATTCCTTTGATATTGTTGTATTTAACATCTAAAAACAATTTTTTACATCACTCAAGAAGTTTTTGATTGATAAAGGTTAATGTTTATTGCATATCTTTCTGGTATCAGCTGTTCAGAGCATTGTTTTCCGTGGGTCATGTGAGTGATGGCCAAAGGTCACGCAACCAATTGAAGACCGCAGTGAGCAATAGTACTAAAGAAGGATGCATTGTTTGCTCAGTCCAATCTTGCCAAGCTTTAACCCCTTTAAGCCCTGATATAAAAATTCATATTCTCCTTACTGTTATCCATGCATTTCTTATGGTACTGGTAAGGAGAATTTGTCTAAATATCAAGACATCTCATCCTTAGCGATCACCTTCTTCATTCTCATCACTTGAATGTTTGAACAAGTAATGATAATGTAAAGAGAAATTTCATTTGCATCACTGTTAGGGCTTAAAGGGTAGTTAATTGTCCTTTCTGTGATAAACTTGCCTCCCTTACAATGAAAATAGAAACTATCCTAGCAGTCTACAGGTCACAAATGTCTTTATGATCTGCCAGACGTACCTTGCTTTTTCAATCGCAGCTAAATCAGTGCCTGTGCATTCATAGTTTGTAATATACCCCTCGCTGCAGTTAACCAGGCTCATGTTTGGTTTACACGCTGCCAGAAAGTGCGGTCGGAGTTGACCCACGTATACTTTCACAAACAAAGTGAAGAGCAGATTAACCAGGGTGCCATACAAGAACACAAATATTATTTTATACATCCTGAAGAGAGAAAGGGAAAAATAATTACATGTAGTTAGTGAGGGATATTTGTACACCGTAAACTGACATTTACAGTACATTTGGGTGGCACAACTTACATTAACAACTGCAACACAAATCAGTATTCTAAGATATACTCATGAATAGTGTTGCTTCAAATCACAGCTTGATTTTATTCTTCTACAACTATGGTAACAAGTACAGCTGACTCCCAGTAACTCCAAGGGAAATAAAAAAACATTCGAGTTATCGTAAGTTTGAGTTGTCGAGGGTAATAATAAATATTAGAAAAATGACCTGAACTGGGAAAAAATTCACTTTGAGTTAGTGGGAGGTTTGAGTTATCCAGGGTTTTGAGATACTGGGTAAGTGTATTGAATAAATAATGGCCTTAATTTAGATAAATACAAAATAAATAAATAAATACTGGTAGATAGATAGATAATAAGTATTAAGTGTATAAATAAATAATGGAATAAACATAAATAGATAAATCAAAATAAATGAATGTCATTGAATAAATAAACAATGTAGTTCGGTCACAATGTTCTGAAACCAGTCAAAAAGTTAGTGAAGCAAGCAAAGGGATTTTGTCAGTGATCACTGGAAAACGACTGAAGCAAACCATGTCTACAATAATGAATTGAAACAGTAACTGACAAAATGGTGAATGTATCTTCAGACTTCTTGTCTTCTCTTAAGACTGACTGTAGCTTATTAGTAGGGTCATAATAAGGTACTAAGGATCAGGGATCAAAGTAGTGGGATCAGACAATAGAGGTGTGGGAACTGAGGAATTTACAAGTTTCAGGATCAGAACGTTTGTTTTAGCGATCACAGATCAAGGTGCACAGGTTTTGTGGGATTGAATTTGGGGTCAGGGGTGAGAGATTTTGGTACAAAAAATTGGATTAATGATAAAACAGGAAGTCCTAAGGACTATTGCACTGGGCTGTTACACATGCACTAAATTAAGAATGGTAGGTATGTCAGAGTGGTTTTCAATTGACTGTCGAATGTCATTTGTCTTGGCATTGGCTTTTCTTTACTACGCTCTATGATCGGTCAGAAAAAAAAAACAAAAAATTTGCACAACTCTCTAAATCACTCACTATAAAACCAAAACCAATTGTGATTTGCTCATGTGTATTCCTGCACTTAACACCAGTTACAAGCATTTGCCTTGAGTTCTGATTGGTTAATTTTGTTGTTTGCACCTGTTGTGATTCGTCAGATTTATTACTTTGAAATGTATGGAGAACACTAAGGGGAATATGCATCTTGATATTGGGAATTAAAGGGTTAAGCAAAGGTCCCACAAGTTTAGCAGGAAGTTTTCTAAAACAAATAAACATGGCATTACCTAAAAGTGATAGTAAGAAAGAATAAAGATCTCGTGGATATACTTTACTTTGTACAGAGTAAAAACCAGAAGTTGGTTTCAGTGTCGTGTTTTCAACAAGCAAAACCAGGGTGATGTTGGTTAAAAAAACAGAGGGTGTCACAATATCCTTGCTCAGTAAAAATATACACCTGTTATAACATAACCATGGAGCTGTCAGACCTTTAAAACTCACTTATATACTATTCTGATGGTGGGAACAAAAGGTCTAATTCGGGCTTCACAACAGAGAATGACCACTTTGTATTACCTCTGGAATAAAGGTTTTTTGGTGTAGGGTCCACACAGTAAATTTTCATCTCCTTCCTGGCTATACTGCTCTCTCCCAATATCCCCACTGTAGTAATTCCTTCCTAGTTCACAAATAATGATCTAAAAATAATAACAAATTACAGTTATATCACAACTGTAAATAACCTGAGGACTAATTTTAGAAAAAGAACCTTAGAGCGGTATAATTGTTTTAAATTCACCTATATGCTGAGCAAACTTTTCAAAAAATAAGTAGTGCAATGCAAATATGGCAAGAAAGTAATTTGGCTTGTAGAGAGGATTTAACAATAAAAGATAAGATAGTTGGTGTGATGCTCTTTCATTTTACCGCCACAAGACAAATTTAGATGTTGCTGGTTACAAACTTGTCCTTGGGTTAATGCGCCGATCAATTCGAAACTTCAACATCCCCCCCCCGGGCATACCCCGGGCATTTGACTGTGAATCGTGCCCAGGGAGGGGGGAATTTGAACGTTGCATTGAAAGGGTGGGGAATTTGAACCGGATTTATCTCTTGCTCTGACGTAATACGCCCGTGAGTTTTTTCGGTCTTTACAGGGTTTGACGGATTTACAAGATAGAATTTCGCTTTGGTCAGTGAATAACTCTTTCAAATGCATCTTTAAAAGAAGTTTGAAGGTATCATTACGGCATATCTCTCTCTGAAAAGCGTGTAAAGTGTTTGATTGAAGACGAAATTGGCTTGGTGGAGAGGTATTTCAGTACTAATTGGTGGGGCATTTGAACGGCCTTTTTGCCCCGAGGGGAGGGAATTTGAACAAGGCAAACTTCAAAAGTTCAAATGCCCGGGGGGTTGCCCGGGGGGGGGGGGGGGGATGTTGAACTTCCGAATTGATCGGCGCATAATTTCGGTTGTGGTCCATATGGTAATGTGTGTTGACCTTGGAATCTTATCACCCCTGGCTGCTAGGAGCATTCGCTAGTGGCTAAGATAATGACTGAATGAGTTGCGGCTGCATTCGCAGACTAGTTGTGCCTAAGACTACAAATAAAAGGGAAGAAAAAGAGAAACGATAAACATGTCATCTGGCATAAATCACACTGAGACCCAAGAACCACATTATGCAATAAACCACCGTGTCATGGGTGATCACGTGGATGCAATGACATAACATCAGATGAACAAAACGTATCTAAAGATAACATCTGCCAAGCGGGAATAAAATATAGATTTATCTAGGCATCATGGCACGCGAGTCGCACGTCTAAGAAATTTGTCGTACATTACAACCCTCGCTATACTTTCCCTGTTCCTGCAGTGAGGAGTTGCACAGGACGTGTGAAACATAAAACGTGCGAATATGAACTACGGGGGTCGCGAGTTCAGCTTTACAAATCAACAGGTTATATATTGGCCGTGAAAGATTTGCACTGCGAAAGAAAGTTCGGTGGCCCATATTTTACCCATTGTTACCAATATTTGATTTGCGTGATTTTAATCGGAAACCGCTCATAACTAAATTACAATTGTCGAGTTAATACACACCGGATTCGTTAAATATTGACCAACCATTGAACGTTAATAAAACACGATTGATCAATCAGCACAAAAAAACAGAGCTTTCGTAATGTAATTTTCTAAGATTACAATCGATTATTCTCGATGTGTTCCACGAAACACAGGAATTGATGAGAGTTTTTGGCTGACTAAAGGAATCGTTAAAATAAAGAAAAAACAATTGTTATCTTCCATAAACGTGTTCACGAAAACAACTTTTGTGCGGTCAATATTAGACTCCTCCCGTAATACGGATCGTGAACCTAAAAATGTAATCCAGTCGCGTCAGAAAACACGTTTCCTATAAACCCGTTAAGGCGAAGGTTTTAAACTTTTAACAGAATGTTTTTGTTAACGTGAAAAAAATGACTAAAACGCAAGTTTAATTGAACGACACCTTTTGAGAAAACATACCATCTTTTTCCGACTTCACCCACGCGACAAATTCTCGAAGGCATTGTCTGTCTCAGCGCGCGTTGAGAAACATTTGTTAAATGAGGCTATTTTCAAACGCGTCAAACGAAACTACTCACCACAAAAACTGGAAGAACAACTGATGCCACAATTACCGCCCATGTTGGAAGCGTTTCTCTCGTCGTAAGGGGGTATTTTATGCTGTCATCGTCGCAGAAGAAACCGCGGCGGTATGGCGGAATTACTAAGCCCAAAAGCGCGTTTACTAAACCAACGATTAAAAGGCACGCTAGATCGGCGATTTGGAAAAGCTTTGCCGATGACATTATTGCATCCGAAGACGTGCTGTTTCTCGCCCCTAACGCCAGCGTTTCGTGGTCCTTATGCTGTGTTTGGCGTTTATCGCAACGTAAATATGATTACACCTTTGACCTGCTATGCAGTGAATGAATACTGGCGGCTAATCGCTAAAACAAATACCTTCTCAAAGCTTGTTATGTATGTTGACATAGAATGTCCCTCGGCTAGCGGAAGTTGAAGCCTGTGGGGGCAAGGAGGGATTGGGAGCGGGGTGGGGGGGGGGGGGAGGAATTAGTATTTCGGGTGGATGGGTGAATTTCTTTTTTTAAAAAGAATTCTCCAATTCTCGTATCCTTTATTTTAATTTTTCGCTGCCTTTCGCTATCACCCGTGACTAGTTTACGTAATTCTCACGTAATTCTCCTTTACATCTGTTTTCGAATTCTGAAACCAATGTTTATTAAACTGCGGCAAATTAAAAGGGTAGAGTTTGACAAGGGCCCCACACGTATTTTAAGTATATACCCCCCTCCCCGCTGCAATTGAAAAATTCCCGACAAAACAAACTGACTTGAAGCAAGCTCAAATTATCGGTGATTTATTTTTCCTCGCCCGTTGTCGAACGTGAAATCGAGTTAAATGAGAATAATAACAAATTCCGGAACTTGGTGATAACAACAAGCAAATATGGTTGAATCGGTTAAATCAGAAACAATCGAATTTACCGGAATAAGATGACATCCTTTTTAATATCAGGTTTACACCCCGGATATTAGGACTGTAATTGCCGCTTTTTTCTCCATCATGCGAGAATGCTCACCGGTTTCATGTCGTTAACTTGGGTAGCTTTTTTTTGTTGTTGAATTTCTGTCTTGGTATTCCAATGATTCGAGACATCGTTTTTTGTATAAGAGTTCCGGATTAACCTTTTCACTCAGAAAAGTGTGTCCAGCGTAAGACGAAAAATTAAAAACAATCTCAAAAGTCAACAATTGCAAAATATTAATAAAAATATCAAAATATAAACATTACCACACGAAAGTACTACGGAGGGGGGTGGGGAGGGGAAGTGGGACATTGTGCAGCACTTTATTTGAAGGGTTCACATTTAAGGAATTCATCGCCAAGCTAAAAAGTTAGATCACTTTGCGAAGCTCAAAAGCTTCACTTGATGAAAAGTTATAACCAACTTGGACAGCATGTTAATCGGCACCTACCACTGACCACAGAAAAGTACCGCTACGAGGCATCACTTCAGGGGATTTCGTCCACGGTCTCAAAACGTAGACCAATTTGTACTGTTTAGTAGCTTGTCATTTCAATCGCTTTAGGATTTATTTCACAGACGGAAAATGAGAATCACTTTTTACAGCATAATAAACAGTACCACCGGTTAAGTTTAACAGCATACAACAGTTTCTCATGAATATATTCTTACACACACTGGGACACAAACATCACCCGGATATGTTAGCTAGAGCTAAGCTCGACTTTAATTTTAGCAACCGGAAACGCACTAGTTAGTAATAAATCGCCCGAGATTTAATGTTTAATCCTTTCAATTCCTGTATCAGCAAGTTTAAAATTGAAATAATAATAATAATAATAACAATAATAATAATAATAATAATAATAATAATAATAGTAAATCCAGAAATAAAATGGTTTTCCATGGTAAAAAACAAAGATAAACAGCTCCTCACGAAAGAACAACCCACAACACAGCGAGAATTGACCAACATTTCAGGGGCACCCAACGAGAAAGCTTTAGCAAAACACTTGAAATGCCATTTTCTACTTTCTTAGATTGTTTCAGAACTTTTCCACGGGATGTTTGTGTAAGCTAATACAGGTTGATCTGTTCGGCGTTTTTAGCTGAAAGTTTAGGCCGCAGAGAATTTTAGGGATTTTAAAAAAAGAAATCCTATCCGCCGAATTTCCGAGCTACTAACAGCTTTCCGAAAATGCTACTGTAGCTGACTTTATTTGACAATCTAAACGACATATTTGTCCCTCCGAAAAGAATAGGAATTAATCAGTCCCCTAGTTGCGAAAGTCTAAGCTGATGTTTCGCCAAAGAAATCTCTAGTTTTCACTTAAATCAAATCCGAATATCTCAGGCGATTTAGGCCTGCCGAACAAATACTTTGCCGAAACGAACCGGTGGGTGCCCCTGATATTTGGAACCACCCTGTGAAAAATACGAAAGTACTTCTTAATAGCCTACATTTGTTGAATGGCCGGCACAGTTAAGAATTTTCTTCCACAAACTTTAAAGTTAGAACCACTTTTTACAGCATAATAAAGTGTACCACGAGAAGGTAGCGTTCAATAGATTTCATTTCAATGGACACATCTTGGTTTGGATAGAACAACTTGCACCGTAATACTGACAGGACAGAACTCACAAAGCGGGAAAGTACGTACCGCTCAGTAGCTTTCATTTGAAGGGTCAAAACGGTTTAGGATTTTATACAAAGACTCAAACATAACAAAAAACACCGCAGGAAAGTACGGCTTAATAGTTTTAGGATTTCATAGATAGTTTCACAGAGTTCAGTAATACCACTGCAGAACAACAAACGGCACAGCAAGAGCCTTCAGTGTAATTTTTCTCACGCACGCAAGAGAGGCAAATTAAATTTAAATCTCTTGAGACTGAAGCTACTGCTTATGCCGAATACGGGTGTGGAGACGCGTAGAAATGGACAGGAACTGCGGTTGAAAAGGAAACAGGGCCTCATTTCCGACTACTTAACCACGAAGTAATATTTAATGGAAAAATCAAAGGAAAATTTAGTAAGATTCTTTCGCTCGAGAAAGCTGTGGATTTCACGTATGTATTTGAGACATATTTAGTATTGGCTTTTAAGTGCTGTACTCGGTCTGTGGCTATCAAAATAGAGGTACTAATACGTGTATCGTTTTCTGTAAAGCGTAAACAACTGTGTATAGAGACAGTATCATTTCAGTGTTGCTTTACAGGGTAAAGTAGTCCACTCAGTTGCTATCAAAATAAACCCAAACTGCGCTATTTTTGCTTAATGGCTAGTTGAAGGTAATCAAAAGTCTTCATTTGTTACGGCACGCATTGATAATCTCGTGCAGAATAATAAACAGCATCACAGGAAAGCACTGCTCAGTAGCTTTCATTCTGATGAATAGCCACTCTTGAGGATTTCAACCACAGACTCTTGAAAACAGGCAGGAAAGTTCTGCTCAATTGTTTACCGCATTTGAAAGATAAACACACGCTCGTACACATTCTCAAATGTTAAATACACCTTGTACAGCATCATACACAATAACCACAAGAAAGTTCGGCTTAATAGCTTTAACTTAATCACTCTTAGAGATATCATCCACAGAGCCGAAAGTTAGAGCCACAGCCCTGCAGGCAAGAGCTGCTGAGTAGCTTTCATTTTACCGAGTGGACACACCTTAGAATTTCATATACGTAAGCAAAACTGGACCACATTTCATGGTGCAAGGTATATAAGGGAAGTCGTTAATCTAATTTGGTTCATCTTACAGAAAATTCCCGTTATTCTAACAGAAACAGTCGGACCACAGATTTGTGTCTGTTGGTAGCTGCAGTCTGTAATTTTGGGATTTCGTGTTCTTCGGTCGGCGGGTCTTTAACCTCTGCACTTAATAGCGGAGGGTATGTAATATCTATTTTAGGCGAGTTGTCCGTGAGCGAGTTGCAAAAACAGGTTGGCGTGTGAGAGCCTCACACTGTAAAAGTTGCCAATATGGTGGCAAAGAGCGCCGCAACATGTCGGCAATAACATGTTGGCAAATCATACGTCAACATCATTTTCATGTATGCTACTAAGCCAATATTTATTATCACGAGTTTATAAGACTCCTTTTTAAAAACTGCCTAAGTTGGTTAATGTAGCAGTGTTTCCGTAAGAAAGCAATGTTTCCGGACTGATGCAAGAGGTAACAAGATTTGTGCCTCCGTACTCGAGTCATTGGTGACAGTGTTGGATGAAAGGAAATTATTAAGATGGCAACTGAAGTAGAAGGACCAACATTTTACCTTCAGTGCTTGTATGATCGGCACGCTTCGAAAATAATCTTTTTCATCTAAAGATATTGAATTTATAGTTCGAATGACCTCATTTGTTTTCTTTCATGTCACCTGAAAATGTAATTTTTCTAAAAAGGAAGCCTGTCTTTTCAGCGACTTGACCTGCACAAGACCGCTAGGAGAAAGGATCGACTTTCAGGACTTCTTTTGACGTTTTCAGTTTATTTCCGACAGGCGAGCTCGATGAATGATGGCAACTAGACGCCCACCCAGAAAACAGAAAAAATAGCTGATGCATAGATGTCTGTCTTCAAAAAGATGAATTGAGGAAGGGAGGAAACCGCTGTTATGAAATAAAAGGGTTTCTAAAGGCGGGAAGTGTTTAGGACTGAGAGTCACGCTATCACGCGATTCTGTCACACAGGACACCCAGGTTCACCACAGGACTTGCCGCGGTGACACAGATATTCTCCCGAGGTCTGGCATCTCTTTGGATGTTGCTTCAGCAGAAAAATTTTAAGGGGGTGGGGGGGGGGGGGGGGACCGTCGGAAGGGAATCCGACAATCCAAGTGTCAGGAATAAAATAGCTATCAAAAACGGTTAGCTGGACTTTTTTCTTCGTAATAGGAGAACAAGTGGGAGGCCCCGAAAAGGGAGATAAGACAACTGAAAAAGTATAAGTTAAACAATTTCTCACCCACACCTTTATCCATAAATAAGGAACGTTTCCTCACCCTACCTCCTAAAATATAACATTTTTCATGTGTCCGAAAACGTAAAGCATTAATTTCGTTATCGGTAATGAAAGCCCTTGGTGCTAGTTTTAATAAAGAAACTGTAGTTTTCTCTTATGGCGAGTACAACAAACCAGTTCTTGTGTTGTGAGCTTTACGATTTTCCGAGTTATGTTTTCTTGGACCAAATTCTTGGTTTGCAACGTTTTTATGGTAATAAGCGGATGAAATAGCAGTTGAATTTGCTCTTGTGGCAACGTTTTTACGTGATTTTGTCTTGCGCCAAAGAGGCGACCGATGCCGACGGATTATTTTAAAAAGACAAGTAAATAGCTTCTGCTTATCACGACGTTCAGGTAGGATTAGCTGGAACCAGTTCCAGAATTGTATACCCCAGTTCAAGAGGAAAACCACTTATCCAGCGGCACTTCTCTTTTTGGGCCAAACAACGAAGTAAACAAGGAAGTGCCCCCTCCGGTGGACTGGGGCGGTGGCTGTGATGCCCGTCTCGATTATAAGTAACGACAGCACGTGCGTGCTGAAACAGATGGCTGGCACAAAAACGTATCACTTACAGTAGAAACAAAAATTTCCTTAAACACAGCGTGGAGTTTTCAGCCCACTTTTTTCTTCCAAGTGGTCACGTAGCTCTATCGAACAGTATCGAAAACAACTTATACCGCTCACGACTATCAATGTTTTTGAAGCACTCGCCGTTGTCGGTGATGTCAAGTACTTGGTGTGGATAAGTTGCGTAAATGAAACCAAATTGCGAAAAACGCTGACAAGGATAAAGCAAGTAGAGGCAATTTACTAAAAGGGAATTAGATAACATCTTCAAATTATCGGTAGATATAAGTACATATATGTCCGTATTTTCTCAGTTATTATGCAGTAATGATGCTGAGCGGTAGGGTGCCTTGCTAGAGATACACAAGTCTAACTCCTCGATCACAGTTTTAGAATAGCCAAATGGTGGGGGGGAGACAGGGGGGTTTGAACCTCCCGCTTCCCGTACCCTTTAATCCCGTTTCCCGCCCTGTATTTTTTGGCTCCCGCCCCTTTGCATTTTTTCGATTGCGAAGC
Organism: Siderastrea radians; assembly: GCA_964017195.1. Classification (NCBI taxonomy): domain Eukaryota; kingdom Metazoa; phylum Cnidaria; class Anthozoa; order Scleractinia; family Rhizangiidae; genus Siderastrea; species Siderastrea radians. Next base: position 31,398,603 of record OZ024896.1, on the reverse strand, counting down.
ATTGCGCAATGTTGCGTAATTTTCCCCTTTTTCTCCCGCTTCCCGCCACCTTGGGAATCCCGCTTCCCGCCCCCTCTTCTCCCGCCTCCCGTACACCTCCCGCCCCCTTTTCTCCCGGTCTCCCGCCCCCCTGTCCCCCCCACCAAATGGTCTGCCTCCGGGCAGCTGGGTTTCTGATTTTTGCTATCTTCACTTTCCAGCGTTGTTCCTGAATAACTCCACACGGGGAGTGGCTTCTTCTCAGAACGGGTCGGGGTGGGGGGGGGGGGGAGGTGCTCCCTGTAGTGGGCTATACGAGGAGGCACCGCCCGAAAGAGGTGCCTTTTCTACGCTCACAGCGTACTAAAGGGAAGGGAACATTGTTACTTTAGTATATCAAAATTTTTATTATTTTTTTATCTTTTAAATCTTTATTGTATGTTTTAACAAAGAGTGCAAACAAAGAATAACACTTACAATAATGTGCATGTTAACAATTTTACATAAAAAAACATGAAAAAATAACAAAGAGACAAGCAGGGAGAAGACAAATAGAGTAAATATCAACATTCTCGATCACACAGAAAAAAGCTATCAATTAAGTGAAACAGGGTAGGACTTTGTTCCATTTTTTGTAATGTTTGTCAAGTTTATTATTCTTAGAAGCAATATTTTGCTCGATCTGGAAATTTGCCCTAATCTTCGCTATGAAGACATTTAGCGATGGATGTATGATGTCTAATTTACACCTGTAGATGTAGAATTTAGCTAATAATAAAAGATGATTTAAAATAAGGGAGGCAAAATGGCTTTCCGCATTTGAGTGATAAACACACATTAGGATTTTGAACACCGACTCAAAAGTTAGATACATGTTATACAGCATGATACAGAACACCACAGGAAAGTACTACTTAATAGCTCTCACATGAACGGTCATTCTTTAAGCTTTCATCCACAGACTCGAAAGTCAGAGCCACTTTGTACAGCATAAGAGAAAGGACCACAGGAAAGTACTGCTCAGTAACTTCAATTTATTGAGTGGACACACCTTAGAGTTTCATATACGCCAGGAAAACTGCACCACATTTCATGACGCAAGGTATATAAGGGAAAAGGTTAATTTAATTTGGCTCCATTAGTGTGAATTCCCGTTATACTAACGGAAATCGTCGGGACCACAGATTTGTGCCTGTTGGTAGCTGCAGCCCGTAATAGTAGGTAGAATTTCGTGTTCTCTCGCCAGCGGATCTTTAACCCCTGCACATACTAGCGGAGGGTGTGTAATATCTATTTTCGGCGAGCTGTTCGTGAGCGCGTTGCGAAAACAGGTTGGTGTGTGAGGGCCTCAATGTAACAGTTGCCAACATGTTGGCAAAGAGCGTCGCAACATGTCGGCAATAACATGCTGGCAAATCAGACGTCAATATCATACTCTCGTATGCTACTAAGCTAATATGTTTTAGCACGAGTTTATAAAATTTGCGCGACGACACTTCACTGATCTCATGTCTACATTGGGTAATGTAGCGACGTGTCCGTAAGAAAGCAAGGTTTCCGGACTGATGCAAGAGATAACATGTACATGATTCAGTAACTTTGCCGCCATACTCGAGCCATTGGTCACAGCATTCGGTGAAAAAAAAAATTAAAATAGCAAATGACGTAAAAGGACCAAGTCTTATCTTCAGAGCTTGTATGATCGGCACGCTTCGAAAATAATCTTTTTCATCTAAAGATATTGAATTTGTAGTTCGAATGGCTTCATTTATTTTGTTTCGTTTCATTTGAAAATGCAATTTTTCAAGAAAAGGAAACCTGTCCTGTAAAGCGACCTGACTTGTAGAAGACCCCTTGGAGAAAAGATGACTTTTCAGGACTTCTGCTGACGTTTTCAGTTTATTTCCGACAGGAAAGCTTGATAATTGGACGCCCACCCAAGAAAAAGAAAAATAACTGGCGCGCAATTGTCTGCCCTCAGAATTAGAAAGCTGGATTGCCGGAAGGGAGGAAACCGTTGTAGTCTTATGAGGTGTCAAAGGGTTTCTAAAGGCGGAAACTGTCACGGGTCGGGGTTACGCGGTCACGTGGTTTTCACACACAGGACACCCAGCCTCACTGCGGGACGTCATACATGCACATCGTCCAGCATTAGCAGAAAAAAAAAATTACGCCGATAAAGGAAGGGAATGCTGCTCTGCGCATTTCAGGAATAAATTGGCTACCTGAAAAAAACTTAGCTGGACTTTTTCTTCCTAACAGCATAAGTGGGAGGCCTTTAAAATTGCAGCTTTGTTTTGCAAAGAAAAGGGAACACGAGAGAGGTTATTTCGTACCCATCCCTGCCTTTTACCAGGAGCTCCTGCCTTCACTTATAAATAAATGACGAACGGTTCCTAAAAGTCCCCCTCCCCTATCCCGAAAAATCTGGGATTAATTTCTCTATGCAGCGAAAGCCTCAGCGCCAGTTTTAGTTTAAAAACAGCAGTTGTACCTTATGCAGTATTGATTTTACCTTCGAATACAACACCAACAGAACAGTTCCACGTTGTGAGCTTGAGTTTCCCGCGCTTTTTTCGGCCTACCTCTTTGGGTCCGAATGCTTGGTTTGTGACCCTTTCTATGACAATAACGGGACGAAATTGATATTGCAAAATAGCCTTTTTTGTTTGTGGTTTTGGCGTGCGCCAAAGCCGACGCTGATGCTGACATAATTTTGGCAAGACAAGAAAATTGGTTCAAGACATCAATTTCCCCGTTGAATTTTGAAGCGTGAAATTGTATGCCCTGTTGAAGACAAAAGCCTCTGAAAACCATGCCCTATCCAGCGGGCGCTTCCCCGTTAGGGCCACATAAGAAAGTGCTCTCTTGGCTGAGTTTGGAGGCACTGTAGTGTAGTGGTCATCGCGTGGGACTATCGCGAGATCAGAGGCCGGCTGGTGGTCCGAGGCTTGGTCTCTGCATTGTATCGTGTTGTTGTTTCCTTAGACAAGAAACTTTACTCCACATTGTCTCTCTCTACTCAGGTGTATAAATGGATACCGGCTGACTGTTAGGGAATGCTAACAGAAAAGCTGGGGGTAACCCTGCGATGGACTAGCATCCCATCCAGGGGAAGTAGTGATGCTCCTAGCCGCTTCATGCTAGCATGCTACAGAAACCAACTTTACCCGCGTTTTCTCACCTGAGAAGAGGGGGAGGGGTGGGGGAGGTGTCTGTTTTATGGTTCCCGTATAGTCACTCGGGAATGCAGTGATGCTGCTGGTGCAATTTATTTTTAAACTCAAAAGGTGATGTTGCTTCTCTTTTTACTAGGGATAAGCTATTCCATGAAACCGCTCCACCGCAACTATACACACATACATACATATTTATTGATCACATCCCCGTTTGAGGCTTTTCAGTGATCAATTCATTAAAAAAAATATATGTACAATACTAAAACCTAATCGAGTAACATAAACTATACAAACGGCATGGTTAATTAAAAATTACAATAAATATTACTATTACGATTGATGTAGAAACTAAAGCTTTTTAAAGATAATCCGTGCGGGGGCTTGAGAGCGCTCATTTATTGTTAGTGTTTCTAAACTCGTAAGTAGTTGTATCATCACGAGAAATAAATTTAGATCACAGCTCTAAGACAGGAGTTTCACATGCAAGGTTTAGTACATAATACTCGCATTTTCATCAAAACTTTGTTCTGACCCATGTTACTCCATCCCAATGTCCTGAACAGGAGATCTACATTACGGTCGTAATTGGCCGCATTAAATCCGTGCTGCACGATTCTGTAGTCTTTGAACCTTCAGAACCTTACATGTCAGAAAGACACTTGTAACAATTTCCCCAAATAACACTATGTATATACTGTGTACGTGCTGTTCGAGGTCACTATGTTTATCTACGTGCTGATCACAATAGCGTGTACTTATAGTAAACAAATCGCTGGCACAAAAACGTATCACGCATAATAGAAACAAGAACTTCCTTAACACAGCGCCACTTATTTTAAGTGGTCACGTAGCTCGATCGAACAGTTTCGAAAACAACAGCTGTACCGCTCACGAGTACCGATAAGCGGTATAGTTGACATCGCGAAATTGGTATCCATACAATGTAAGTTGCATAAATGAAACGTGCTGAAAAGAAAAAAGCAGGTAGAGGCATAACGCATGCCTGAAATGGAATGAGATGATATTTTTTAATAATCGGCTGATAGGCACATTTTTTCCCTTATTATGCAATTATGGCTGCCCAGCACTAGAGATAAGAGATAAGTTCTGCGCTGACCGCTGGCTAGAATAGACCCGATTTTAACTCCACAGCCACCTCCCCCCCCCCCCCCCCGCAGGGTGGTACTCCCTATGGTGCGTTATGCGGGGAGGCTCCGCCCGAAAGGGATGCCTTTTTTAAGCTCTCAGTATACTAAAGGGTAGGGAAAATTGTCAATTTAATATATAAAGGGTCACAAAGTCAGCTGCAGCGTGAAGCTGATGGCGGCTAAAGCCAAGTGCATGAAAGGGTGCCAATGTTTGGCCGAAATAACAACGCGAAACACATAAAAGCTTGGGGACTTTGAGCAACTGGGCCAAAAGGACTGAAAGTCCGGGAAAATGTGGCCATCATGCATAGGAAATTATATTGTTTTGGTTTATCCTGGCCTTGGGGTATAAGAAAGGTGCGCAATTTTCCTCTAGGTATATGAAAGGGATGCCGTTTTGGTAAAAATTAGTATATTTAAGGGTAAGGATTTGAGCTTCCGGGTGCTGCCTCCCTGTGTAAGACGTCATTGAGTAGCCCCCCCCCCCTCCCTTGGGGGAAAAAAAAGAAGTAGAGGCAACTTACTGAAATGGAATGAGATGACATTTTTTTAAATTATCGTCCGCTGCCGATATAGCCACATATTTTCCCGTGTTGTGCAATTATGGTCACCAAGCGCTAGAGACAAGTGCTGCTCTGACCGCTGGCTGAAGTACTGAGCCAATTTTAACTCCACGGGTGCACTTGTAAAGTACAGCTGGTCTGCCTCTGATCAGCTGGGTTTCTTATCTTCGTTCTGTTCAATTTGCAGTATTTGCTTTGTTCTCCCTGACCAACTCCACACGGGGAGTCGACAATTAAGTAATTCTATCTTGTTCCTAAAATCTTCTGTAACCTGTCTGCAGATTATCTACCGCGGTGTTCCAATATTTGAGTTTTGTTTTTACTAGCAAAATATCTTTCAGTTCCCAGGATTAATCCATTGTATAAAAAAAGCGCCTCCGAAGCAAGGTGAAAATTGCATAAGAATCTCAAAGGTCAGCAGTTGCAAAACATTAATATAAACAGTTAAACACGAAAGTGACATAGAATTGGGGGAGTGGGACTCAATGGTTTAGAATTTCATATCCAGACTCAAAAGTTAAACTAACCACCTCGTATGCACTGCATAATAAAAAAAACACCACAGTACTCAGTAGCTTTCATTTGAATGGTCACACTTTAGGATTTCATTCACAGACAAAAAAGTTAGAGCCAACTCAAAGAGCCAACAAGTTTGAGCCAACTTGTGCAGCTTGATAACTACGGTAGAATCCTGATTTCTCGATCTCTCGGTTTCTGATAACTCCCGATAAGTCGAATCAAAACTGGCTTCCCTTCCCAGTCAAACACTGTAATTTTACCCCCGTTTTTTGAACCCCCCGATAATTCGAACCAATTTCCTTTTCCCTAGGAGGTTCAACGTATACGGTAACACATCGATTTTCCAAACTTTGACAGTGGGTAAATTATTATACTACCCACGTACAATAAATAGAGGCATTCGAGGTGGGAATTGTTTCCAATAATAGAGGAAAGCAGGAACACAAAAATTAGAAAGGATTGCACGATTCAAAGTTAAATCCTTTAAACCCCTCAGGGGCACCCAAGAACAAACTTTGGACAGATGCTTCAAATGTCGTGTTCTGTTTTCTCAGATTATTTCTTGGCCTTTTTAAAGGGCTAACATAACAATGGTTGGTCAGAAAATCCTGCGGAACAGAATCTTATCTCTCCGAAAACGAAAAAAAAAACGAAAAAAAAAATACTTTTCCCACGTTACGAAAGTTTGAGGTTACAATCGAGGCGACGAATTTCCAGTTTTTCAAACAGCTATATCCAATTTTCTGAGACGATTAAGGCCGGTTAAGGTCTTCCGAACAGATTTTTCATTAAAGCGATCGGTTACAGTGCTCCTGATCCCTGTAACGGCTGTATTGCGCCGACGAAATTCCAGTTTTTCAAACAGTTATAAATATCCAATTTTCTGAGGCGATTATAAGGGCTTCCGAACAGATTTTTCATTAAAACGGTCCGTTACAGTGCCCCTGATCCCTGTATCAGCTGTAGCTACACAGCTGTATAAGCAAGGTTCAAATTACAAAATAAGACCCCCCAAATAAAAATGTTTGAACTTATTCGAAGGTAAATACCATCTCACGAAAGAACAACTAGAGCGTGGTTTTCATATAGTCGGCAACGAACTGTTGTGATCAGCGATGGTGGCCGGTTGTAATGGTATGATATTGAAACGTGATACGCATCGATTCAGCGCGGTCGGTAGCCGGGCTGTCTCGATGCCCGGGGGGGTACTCCCTTATATGGCCTTAACGGGGACGTGCGGCCCGATAGGGTATGGTTTTCAGAGGGTTTTGTCTTGAACGGGGTATCGATTTCATCAACTTTTGTCTTAAACAGGGTATCATTACACGATCGTATGTATTCGTTAATTTACAGAGCCCTCACCACAAGCCGAATTTTTACCAGTTTGCCAATGCACAGCATACTGAAATAAGAAGCAGTCTCTGACTAGTCCATTCAAGCCGTAAAGAGGGTATGATGTTGAGCTAAATGTCTAAGACAGGGTACAAAAGATCGGAATTCTGTCTTAAACAGGGTAGCAAAATCAGAGATTTTTGTCTTAAACAGGGTCAGGGTTTAAGCACGCGGGCCGCACCTCCCTACCCGAGTATCTGCTGAGTGCCCCCCCGGGTCCTGATGTGCCCGCGATTCTCTCCACCTTGGAAAAACCTACAATCTCGTACGGAATAACATGGAACAGAAACCCTCCTAACCCCCCAAAATCAATGATGAAGACGTGCGAAGAGAAAAGCGCGCCATTTTCCATCCTTGATTTGGGGGGAGGGGTGGTCTAAGTGTTCCATTTAAAATGTCCGAGATTGTAGGCTCGATTCGGGAAATGAGCCCGCGCTAGCTGGACCCGCATGAGCAGCGGATATCGAGCCTAATGGCAACCATGCAGCCTCTGAATTGCAAAAAGCATCAACAGTGTGAGCCACCGTATGCACAATACTATCGCCGTAAATTTATCTACTTACAGGAAAGTACTGTTCATTTGTCTTCATTGGGCAAAGGGGACACACCTTGGGCTTTCTTCCACAGACTAACTGAACCACATTTTTTGACGCAATGTCTTCAAGACAAAGGTTAATTTAATTTGGGGTTTCTGCTTTTCCGGTGGGTGTGTTTTCCCCTTATGTCAAAAATAGCAGAGTGCATCGTGAGGCAACAGTCGAGAACAAATGTACGTCACATAGTTTGCCACCGTGCTCGAGCTAGTATGTAGTGAAAAGAATATAAATGTGCCAAAAGTAAAAACACCAATATCTAATCTTCAGAGGTTGTTTGATCGGCACGCTTTGGCAATAATCTCTTTCATCTATAGATATTGAATTTACAGTTCGAATGAGCCCATTTATTTTCTTTCTTTTCATCAGAAAACTGCAATTTTTCACTAAAAGGAAGTCTGTCTTGTTTGAGACCCGAATAGTACAAGATCGCTCGGAAGCATTGACTTTCAGGACATCTGCTGACCTTTTCAGTTTGATTCCGACAGAAGTGGGCTGGATAATTAGACGCCCACACAGAAAACTGAAAAATAAATGGCGCATAATTGTCTGTCTTTGGAAAGCTGAATTGGGGAAGGCAGGAAACCACAGTCTTCAAATATGATCAGGTATCAAAGGGTTTTCAAAGGTGGAAACTGTTACGGAAGATAACGTTATCTTGGGAGACAAGAAATAGACCTAAAAATGCGTAACGTTATCTTGACTTGGCTTATCTTGAACCACAGGAATCCCAGGAAACCCCAGAGCCATATCCCGGGGGGGGGGCACTCGACCCATATTTGGGTATAGGTGAGCCGCTGAGGGTTCGAAACCCTGACCCTGTTTAGGACAAAAAAAATCCTAAAATACATACCCTGTTTAGGACAACAACCTGAATTTTATTACCCTGTTTAGGACATGCAATACCCCGTTTACAACTAGGACAGACTCGCGCGAAATTATATACCCTGTTTAGGACAGACTCGCACGAAATCACATACCCTGTTTAGGACAGAGAGGCCAAAAACCATACCCTGTTCAGCGGCACATCCCCGTATAGGCTATATAAGGGAGTAGCCCCCCCCCGGGAGCCATATACCCGGGGAGCCATAAACGATGGCTTCTTGTGCCACGTTGTACGGTATTTTAAGGACGGTGAGTCCTAATAAAGAAGCATTTTTGCAAAGGTTATGACTATTGGGAAAAAGCAGATCGTAGCAAGACCTGTTGGGGAAAAAAAGAACAATGTGGGTAACCACGCATTTTTCAGAGGTAATTAAGCAACCATTATTTAAAAAAGCTTTAAAATACGAAGAATGCATGTCATTTCTTTCCAAATTTACTTAGTTTTGCGAAAATTCCGAAGCCGTATTTTGGGAGAGCGAAATAACAAAGCGTATAAAATTTCGCGACTTAGTTGAGACCAGAGCTAAATACAATTACAAAGAATCGACAGATAAGGTTCGATGAATGCACCAAAGAGGTTTCAAAAGATTTAGACTGTAGACGGATGATACAGATGCCCGGCAGATGATAGTGAAGCAGGTGAAGAATACTATACTGAAAATTACCTAGCTAAGCAAAGAATCATTTTTACCTAAAATTATAGGCCTTAAGTCTGCAATTTACAGCGGCTCTTAAATTAGTGGCTATTTGCAGTATTTGCTTTGTTGTCCCTAAACAACTTCACACGGGGAGTCGTCAATTAAAGTAATTTTATCTTGTTCCTAAAATCTTCTGTAACGTCTCTGCAGATTATCTACTGCGGTGTTCCAATATTTCAGTTTTAGTTTTACTAGCAAAATATCTTTCAGTTCCCAGGATTAATCCATGCATTGTATAGAAAAAGCACGTCCGACGCAAGATGAAAATTTCAAAAGAATCTCAGTTAAGGATGGTGGGTCCTAATACAGAGGTATATTTGCGAGGGTTTTGACTTTGGGGGAAAAGCAGATCTTAGCAAGACTTATTGGAATCTAAAAAGAAAAATGTGGGTAACCACGCATTTTTGAGAGATAATTAAGCAACCATAATTCCAAAAAGGCTTTAAAATACAAAGAATGTATGGTATTTTCTTTCCAAATTTAAGCTCAATTATCTCTGAAACACGCGCAGTTACCCCCAATTTTCTTTTTGGATTCTGATAGCCTTTTGCTAAGGTCTGCTTTTTCCACATAGTCAAAAACCGCGCAAAGATACCGTTGTATTAGTAGGCAAATTCCTTAAGAAACCCGAATATCCCGAGATGCGCAGAACGTATGCGCCGTAACAAAAGGACGCACCGTCCTTAAACACGAAAGTGACATAGGAATGGGGCGGGGGGGGGGGGGGGGACTCAATGGCTTAGAATTTCCTACCCAGACTCAAAAGTTAAAACCACCTTGTATGCACATCATAATAAACAGCACCACAGTACTCAATAGCTTTCATTTGAACGGTCACACTTTAGGATTTCATTCACAGACAAAAACGTTAGAGCCCACTCAAGGAGCCAACAAGTTTGAGGCAACTTGTGCAGCTTGATAACTAGTGCTACAGGAAAGTGTGTCCGTATACGGTAACACATCGATTTTCCAAAACCTTTGACAGTGGGTAAATAATTATACTACCCGCGTACAATAAATAGAGGCATTCGAGGTGGGAATTGTTTCCAATGATAGAAGAAAGCAGGAACACAAAAATTAGAAAGGATTACACGATTCAACGTTAAATCCTTTACATTCTCTCAGGGGCACCCAAGCAAAAAATAAAAAATAAACTGTTTCAAATGTCGTTTTCTGTTTTCTCAGATTGTTTGAATTCAAGGCCTTTTGAAGGGCATCTTTGTGTGAGCAAACATAGGCAACATAGGTTGGCCAATTTAACTCGCAGAAATCCTAGGGAACAGAATCATATTCCCCCAATTTCCCAGCTGCTGTTAGCCTGATTCTCAGACGGTTCGAGGTCGCTCGCCCAACCTCATACCGTCTGAGAATCAGACTAAGCTGCTGATGGCTTTCCGAAAATACTTGCTGACCTGAATTCGCACTCTAAACGACATATTTTTCTCTCTGAAAACAAAAGAAACTCCTTCCCACGTTATACGAAAGTTTGAGGTTACAAATGAGCCCACGAAATTCCAGTTTTTCAAACAGTTATATCCAATTTTCTGAGGCAATTAAGGTCTTCTAAACAGATTTTCGTTAAAACGATCCGTTACGTGCCCCTGATCCCTGTAAACACTGTAAGACTTTATTGAGTAGCCCCCCCCCACCACCACCCCCTCCCTTGAGGGGAAAAAGCAAGTAAAGGCAACGTACTGAAATGGAATGAGATGACATTTTTTAAAATTATCGTCCGCGGCCGATATAGCCACATATTTTGCCCGTATTGTGCAATTCATGGTTACCCAGCGCTAGAGACAAGTGCTGCTCTGACCGCTGGCTGGAGTACTGACCCGATTTTAACTCCACGGTTGCACTTGTAAAGTAAAGCTGGTCTGCCTCTCATCAGCTCGGTTTCTTATCTTCGTTATGTTCAATTTGCAGTATTTGCTTTGTTGTCCCTGAACAACTCCACACGGAGAGTCGTCAATTAAGTAATTTATCTTGTTCCTAAAATCTTCTGTAACCTGTCTGCAGATTATCTACCGCGGTGTTCCAATATTTTAGTTTCATTTTTACTAGCAAAATATCTTTCAGGTCCCAGGATTAATCCATTGTATAGAAAAAGCGCGTCCGACGCAAGATGAAAATTGCAAAAGAAACTCAAAGGTCAACAGTTGCAAAACATTAAAATATAAACAGTTAAACACGAAAGTGACATAGGAATCGGGTGGGGGGGGGGGGGGGCTCAATAGCGTAGAATTTCATATCCATTCTCAAAAGTTAGAACCACCTTTTACGCACAGCATAATAAACAGCACCACTGGAAAGTACTGCTCAATAGATTTCATTTGAATGATCGCACTTTGGGATTTTATTCCCAGACAAAAAAGTTATTAGAGCCAACTTGTGCAGCTTGATAACTAGTGCTACAGGAAAGTGTGTCCGTATACACATCGATTTTCCAAACTTTGACAGTGGGTAAATAATTATACCACCCGCGTACGATAAACAGAGGCAGTCGAGGTGGGAATTGTTTCCAATAATAGAAAGCAGGAAAGAATTGCACGATTCAACGTTAAATCCTTTAAATCCCTCTGGGGCACCCACGAAGAAACTTTGGACCAGTGGACAAATGTTTCAAATGTCGTTTTCTCAGATTATTTCGTGGCCTTTTTAAAGGGCTAACATAACATAGCTTGTCAATATTAACTCTCAGAAAATTTCACGGGACAGAATCTTATCGCTCCGAAAACAAAAACAAAAAAAAAAACATAAAAAAATTCATTTTCCCACGTTACGAAAGTTTAAGGTTACAATTGAGCCGACGAAATTCCAGTTTTTCAAACAGTTGTATCTAATTTTCTGAGCCGATTAAGGACAGATGTTTCAAATGTCGTTTTCTCAGATTATTTCGTGGCCTTTTTAGAGGGCTAACATAACATTGCTTGTCAATTTAACTCGCAGAAAATTCCACAGGACAGAATCTTATCTCTCCGAAAACAAAAAAACAAGAAAATTCATTTTCCCACGTTACGACGAAATTCCAGTTTTTCAAACAGTTATATCCAATTTTCTGAGACGGTTAAGGTCTTCCGAACAGATTTTTCATTAAAACGATCCGTTACAGTGCCCCTGATCCCTGTATCAGCTGCAGTTGCACAGCTGTATAAGCAAGGTTCTAATTATAAAATAAACCCCAAAATAAAAACGTTTGAACTTATTCAAAGGTAAATAGCATCTCACGAAAGAAAGAATAAAGCGTGGTTTTCATGTAGTCGGCAACGAACTGTCATGATCAGCGATGGTGTGATATGATATTGAAACGTGATACGCATCGATTCAGCGCGGTCGGTAGCCGGCCTGCCTCGATGCGCCCGCGATTCTCTCCACCCGGCTTGATCGCGTTATCGGATCGTGGCAGACGCCAAAAAGGGACGAAGCGGGGAGCGAGCGCAAGTCGAGAGTTCGGAACGGAAAGGGAAAGGAAAAGCAGCCCGCTTTCGTCTCGTGCCTCGCGCCTCGCGCTTGCGAAAAATTGACCCTTTCCCTCCCCTTTCGGCGCGTGACACACAGGTTACACGATCGAGCGACTCCAACAGTCTGCATACAATGCCAGAAGCCTGGCTTCCATATATGAATAGTACCGTAAAAACTCTATAAAGCTCTCTCTCTTTTAAGCCCCCTATTTGGATGCCGGATTTTGTAAAGGCAGGAGGCTCCTGGTAACCCCCCCCCCCCTCTGTTAAGCTCCCCTCCTACCCTACTCAGTTTGAAATATGTTTTAGTCAGTTTATTTGGAAATTTAGTCTTTCATTTCCAAGAAGTGCCATTACATTATATTAGAGTATAAATTGTGTTACAATTGCAATTTTGTGATACATACACCATTTTTGACTCTATTAGCCAGCGATCTAGAATAATTTATGTTAAGATTCAATTTGAGTTTTCATTAAATTTTATGAATTGAAATAAGCCTCCTTTTCCTGAGGACGAAAATTTAATAAGCCCTCTGGGGGCTTAATAGCGCTTTTTCGGTATATGGGATCATGGTAAATACAAGGATTGTTGGCGAACTTCACTTAAAATTAGAATAACATGGAACAGAACCCCCTCCCCCCACCCCAAAACAAAAAAAATCAATGGTAAAGTCTTGCGAGGAGAAAAACGCGCCATTTTCCAACCTTGCTTTGGGGGAAGGGGTGGTCTAAGTGTTCCATTTAAAAAGTACGAGATTCAGTCTCGGACGGAATAACATGGAACAAACCCCCCTACCCCCCCCCCCCCCAAAATCAACGATGAAGTCGCGCGAAGAGAAAAACGCGCCATTTTTCATCCTTGATTTGGGGGGAGGGGGAGGTCTAAATGTTCCATTTAAAAAGTCCGAGATTCAGTCTCGGACGGAATAACATGGAACAAAAACCCCCTACCCCCCCCCCCAAAATCAATGATGAAGTCGCACGAAGAGAAAAACGCGCCATTTTTCATCCTTGATTTGGGGGGAGGGGAAGTCTAAATGTTCCATTTAAAAAGTCCGAGATTCAGTCTCGGACTTAATAACATGGAACAAACCCCCCCAACCCCTCCCCCCCCCCCCAAAATCAACGATGAAGTCGCGCGAAGAGAAAAACGCGCCATTTTCCAACCTTGCTTTGGGGGAAGGGGTGGTCTAAGTGTTCCATTTAAAAAGTCCGAGATTCAGTCTCGGACGGAATAACATGGAACAAAACCTCCCTACCCCCCTCCCCCCCCAAAATCAACGATGGAGTCGCGCGAAGAGAAAAACGCGCCATTTTTCATCCTTGATTTGGGGGCAGGGGGAGGTCTAAATGTTCCATTTAAAAAGTCCGAGATTCAGTCTCGGACGGAATAACATGGAACAAAAACCCCCCTACCCCTCTCCCCCCAAAATCAATGATGAAGTCGCACGAAGAGAAAAACGCGCCATTTTTCATCCTTGATTTGGGGGGAGGGGAGGTCTAAATGTTCCATTTAAAAAGTCCGAGATTCAGTCTCGAACGGAATAACATGGAACAAAAACCCCCCTACCCCCCCCCAAAAAAAATCAATGATGAAGTCGCGCGAAGAGAAAAACGCGCCATTTTCCATCCTTGATTTGGGGGGAGGGGTGGACTAAGTATTCCATTTAAAAAAGTCCGAGATTTTAGGCTCGATTCGGGAAATGAGCCCGCGCTAGCTGGACCCGCGTGAGCAGCGGAAATCGAGCCTAATGGAAATCACGCAGCCTCTGAATTGCAGAAAGCATCAACAGTTTGATCCACCGTATGTACAATACTATCGCGGTAAATTTATCTACTTTCAGAAAAGTACTGCTCATTCGTCTTCATTGGGCAAAGGGGACACACCTTGGGCTTTCTTCCATAGACTAACTGAACCACATTTTATGACGCAATGTCTTCAAGGCAAAGGTTAATTTAATTTGGGTTTTCTGCTTCTCCGGTGGGTATGTCTTCCCCTTATGTCCAAAATAGCAGAGTGCATCGTAAGGTAACAGTTGCACAAATGCATGTCACAAAGCTTGCCACCTTGCCCGAGCTAGTATGTAGTAAAAAGAATTATTAAATGTGCCAAAAGTAAAAGAATCAATATCTAATCTTCAGAGGTTGTATGATCGGCACGCTTTGGCAATAATCTCCTTCATCTATAGATATTGAATTTACAGTTCGAAACCGAGCCCATTTATTTTCTTTCATTTCATTAAAAAAAACCCTGCAATTTTTCACTAAAGGGAAGTCGATCTGTCTTATTTGAGACCCGAATAGTACAAGATCACTCGGAAGTATTGACTTTCAGGACATCTGCTGACGTTTTCAGCTTGTTTCCGACAGGCGGATTGGATAATTAGACGCCCACACAGAAAACTGAAAAATAAATGGCGCATAATTGTCTGTCTTCGGAAAGCTGAATTGGGGAAGGCAGGAAACCACAGTCTTCAAATATGATCAGATGTCAAAGGGGTTTTCAAAGGCGGAAACTGTTACCGAAGATAACGTTATCTTGGGAGACAAGAAATATACCTTAATTAATGCGTAACGTTATCTTCACCACAGGAATCCCAGGAAACCCCAGAACCATATACCCGGGGAGCCATAAAAGAGGCTTCTTGTGTCAAGTTGTACGCATTTTAAGGACGGTGAGTCCCAATACAGAGGTATTTTTGCAAAGGTTATGGCTATGGGGAAATATCAGATCTTAGTGTGGGTAACCATACCTTTTTCAGAGATAATTAAACAACCATATTTCTAAAATAGCTTTAAAATACAAAGAATGTGTGGCATTTTCTTTCCAAATTTAAGCTCTATTATCTCTGAAAAATGCGGTGGTTTTGATATATTTGTTATGGTACTAGTTGGGGGAATTTGCTTACACGTCAAGACATCTTAGCCTTGGGGATCATTTTTTTCCCTCATGACCTGTATGTATGATCAAGTTGTGCTATTGCGAGGAGAAGTTAGACGCATGTCACTATTGGGCTGAAAGACTCATTGGATCCAAAAAAATTATTATTTATTGCTAAAATTATCCTACTAATTTTCTGAAACTATAAATAAGTTGTGCTTCGCAAAGGGCAGCTAAGATGCAAATAAAATAGAAATAAATTGGAATTTGCAGTGGCACAAACAGAGTGGCTCTTCGACCACTTATGGATTGCAACTTGAAAAAACTGGACCAATGGTCTTAAGTTCTTCCCTCATCGTGGAAAACTGCTGAAAAGTGATTATGTTTTGCCGGTTCTCCCTTTGAGAAAATCACTTGGCATCTTGATGTTCTAGGAGAATATCTGCAGAAAAAAGGTACTAAGGGCTCAGATGGCGACGAGATTTCACGATCATGGAATTAACAATAGAGCTGCGTGATACCAAGGTCCAATGAAATTAGAGGTTGTTAAGAGCTGCGTGGTATCTGCATGGAATAATTGCTTCATGATATAGTATACTGTAGACAGCCCGAGGATCGTGAGAAATATTTTAAACTTACCAAAACATTCTTTCACCAAAAGCTTTGTGTTTTTTTATTGGGTTAAACGGTTCTATAGGGTAATGGAAAACGGAAATGTCCTCATTCTTGGTGTAAAAAGAAAATGAACTCAGTCCGTTCCTTTTTAACGTTTGTGTTTTGTCTTGTCAATGAGAAGACAGAAAGTCAGTTGGTCTGTCTATTTAAACATTCGTAAATTAGAGCAAACTGTCGGGCCCTCGGCATTGGTGCATGGCACGGTTCGAATTAAGATCACGTCACGTCACGTCGTTATAAAACAGACTCGTTAGGCCTCGGTAAAATGGATGCAACTTTGAATCCAGCTTTGATCTACGATATTGTCGATATTGAATAAGGTGGCCAAACGAATTCTTCCCCCCGGGGGGGGGGACTCTGTCGTTTGGCCTATTCGGCGTTTTGAACAGGGTGTCATTCTGGACCAGAAGCCTTGAACAGGGTGTGAACGTTGGCGGTACGCGGTCTGCAGCATTTTAAAATAAATCTTATTCCATGACGTCTTTATTAAAAATCGCTCTCTCTGAAATTATTTCTTTCTGGTCACGAAAAAAGGTCTTTTGTCTTAAACAGGATACTAAAATGAACGGATCAGTTGTCCTAAACAGGGTTATGGTTTAAAGGCCTCGGCAGCACACCCCTACCCAAACTTCCCTTGAGTGCCCTCCCCCCCCGGGGGGGGGGAATTCTCCATCTTGATTCAACATCGTTCGGCGTTGTTGAATTAAACTTGTTGAACACGTTTGGCCACCCTGCTGAATGATGTTCATTGTTGCTGAAGTATTTAAAATGGCGTGCGTGTATGTGTTCAACATCGTTGCACGTGCCGGCCTCACATATTCAACATTGCTTTTCGCAGCTAAGAACAAAAGAAAAGTTGAGTGATGTTAGATTAAAAGTTTGATGACCGTCAAATTTCGTTCAACGCCATTCAACATCATTCAGTATCGTCTAACATTACTCAACAGGGTGACCAATCATGTGAAACATGTTAAAAAAACTCCAGGTTTTTTAAAGGTGTTGAATAAAAATGTTGAATCAACATCATTCAACTGGGTACCCAACTGTGTTTAACATGTTGAATCAATATCATTCAACAGAGTGGCAAAACATGTGTAACATGTTGAATTCAATATTGTTGAACGGTGTTGAATGAAAATGTTGAATCAATATCAGTCAACAGGGTAACCAAAGACGTGTAACACCGGTTGAATTCAATATTGTTGAACGGTGTTGAATGAAAATGTTGAAACAACATCATTCAACAGAGTGACCAAACATGTGTAATATGTTGAATTCAATATCGTTGAACGGTGTTGAATGAAAATGTTGCGGCATCGTTTTGTCCGGAGGCATAGGAGTTTACAGCATGGCACAGCTAGGCGTGTAAGGTCTCACAAAATTTATCGATCCCCCCTCCCTCCTCGGTTTATTACAGAGGTGACCCGTAGGTTGATTTAGACCTCAGCTCCACACGAAACTTGGGAGATGTGTTTCTGTGGTTCCCTGTAACTTAAATTGCTTGTATCTTGCAACGCTATGCGGTGACCATGTTCAAAATTCTTAAACAGGGTAGAAAAATCAAATGTTTTTGTCTTGAATCGGAGCAGGTTTTGCGAGACTCATCACCAAGTTCCCGTCCCAATCATCGAGTTTTCCTCCGCCCGTGGGTCGTGGATAGTGAGCAAGAGAAGATAATACGCCTTCATACTCTCTTGATTGTGAGACATGACAATATTCATCGTTAAGATGAAGTTTAACAATTTTCTCTTCACAACCTAAGCGGAGTTAAAGCTGCAACTACAACTTACAACAGTTATTTTGCTTTGGAAAAGTTGTGCGTTATACACATTCGACTATGTGAGTTTTCCAATTACAAGTTATTATGCAAGGTACTACAATTTCTTTCTTATCCAGGTCAACAGTTCCTGGCCGCAAACGTCAGGTGAACCTAAATCAGTCAAATCTGTATCGAACCTGTTGATGAGTGCGTACGCAGATTAAAACAAGGTTTTCGATTTTCCTCTTAGTTTCACTGGCGGGAACGAAGGAAAGAAGGGAGTTGGGGAGGGTCTGGGGCGAGTATATCCTCTAACGGCGGGCGCTTTAAAACTGATTGCAAAGATGGCATTATGGCAAATTTTTTCGCCGATAATTTGCTCAGTTTATTTATGGTCAAGTTATATCTACAATACGTTTTTCGGCAACAAAAAGTACCAGTATTGCTTATATATGCGTTGTGGCGTGTTCCTCTGTGGTTCAAAAGTCTTAAATATCCCTGCTTTCCTACGGTACTGTTTATTATGTTGCACAGGGTGGTTCTACCTATGGAGTCTGAGGGTAAAATGCTAAATTGAGACCCTTTATATGAAAGCTACTGAGTAACAATTTTCTGCTGTAGAGTTTATTAGTTGTTCGAGGTGGTGCGTTGCTGTTGAAGCCAAATAGTGAACAGGCCAAGGAAGAGAATACTAGAATAATACTCTTATCATGTCGTATGTGCTTGTACTACGTTGGAATGTGCGCATGCGAAACAGGGCATTCATATACAAGTTCAGCGAAAGGCTCTCACCTGAAGGACTGACTAAAAAAAAATACAGGAAAGTACTCCATGTCAAACCACCATATAGTCTCCCTAATTCCACTCAAGAAGAAAGACTATAGGAAACTATATGGTGGCTTAACATGAAATACTTGCCGGAATGTATGACATCACTGAAAGGATGTTACCTCCAGGTGTTTATATGTACCAGGGCAAGGATCACCAAACTTGTTGTTATTAGCAACCAATGCGCACCCCGGACGTCCTTGACAATCACTGCGCACTTTGCATAGCGACCCTGCAGCTCCGCAGTTTGTGGTTCGTATGGGTCCTCCACAGATATGGGCGCCAGTCAAACGCCCGTAGTTCGCTGTTAGGATATTGACCCTCCTTGGGTAGGGGCAATGGATGATGTGCAAGTGGCCCTCACAAACTCGCACCAGTTTCCCGTACAGTCCTGATCCACGAACACAGTGGTAAGACACCTGTGGAGCACGAAATGAAATGACATTTGCGCTACAATAAAAAGTATAGTGCATGCGGAGCACGGGTGAGAAACTAGTAAGGAACTACATAGACTTGCTCCAAGTCGCTTGTTCTGATGATGAAGGAGGCACCCGCGGAACGCGCGCGTGAATCAAAATAGCGGCTGGTTTTGGAGAGAATTCATTTGCGTCGCATCGAGCGCAAGACATGTCAATTTTCCCTGCGCATGTTTTGCAATCATCCGAAAAAAAAACCGAGCGACTTGAAGCAAGTCTAGGGATTAGAAGGAAGAGAAATCGGAGTTCCCGAAGGGAATCACACCCAGGACTCTCCACCCACGAATCGGTTTACGGATCTACGGGGAGCCTCGTTGCGATCTTGGTCAAATTTACTTCCGTCGGAAACTTACATCGCCGCGATGGGACGGGAGTCCGAAATGTGGACTAGAAAACCTATTGCTGAACTTATATCCAGGTATTTCTCGGTGTCAACACAAGGATCTCCAAACTCTGAGTTTGTAGCGTGCAGAACGCAGCTTTGCTGTCCTTGACATGTGTTCTTAGCTATGGTCACTGAATTTGCAGCACCGCAATTGGTGTTGCTGTCCAGGCCAAGAACAGAACAAACTCCTCTCTGACGGCGGCCATAGAAAGCAAACTTGATGTCGATCTCTCTTCCGTAACCGCAGCTGATCGACAGACTTTTACCCTCACAAATCCGACGAAAATATCCCGCTGTAGATGTGAAAAAAGGGTTCGAATTTTCTGACAAGGATGGGTCGATATTGGCACTAAACACTCGCTATTATCGATCTGTTGACCAAGCATCAACCTGATGCATACCTGAAAATATCGACAGCAGTATTGATTGTTTCGATTCCGCTCGATACTTTTACATGACTACCTGGTAGAACACGTTGGGTGTATATTCCACGCTGTTTGCAAAAGAAGTTTTTTGTAAAGCGTAAGAACAAATAAAAAGATAAATTTTACCTCTACTACCAAATAACCTGGGAATGAGACACAGAACCAACAACTGCAACATTTTCACGGCCTCGTGGCTTGACTTTGCAATGAAGACAAATCTGCTACACGAAAAAGAAAACCATTAGCTTCTGAAAACAATTTTCTGCTTCCCAGGGATTTGGAGGCACTCTGGGGAGACATACATGTCGTTTGCAGGCTGTTATTGGGAATCCTCTGTTTAATGTCCTAGATGGAAAAACAACATAGCAATATTCAATGAGGTTTAACCCGTTAACATGGCAACGAAACAAACACGCCTGGATAATCGAGAAACACTTTAAAACAAGTAGCCCTACCATGAAGTTCTGCTGAAGAGCAAATTTCACTGAATGGTCACCAAGTAAAAAGAATCACAATTTACGCTTTCATTCACAGGCTCAGAAGTTAGAGCCGCCTTCTACAGCATAACAAACACTGAACTCGATAGCTTTAAATATAGAGTAGTAACACTTTGAGATTTCATCCGCAGACTCAAAGTTAGAACCACTGTGTACAGCATAACTGATACAGTACCACTGGATAGTGCTGTCCCGTTTGAGTGGTTACACGTTTGAGTGGTTACACGTTAGGATTTCATCCACATTCCAAGAAAGTAGCTGTGGAACTATCTCGACTGCATAATATGAAACAGCGTCACATGAAATCACTGCTCAATAGCTTTCATTTGAATGGTCACATTTAAGAATTTCGTCCACAGACTCAAAAGTCAGTACCACCTTGTACAGCGGACTAAATAGCGTCACATGAAATTACTCCGCAATAGCTGTCATTTGAATGGTCACATTTTAGGATTTCATCTACTCCGACGTCAAAATGTTAGAACCACTTTGCACAACATAAGAATCAGTACCACAAGAAAGTAATGCTCAACAACTTTCATTCGAACAGTCAAGTACTTGAAAATTTCACTCACAAACTCAAAAGTTAGAACAAAATAAATTGATTCAAGGTTTGACTCTGGCGAAGAACTTAAAATAGTTGAATCTTGCTCTTATTGTGTGACTTATCGTTGTAAAGTTAACTCGGGATCAAACGTAAATTTTTTTCAGCGTTCTAGTTTACTCTTCCATAAGGCACTCCCTAAAGTTGACACTAACATTTATCTGCTTTCCCGCGGGACTGGCTTATCAGGCATACAAGAATCGCAATTTTCCCACAGAGAAACTTCCATGTGACTTAATTAACTTTAGTGTCACTTGCTAGTTTGCGAGCAGTTAATTTTTGCGATTTTCCCGATTTAGAAAGAATCGTGAAAATTAAGGCCATGCTTTTGTACAGTTAGGAAGCCTGTGAGTGCTTAATTTCGTAGAAAGCCTTGCGAGAAAGAGGACCGTCGAAAAAGCGTGAAAAGAGGTGTACCGACATCACAAGTTGTAAAATCATTCCCTGACACAATATACTAAACCGTCTAATTAGATATATGTTCTTCATGGGCTTTGCATAAATGCTGTTTCCATGAAAAAAGATATCATCGAGAGATTATAAATGGACTCGTACAATTACTTGGCCATGTAAAACAACTTATTTGAATAAGCTGAAGAGACAACTGAGTGAAGGCAAATTGCCTCACCTTGATTGACCTCTTTTTCCCCGCAGTTGATTTGCAGAGACGCAGAGATGTTCACTGCTAAGTGCGCCCTCTCTCCCTAAGCTAAACTCTTTTATAGGTAATGTCTTAACCAAATGGATACATCGAGGTAGCTGGGCGTGGTTAATGCAAGTGTACTGTGTGACACTTTTTTTAAATCAACTTTATCAAAGTATATCTAAAAAGCAATATAATAATTACGGCCAAGCACAATGTTTTTAATTTGCACGCAAGGTTTTGTTTGCATGCTTTTCAGAAAGAAGTTTGCCATTTATAACTGTAGAAAATGTGTCAGTAAACTCAAAGCTCACGTTTTTAGCCAATCAGAACTCAGAAAGGGCGGAAAACCCGCGCAGGGCGCTTATGACTAAAAACTAATACAATAATCACAGCCAATATAATAATTACGCGTGCACGCGCGCAGACACTTATATCCGAAAAACAATTAAATAACTACAGCCAAGCACAACGTTCTTGTCTGCAAGAAAGGCTCTGCTAGCTTTTTAGCAAGTTGTTTACAATTTATAAATCAGAACCAACGTTTTTAGCCAATCGGAACTCAGAAAGGGCAGGGAAACGTGCGCAGGCTCGTGATCCAAGACACGTGTACTTTTCGTTTTGCTCTGATTGGTGAAACCATATTGAATGCTCAAGGTTGTAGTGAACTACATAACCTAAGTTTATGTGTGTCTAAACGCCGATAAAACATATAACATTGCCACGTTCTGCATGTCGCTGGCGCATGTCGCTCAGTTTTAACTGTATTATTTATAACACGAGCAAAACGAAGGACCAGATATTGCAGTCCCGGGGGGGTGGACTTCCTAGTAATAGGCTAATGGGGATGTGCCGCTGGATGGGGTCACATTTTCACGACTGTATTGACTACAGCGGGGTTGCATTTTCAATAGGAGCTAATAGAGTTACTAGAATGGGGTTGTACATTTGCGCGATTTCAGGGGTTAGTAAATTCTGGCAAGTAGGGGTTTGGGATATATTTGCCCAAAAGTGACTAACATGGGGTCTACAATTGGCTACAGAATAGACTATAATGGGGTAGGAGTTCGGAGAGGCTAGCGGCATATTCCCAGTACAAATTGACCCAAGTACCCCCCTCCCGGGATTGCAGTACATCTGTTTCCATTGCTGAAGAGCAGCAGAAGTATGCCAGAAGCTTGTACTTGGTAATGTAAGCGTTGACATTAAGACAACACAGTGGATGAATGCTGCTTCCGTGCACGAAATGGATCCACTGGATAGTAATGAAAAACTGCACTTAAGAAACAGTTCATCTAAACTACGAATGAAAGAATGATTCGTGCCCGGAAACATCTTAATCGTTGCATCGCAAATAAAGCGGTCGCCTTAAATATCAAGAAAATGAGTAAATTAAAGGCGAGTAGTTCATTATGTAACTTCTCTCTTGTATGCAGTATGCATATACAGTTGACTCCCGGTAACTCGAACCCTCGGTAACTCGAACCTCGCGCTAAGCCGAACCAAATTTGATTTCCCCTGGATTTGCTTCGTACATTCACTGCAATTTTACCCTCAATAACTCGAACCCTCGATAACTCGAACCTCCCGCTAACTCAAAGTGAATTCCTATTCCCTTCAGGTCATTTTCTTTCTAATTTTACCCTTGATAACTCGAACCTCGTTTGTCAAAGTGTAGTGAGACAAAACACACTCCATAACACTGAATTTATTTTGAACCCATTTGGCAAAAATTAGCAGCATTTTAGTGTTAACGTTTCTATTTGTCCTCTGTGTCAGTTTCTTTTGTTTCCTGGTGTTTTAGTACACAAAACGTCTCAGTTGTTCCTGTGAGAATACATGTGATGAGTGGTGTCAGCAGGAACCCCATTCCCCGATGACTCGAACCTTTCTTGATTTCCCTTCAAGGTTCGTCGAGTTATCTGGAGTCAACTGTAAATGTCCTCAGCGATGTATAGACCATCTTACAGTTTTGGGAAATTGTACAACTTTGACTGGCACAGGTAAATCATCGAAAGCGGAGAAAAGAGCGCATCATGTATTATTTCAGCAAAACCATAAGGCTGGGCCAATATCGATCGATTCTAAATACTCGATATCTGAGTTTCCCTGAAAAATATCGATTTTCGCGCTGAAGGTATCGGTGATTCGATGCCCTTCGATACTCCTCTCGTAACTCTCGATAACTCTCTGGAAGAAAGAGTGTGCGCGAGTTATCCACGTTGTGTTCTCTGAAAATTATTGTCTCCATGAAGCGGATTCCTTTTATAATACTTAACTAACATAAACTTTAATTGTTTTCACCGGCTAGTTCATGCGCCGTACATTCACAATCGAGCTTTGCACTGCAGCCCAGCATGCGTGCGTGTTTTCGCCGCTTGCCTGGATTCTACCTTACATGCTGACGTCAAAACATGACTCTAGAGTATGACGTCATAATATTGATATCGAAGAAAGCCAAATATCGGTAAATATCACACTAGTATCGAATCGAATTGAAAAACTTCTTAGCGACAAATCTCTACAAAACAACTCAGTGTATTTGAGCGCTATATATCTTGCGTGGATGCGAAGATAAAGATGGTGCTTCTTGTTTACGTACCCTGTAAGCAAGATGTGCGATCCCAAGAGCCCATGATCTTGGTGATCCACCTTCGATAAAAAGGCAGCAAAGACGGAAATTTTCTCCCATGTCTCATCCTGCCTTCCCCGGATTCGGCTCAAAAAGACTGATACTCAAGTTATCTGTACTTTTGAAGAGGTTCAGAAAACCGATATGACATGACAGCACGTTGAAGAGTAGCCGTGATAAACACTAGTTTGATGCTGGCAAACTTTACTAACAGTTTTTACGGCCTCTGTATGTTTAAGTTGCCGTTGGTCAGTGTCGCGAACTGAAAACATGAGTTATCTGTCTCTAGAGTTGGTAAAAATACAACAGGAAAGTTTGCTTTTGTACATGAACAAGGCTATTCATTGTAAAGCTGTCATCTGTGGTAGTGAGTGTCTGTATGGGAAAAAGACGGTAAATAAATCCCATGACAGTCTTTTAACTTCAAATATGTAACTATATATTTTTGATCCAACATATGGACTAAGCTGAAATGAGTTTTTTTTAGCAAATGCTTACGCCGTTTTAAGTGGAGAGCGCAGATATTTCCCAAGGCGAAATATTCACTATTTTAAAAATATTTAATCCAGTTAGATGATTCATCATTACCCCTTTCAGAATTAATCCCTAATTCTTTCCTTCTTAATGGCCAAAACGACAAAAAATCTGTGCCTTATTTCCAACTTGTAGGCAAAATCATGGCACTTCGGTTCACTCAAAAGACTGAGGTTAAAATCTCTGTCCGAATATGAGATGAAAACGGCTCCGTTAAATACAAGGCAATTTTGTTGGCAATGATTATTTGACCTCACAAACACTGTTTTTCGCGCAATTAGTTGCCTTTGGTATAAAATGGCCAATTTTAAACTCTTTTCCCACTCAAAAGCACCTGATTTCAAAACAAGAAAGATAATTCAAGCTTTATTTTGCATGAGGTAACGAGAAACAAATTGTCAACTAAAAGAAACTTGTTTCTAGCAGCTTCATTTGATTGGTGGGGGTTAATCGCCTACTGCGAATCGGGAAGTATAAGGAACCATAAAAAACAAACAAACAAACAAACAAACAAACAAAAAAGATCAACAACAGCCACAACAAATTCTAGCCAAAACACATCTAGAGACATTATTCCCCGTCAAAAAGAAGTTTAATGATCTTCTCTTCAAAAAGTTACACTTTAATCTTAGCAAGCTGCATTTTCTGCTGTACTAATTGAACAATTTCTTGTTCCTACTGAAGCGTATCCCAGGCACCTGTTCTCTGAGTCGAATGTCAGTTCATCTTGCTTCACTGACATCTGTAGCGAACCTGTTGATTTTAAAATAATATCGGAACAAATTACTACCCTGCGAGAGGGGGAGGGAAATAAACTACAACTACAACTACTTAAAATAAACTACAACTTTTATTTTGTAGCTTAAATACTGAAAAGCAGTCCCCAGGAATTACAGCTCTATTTTCAATTGATCACAACTCAGGATTTCTTTGAGACTATCAATGAAACGTTAAAACCTTATTGGGGCTTGAATATGATTTTACTCCCGCACTAGGGAAGAAATCCTGAAAAAGCCGGATGACTGGTCAACTTGGGAAACTTAACAAATCTTCTATCGTAGCGAGCTGGTGGGGTCTTCTAGAGTTATAAACGTGTTATGTTGTATATAAGTTTCACATGCTTTTTCTTTTTCTTGTTTTGTTTTCTTTTCAAACTTTCAGTACAGACTTAAACAGACTCAAATACTCAGAATGCGCTTTCTCTCTCTCTTTTTCTTTCTTGATTTCAGATCAGTTAATGGCTGTTTTTAATAAAGCAGTTATTCTACTAGGGCTTGCTGTATATCAAATGACCATAACCATCTCGGCGCTACGCGTTTTGTTGGTTATTTCTTATTTGATATCCAGCGCGCCCTCGTAAAATAATTGTTAACTGATTTCTCCTCACAATATCAATACATTGTCAAACAGTTAGGAAATGAGAATATAGAAAGTCATTTAATAACTAGGGATGAACTAAGTGACATTAAAGGGAATGTTTGAAAGTCGACATTTTAAGCTCACTGAAAGGATCTTACCTCCAGGTATTTATATGTACCGTAGCAAGGATCACCAAACTTTCCGTTATTAGCAATCAAAACGCACGCCGAACGTCCTTGACAATCACCGCGCACTTTGCCAAGCACCCATGCAGCTCCGCAGTTTGTGGTTCGTATCGGCCCTCCACAGACATGGGCGCCAGTCAAACGACCATAGTTGGCAAACATGATATGGATTCTTTTGTTGCCATGGCAATGGATTGAATGTGAGCCACCCTCACAAACTTGCACTAGTCTTCCATGCAGTCCTGTTCTGGGCACGCAGCTGTACGTCACCTGAGTGTGAGAAAAACAAAAATCACAATCAGTCATTCTTTTTTGCCTTTTCTTTTAAATCATCTCCTATGCAATGACAAGCTCAAGGTCCTTAAAATTGAGCTTCTTTACTTTATTACTAGATCCAAATGTAGAGGTTGCTTGCTTTTAATTTGCAAAAACTGTTTATTCCCTCACATGCACCACGTCCGTAAATTTACTGGAATATGGTCCAAGCTAAAAGTTGTATAGTCGAAATGTTCAATCAATTGGCCGCCCTTAATTCTACATTTGGTAATTCTGTAGTGGTGGGGGTGGATTTTAGTTCATAACATTAGAAAAATGGGTCCCTAAGTGCAGATAGTCCATTATGTTGCGTATACCTTTCATTGTAATAAACTGGAACTAAAACTATTCACTGTTCCAATTGCTGAAGTTTAAATCTTTTAAGTAATCCATGTTGAACTTATACGTACATCCAGGTATTTCTCTGTGCCATAACACGGATCTCCAAAAGCTGCGTTTGTTGCATGCAGAGTGCAGCTTCTTTGGCGTTGGCATCTATACCTAGCTACCCTTAGTGAGCTTCCGGCATGGCACCACGTGTTACCATCATGCCCACGGAACACACACACGCCTTTCTGAGTTCGTCCATACGTCGCCCGCTGGATAAAGATCTCTTTGGACCCGCAGTCGATTGTCATATGAGAATGTTCACAAACGCGTCGAAAATTGCCCTCTGATGATGAAAAGAAGTTCCTTCAGGTGTGGATAAAGTATTTAATTAGATCATGAGATTATTCGCGGGGAATATAGACTGAATTAATTACTGACTTAAAGAGAAAACAAAAAACAAGTTACTGACCTGCACTACCAAATAACCCTGGAATGAGAAACAAAACCAACAAATGCAACATCTTCCGCCGTGGCTTGAATCTTCAGAGAAGTGAAATCTAAAACAAAGAGGCAATCATTGCTAAAAACTATCACACAAATACCAAGGCTATGTAAATTGCTTAATTTTCTTGTGACTTTAAACCGAGAAGGAAATGTCAGGGGCACCCAAAGAGAAAAGTTTAGCAAAATACTTGAAATATCATTTTCTTCTTTCGTAGATTGTTTCACAGCTTTCCCTCGGACGTACAAGCAAAGTCACACCCCCACCGTGGTACAAGGGGGGGGGGGGGGTTGATGGACCCCTTGGGTTTTTGTTATGTTACAATATTTTGAAAAGATTTCACCTTTAGTAGAAAGGCTGTGATGTGCTCTACAAGATGAGGTACACATTATGGGTTGCCGCGCTGCTGGGGGCCTGCGACGTCATTCAAAATGGCCGCCATATTGGGCGCCATCTTGGATTTTACCGAAAATTAGAAATTGTCAAAAAACGTTAAAAATTGGACATTTTTTATGCTGGAAATGTAGAATATGACATAAATATATATGGATAGGCTAGCCTAACAGCGGAGCTCCCATGAATAAGTTGGTGTTCGTTTATTAGAAAACCCGAAAACTCTTCGGGCCCCTAAATTTTGCGGGGCTATTTTCGGGCGCGATATTCTTTCGAAAAGTGTTCTTAAAAAGCCGAAAGTGTTTTTATCACAGCGCTGCAAATTGTTCTGAATTGTCCCAAAATAATTTCGCGAAAATGTTCGGGCTGGTCATGTGAATTCGAAATCGAAAGTCACAGCCCTATTGTAGTTATTAATTTTTATTAATAATAATTAGTTATTATTATATTAGTTATTATATTAGTTATATATTAGTTATTATTATTATTAGTTATTATTATTATTATACTAATAATAATTAGTATATTAATTAGTTATTAAGTTATCATTATATAATATATATCTAGTGTTAGGACCTCTATGTAAACCACTTTTTAGTGATGGAGCTTCCTAATAAAAGATTGTTATTATTATTATTAATTTTTCTTTTCGGGCTTCAAACTGTACGCATAATGTTTTCTTTTCTTGCGCCGTCTTCCTTGGTTTTTACAATGTTTCAATATCCTGTCATTTAACTGTCAAGACTTGTCAAATCGTCTCAGACTACTGGCCGTTCGCTTGAATGAACTGGAAATGTCGCTTATCTAAAACAGCTAAATATAACTCACTCTAAACTAAACGGGTTATCGTTTTGGGTTTTCATCAAGTTCGGATGTTGACAAATAACCCGAAATACCACAAAATCGGAATCAGCAGCGCTGATCAGAAGCAAACTGACCTGTACTTCGCGTCATGTTTTCGATTTGTTCTGTATCGTTCGAATAGCTTATTGGCGTTTATATCAAAGTCGGCAACTCGTCTGCCTGGTCAACTTCTGACAGAGTTTGGTCGACCCAGATTTCATTCCATCGGTTGCTGCAGTTTATAATAGCTACTGACACTTTTCCAGACCGAGAGGAGGAAGGATTTCTGTTAAGACTTTATAGACTATCCGTGCCGTTTTTGTTTTTCCTCCACGAAGTTGCTTCCCAATTTGTTTACTTTTTTTTAATCTCTGAAGAACAAATTATAAAGGGAAAGGTTTTTCATCAGATATACTGAAGCCTTAGATACATTTCCTTCCCTCTAAAAGAAAATACCACTTGTAGAAAGGACAACATGTACCTTAAAAATAGGAGTGAGTAATTTATTTTACTGCAAAAGATCGGAAATGCAATTACTGCTCGCGAGTGTCTCACTGAAACGGGTCTTGACAAACTGCAAGCCAGCGAGCCATACGAGCCATGCGAGTCATGCGAGCCAAATATTAGTTCCCAGTCCTGTTGTATTGAAAAATTCCTTTATTATTCCTTTTTGTCCATCTATTAAAAATGACATTGTATTTCGTCCCAGATTTAACACAAGAACAGAGACTTAGCCTTGGAATATCTTGATTTAATACTACTTTTAATTCTTGATATATCTATAGTTCATTGCGATTCATATTAACCTAATTCAGTGACTAACTGCATGTAGTGAAAAATTGAAAAATTAATCAAAATTGAAAATTAATCCGCATGCAAACAGCCTTGCCATGAAAGCAACGTTGGGGACGCTAATTTGTTTAATAAATTGTACAGATGTTTTAACCCTTTAAGTCCCACCAGTCACAAATTTCTACCCAGAGTATCATTACACTTGTTCATACCCATGAAAGGTTTGTGAGAATAAAGGAAGTGATCACGAAAGATAAATTGTCTTGAATTTTAAACGAATTCTCTAAACTGATCGTAGGCTACAGGAAACGTCTAGAGACCGGAAGGAGTATTTGTACATTGGCATCAGGGCTTAAAAAATTCCGCCATCCAGCTGTCAGTGTAATCGAAATGTAATACCCTGTGTAGATGACGGTCTCTTTGGCGGGCAAAACCGCGAGAGTTTGCCACAAGGAAACTGACAACCACCGTAGACTATAAAGCATAATGATTCCGGAAAGAATGGTGGGTCAAGGGAAGACGTTAGGTTTCCAATTTATAATTTGAGGGAATGAATTAAACAACTAAACAAGGAACTCGAGAAAAGGATTTTGTCCGTCACTTGTACTTTTATAAATAAATAGATAAATAAAGAAATAAATAAATAAATAATCATAGAGAATCCGCTGACCAAAAATACGGGACTGACCCCACAGAGTCCCTTAAAGAGATACAATGTAAGTTTCGTAGTTTACATTAAAAAAAAAGAAAAGAAACAAGTAGAAACAGGTTAAAAACTTTCAAGTCGTGACGTGACAGTTATTTTATAGGACTCGCATGGCTCGCATGAATGGCTCGCATGCCTCGTGAAATAATATGTAATTAAATTTAAGTAGCTTTTGCAATACTACCAAATTTCTATGTAGTCATGCAAATAAAGCTTGTTGTTGTTGTTGCCTCGCACGTTGACTCGCATGGCTCGCATGCCTCGCTGGCTCGCATGTTGTACACACTCCACTGAAACTGGCGGTTTCGCGTTAGGTAAAAAATTGTTTAAATTTAACACAGGTCGTTTGCCTCGACTTTGTCCTCTAAACAGTGTCTTTATATCTAAAAAAAATCCAAAACAAGCGTGAATGTCTTTCATGTGAAAAGCATTGTAAAAGAGGGAGAAAGGTCATGCTATCATAAAACATATTTTTCTACTCGTGAGTTGTCCTGCGTAGGTAGGTAGGTAAAACTTTATTTATACACGGAATCAATTCATGTTACATGCTCTTCCATCGAGCCGTGTCTAAATTAATCAATTAACTAATTAAAATATCCAACTAAATTACCTATCTGTACAAGATTATTATTATAAAAAAAAAAAACCTATCTTTATTAACTATTATTTAATGACATAGAGACAATTTAAAAGAGCCGAGAGTGGGCTGTGTCTTAGCGCTCAAAGGCAAGCTGTTCCAGAGAACAGAACCACGATATTGGAAGCTTCGTTTTCCTGCTTCAGTGCTCGGTCTAGGGACAAAGAGGTTATATTTTGAATTTCGTAGGTTATGCGAGTGAACACTGGATGTAGTTTTAAAGATGCTTGTTAAACGAATCGGAGAAAGATTGTGGAGAGCCTTAAACAGATTAATCGCTAGTTGCTTTGAACGCCTTTGCTCCAGACAGTCCCAACCGAGGTCACCGAGGAAAATTGGTATTCATCCTGTTCGCTCTAAACATTCTTAAATTTGAGGAAGTTGGAGTCCACTTTTAGATTGTAATGATAAATTTTAAACCTCTCTTTCATACTTATTGGCCCCTAAATTAGAGTGCATTTTAGTTGTGCAATTATTTGCCGAAAGATGAAAAACAACAAGGGAAAACATAAAGGCATAAACACAATGCAGACCGCTGAGGAAACAGCAAAGCTGACTTATTTTTCTTGATTTTTCTTTAAAGAAAAGTCTTCAGCACGACTTTCACCGCCAGCTCTTCTTGTATTAGTCCTTTGAAAGTTAATTAAGTCCAAGAAGAGTATTTGTGAAACTATAGTTGCTCCAATAAACCCATTTTTAAAAGTTGCTTCCCGTAGCGACTCAACAGACTTTTCAGTGTAAATACGCATTTCTCACTGATACGTATGCATCCTCCTGGCTGTTTAGTTCTGTCAACCATGAAATACCTTTGCTTAAACAAATAATATTGCCACGGCATCAGACAATTTACTGGCCAAAATTGCAAAAAAAATTTTTCGGAAACTTTCAATCATACGTACAATTATGGAGAGAAAAAATGGCACAAGGTTTTCGCCCGCGAAGTATTACTCGGGCGTTATAAAGAAATTACCCTGAACTATTTTTCGGAAGCTTTTATTGTCTCTTTTTGGACAAAATGATTTAAGCCGAGACATGCTTCCCTTATAGCTACTTAAATAACTTTTTCATTTCGATCTGTAACTAGAGACACGGTGAAATTGCTTGGAGGTTGAAAACAAAACAAACACAAAAACATGCCACGCTAAACTCACTCACTGAATCGGCGATTCTAAGTTTAGTCGCTAAATTGGGACAGAAATGTCACTCGCTTCAAACGAAGAAGCTGTAAACAGGTAAAATATAACCATAAGAAGAAGATAAAATATTCCACAACTGAAAAAAACTTACAGAGCTTTACGCTAAGACCATTAATTTAAGCTTAATATTGACGAAAGAGCGACGCTTCAGTTGTTGGATTTAAATAAAGTTAGGAATCGGTCAAAACAACCCTAGATTGAAAAACAACACAGCCCCAGCCTAGAATATTCACAATCATTTCTACTTTTCGAATAAAATGCACCAGTTGCAGAAAAAAATTGCTCAAAGAAAAATGCTGAAAACTACGCACTGCAGTAGGCCCGGGAATAGGAGATTTAAGATTTAAGCCCACACATCAGATTGCTTATTAATGGAATTTCCTTGAATGAATAAACACAGAAAAAGGGTCAAGAAATCTTCACAAACAATAAAATTTCGTTGACATAAGCACTTGTTTGCCCAGGAAAGCAAAATGCATTTAGTTTTCGCCTCGACTGAAGTTAC
Source organism: Siderastrea radians (assembly GCA_964017195.1). NCBI lineage: Eukaryota > Metazoa > Cnidaria > Anthozoa > Scleractinia > Rhizangiidae > Siderastrea > Siderastrea radians. Next base: position 31,366,087 of record OZ024896.1, on the reverse strand, counting down.
TCGCAAGCAATTCCTTTGGAAGCGGGAATTAAGCTTACTAATTCACGACTATTTTTGAACAGGTTTTTTCAAGTTTTTCAAACATTCAATAAAGTTATCGTAAACATGTCAAGTCGCTCAATTAAGCAACTCTTACAATGTAAATCCACAATCAAATATGTAATGACTTTACCGTTGAAGTGAAAGAAGAGAATCTAAACGAAAGTCGCCGGGCCCTTCGCAGATGGTCGCTCGTCAGATCTCCTGTATAGCTTTGAAAAAGCCAGTACGCTTATGTCCTCGAATAAGGATTTCTTGCCTAATCAAGCTCTCCAATTTCTTCTATATGCGCCGTAGAGTGTACATGAAAGCAATCCGTTAGGTCTCTTCAGACCAAGAATGTAAAATTACCGTCTTGAAAATCGACCGTTTGAGGAACCAGCAGCCATATTGTTGACATTATATCAAATTTCTACTGTGATAACAGGCGATCCGAATTCTCTTTTATCAGTGTTCAGTGCAGGGTTATTGCTCCGACCTCATCAAATGTGGTAAAACGTCCATGAAAGTACATCCCTTTTTTCTTGAAGCCTCAATAAAAGGTTAGCGTTTAGGTTCGAGTGTAGTCTGCCATTTTTCACCAGTATGTAAACGCGTGCGACTATTGAGACACTTCCAATATTTTACATGAAGCATGGGGCAAGGGACGCCGTCGTACGGTGATGTGACGTCATGACCATCAAAATTGACTCGCATGGATTTATATATTCTTTCTATGAGTATGGTGCTCCGCTAAAGGAGCTCCCTCATATATTTATATTTCCAAGATTAAAGGCACCAATCAAAAGGCGCAAAGTTCAGTGCACCTTAGGTTTCGCCAACTATGCGGCTGCTTGTTTAATGACTACCCGAAAACCAAAAATTTTTTTATTCTCTTCAATAGTTGCGTGCATTGAATGCATGCATTTAATACATGCAAGCTACTTGATCCTCGGAAATCTGCAATCTTAGCTTGAGAAAGGACGAAATGGTTAAAACTCAACGCCTAAAATAGTCGGCATGAATATTGATTCTGAAATACTTAGACAGTGATAGCTCCATAGATTAGGATTTCCTGACCTACCAGCTCGATTCAGAACTGAGCATAACAACAGGCTTTTCGAAAAACTTTACATCCTTAGTTCAGCTAAATGGAGGATTTAATCATATAACAAACAAGACTGCAAGGCTGATCGTACTACGTGAAAAGTAGACTTTGCAAGACACCCACACGACTAGAACCGATACAGGAGGATTGCAACCGCGGACAGCTGTTTCGTCCTTATTGAGACTCATCAGCGCGGCGTAGCAAATATAAATAACGCCAGCTCAGAGAGCCAACGCAAATATATTTTCCACCCCGTACCCTGTATCAAGTTCCGTACTTTGAACTCACCCGTCCCCCGAATCACGCGCTGCCACATCACGTGTTTCGGGAGACAGGAAATCATAGTTCGTTGAGAGCAGAACTTTCAGGGGCACCCAACGGGCAAAACTCAAGCAAAATACTCACTTAAACGTCCTTTCCTGCTTTCTCTGACTCTTTCATGGCTTTGCAAAGGGATATTTGTGTAAGCTAATACGGGTCAATCTGAGCGGGTTTTTTAGCCCAAAATTTATGGGGATGTAACGTTATCCCCCGAATTTCCAAGCCGCTCATTTTAGCGAAAAAGAACTGAAGGATGCCCCTGCCTTCCTAATACTGTCTCGGCATCAGATTTTATCCTCTGAAAACTGTTTGAAAAGTTCATTACAGATTTTAGGACAGGCGTTATCAGTTTTTGTTGTTGTCATTTTGCTTGCTGGAAAATCACTACTGAAAGAAAACAAGACGAAATCTAATCAATCCAAGAAACTTTGTTCCGGTGTATTTAGCACTGAATAGCCCAAGCCGGTTGTTTTGTTTTATAATTATTTCTTACGCACCAAAATGTTAAGACCCACCTTTTTAGGCGTTTGATTTCCTGGTTTTCCAAATCTTAATTTGTAGGGTCTTTTAAATTTATATTTGTGGAAACTAACAGACTTTTTCTTCTGAGATACATATTTAAGTGACGGAAAATTGTACGTAACGGAATCTATTTCAATTTGCGAATTTTTCAGCTGCGTCGCCTCTCCATTTTTTTATGGTGGCCCTTTTTTTCTGTTACAAAATTCGAAACAGCATTTCCTTTGAAGAATACCCAATTGTTTTTTTTAATTCATTTTTTCATTAATTTAATTTTTTTTAAGCAATACTGGCATTAAAATTTACATTATCAACCTAAAGGGAATAAAGAAGAAAAGAAAAAAAAGATTAAACAGTACCTTTTCTAGGCTACAGCACTATTAATTACCTTACATTTCTTGTCTTTTCAAATAAAATAGAAGGGGAAAAAAGGGAGAAAATAGGAAACACTACAATTTACAATGAAAATCGCTTAGTCATATTACAGTTTGTTTTGTTACAATTAATAGAGGCAGCAATTCACAGAATAAAAGAGAGAGACCTGTTTTTGAGTGAAAGGTTGTCAGGGGCAAAGAGAGAGAGGTACTAAAAAGAAGTAGATTTTTTTAGGAAATGCCATTTAGGAATGCCCATTCCTTATGTAGAGAGTGGTTAACAGTACCATGTACATGTACCCTGTGAAGTGACTTTAAGTATTTAAGAAATCCTTGGAAAGAAGGTGCCGAATCTTTTGTCTTGCAAAGCCAGATAAAATGCCTGGCTATAAGAAAGCAAAAATTGACTTGGTGATGAAATTTTGAAGATCAGGCCTCAAACCTAGTGCCAGAGTTCTATCCAAAGAAAAATCGTCTTGGATGATTTGAAAGGTTTTTAGACGCGCTACCATCCCTTCCCAGAACAGCGCCGTTATAGGGCAGTTCCGTCCAAAAAAGGTGTATAAGTTTTTCGCATTCTTCTTTGCAGAAAGAGCACTGGGGGTCCTCCTTTATTCGTATTTTGGTCAGGAAGTCATTTGTCGGTAATCTCCTATGTAGAAGTCTAAACTGGAATTCTCGAAGTTTCGTACTTTTTGTGATTTTAGAGGCTAGTTGGTAAGCAGCACTCCAATTTATATCGTTTTGCCTTAGGTTGCAGTCTTCAAGCCATTTGTGTTGGCTTAGGGTAGGAGTAGAGGCTTTCATCGCTACGAGTCTGTCATACACGAGTTTACTCGGTTTTTGACATTTGATTAATTTACTCGAGAAGCTTTCATATTCTTTGCAATTGTTTGTGAGGTCTCTTCGATTGCTTGTTTTCCAGAGAGATTTTAGGGCCGAGATGAGTCCAAAGTATGTTAAAGGCTGAATCTTAAAGCCGTATTTCTTCTGCAGCTCCTAAAGGGAAAGGAAGTTGTTGTTGGTATCTTTAGAGTGTTTTATTTTTCTAATACCTCTGCGTTCCCATTCCTTATAGAAAATGGGGGCATTGTTGATTCGTATCAGGGAATTGAACCACAGGTTTTGTTCAAGAAAGTGCCTTTCAGATACTAACTGCTCTTCAACGTTTGCTTCTGCCCAAATTGGAAGAATCTCTTTTAAGAAACTGTCTGTTACGTTGAGCCACTTACCTGTGTCCTTTATATTCAGGTTGCTTGTAAAAGGTAAATCGTAGCCAAACTTCTCGAGTTCAATGTCAAAGAAAAATTTCCACTTTCCATGATTTTCAGTGTCCAAGTATTTTTTAATCCACGTCGCCTGTAAAGCTTTGTTAAAGGAGTGAATATCAATCATTTTGAGACCGCCGTCTGGATAGTTATTTATCATTATGTCGCGTTTTATTTTGTCATTTTTCCCATTCCACAAAAACAGATAAAAGAGCTTATTTATCTCTTTGATTATGATCTCGTTTGTGCACAGAGGCGTAGAGACGTAAACGAGTTGGGAGGCTACTAAGCTCTTCAGCACTGTGATTTTCCAGTTAATGTTAGTCTGCGGTATTTCCAGTTGCTTAGTATGGTTCTTATTTTTTCTAATTTTTCTTTGTAGTTTAGGAAAACAGTATTATCAGGGTCCGTAGAAAACCATATGCCTAGAGATTTTGCTTTGTCTTTTTGCCACCTGAAATTTCTTTCTGGAGCGAGAGTTTCATTTCTTCCGCTGTATGAACCGATCCAGAGAGCTTCTGTTTTCTTACTGTTAAGCTTGAGGCCAGAGACTTCACCGAAGTCGTCGAGTACATTAAGGGCAGCAGAGAGTGAGTCCTGTGAGCCGACAAGTATTAAAGTCGTGTCGTCTGCGTACTGGCTTAATTTAACTTCTCCATGTTTCACAACAATTCCTTTGATATTTCGATTTCTTCGAAATGCCTTGGCTAAAATTTCCACGGAAAGGATGAAGAGATACGGGGATAAACGGCAGCCTTGCCTCACTCCTCTTCCAATTTTGAAAAAACTGCTCGTCCAGCCATTATTCGAGACGCAGCTTTCTATGTTTCTGTAAAAGCATTTGATCCAGTTAATCATGCTGGGGCCGAAACCAAAATATTGAAGCGTTTTTGTAATGAAAGGCCATTCTATCGTGTCAAAAGCTTTTTCAAAATCAAGAAACAAAAGCAGCCCTGGAATGTTTCTTTCTTTGGCAAAGCGAATTACACTGTCTATTATTAGTCGGATGTTTTCGCCTATAAATCTGTCTTTGATGAAACCGGTCTGGTCGTAGCTGATTATGCTAGGAAGAACATTTTTCAGACGATTTGCGATTGACTTTGCAGCTAATTTATAGTCACAGTTGAGTAGGGTTAAGGGACTCCAGTTCTTGATGTAGTGGGGCTCTGTGTCTTTCTTTGGGATGAGTTTGATAATGCCTCTTTTCTGGGTGATGGAAAGGCAACCTGTGTCGTACGAAAAGTTGAGTGCTCTGATAAGTGGTTTCGATATATCTTTCCAGAAAACTTTACAAAATTCAGCTGGTAGCCCATCGGAGCCGGCTGTTTTCCCGGTCTCCATGGTTTTCAAAGCTGCAAGGCATTCTTTTTCTGTTAAGGAGCCTTCACAGGTTGTCCTCGTTCAGGACCGTGTCGTTTTTATGCCTGAAGAAGTCAGATGGATCGATTAACGGATGTGCGTGTACATTTGCGGCGTATAAATTCATATAAAATGATTCAGTGGCACTCGGCTAGTATTTCCTGGTCTGAAGTAACGAAGTTGTTGGCATTTTGTTTTAGTTGGCTTATGGTTCCTTCTTTGCAATGTCTTTTTTCTAGGTTGAGGAAATATTTGGTATTCTTTTCTCCTTCATTGTACCATCTAATTTTCAGTTTAATTATGTCCCATAGTAATGCGGGGGTAACCGTGTCACCTTTCATTTGCATATTCGTCTAGGATTAACATATTCAATTTCGGTAAGAAAAGACGTGTTTAATTTCCAGAAACCTGGTCCCCTATGGTTTGCGTGAAGTGACAGATCTAGAGTGATCATTGAGTGGTCTGTTTTGTACCTTGGACAAATATCAGCAAGAGTGATGTTGCCTAATATACTTTGGCTAACTAAGAAGAAATCAAGTCTCCATTGAACCATTGGTCGTCGTTGCCTCCATGTATATCTTTAGTCGTCTGGGTTAAAAATTCTCCAAATATCGACCAAGTCTAAATTTTCTTTCATTTCATGAATAATCTTTAGACTGTTTTGATGAGTTCTGGCAAGGCCACCCTTTTTGTCTTTGTCGATATCCATTACAAGGTTGAAATCACCGCCTATGATAATGTCTTCGCATTTGAAATCTACAATGTGATCTAAGAAATTTTGAATAAAGGAAGGATTGTCCTCATTTGGGGCGTATATGTTCGCGAGAGTCAAGGGTTTTTCGTTCGCTTTGATGTCGCAGATAAGGAACCTCCCCGCGGGGTCTGTATAAACTCTCTGGAATTGTAAATTAAAATTGTTATTGAAAAGAAAACAAACGCCTGCTTTGTTGCTTTCATAAGAGGTGAAAACAGTTTCGTGACCCCATTCTGCCCTCCACAAATGGTTTGTTTCATCGGTACAATGAACGTCTTGTAACATGCAAATAGATGCTTTCTTTTCCCGAGGCCAATTGAATATCTCTCTTCTCTTAGTACCGTCCCTAAGGCCCCTGACATTCAGAGAAAATATTTTTAAAGCCATTGCGTAGCGTAATTTTGTGACTGGTATTGTTTCCGAGTGAAAAATATGCGTGCCTCAGTAACACTTTCATAACGTAGTGTGTAAATATTTATGCAAAAAGTGAGCATCGAAGTAAGCTAATTAAAGCAGCGTACTAGGAAAACGAAGATGAAAAAAAAAAAAAAAGGAAACTAGAAAAATAAATAAATAAGTAGTAAAAAGAATAAGTAAGAAAACCGTTTGTGAGAGACCTCCTGCTTTGGGTGAGTGTCGCCTTATGTCATGTCCCGTCTACAGAGACGCCGGTGTAATTTACTTTCTTGGCATCAGTCCGTTGCGAGAACGACGAGTTAGAGAGAATCTAGATTCTCTACTTCTCTACTAAATATATGAATATCATATATTCATAATTTCATTTATCTTTATTGGTCGGCCTGCTGGAGATGTTTTGACGTATATTTTACCGTCCATCGACCAAATGCTAAGGAGTTCACCATTCAGGCGTTTTTCGTTTGCCTTGCTCATGATTTTCCTGCGGTACGATGTTAGGTTTTCATTCAGAAAGATCCCCTCCGATTCTACACTGGCAGAATAACCAAGCCCTTGAAATATGTCTGACACTTTGATGCCTTTCAGTTTGGCCCTTGCGCGGTATAGATTTGACTTTATCTTGTGGCTGATAAACTTAACAATAATTGGCTTGTTACCTTTGGTGTTTAATTTGTGGGAAATTTCAATGTCCTGTGATGAAACAGCAACATCGAGGGCGTTCGCAGCTTTAAGCAATACTTCTTCGTTGGAAGTGTATGCACTTTCGGGAATTCCGTGGATCTCTAAACTCAGTGTTCTTGCGAGTGTATTGCTCAAGGTGATCTTGGAGAGTATAGAGCTCATCGATTTCTTCTTGCTGTTGGTCGATAACTTGTCTGGCAGCGTCCAGTTCTCTCTCTATCTCTTTACAGTGGTTTGTTGTTTTCTGTAGTGACTGCTTTAGAGTAGCTATATCATCTTTCTGTCGTTTTACCTCAGCTTTCAACTCCGCTACATCGTCGCTATTTTTTTTATTTTCCAAGAGGATGCTGTTGACAGTTATTTAGATGTCCACCAGCATCTCGCGTAGTTCACTAAGGCTGGGTTCGTCATTTGCGTTCAACAGACCTTCGGTTTCTTCAGGTATGGCCGACATATCTGCACTTTTAGTCTTGGTCAGGTCCTCGTCTAGTGACCCGCGTTCTCCTCGTTTGTGCCTTCTCCCCTTTCTGGTCATCTGTGAAAGCTTAGCTTTCCATTTTGAGCCAAAGCAGTTTAATTTTTTTCAAAGAAAACGAATTGGGGACATGAACAACTCACTGAGTCAAAAATCGTGCCGTCGCACGCTGTGCCCACGCATGCTCTCCAATTGTTGCATCGCAGTTTCAAAATGCAGATTTTCTGGAATGACAAAGGCTTTCTGAACAAGAAATTCAAGGACACTCTAACGATAGTTTCTGTGAAATATCCAGATGGCCCGTTACAAAGTTTTACTCTTTCCTTACCGAAAAAGTTGGTTCGTCTCTTTTTCTCTGTTTACGATACAACAAATTGTGATAGACTAAAATGCAAAGAGTTCAGTTTGGCTATTTTAAAACTTAAGCATACTCATGTTTTCAGCATGTTTGTGTTTTGTATAAATTTAGCCTTAAGGTATTTAGTATGACTGATTAGTCTGTCAACATGCAAATATTTTTCCTTTGCTGTGCTCATAATTATAGTGAACTCTTACTTGGCACTATTTTGGAAGAAGTTGTTATTCTTAAAGACGCGCAGTGGAAGCAAACCAGGCAGGAAACTGAGTCACTTGTTAATGCAGAGGCTTCGAAACGTTGACTGGAAAAATAATTAAAACTGAACGTGGATCAGGTGTGAAAGGCGCAATTGATACTACGATAAAACTCAGTTCAATGATGAAGTTTAACGATGAATAAGCTAAACGCATTAGCTTTTTAAGTTTGTGTCAACCGCTTAGTGACAGTTGCCTTCATATTGAAACGATTCTTTTGATCAAACAGTTCCATTTTTTAAAAAAATCTGCTGCTTTCATACTAGCTGAGTCCTGAAGCGCACTGTGCTATCTTCGTATATTTTTCAAAGGCCAACAATTACATGCAAATCTCTGACTACAGAGTTTTGTTAACTCATTCACTTTCTTCCACTAGTCATAGCAAACCTAATATTTCTGTTTTCAACAACAACAAAAAAACTAACCTTTTTATATCAATAGCCTTTTTTTTCGTCCACTGCAAGGCTTCTTTCAGAATTTTGCCCTTTGAAGCACAAGAACAATTGTGATGAGTAAGCTAGCCGGAAGTGCTTTACCCAAACTTGTCTTTTGGACTTGTTCGCCCTTTGTTACCACTTGAAGAATTTCAAATGTTTATTTCGTAATTTCTTAACATTATGCTGAAAAATTCACTGTCTGTTTAGTATTTGAAAAATCTTCTTCAAATTTTGCTATTCCAATAAAAGTAAATCGCAATCACATCCCATAACGATAATTTTTTTTTATTATTAATGCGAGAATTTTTAAAATGGGCTTGCACAAACACCGACGATAGAAAGTCACGCAACAAGCTGGGCTAACCGGTAGAATCAATATTAAAATTTTGAAGGCGGCGAGGATTTTTATGAATATATGATTCTTTTCCGCCCAATTGAAAGATAATCAAGCTTTTTATCGAAGCATACAGCGAAAAAGAAACAGTATAAGATATTTTTTGGTAGGTTCTTCATCTGATTTTCTTGTTTATTACGTTTCGCGTGTTTGATCATGCGTATAATGATACACTTTCTAAGAGTTCGGCTCAGAAGTGAGACTCCATATGACTAGCTCGCGTGCGTTGTAGCAGAAATGACTTCGAACTAAATTGGACTATTGTTCCCTGTAGGCTTAAAAACAAGGCAATGCTATGTACGTGAGTATTTAGGGCGGGATAAAGAATACGTAATAAAAATACCAGTGGCAGCCGAGAGGCGGCGAAGGATGATTCTTTTTTAGACAGAGTGCACGCGGAATTTTTTGTTTTTAAAGTCATGTCGGAAATTGGGAAGACAAACGAGCGAAATCCCCGAGAAATCACCGCCGACGCATTATGATAGTATATCCAAACGTGATTAGTGGGTTAAGGAATTCGGCTGGCTTAGTATCGCGGGGATGAACAAAAACGGCGGGAAAAAGCTGTTTTAAAACGTCAAAGCGGAGACCGACTGTTGTTTCAAATGCCATACTCACAGCTCTGCTGTACAGTAGGATAGCATGTTTTGTAATTATATTTCCCTTGGGGCGTGCACTCTCATTTAGAGGACCCAAACAAAGCTTTTCAAGCCTCGTATCCCTTCCTTATTTTGTCATCCCGCGTCAGTCAGAAACATCTATGCTATTACCCGCCTGCCGCATGAAATTTTCAAGCTCCCCCATAACCCTCCTTTTATAGCGTCTAGAGACCCACGTCCCACGTCAACCTAGACTTCTTTCGTGCTCTCGTCACTTCCTTGCGTGATTTATCACAGAACAAAGCACGGTTTTGGCTTTTTTATTTGTTAAATAAGATCGTGGAGTGAACTAGCTAATAACAACACGCGTGATCTCATTAATGATTGCGAGCGCAATGGTGCAAAACAGTGTCATCCTTCGCGCTCGCTTCGCCCACACTCTCACTCCAAACGGCAGTGAGCATTGTAGGTTGAAGAATGCACACACATTTTTACCCGGGCTTTCTTGGCGGCAGGCTTTTTGTCCGCATTTAATCCCTAGCGGGCTTTTTAGGAGCGGCCTTTTTACCGCTTTAGTTCGGACAAAGATAATCACGCGCCAAATGGCATCTAGATTACTTTTAATTTGATGTTTATCTCTTGTCGAATCTGTCCTTGCGGTCAGCCCCATAATACGGACGCCTCTTTGCGACAGAGAGTTTATTTTGTCTCAAAAGCCCAAAACCCCAATAAGCTGCATCTCCACGGAGACTGATAGCAGAGGCGTTTCTGGGGCGAATTTATGTGTACCTGAGGCAATGTAGCCGTGTTTGAAGGCACAATTGAGCTTTTCTAACACCTGATAAGCTAGCAGAGCACAGGGCTACGTATTTGCAGAGCACTGACTGCATATCCTTACTAAGAGAAATTATCATTTAAAGTAACGGAATATTAAACCATGTCACGTACGAATGAGTTGCGTTGGTCATTTTTTTTTTTGATGTGGTGGCTCCTAAAAGAACCGTTTGCTTTGTGAGAGATCCAATCCACTTATGCTCGCTCTCCACGGATTCGGCGGGCCAACTGGATTTCCTTGGGCATGATGGTGACGCGCTTGGCGTGGATGGCGCACAAGTTGGTGTCTTCAAACAGACCACAGGCTTACCATCCTCTGTTTGTGTTGCGGACCTGTGCTAGCTGAATATTAATGGCCGTTTCGGTTGTGTACAAAGGATTTTGTGAATACGATAATTGAGGCTTTTTGAACGGATCATAGTTAATAAAAGAATCTGGTTTTGTTTTATGTTTTTGTTACCGTTTTTAGCCTTGACCGTGCACAAACAAGAATAGGTTTGATTTTGCATGAGCAACGAACCAATAAAAATGTCACTGTTAAGTTATTCAGCCATAGTGTGCGAACGTAAAACAAAAGATTGTGCACGGTCGTAGAACTTTCAACATAAATTGCAGCACCTTTGTTTTGGCCTTTGAAACTTGCAAGGTTTCATAACCAGTCCCTCGAGTAACTATGAACGGATGAAAGTCAAATAAAAACGCTTAGAAACATGAACACTGTGTTAATGTATGTTATTATGTGCTTGGTTTGTCGATTTCAAGCTCCGAGAGGCGGTTTTAGAAACTTGAAGTTTGACCTACTCTATAAATGTATAAATGTATATATTTTCACAAGGCTCAGTAAGTTGAGGTCAGGAGCGGTAATCTTAGGAGGCGAGGAGGAGGTTCTGATCATAGAGGATTCCTGGGAATGATCGAGAACAGTTAGGCGTGCCTGACAGAAATGGCCGTTCTTACGAATAAGAAGAGGATCCTCGGTGTCGTTAACGAGTCTCAGTTTGCCACCGACGGCCTGGATAATGTTAGGATGAGGCCAGGTGTGAGTGGGCTTGAGGTGGCTTGAGGAGACGGAGTCTATACGGGGTTCGATGGCAAGAGTAGAATCTTTAAGCAAATCAGGGGGGCCGTCAACTTCAAGAAATTCTCCTGGCCAGACGGTTGTGTTTACGCTAGGGGCACGGAGGAGGTGGCTAGCTCTGACGGTGTGATGGGCTTGAGGAGTATTTGAATATCCATAAGACGCTACATCAGACCCAGCGATAATGATCTCGTGTTTCGCAGGGCGGACAGCGATGTCATTAGAAGCCATAAATGGGGTACCGGCGAGTCTGTCCACGTCGAGATCTTCGACAACGAGAGCTTCTAATGTGAGGCGTCTTCCATGGCGGGTCAGGGATAACCGGGTCTCACCAACTACGGACAACGGAGTACGGCCATCGGCTTGCATCGCAGACTGTGAACTTTTAGTGACCTTAGCGCCAATGTACTTGGCAAGGGAGGCTCTCATCATGATTGTCTCAGCGCCGGTATCAATTGTGAGAAGTAAGGGGTGATGGAGGTAAAAGGCGTGAAGAAACGGTGACTGGGAAATATTTACTCGGCGGGAAACAGAGCGTTCCACGGTGGGCAGGGCTGCTGTAGTATAGTTCTGCATGTCCACACGATCTTGAAGGGTGGTAGGGTCCGCGAGGTCGGGGCTGTAAGTGTAATCGTATCTGGACTCATCACTGTCAAGGCCAGCGACTTGACGGATCCTAGACATGAAAAGCCGGTCAGACTCAGGCAAATACTTGCAACTGCTCAGAAAATGAGACTGGAAGACTGGAAGTCGCTACGACCGGCCTGTTGGCAAAGAGGACACGACCTGACAACACGTGGTTTGGGCAGTGGCCTGCGACGTGTAGGGGTGAAGGAGCAATGTTCCAGGGTGGGGGCAGAGCGTAAGATCTTTGATTCATCACTGGTATGGAGCTCGTCTAGTAACGAATCGAGTGCTTGAGAAATCTCAGGCTTCATGGAGGCGAGAGTTCTACACCGTAATTCCGTTCCGTAACGTTGTTTTACGAGACGAGGGAGACTGGGGTGAAGTAGGCGCAGCCAGGTTAGGACGACAAAATTCTCGAGAGAAGGAGTAAGCTCTTCGTCGGCAACTGGGGCTTCACCAGGATGAGTGATACCACTAGATGTGGTGAGGAGATTGTCCTCAATAAAGGCCATTAGGCTTTGGAATAAATCCTCAGGACGTTGTTCCGGTTTGAGAGAAATATACGCAAGATCCAAAAAACGAGATCCAGTGGACTGCAGGCCATAATGTTGCCGAATAATTTGCCAGACGCCATTAATAGAAGTTGAGTTCTTCACAATAGAGTTTCTTGAAATAATAGGAGCATAATTTGTTATTTGGCCGAGCATCATTTCCAAATGGGTCACCTTTTGTGCGGCTGTCCTCCTTCGCGGCGCTGGAACAGATTCGTTGTCATTGGAGAAACCGCGAAGAGGTGAAGCGTTCGTTTTCTTTCCCCACGAAGTGCCATCGGTGAGGAAATCGGCGAAGTTAGAGTCAAGCGAGAGAATGTACTTCAAATTGTTCTCCCAAGCTTCGAGAGAAGTGATAGTTTCGTTCGAAGTGAGCGACCATTGTTTTGGAGCTCTTTGCGAAGTCACAGCGACGGTAAAATTCGCGGGCTAAACTTGACAGTTCGGAGAGGCGAATTTCATTGAAGGAACTTTTCGTCGTCCTCAGTGGGTTCTTTGAGACCGTGACGCTGCCACCACGCCAGTAAGTTGAGTCGGAACTCCGAACAAGCACGTTAATTACACAACGCTAGGCAGACAACTAAAACTGACAGACTGAGAGAACAAGAGACGCGGAGTACAAGGTAACCTAGGTAACGGGTTAATTATGCGTGTAGCGAATAACATAGCAGTACAACTATGCGAGCAAGCGGGGGCTGGCAGCTACCTTTGGTCTTGCCGCTTTTGGCCTCTAAATGATTGCCCCAGTAAAGAAATCTGTCAATCATTCGAAAACTCTTACGAGCATGCGCGAAGTGCAACGAAGTTTTGCGCGAACTACTCGAGAATATGTGTTTTTTGGTTCGTGCATGGTGACTCGATTGTGGAAAAGGAATTCGTTTTTTGTTATTGTTTATTTGCTGTTAGCATTTTTGGCGACAGTAGAGAGTTCGAGCACCACATTTCTCTAAATTCTGGATTTGTGTACACTCCTGCTGTGTATTATGTCAAGAACATGAGCGTGATGGTTGTGTTATTGAAAACATAAACGCTCGCGGTGTTAGGCTCAGTCTCCAGCCGTGAGTGTCTCGATGCGCCCGCGATTCTCGCCACTTTCACGGCTGGGCGCACAGGTTTGGTTATTGTTTAGACTGACCAATCAGAGACAAGCCCCTGAAATTTGCGTGGCAGAATGCGCGGCATAATTTAGCGGGATCTCGTCTTTCTTTTGAAATTTCACACTTTTAGGAGGCGTTTCAGGAAATACTTTTCGCATTTCGCTTTTTCTCAAGACAATACAAAAAAAAAAAGAACCAATAAAATTTATGCAATCGACGTGTGGATTGTCTGCATGATTATTAAAATTGTAATGACGTCACGGACATCCAACCAAAACCGTGCGCCCAGCCGTGAAAGTGGCGAGAATCGCGGGCGCATCGAGACACTCACGGCTGGAGACTGAGCCGATCGCGGTGTCAACAGCCAAATGGCATTAAGTTGCAACTTTCTACTTTCCATTTCGATCCATTTCTGTTTCTGAGGCCATCAAAATCGATGAAATGAAGGACCAGCTTTATTTTAGGTTAGTAGAGCAGTCAATATTGAATATGCAAGTGACAAGTTTCGGCCTGAGATTTTCCCAGTTGATGTTGAACAAACTACGCTCAAATTATAACTATATTCTAGCAGATGATTGTGGATTTCGTCATCTCAGGAAGATTTATAAGGATCTTTTTACTGTGGAAACTGTGGAATCTTCCAGCCAACAAAGCGAAAAGAGGAGATTTCGATTGCGAGTCTTCTTTAAGTCTGTTTCACAATGAAGACACAAAATCGAATGCGAAGGCTTAGAATGTATTAAAAATGGGCTTGAACTTTCCGCATGCACTTGTCTCAAGTTTTATGCGTCTTATTTACAGCTGTAAGCGTAATTACGTGTAAAACACCACGTTTATTGTATAGAATTCTTCTTTTTTTGGCTTGAGTGTTTCTTGGCGGCAGTTGTTTCTGCAAATATATTGGTTGGTTGCAGTTACAAGAAAAATAAGAACATTTGAGATGATAGAATTTTGCAACTGGAAAGGATAGCTTATAAAGGACAACCAACAAAACAAGAATGCTTAACCTTACAAACAGAGCTGTCTGAGGTTTGCTTGTTTTGATAAGAGAACTTAAAGAATTGGCAAAGTAAATACACCTAGGGTTAGGAAAACTCCCTAGTTTCATATATTGTACTGACATGCTAAGTTTAATTCAATGGAAAATGCAATGAACTATCACATTTCCAAGCATTTTCCCACATTACGCATGCAACTGTCCAATGAGAAGGTTTATAAACATTTGCTAGGGTAATCTGAAAAGATTGAAGGATTTGCAATTATATCATTTTTTGTCTTTTGCCTGTAGCCTGTACAAGAAGCTTAATTCAAAGGAAAGACATTCAGGCCCTTATTCTTAAGTGTCAGTGAAAAATTTGTAGTTTGAGTTTAGTAACACCAGGTGAACCATGCAATAATGGAGTATTAGACAATGCAAAAGTTCTAAACTGTCCCTTCTGTTAAAAGAGCAATTGACTTCTGCTCACACTCTTTCAGACAGTTGTACTTCTAATGAGGAAACAGTTCCAATTGCCAAGGAGAATTCAGTTTTTTTGAAGATGGATACATATGAAATAAATCAGGTGTGAACTGCCTGATATAACAAATGTGGCCATAAAGGGCTTGCAGTTTTTAAATGTTTTCAACTTGAGCAGTTGAAAAGGCAAATTTGATCCTGGTCGAGACTGAATTTTTTCAAGTTTTCTTTTTCAACTGTTCAAGTTGAATGCATTTAACTGTGAGGATCATTATTTCAGAACTGTTACCGATAAGGTAAGGGAAAACAGGTCAAAACAGTGTTGTATTGCTGGGTGTCAAAACGAGGCTGGCATGCATTCAGTAACTCTGTTTACAAAGGAGATATGAAATAACCCTAGAATGGCTGATCAACCATGGTTGCTCTAAGTGTGCAACAGTCATCTTGAAGTGTTTTCAGAAAATTAAGAATTAACATAGGATAGGATTAACATAACATTAACATATATGTCATCAGTCAAAGTCCCTGTACAACCAAAACCTTTGCCCAAAACATAGTTATCAACATGCATCTTAGTAACCGACGACTGCCAAATCCAAAGTGATGGTGTGTTTGCCAGGGTATCTTTACTTTACAGACTGTCGGAACCTTTGCAAACTCCACCCCCAAATGATTGTTTTGTTTGCAAAAGCTGTTCAACATCAATTGCACTGTCAAGAAAAATTCAAGTCCCTTCAGAATTCAAATGCCAATTTTCCACAAACCCATTCATGGTGAAATATATGAAGCCAAGGTCACCAAGTAAATATGTGAAATGACTGGCTGAAGTATTGCTGTCAGTTGAGCAACCTGGCCCCTTTAAGGTTCAGTTCTCACCCCAGAGGTGTGATAGACAAAATCTAAATGAAAAATTATTTCACCTTTTTCTCCAAAATAATGAGCTTTATTATCAGGTATACCTACACACTGCAGGCAATATCTGTGACTCACTTGGCGAAGTCAAAGAGCAAAGTGTTGTAAACATCACCTCTCAGCTTTTCACCATTTAAGGATTCTAGAGAACTGTACATGAATAAATCTCTCGGGACTGTAAGGTAGTAACATAACTTGGGCAAAACAGAAAATAATTTGGATCAACAAAACCTCCACAATTAATTGTTGACTCCTCCTGGGTAGTTCCTTTAAAGAAAGAAAAATCTACAGTGTATGTAAATGAAACAAGGACAAAGTTTCGAGTACCCTGCAAGCAGAGGTTTCTTGGTCGCCCTATGTTCCAGCGGGCGAATAAGTAACCTCTGCGCAAAACCGTCCGATTTCCTGCCGTGCATGCGCAAAATTCGTCATACGCGTCGTCACTTACCTTTTGCACGCGCGTTCATTCGTGAGCTAAACAAAACTTGTGAACTCCATAACAACGTTACTTGCACCCGCTTTATTTGAGCGTTACTTTCAACTCCGGATAAATATCAGTAAAGCAAAGGTTTAACAATTGCTGCCTTATCTTTCTGCGTATTTTCTGAGCTAGGAGAAATGACAAAAGAATTTTGTAACAAAAAAAGCAAATCTGTCGCGTACAACAACCTTGCAAGCGTATCACAGCGCGCGCACTTTTTGACAGCATTTACCAGTGTTTACAGCATGCGTCAGCTTCAAAACCGGTTGAGAGCCGGTTAGAATCAAGTATTTTCAATTAATTCGTCCAAAATCCTGGACGGCGGCAGATCAAAGAATCAGACGGTTTTGTGAAGAGGTTACTTATTCGCCCGCCGGAACATAGGGCGACCAAGAAACCTCTGCTTTCAGGGTAAGTTTCGAGCGACAACTCCTAGTGAAAGAGGAGAGCGAATCTGGCCGTTGTGAAATGTGTCAGAAAATGCTTCAAAACTCGTAAAATCAGTACCAGAAAAAGCAGAAAGGGCAACCAAATCAGATAGAAAAAAAAAAGGTAAAAAATAGCGATCGAAACCTTTCCTTGAATGTTTAAACTTGGCATAACGGAAATAATGCTGACCCAACACAAACGCGCGTACAACAAATAACGGCTAATTCGGCTCCTTCCTCGCCACCGCCATGTTTGTTGGGAATAAAATTAGTACACAGTCCTACTCGGCCAAATTTCTTTACTGGGGCGATCATGTAAACTCGGTTCCAGACTTCGCTGCTAGCCCCCCCTGATGCGAGCTATGGCGCAGAATAATCTTAAGCGTTTAGTCTCTAACCTGCATAAATTAGTTTGTTCATTCAAGCGTGTCTGTAGGTTTTTAAACCTGTTTTCTCTTCCCTTCTCAGAACTCAACGAAACACCAGTTGAAGATCACTAGTGTTTCCTCACATTTTTATCACTAGTGTTTCATCACATTTTCATCACTAGTGATAAAATTGTTCTTAATCTGCATATTCACATATTACTCAAACACAGCTTAACATGAATCATTAATTTTTAATAAACAATGACCAGGAAAAACATTTCAAATTACAAACTGACAAGCTGAAGTCATTTGAAATTAAAGTTTACAGTACATTTCTTAAAGTCACCAAAACAGACTGGCATAGTATCCATATCCACATTCTGAGAAACTTTTTCTACCTTCCGTGACACGGACTCACTGCTGAACAAATTTGGATAACCAGTAGTTGAGCGTCAATGCGTCCATCTCTGTTATGGGCTGAGTAAGCGGCTGAACTCTGTCCAATTCATACTCTTTAAAAACTCCACCAACTTCGAGTATTGGAGACTTGACACTTCGCACTCGTTGCCAATTCTTCAAAATGCCTACTGCCCACTTATTTTTATATCTGGTAGACTTCGGTACTGCTCTCTCTACGCAAAGTTCTTCTTCCTCGATTGTTTTCGGGCAGCGAAACCTTCCTTCGGCCATGGCAAAAACAATATGTAAATCACTTCAAGACAAGCCCTGAGACTGTGCATGATGTACAAACTTCACAACGGCTTGGCTGACCTGGGTACTCAACAACTCATGCGTCCGCAAAGGAGACCATCAAGACATGTAAACTGCATGGGCTATGAAGTCCCATTTTCTCGTACAAATTACCATCAAATGTCATTCGTGCCAAGAACTGTTTGTGATTGGAATAGCCTCCCAGATTCCGTGGTTCTGGCGCCTAGCCTGGAAGCCTTTAAGGACCGGCTGTGGTGCCATTTTGCCAATAGCCACTGACCATACCCTAGGTATTTAATTCCCAAGCACCTGCACTGACGCTCACGAGAATCTTAGAAATAGAGAATTTTAGAAATAGCACCTGCACTGACGCTCACGAGAATCTTCATTAAGAAGGAGGTGGGTTATCCGAGGAAGAAGAAGAAGAAGAAGTTCACAACGCTTTTGGAAAACAAATTTGGTGCAACGCGAAACTATTGGATAATTAAAAACAAAAGCTCACAAATACAATGAATGCCGACTGAATACAACAAATCACACATAATTTTGTATTGTATTGTTTCTTTAGAGAAGTCATATCAAAAACTCGTGCATCGTGTTTCATCACGATTTCCAAACACTCGAAAACAATAAAAGCACTCGGCCGAAGCGGCCTCGTGCTTTCATCTGTTTTCTCGTGTTTGGAAATCGTGATGAAGCACTTGCACTCGTTTTTGAAATAGTACATAATAAGGTTAAGTAAGGGTTAGACAATGAACGCGAGTGTTCTATGGGATATAGTGTCCCGAGCAAGATAGAATGCCACGAGGCCGCAGGCCGAGTGGCATTCTATCTTGCGAGGGACGCTATATCCCATAGGACACGAGCGTTCATTGTCTAACCGTCTTAGAACATGGCCACACCCACGAAGAATTTCGTTTTTGCGTGCAGATTGTATTTTTACATTTTAATGTTTTAGTTCTCACGTTGAAATCACGTTGCTATTTTGTTTACGATATTTTCGCTACTGTACGCATGCCTTTGAGGTGCAATGTTTTAGAGTGCTTCACCGCGCGGTTTATCGCAGTTGGTGTGTAAACAGCCATGAGCCAATACACGGAAATTTGGAACTCGAGGCAGTGATCGCCGCTAAAGATTTTCTAGATTTACACTGGTGAAAGCAGTCTTCGAGGCGCTACAACCACCGACACCAGCAAGTGGGGAACCCGCAGGAAACTCCAAGAGGCCAAATTAAGTCAAGTTCAAGTACAACACTCGTAGTCTGGCAAACACGGAGAAACAAGTCTGTCCTTCTGTTTCAATTAAGGTCTGAACAGTTCGTATTTCATGTAAAATAATGGTTTTTCCTTCGATTTGCTTTTTGCTATGCTATTATGCCGTAAGATTGCATTTTTTTGTTAAAACGCAAAAAATAATGAGTGTTTCTAGCCGTTGAAGCTGTTGATTTTATCGATTTAGTTATAAATATTCACAGAGAATTTGTGCATTCATTAGTAGTTTATACTTAGTCATTAGTATGCTCTATATAGAGCATACTAATGAGGCTTCCAAACAAGGGAAAACAATGCCTCATTAGTATGCTCTATATAGAACCACTAATGAATGCAGAAATTCTCTGTAATTTTACCCCGCAATTTCCCTGTGCTTCAAAGCCCCCGCCACTTTACATAATTTAAGACAGTTTATGGAATATAGAGCATCGAAATGCTGGACACTGATTGGCTGAGTGGGTGTGACCATGTTCTAAGTTTTAGGTTATGATGTTGTGTCCATGATCAGTCATATCTACAGATTTTCCAGCAGACATAGAAATGATTTCTTTCTTGGTTTTATCATATACAGGAACATATGCATGAAAAATTGTTTGAAAAACGACCCGTTACTTTTCATCAGCGTTCATATGACCAGCACGTGAGTTGAGATGAACGTAATGCAACAATAATGTACGATATGCAGTCAGTGTACTATAGTGCAGGGGGAAATACTTACAAGAATGATCGCATGTGTTGTTTTGTCCTCAGAGTATACCTTAAAAATCGCAAGTAAGCTAGAATGAGACTTGCCATTTCAACATAGGTCAAGCACACAATGCGTGTCCATGTTATATTTTGTCCTGAGGTCAGGGTCTCGAGCAAAAATTCCGATTAAAGAACCCCAGTCCCAGTTATCTCACACACACGAGATCCTTGCAGTTGTCAATTACTTTATTGTGTCCACGATGCGAGCATACTAGCGTATAACCTTACATGAGCTAATCATAATCTCTTGATAAATCTTTGAGTTATATTCGTTTAATTACAAATTAAGTTTTCATTTTACTTCACCTGTGTCTCAATGTCCTAAATAGTCTTAGTTTAGGGAGTTTTACACTTGGTGTACCTTCGCAAGAGAAACTGAGGAGATTGGGATCTAGTCAGCTAACAAACACCTTGCTTAGGAGGACAACCTGTAAAAAGCTGATTCTACTTCATTGATATCTCTTAACAACTGCATTTGTAGTTAATTGGCTCGTCAACTCAAAGGATAAACTTGCAGCAACGATAAAGATAGCGAACGCTTGATGAGTTCTTGTGTCCCGCTCTTACGAGTCGGAATTTGGCCAAGAAATATGGGGATGGACACTCAACGTTTTGTCTGTCCAAGAACATTATGGGAGCGCCTGAGTAGGGTTCCAATCCAGTGGACCTGCCTTGACAGCTCACTCTAGCGCCATTCATTCGCTTTGTCAAGCCCTGCATTTAGAGAGAAAAAAGAAACACGAACGCGAGTTCTTATATTAATTTTGATGTTTAATGTCAAGTTCTTCCACTTTATAGCAAAGGCTATTTTGGCAGTAAAAAAGACAACAGTGCCATTTTTGATATTTTAACATAAAACAACCCTGCGCTCATTCGTGTAAAATTGAGCTGGACACACCAAGATTGTCTCTCGTATCTGAATATTTTATCCAGATCGTTGATTTTTCCTTAAGGTTACTGCATGGTGTCATGCTTGACAAGGCGTTGGGGAAATAATTCTGTAATACTGAAGGATAATGTCCAGACCATGAATGACCTTAGAAAAACTGCAAAACTGAGGTAACCAATTTGTTTTCGGCTTTTTTCTAAGTTTATGCACGGTCTGGTGGAGATTATCCTTTTATTACAGAATTATTGCCCAAAACGCCTCCCCTCCCCCCCTCCCGCAACCAGAAACAACAAAAGTATGCCAGATAGGGTTTTTAATGTATGAGATTAAAGCAGTACGGTTCTCGCAGGGGAGCCATGAACGGTTTTGTTGAGCACATTTTACTCAACTACTTCACATTGACTCGTGTAAAATCGGGTTGAACACTCGAAGAAAAAATGTCACTCCATACGTTGATCAGATCATGTTCTACTGTTTGCTAATTCTCTTACCTGAATTTTTTTATCCAGATCGTTAATTTTTCTTTCAAGGTTGCTGGTGTCAAGCTTGATCAACTGCAATGAAAGGGTAATGTCCAGACTACGCATGAAGTGCGAAGAAATGCAAAAGGTAACCAAAACATTAAAAGTTTGCTAGATAGAATTTTTGATGTATGAGATAAAAGCGGTACGGTTCGCACAGGGGAGCCATGTTGTGCACATTTTGACACTGTAAAGAACGCCGGGTATTTAGCGGTCAACAACAGATTCTGTTTTGCTGAACATGACCTTTTTAAAGGGGCTGTGTCACGGCAGCCCATCCATTTTGTTTAGTTTTGCTAATCACTTGCCCTTACCTGCTATGGAACTAAAAAAAAGCGAGGAAATTACTTGTAAATGACAAAATCACAGCTTCGTGACAAACAAATATGTCTCCCTTACGTTATATTTAAAGTTACAAACACTAAAGATGAACTGTGAAAAAAACTGTCAGGTTGAACAGTTTTTCCCAATTGCAATCCATTTTAATCTTCTTCAAGTTTGCCCATCCGTGCCTTTATTCGTATTTGCTGTGCTATTAAAACCTTCCTTCAATGTTTTAAGTGGTTATTTTTACGTTTCTCTCAATTTATTTGGCTAAATTTCGTGACACACTGAGCTCCTTAAGATGATCATAACATCTGCATATGCTTTTTATGGTACATGTTAGCAGAATTTGTCGGAGCATCAAGACATTTCATCTTTGGTGATCATTCCCTGTATTCTCATAGCCTGTATGTTTGATCAAGTAGTATTGAAAGGTAAAATTTTATTAAGTTCAATGTCAAGGCTGAAAGGGTTACTAAAACACATTACGAGTTATATAATTCCGGTATGACTGTTAGAATCATAAAAAGAAGGAAACTGATCTACAACGTAAAACCGGTATGACTGTTAGAATCGTAAAAAGAAGGAATTATCTACAACGTAAAACTTCAGAAGTTACCTGGCTTGCTCCAAAGGAACTAACCAAGAAAAAGCCAAAAGCCAACACGAAGAATAAGCGAAACATCTTCTGGTTGTCGCTCGTCAAATTTGAACTGGATAATAAAAATAAACAGATGGGTCAGCTTAACTGAATTTAAATACTTCAGCCCCTTAGTTTACTATTACATGTATCTATGAAAAATCATGTCTTATGAGAGAATATTTCTCTCTGGGCGATACAAGTTTCCGACCATTTCGCATCAATACAAGGCCAGTTTACCCTTTCCTTACCGAAAAAGTTAGTTGGTCTCTTTTTCTCTGTTCACCATACAACAAATTTCGATGGACTAAAAGACAAAGAAAGTGAATCCGATGGCTATTTTAAAAACTTAAGCAAACTCTTGTTTTCAACATGTTTGTGTTGTGTATAAAACGCAAAACTATTTAGTATGATTGATTAGTCTGCATGTCGACATGCAAATATTCAGTTTTCCTAGCTGGCGCTCATAGATCACTCTTATCGCAGTGTTTTGTTTGAAAGAATTAAGCTGCGGGTTTTCTTTAAGACTCGCCGTAGACGCAAACCAGACAGGAAATTCACTTATCAATGAAACGTTGAATAGAAAAACAATAAAAATTGAATGCGGATGTGAAAAGCGCGATTACACTCACTTGATGAAGTCTAAACGACGAATAAGGTAAACGCAAGAGCTTCCTTAACTTCATTTTTAAACGATTCTTTTGATCAAGCAGCTCCACTTTTAAAAAACCTGCTGTCTTTAAGCCCGAGCTTTAAGTTAATGAGGCCTTCCAAGGGAGGCAGCCTTGTCGCTTTGTCGCGTCTTTCTCAGGAACCGGATGTCGCTGCACTAATGGTTGTAATGTCGCTGTCGTTTTTGTAGCGCGTGCAAATGTCGCTGTCGTTTCATAAATTCTCTAAAATAACGAAATTGCTGGTTGTGTCATAGTCACTGCCCTCAAATGAGTTTTGTGGCAAATGAGTTTTTGGCACATATCGGCAGATCGTCAACGGAAGAGCATTAAAACACGGATTTAGTGTCTTCAATATCACGTGATCGTGAAGAGGAACTGTCAAATTATTGGCCAGTTTACCCCCAAATGACACAAATCAAGATTATAGGTACTAGTTAAGCCTCACCGTGAGGCCTGAAGTCGCTTTGCATACAGATCGCGAATATTCTTAAATGTCTTCTTCAACAGGCGATGAGATCTGGAAGAGTGCTTGGCGAGAAAAAACTTGAAGTTGAAGTGAAATCATTATGTAAATCAATGCGAAATCATTCTGTAAATCACTTTACGGTGACGTCGGCACCCAAGATAAGATTATTACTATTTTATAACAGAAGCGAACACGCCTCCATATCTTAACCCTTTGGAGTAAGAAACACTCAAGATCTTTGTCTTGTAGTCTCTCAAAAGAAAACCAATTTACAAATTCAATCTTTTAGGACGATGGATATTCTTCTAACACTTAGAAACTCTAAAACACGAGACCCTGTAGAGTGTAGACACAGTGCGTTTGAAGGAAGAGTTCGCCAAGAGATAAACGCCCGCGTGAGGCTGGAGTATCTAAGGGGGTACGGGGGCATTCTCCCCCGGGAAATTTTGAAATTTTGTACTTCGGGAATGCGATTTTAAGCATTCTGATAGGCAAGTCAAAGTGGTTTAATTGCTGCAAATTCAAAGTCATGCTAGTGGTTAAAATGGTTCAGCAGTCTTAACTTTTTCAAATACACAATTTCCTTACGTCGCTATCTATAGTGCTTATTGTGTCGCTGTCGTATTTTGCCAGTTCAGTTGAGTCGCTTGTCGGTGTTTAGAAAGTCCCATGTCGCCAGTTTTCAGGGCCGTGTCGCTTGTCGCTTTTACCCCTTGGAAGGCCTCGTTAATACTAACTTGTGAAGCTTACTGTAATGTCTTCGTATATTTTTTCAAGGCCAATAATTACATGCAAATCTCTGAGTTCCATTCCATCATTCACTTTCTTACACTAGTCACATCAGTCCTAATATTTCAGTCTGTCTTGAAGAAGAATGTCTTTCCTTTTTGTACCAAAAGTCTATCTTCCGCTCGCTGTAAACCCTCTCTCAGAGTTTCGCCCTTTGCAGCACAAGAACAGTTGTGATGAGTAAGCTAGCCGGAAATGATTTAGCCAAACTTGTCTTTTGGACTTGTTCGCGGTTTGTTTACAGTAATCAACATCCGCTTTCGCCGGTCACGGAAGAGGAGTTGAAGAGAAATGTGAAATATTTATTCAGACTTATAGCATTGTAGCGGAAAATTTACTGTCTACTAAGAATGTTTAAAATCGTCAAATTTCACTTTTCCAGTGAGAGTAGACTGCAGTCTTATCCCCTTACCGATTGATGAGAAGAACCCGCCTTTATAGTGTCTAAAATCTTACGACATATGTGAATTGTAAACTACATCCCGTATATCTCGGTTTTCTTTCGTTTCCCTTGCGTTTGTCAAACAAAAGGTCGCGGGTAACCTGTTCACAAACCCTTTATTCCTTAATTCAAGAGATCGTGGAGTGAGTTAAATAAAAACCGCGCACAAAGGGCGCAAATGCGCGTCACACTTCGTCGTCCCTTAGCCCACACTCGCGCTCCAAACGGCAGTGGGCATTGTAGGTTGATTGTAATATCAGCAACTATATTCTCACTACTCGTTTCCATACAGTTAACAGCATTAGCTGGGAAAAGTTATTACAGGAGTTAAAGCTTTTTGACACCAAAATCAGTCTTCGAGTATAATTTGTGTCCCATCCTGCATTTTTGATATAGTTGACCACTCCTAAAGCACTCACACTTTTCCGGTTTTCCGACTACAGGCACATGGCACATTAATCTGTCGATTGAGAGCTGTAAAATACGCTATAGTTTTTATCAAAGCCTTGATTTATCAGAACACACTGATCAACAACTTTCAAAAGTGTGGCATAGAGTTTTTGCTCATAATTTGGAAGAAATAAAAACGCTTTGTGCTTTAGGATCGATCAGGACTTGTATAAATGTCCATTCTAGTATCCCTTGAAATCGCTTATCATGTCAAATTTTCTGTAAGCCCACGAATAATAAGATTCTAGCCACAGACTTTTTTCGGACAAAGACAAAGGTATACACTTCCGACGACATCGTTAATTTACAGTTGTTTGTCCTTATTATTGATTAGTGTGTGAGATGGTGGGGCGGTCCGTCGAAATACGAAAATTAAGTTTACCTTTTGTTGTCTGTCTAACCAATAGAAATATTACTAAGCTTTCTGAGAGGTCAGTCTCGTTGCTATATAAATCAGAAATAGCCCCGATTTGGGGAGGAGGATAATACGTCTCCCCTCCCCGTGGGAGGCTATTGCATAGACGACTGATTTCAGTATTGTTACGGAAGGTTTTAGATATCCACTACAGTATAAGAAATAAGTTTGATTTGAGAATTCAGGTCCTCTAGACCAAAATGCAAAACTGCCTTGTTTTCTCTAAACTCGTGCCGAAAGATATTTTTTTCATTCAGTCAATGTTTTACAGTGTTTTTTAAAGCTTAAGACTTCGAACATTCCTTTAGGTAAACACCTACTGCACTGGACATCACTGTGTGTTTGGAATTTCTGTGACTTTGTGAAACACGAAGCACAGTTTACGGCAGCGCATTTCTTGCCTGGCCGCGCTCAGATTTGCACTTTTTTTCTCAATAGTTTGTTCTTAATTTGCACTTGAATCATCAGTCTTATATTGTTTCAAAAGCATGTTGTCAAAATTCGAATACAGTGCGGGATTTAGATTTAAGGAAAACCGCTAATGGAACAAAGAAAAAGATGCATTTCAGGTGGCTCGATTATTGATTAGACTCACATTTTCTCTTCGAGACTGGGATATTTGTCGAAGCCTTCTTACGATGCACCATTTGCAGAAACCTGGAGGTACTGAACATAAAGTGGGCTTTTTGTTTTAGATCTTCATTGCACTGTGTTTTTCATCCACAGTATACTGGTATGTGTTGCTTTTTAGGCCTGGTTTTCACTAGCCCGTGTAACAGGCTCGATGCTAGCATAAACCGATCACATAAAGTCAGGTTTGCACTAGAGACCAGAGCAGAAGCGCAAAAATTAGTGCAAGCTTAACGTCCTTACAACGTGAAGACGGGCTGGATGTAAGCATAAACGCAAGGAGCAAAAATGTCCTGAATTTCCTTTGTGCTCCAGTTGCACTTATGCGTATGTCCGTCACAGTTATTCCTAGTATAAAAGAATGAATGAGGCTGCTTCTGTCATGCTTACGCTTGTGTTACTGTCTTTTACTTAGAAAGGTCCTTATGCCATCGCCTGAATGTGCTTGCGTCACCAATAACAACTAGGTGGTATCGTATCTCGAAATAAAATTGTTTTGTTCTGGTCGATAGCAAATTGATGGTCATGACTTTGTCAACATTTGGTGGCTCCTGAAAGAGCCGTTTGTTTTGTAAATGAAAGCCTGTAAAAGCGTGTGACTTCTTCTCGGCCTTCTTGTGCAGAAGTACAGCCTGGATGTTGGGAAGAACACCTCGTTGTGGGATGGTGACCCCAGCGAGCAGTTTGTTCAACTCCTCGTCATTACGGACAGCCAGCTGAAGATAACGGGGGACGATTCTTGTCTTCTTGTTATCACGAGCAACGTTGTCCGCCAACTCGAGGATCTCAGCGCGCAAATACTCCAGTACAGCAGCCAAGTACACTGGAGCACCGGTGTCACAGCGGATTCGGACCCCCCGCGGATTTGGACCCCCCGGTCCATATCCGTTAGCGGATTTGGACCCCCCGGTCCATATCCGGATATGGACCCGCTCTCGCGGATTTGGACCCCCTTTAACGAGGCATTAATTTCCTTTTAAAACGGCAAGTTTTGAGAAGAAGGTCTTCTGTCTCCCGGAACGTTTTTAGAACGAGGAATATACATCTTATTTTTTATTTCAAGCGCGGCAGCTTTTCAATAAATTAGCTTTTGCGCTTCTGCGTATAACATAGTAATCTTTTGCTTATAATTACCGTGTTCTAAAACCCAAGAGAAATAGTTTGCTGGCAAGTCTGAAGAGCGAAAGAGTCATTTCGGTGCTTTATATACAAATAGCCAGATATTCTGTTGAAGTTATTTGGTAGCGTAAGTTTTTACAAGGGTCCAAATCCACGAAGGGGGTACAAATCCGCTAGTGAAAGTGGACCCACGTACGGGGGTCCATATTCGCTAGCGAATTTGGACCGGGGGGTCCATTTTCGCTAGCGGATTTGGGCCGGGGGGTCGAATTCTGAGGGGGTCCAAATCCACTAGGACACCGGCGCCAACACGCTCAGCATAGTTGCCTTTGCGAAGAAGACGGTGATACGACCTACAGGGAACTGAAGCCCCACTCGGGATGAGCGGCTTTTGGACTTAGTGCCCTTTGCCTTTCCTTTTCCGCGACCAGACATGCTGAAATTTTTTGGAAAGTCTTCTTAGGAAGTGAATGAGTTGGTTTTGGGGACTGCAATATTTATACTTCGTTCTTATACCAGTAGGATCGAAGGCGCACCAATCAAAGCCTTGCAGACTGCTTGAATTTCAAAGAAGCTTTATCTAGAAAGAAAATGAGATGCAAAGAAAACTTGAACGTGTGGGTCAGTATTCTAAAGGAGCTAAGTACAAGAAATTGCTCATTGGAATAACCAGTCAAATATGGAGGATTTTGATCCGTATGGTAATCGATCTTTTCCTTATGCTAGTATAAATACGAGATGGAACGGGTACGTAGTCAGATATTTCAGATCCATTTTGATCAGGCATGGCACCCAAAGTAGCAGAGAAGAAAGGTGAGAAGAGAGCCGGAAAGGCAAAGGCCGCAGCTGAAGGAAAGAAGAAGAGAAGGGGAAAGAGAAAGGAAAGCTATGCTATCTACATCTACAAGGTGTTAAAGCAAGTTCACCCTGACACTGGTATCTCCAGAAAAGCCATGGGCATCATGAACTCGTTCGTCAACGACATCTTCGAGCGCATCGCCACCGAAGCTTCCCGCCTTGCCCACTACAACAAGAAATCAACCATCAGCTCTCGCGAGATCCAGACCGCCATCAGGCTGCTTCTGCCCGTTGAACTGCCCAAACACGCCGTCAGTGAAGGAACCAAGGCTGTGACCAAGTACACCAGCAGCAAGTAAACTCGCTGAGTTTACCGCCAAAAACCAACGGCTCTTTTAGGAGCCACCAAATGTTATAAAAGCAATGATTAACTAACAACTGTCGTATCATTTCTTTCCACTGACTCCCCGGTTTCATCCGGTCATTCTTTCTCCAATTCATATACTTTTATTTGTCCCTTTTACCTACGAAATATCAAGGTTATAGAAAATGTAGGACCATTTTCACGCGTTCGCCAACATCCGATGAGCCCGGATGGCGCACCTGCAACCGGGCTTTTTAGCTAAGCGTGCCGTCACCACGGCTTATGTGTTTTGTGGTTCGTTTGATTCAGCGTGGACGTAAAGATCTACAAATGTTTAGTTTTGGGTCTATGTATTTGGCGGCTTGTTTAGCTCGGCTATCAAACAAGTAAACGAGATGGCTCGTTTAATCTTTGATTAAAAGTCACCCTGCCGTTGTGAAGTTTAGCTTAGACCCTAGAACACGATTCTTCCCGCCGAAACAGTATTGGCTTTATAAAAGCGTTGATGCGAAATCAGTATCCTGTCCATCAGTACAAGTTTAGTGATTATAGGATGGAAGTAAAATAATGACGTAATGTAAAAATTCCATTTCACCGTGTTCTTGCGATCGTCTTAAGCTCGTCCACGAGAGGCAGACTAGCCGTTTGGTCTCAACCCGTTTTCCTCCTCGGCGTGCGCGAAAAAAAAAGGTGCGCCAGTATCGAGAGACCTGGATACTAGTCTCGAGTGAAGCTCCGCAGGGCGAACGAGCGAAACAGGTCGCGTGGCGCCGCGCAGTTCAGCGTAGTCGAGAGTTGGTCCCGTGTTGAGATATACCCTGAAAATGAGGTTGGTTGGTTGCTTTATGCGCTCGCTCACTTATTAGCCTGTGAACAGGTTCCTTAGTAGAAGCCTGCCGCAAAAAAATCGGCTCGCTGCGTGTAGATTGGCATGGGGTTCGTGACAGCGGTCCCCATCTAAGCTTTGCATCGTCGAATTTTTCTTGCGCTCTATTCACTACTCTATTACCCTTTTGAGAGCTAGCCTACGCGTAGCCGTACCCTCCCCCCGCCGAGGAGAAAACGGGGAGGAGGGAACGGCTACGCGTAGGCTATTTGAGAGCCTGTCCACAAGCTAGCGATGTCGTTTAAATATATGTCCTGAAACGACTGCTCAAAGTGTAGCTTTTAGCTCTATAGTGTCATGGGGCACACCCGAGTAGGTACCCGGGCGGGGTTACGCCCTATAGCGGGCGATACGGGGAGGCTCCGCCCGAAAGGTGTGCCTTTTGTAAGCTTGCAGTATGTTAAAGGGTAGGGAAAATTGCCATTTTAGTATACGAAAGGGTCACAAAATCAGCTGTAAAGTGGAAGAAATTGTGGCTAAAGCGAAGTGTATCAAAGGGTGCCACTTTTTGGCAGAAATGACTACGCAACTGAATAAGGACTGAAAACCCGGGAAAAACGTGGCGGTTATAGGAAATTCTATTGTTTTGGCTTATCCTTGAGGTGTACAAAAGGGGTGCAATTTTCCTCTAGGTATATGAAAGGGGTACCATTTTGGTAAAAATTAGTATATGAAAGGGTAATGGGTTGAACCTCTTGGCAGAGCCTCCCCGTACAAAACTTCATTGAGTAGCCTCCCCCCAGGAGTAGGTATGTTCAGTACTGGTCTGAGGTTTTGCTTATATATTTGCACCCACGAAATTGGGTACAACTTATACCATTTTGGTTTGAATCTTATGGACTGCTTACTGGTCCAAATTAAAGAAGGGTAAAGATTTTGTATCAGACTCTAGCCCAGAATGAGGTAGTCTTAAAAAAATGCGTAATGTCCTGCCGTTTTGGCATGAATGCTTCTGCAGACTCCTTAATACTGGTCTGAAATAGGGCACAAATTTTTACTATTTTAGCTAGGCGTTGGTTAAGTTTTGCTATCGTTTGAAGTGGTTTTGCTGTTTGAGTGGCAAATAGGTTGGAGAAAACCATACATACAGTGTATGTAGATTATGTCGAAAATATGGTGAGGGTTTTGGGAATTGAAAGTTGAAGTTGAAAGGCTGGGGCACCCCTCCCCCACCCCCATGCAAAAATATGTGATACCCTTGGGGTGCAGAGTACCTGATTAGAAGCCCATTTAAGAATGGTGCCTCCTAATACAGAGGTATTTCTGCAAAGTTTATGACTATGTGGAAAAACCAGATCTTAGTAAGGGCTATTGGAATCAAAGCAAAAATTATGGGTAAGCTCTAAAATACATTCCAATGTATGGTATTTTCTTTCCAAATTAAAGCACAATTATCTCTGAAAAATGCGTGGTTATCCCCTAATTTCCTTTCTGGGTTCTAACAGCCCTTTTGCTAAGATCTGCTTTTTGTACAAACTGTGCAAAAACACCTCTGTATCAGAAGGTACCCTTCCTAAGAAACTTGTTTTTCTTGGGCTATCCCAAGATGCCCAGAACGTACGCGCAGTAACATAAGGATGCACCGTCCTTAACTGTATTAGGTTGTTCATCGGAAATTTCTAAAGGAGCCCTTTATTTTGAGGGGTTGGCTTCAATTCATTTCCACCCCCTCAGAAAGTCAATTTTTTTTAATAAGTCCCCCCTCCCCCCTTTGGGGCATCAGATATTGTAATTAGACCCTGCTAATCTCTATTAAGCCACCCACTTCATCGCCAGTTGGTGTATTATTTTTATCAAGGCTAGAAAAAAATACATAAAGTTGGCCGGTCTTTCTTGATAAGAAGTAAGTTAACAGACAGTGTTTGAGTTTTGTGAAAAAAATATTTTAAGATTACTTGCTTAAAGATTTGAAAAAATCCCCCTCTCTAATAAGCTCCCTTCCCCCCCATTCATGAGGCCTGAAATTAAATAGGCCCCCCCGCTGGCTTAACTTATAGAGCTTCTATGGTATGATGTATCCTCTCAATTTTTTTTCTATCCCCAAAGGTACAAAGATAACTCTTATGGCTTAGGGGTACCCAACCACAAATCAATACCCCTGGGAAATTTTTACATGGAAGTCCCTCTCCCCCTCCAGAGGGTAGAGCTTTATAGATAAATTAATGTCAAGTTATCAGTCTATCCCATTTTCCTCTTTATTTAATGACTAATTTGTCTAAGTGGCGTTTCAACAATAAATGAGCAACGAGCAATGAGACATGCAATTCATCGGCAGAATTTCACACTGCCTTATTAACAACGATGACAACTTTATAATAAAGTAATGTCTATTTATACGTGGCAAATGGGAACAGCTGAGCTGATGTGCAAAAAATGTGGATTATGTTTAGTCTGGAAATTGACTCTGGCTGCTTTTAAATCTGGCTGATAAGTATCATTCTTTAGTGCTATTACGGGTGCTAATAGGTGTTCACCCAAATGCAAAAAGAAAACGCACTAAACCTTAGATGAATCAGTCATCAATCTTGTTTAAACAAGATTCACAGAAACCATGATCTTATGGTAACCAGAAAGAGAGGGTACTGTTGTGGTTGTGTATTAGCTTATTATTTTTCAGTTATAATTAGTTCACCACCTACTTTTGTTGAAATTAATATAAACATTCCAACAATTAAGACCTGCACTCAGCATCTGAACCACCTTCTTCACAATATTTATCATCTAATGTTAAAGCTGGGCTTGCACAGCTTTGGTCAAACAAAATGCATGAACCATTCATGGATTCTTCAAGGTCAATTTTCAAGCACCATTAATCTTCTGACATATTATGGGGGCCTCAAACGTTAGCAACTTTTGCTATCAGAGTTTGATTTGAAGGAGAAGCATAAAAATTCGGTACTTGCCAAAATGCATCAGGAGAATGATGAGAGATTCTACTCAAATTACAAAATTTAAAATTTTCAAGACTTGTTCACTTTTCAAACATTTGCTAGGATCAAAAAACTTTCCAAGGCAAATGTTCAATTCAAAAGTTTTCAAAATAGTATGAACCATGTAAAATGTATTAAAAACCCTGTGCAGAAAAAAATGATTATATTGCAGACCCTGCTATCTTGTACTCCAGCTATTCTAAGTCCCCCTCTAGTGTCTTGAAAGAACTGAATTAACCTGTTGCACCGATAATGGCTCTGCAGTATTAACTGCTGGCCATATTGAGCTTAATCCACTTTCCCAAACAATCTTTTTCATTTCCTTGTACATTTGAGATAGTGGGAGTCAAGTAGTCAGTTCCTGCTAAAGTTGAATTGTACTGTCGGCAATCGATGCTTCTTCTCTCCGGGATGCTGCCACGCCCTGCCCATGGTCAACTTCATCAATGGGGTGGCACTTAGGGCAGTGAGGAAAGGAGAACAGCCTCAGAGATCTAAAAGTCTACAAAATAATTATTACTAAAATGAGGACATGAGTTATCTTATTCTTGGGTTTCGTGAATATTCTTACTGGTGGGGGGTGACGGGTAAGGGGGGACCTAAATGTCTCACTTGGTACCACACCCCTGATTCCTTTTTTTACCTCATATCCAACATGCACTCATGGAAGAATTAACAATTATTCACCAAAGTGGAGGTAAATAACTACCATATCTACCACTCTTCACTGACACTGAAGTGAACAATAATTGTTTGGTCCCCAAACCAGTGGATAGCAAGCAACAAATAGTTCCTTTTTTCTGAGAAATGAGGGAAAACTCGCGCGCGAAATCTGGACAAAATACTGTGAGGTGAATAGCAGATACTATCCCAAGTTTGAGTAGCCAATCAGATACTATCCTGAGTTTGAGTAGCCAATCAGATACTATCCTGAGTTTGAGTAGCCAATCAGATACTATCCTGAGTTTGAGTAGCCAATCAGATACTATCCTGAGTTTGAGTAGCCAATCAGATACTATCCTGAGTTTGAGTAGCCAATCAGAGTGCACAAGAAACACTATCCTCTGGTTTGGTACATACTACTTATTCTTCTGGTGTTTTGTTTGGAATTTGTTTGTGGTGGTTACTGCCAGTTTTGTTTTTGGATGCCAAAAGCCCTTACTAAAATATTTGCTTTTCCTGCATATAGTCTGTGTTATGCACCTATCATTGTTAAGCTTCAGGAAGGGGGGGAGGGTACCCTGGGAAATTGACACTATCCCCTGGGTAGGGATTTTGAACATACATGTTGCCCCAATTATTTTACCTTCATAGAAAAAGTTACCCTAGGGGCTGATATTTGACATTTATTAGTTTTCTGGGGGTAGGGAATTTGACTTTGGCTCCCCTAAAATTCCCCGGAGGTAGCACCCCCCCCCCCCATCCTGGGGCTTAACATTGATACGTGCATTAGCAGGCTCTGTCTTAAAATTATTACTATGCCGTGATGATTTAAATAAATTGAAATTATTAAAAAAAAAAAACAAATGTTACTCACAATAAAGAAAGCCACAATAGTACCAAGAAACAGACCAACCAACACGTCACTCCAGTGGTGCCAATAGTCAAATATCCGTGACAATGCGCAAAGAATTGCCAGTGAAATGAATGTCACCTGAGCAAATGGTTTGACCAAGTTGGTTCGTTTTGTGGGCATTGCTGATTCCAAATACAGCTAAATAAATTAATAATAAGATATTCAACACAACTTGAATGAAAGAGATAAAAACAGTTATTACTCTGAACGGTGAACCTTAAGTGAAGGACATATCCAGGAACGACCATGTCATGTTGGTTTTGAAAATGCTTTTTTCTTTTCACATTTGGCTAGTTTTTTTTTGTATGCACACCTTAAATAATATTGCTGTGTCATTTCCTTACACAAGATACTTAGATCCACACTATCTCTCTCTACCTTAAATAATATTGCTGTCTCATTCCTTACACAGTCAAGATACTTAGATCCACACTATCTCTCTCTCTTAATTACCAATTACCCAAGTGTATAAATGAGTAAACTGGTGAAAAATCTAGCAGAGGGGAAGGTGGGGCCGGGGTGGGGGGGTGGATTAATAGTCCTGGCTGCTTCCAGCTGCAGAAACTAAGGTTAACCTCTGACTGTATGGGCCACTTAGGGCTAAAGTGCAACTCTATCTTAACATAGTTCTGCTAATCATTGTTTGCTTATGTCCTTGGTGACTTGCATAGTAATTTCCTTAGCAATTGCACATTCTGGTAACATAATAAAGTTCAAACAAAACTTACTACTAGAAAAACCATGGAAAAAGCTGAGAATGAAGAATGTGCTGAGGGAAATGAGAACCTAAAATAAAATAAAAAATAGATTAAATGGATGAACAAACAAAAAATAAATGAATATTAAGTAAATTCAGTCATAAGAAACAAAATGAGATGTACATCTTCATTTGAAATGTTCATTAACATAAGGCAAACTACCCCTGAGGTATACTGTATTATTTTAATGCAGCCTTCTAATTCTACTGATTAATTAAATGAGATCTGTCCTTGACTGAAAGAAACCCTGGCAAAATTTTAGCATCATAATGTGTTATTCTTATCCAAGTTACAGACCTGGCTTCCAGAATATCCTTTGGGTTTCCTGTGCAAACATCTCCAGTAACAAAACCTTGACTGCAGTTTGCTAGGGTGACGTTAGGTTTACAGACTGTGAGGAAGTATGGCCGCAGGCCTCCCACCGTCACTTTGCCAATGTCGGTAAACAGATTAGTGACGAGAGCACCAAAACCAAACATGAAGATGACAAACATTGTTCTATAAAGAGAAGAAGTGAATCTTTAAGCAAGGTAGTGGTGGTTTCAATTCTTTGCTTCATGGATTTATGGCTTTTTGCAAGTGAACGATAATTATTGACAATAACTTAAAATTGTATGTTTTAAGGAACATACACTCCTTACCTGTATTCCCCCCACAAAAGAACAAACAAAGAAACAAAAAAACAAATAATGTTTAAACTGTGTGGTTTTGGAGAAGTATGTATTCCCCACCACATAAAATAAATTTGTTCAAATTGTATAATTTTGGAGAATTTGCTTTCATGATTTTAAAGTGACATTGGATGTAAATTATGTATTATTGTATGCTATTGGTGTTTAAGA
The DNA here is from genome assembly GCA_964017195.1 of Siderastrea radians. Classification (NCBI taxonomy): domain Eukaryota; kingdom Metazoa; phylum Cnidaria; class Anthozoa; order Scleractinia; family Rhizangiidae; genus Siderastrea; species Siderastrea radians. Next base: position 31,330,677 of record OZ024896.1, on the reverse strand, counting down.
ACATTTACATCAACCATTCCACCTCTGCGTGCCTCTCTTTCATTGATTTATTTAGCAGAAGCCATGACACTAGGCTTATGGTATGTGTGTGACACTCACAAGTCTTAATGATCTAAGAAATTAAGAATGTAGTGGTTATGAGGTCCTTAAATGGGGTGTTTTTCTACTGAGTGTTATGAAACCAAAACCAAACTAAATTCAATTTAATACTCTGTCATGTCTCCGACCGGCAATCACAATAGATGCAAACAAGACAAAGAACCAGTCAGAACTCATGAAATGTTATTATTACTATTATTATTATTATTATTATTATTATAATTATTATTATTATAGCATTTACAACATAACCTGCGTCAAGTGGGCAAAAACATTTGTAAGCAAGATCATGATTGGTTTTCGTTTTATTTGTGATTGTTTTAGAAAATGGCATGAGTTACTTTATTAGTAACCAATCACACGGCATGATAATACAAAACCAAGAAAAATGCATGTTGTTAAGGACATTGCAAATAAAAATGAAAAAAAGAGAAAATGCAAATTTCTTTTGACACACAGTTAAGAAATTGCCCTATATTCATGAATCGCAAGTTATGACTGTCAAACTGCGAATATTATTATGATCTTAATCATCATCATCAGATATTAAAGCATTTTTTAGTATATCTTTTCATGTTTATAATGAAAAGTGTCCCATAAGTGAAAGAAGTGTTTCATATTAAGTGACTAAAATGGTAACTTAAAGGTTGGCATAGGGTAAACTGGGCTGACAAAAGATCAGTGAAAAAAGGCCATCTTTTAACATACCACAATAATTTTACTTTGTTGGTCTCATAACTCACCTTCTCTGCCATGGTGTTGGCCTCCATGTCATTGGTCCAAATTTGATGCTCATTTTGCCCATTCCAATTTCACGGTTTCTTTTCTTGGATCGACTATTCACTACTTCACATGCTATAATCTGAAAACAAAAAAAGTTTAAAAATTTCAGGACAATTAAGTTTTGACAGAACACCAGCAAAACTAAAGGAATTGAGAGGAATTGTGTATCTAAAGAATGTAAGTTTCAGGTGCTGTTTCTTTGCAAAATTTCGAAAGATAAACTGATTAAGGTAAGCTTGAAAGACAACTGAATTACTAAGTAAATAGTTAAGCTATTTGCCTAAACGTATTGTTTTTGTGTTTGAACAATGCACACAATGTGAGGGAAAAACAATTTATAATTGTGACAGAGGGTTTAACATTGAGCCAAACAATTGTCTTTTTTATTACCGCAAAAAAAGAAAGAAAAAGATCTGTGCCATGAGTTTTAAATGCATGAGGACAATGAAAACTGTGTGAAGTTTAAAAGAAATTGTGTAAAATGTACAGAAGTTATGAGTACTGAATTTTTGCCAACTGTTTAATTTGTGGGATTTTAATGCTTGACGTTTTCACACAATAACCTGATTGAGACAAGCATGAAGACAGCTGAATTGCTTAGTAAACAGTAGCTTAATTGTTTTTTTTTTTTGGATTTGAGTAAACGTGCTGAAGGGAACATTTAAACAATAGAAGACAGGAAACGAGGGATGACCAATTTACGTAACCCATGAAACAGCAGAAGCGCGATCCTAGAAATATCGATCAACGTAATTTAAACTTGTTTACAGCACTTAAACAGTTTTTTCTTTTCTATTTAAGCTTGTATTAGCGTTTGTTTGCCAAGTCTAACAGATGTCGAGTTGTATATCAAGTAGATCAAGTAAATTCACTCTACTACGCAAATAAAGAGCAATCCATGATTAATCTTAAGACAACATACTTACTACAGGAATTGTGACAAAAAAACCAACCACAATGGTTGTCCAAGTTGGTATGGTTTCGGGCTGGAAAGGTTTTAGTAAGCTTGTATCGTCGCAAAAGAATCCCCTGTGACTTGGTTTTATAGGAATTACGTGGAATAACATGTCCGCAATCCCAAGTAAGACGAAACAAACAATATCCATGATTATGTGCCATGGGATCTGACGATTTGCCATTTTGAGGCGGAGATTTCGCTGAAAAAACAAGTTGGTAAGTTTTTGAAGAACTCAATGAAATTGTATCGAGACGATTATCCTAATCTCTTACTTTCCACAAGACTTAAGAACCACTGTATTTACCGACTAAACATACTTAACATACGGTCAATATGGATATGCAAATTTTGAATTCTTAAGTGGTATTTAAAATTTTAATTTGAAAAGCACTCACCGAGAAGTTGCCGCCATTTTTTCGTATTCACGAAGAACTAGTTCTCAGGCTCTTCGCAACAGAAGGATTGATATCGTTCCCAGTTTGCTAAGTGAGAGCTGCTTTGATCACGGCTTGTGGCTTTGAAAGCTGTAGCAAATTCCCGGGAAAAAATCAAAATGGTAGGTCTTTTTACTTGCTTTCCATTTATTTCTCATCCTTTGTACTCTTCCTAAACGTTTGTCAACAACCACCATGTATTTCTTCCAATTTAACATGTAAGTTTATAATACTGTATTAATCCACAACTAGAGGATCGTGAAGGTCGTCCACCGCCATTTTGAAAGGGGCGGTCGTGAAATACAATGTTTCCAAGCTAATTACAATCTAATGCCAAATAATGTCCGTAAAATTTATTTCCGAAATATTTACAGTCTGCAAGCATAAAATGTCTAACAAACAAACAAAAAATAATAATAACAACCTGTTGAATTTGAAGCATGTAGCTTTGCTGGGAAGAGCGCGCGAGTCGCATTTTGACGTACATGTATGCCATGTGCAAGTTTTCCCGCAAATTACAACTTTCAGCTCAAACGTATGGAAAATTAAAAATACGACTGCATTCTTTGTAATACAGCTAAATCCCCCAGATATTATCATTGAAGGCCATTTCGTGGTTTGAGTATAAAGGTGTAAAAAATTTCAGGAACGTTTTTTTACGAAAAGTAATATTGGATTGGTTCCCATACAAAGACTGCATTTGATTCAAGACTGCGTTCCTTTCAAAATTTCGGCCACGGTTTGAGTTTCTCACACGCCAGCCTCTCATAAACTACCACATGAAGTGGAAACAATTGTAGCAACACTCCTTGTATGCTTTCTTTGCATCTGGGTTTCATTTTCTCATTGATCATTTTCCAGGCTCCATGAAAGTACAAGTCAAAAATCTAGCTAATTTATAAAAATACCGTATTTTCTCAATTAAACGCCGGACCCCGAATAAACGCCGGGTTCAAATAAATGCTGGGTCTACAGGGCCGAGTTTAAAATAAACGCCCCCGGCGTTTATTCGGGGTCCTGGCATTTATTCGAGATGTGTATATTAAATCAGGATTATGTGTCGTGACTGCATACTAGTTCTCTTTCTACCACTATATTTGAATTTATACTCTAATTTATACACTAATATTCAAACCAAACTACCTTTTACAAAAGTACAGAAAGTATAGAATTCGTTCCAATCCCGGCAACCAGTTTTTTAGATGATTTTAGACATTTGAGAGATGAAACAAACAACGCATCAGGTATGGTGTCAATCTCTTTTAAATCATGGTAACTTTTCTGCCGGCTTGTGCATCAAGAAAGGATCATCTCGAGCGATCTCTCCAGCATTTCTTCAGCAGTTCCTTGCAATTGAATTCTTCCATAATTTTGCCTTTCTCAGAACTGGTGGAGAAGGAACCTCGTCACCACCTTGTTCAAAATTGCTTGCACAGTACGTTTGCCCTCGATCAGTTACCGATACACTTCCTCCGTGTTTCAAGCACGTCTGTCAGTGTTTTTTTTTAATAACTTACCAGATTCACTTAGATGAGACAAAGTTGATGACATTGTTTCACATTTTTGGAACATTTTTGATGAATTTTGGTTCTTGGTTTAATAAACTTCCCGGTGAAAAATGCATTTATTTAATAAATGCCGGGCCCCGAATAAACGCCGGGTCTACTAGGCTGATTTTTAAATAAACGCCCCCGGCGTTTACATTATCAAGAAAATATGGTAATAAGAAGAAGGATCACCAAGACATCAGATAGCTATTCCCCAAGGGTGACCTTATAATATACGCTTGGCAGATTTGCTAGCCACCAATGGGATGCGCAGGGTTTTATGAAAAATTATAGGATGTCAAATTCCCATATAAACACTGCAGTTTGCTCCGATCCAAAACTCTGAAAAAATGTAAGAAATGGACAACAGACTTGCAGCAAGATATACTTAGTGAATATTTTCTTGTAATTTACTCTCTAATCAGAATTCAATGATAGCTTCCAGGAAATCAAGTCAAGCATAAAGAGGTCACACGTGGCATGCCACGGTGTATTAAAGCTGATAAGGCAGATGTCTCTCTTCGCATAAAAATCTCTGTGAGCAGTCTGATACCAGTGTTAAGACAATCTGAGCAGTAAGTGCAAAAATAAAGTTACCAAAAAAATACTCATAGCATGGTAACATTTTGAATAAAAAAAGAAGAAATTTTCAATACTTAATTAGCTCCCACGCTGACCCCGCAAGAGAAAATTGAATTTGAAGTTATCCATGTTTTAATTGAAAAGACGTTTCATGTCAGTTCAAAACAAAATGGTGCCCATTTTTGGCATCCATTTATGAGATTTGACATTAATTTTATTGAGAATCCTTGAGAATTTAATCCCAGGGTCACTTGGGGAAGCAAATTAAAGAGAGATGTTTCAAATATTCAAAATGTTACTGTGCTATGAGTTGATTTTCTTTAGTAAATAATTTTTGCACTTATTGCTGGAATGTTGAGTGGAATCCATCTTAAATAGCTTATTTGCTTCACACATTCTGGGTGGGGTGGGTGGAGGGGGGGGGGGAGTGGGGAACAAGGGTTTGGTGGAAAAAATGAAGGAGAGAACCACTCCAGGAGAAATAAAATTTGTGTTATTGTGGAAAGTGGGAGAAAAAATTATAATAGTAATACTGATAATGGCAGTGCTAATGATGATGAAAGCCAAAATAATAAGGAAGAGGGTAATGCTAGACTGCGAGTAGTCTCTAATTTTGGCGATGGCGATTGTGGGGTGGGTGAAATACAGACGCGAGGTTTTGGCGCTCCTCATGTCGCATCTCCTCCAAAATTCATGCACACATGTGTATATCTTGCCCGCCCCACAGTTGCCAAAATTAGAGACTACTCGCGGTCTAGGGTAATGCTGATACTGATAATGATAACAATTATCGATATTCTGTCTGTAGCAAAGCAGGAAGTAGCTGAAGCCTTCATAAGCATTCAGATAACACTGTCGTATTTAGCATCTTCTGTGGAGATACAGTGCAAACAGCAAATATTTTTTAGTATTTATTTAAATTTATTTCTTCACAGAAAATGTTCTTAAACTGCCATAAAAAATGAACCAAAATCTTACACAATTAATAAATAAAAAAACCTACTCAGTACTTCATATCATTAAAAACAAACCAATATTCTATACAGCTAATAATAAATAGAAGAGTACATTATAAAATTATGTACTGTTTTTGTTTGTATCTTTTTCCTTCTTTTAACTTATTCTGTATTGACTTATGTGTGACTTCACTTAAAATAATAAAACCAGTAACTTTTTTAACTTTAACAATTTTACTGTGATGGTAAGAAAAAAATTAAATTTTTACAAATAAATAATTGTTTTGTTTTCTTACTAACAAATATTAGAACTTCCTTACTTCTCAAATATGTCTTTGATGTTTCTAAGAGGGGGAGGTCAAAGGGTTATAGTTGTAAAAAGGCTTTTTGTACAGCTACTTTAATTAACATCTACATCAAATTAGCCAATTGATAATGAAAAGTCGAAAAGAAAAGGAAAACAAAGTAACGAAATTTATTTTAAGCTGAGGCTCCAAAAAAGCTTTACTAGATCTGCCAATTAAGACCTAAGCTACTTGGGCTTCCAAGGACTATCGCCCAAAAAGGTTGAGATCAGCAAAGCTTGGGGGATGCCACTCATTCCCTAGTTCCCACACCTATGGTAATAGTTGACTTTTAAGTTGACTTTTTTGTGATTTTTTTTTTCAGGAAAACTTCAAGCGACCTGTATACGAGACAACACAGTACGTGGTTACCATGGAAACACAATGCTCAGCTTGGTTTGTAGCTGTTCAGTTTGTCTTCTTTGTTACAAATCCTTGTGATTGTCCAATTATTTTGCTTCTTGGTACCTGACTTCCTCTCAATAAATCCATCCACAATCCATTGCTGGAATGTCCCTGAGCCAACAGTCATTAGGTGAGAGCCCCCTGTAAGGACATTCATTTCTGTGAGTGCTACAACTCCATTGTCCATGACCGTCGGATCATCCGATTTGGGTTTGTACTTTATGTGTTTCAGTGTCTTGGATAAAAACCTTTGAAGCTGTTTTATTTTGTTAGTCAGTGTAGTGTTTTGCGCTGTGATCGAATGTAAGGTGTCCGAACCAAAACGGGTAAAATCTGAAGAAAGAAAAATTTTCTTGATCTGGGACTTTTTCTTGAGATTTTCAACTTTTTGCACCAAGGTTTGGAGGCATTGCGACAATCTTTGAACATCGTACCACTGAATTTGTCTTTCAGAACGAATGTGTATGGAGATGTATTCCTCGCCGATAGATTCTTCGATCTTTTTAGCTTGTTCAATGACACGTTCACTCGACCGTAACGAATAGACCAATTTCCGGTGGTCGACTTTCACTTCCGGTTTGAAATGGGTACGGTCTCTGCCGAATCCCCTCCAGTGAATTATAACAACGCATTTGTCTTCCTTCAAAATTTCATTTTCCAATAATTTAAGGCTTTTTACCTTCTCGGCGTCAATACATATTTGCCTTCCAGCTTGAAGATCGCCGATCCTATTCGAGACATTAAGGCCGCGATCAATAAAATTACAATCACACCAACCTGAAGTTTTTAAATTTTTGTCGATTTGTTGATATACTGGAGAAGAAATCTTGTACCACCTTCCCATTTCTTCTTGCGTGCGATCTTTATACATAAAATGCAACAGTGTTGTGTTTGTCACGCTTGATCGACAATGTCGTTTAAAAGTTTCCAATTTTACCATCGGCGCGATGCAAGATTTCTTGAGCAAATTGTTCATGAATTGTACATCGAAGTACAGGGAAAGTGGATAAAATCTTCGTCGTTCAGTTCGAAGTTGTCCTGACCAGCCATACGGCAAACCGCACATCCTTGAATCTCTAACAAATGGTTCGACAATTACGCGGCCAATTTGTTTCGCGACCGCAGCAAGATGGAACAAATTTTCTGTCGTCTTGGTAAGCTGTTCGTAATGATGTAAAACGAAGAGAAATTTGAGACTCGCGTCTTTTTCTTCCCCATTAAATTCGGCAGGATTGCTGATTGAAAAATTGCGACTATTGAAGATGTCTGATGAAGTACCTGTAATAGCTGTCAGCCAGTGTTTTGTAGTCTCAATGCCGGTGCTTTGAATAATTTCATTGTCCTTGAAAGGTAGTTTTGCCGTGATCGGCGAGTGAAACTTCGATTCCTGAAACAGGTGGTATAACATAAACATGCTGAATACAACGCAGACTTTTATACCAAACGAAATTCCACATCTTGAAACCACCGATCGTCGCTTGAAAATTCGTAGCCACATCACTCGAGAACAAATTCTAGTCGATTGCCGGAAGAGATGACAAACGACCAAAATTCGGCATGGAAATCATTCACCGCACAATGGAATATAAAATAGTGGGATCATATCTATAATCCTCGAGTATGCAGCGAAGCATCCAATACGCTTTAACACGCTGATGGCAAGTTTCAGTCTAAAGCAGTTTCCGTCTGGCGTGTCAAGGATCATGGCGTTCTATATTTTGCATTTGTTACCGCTGTTGACAGTTTGGTGGAACGATAACAAATTTTTTTTCAAATTGATGAAATGTTTAGTAGTTTTCCCAGCAGATGTTGCCCTCACGTCATTGATAGGCCAAGGTGGTCTTGATATTTTTTAACCGATTTTTTCTGAAGTGTGATGACTAAAAGTGTTCCCCACCGCCAAATAAGAAAAAAATCGCTTGTCGATAGCTGTCTCACGTGAGGATTTCGTCATAGATTCAAGAGGTAAAACCACCTTGTACAGCATAATAAAAAGTACTACACGACAGTACTGTTCAGCGTAATAAAAAGTACCACGCGAAAGTGTTGCTCAATAGCTTTCATTTGAGTGGTCCACTTTAGGATTTCATCCACTCAAAAAGCCAGAATCAACATTTGGCTGACGAGATTGATTTGACGTGACTTGACTGGCTTAATATAAGGCATCTTATATTTCATCGTCCTCACTGACGCCATTAACTAATGCACCATTAAAGTAAAAGGTCATTATCCATTGAATTGTAACCAATTAATTGAAATTGATACTATTTATTGTCGTCCGTCTTCACAATATCAGTATGACAGATTACGTGATGACAGCACCCAAAGGCGACCAATTTTGCAAGGCTTTTAGATTAATTTAAGCCGGTTTTTAGTCAGTTCCTGATTTATCACAATACTCTGATCAAAGACGTTTAGCCCGGTAAAGCCATGCCAGCGAAAATGTCGCTTTAAAAAATGACTTAAATTCACGTTCTGTGGTAAAAAAAAAAATAATTAAAATTCACGTTCTTTGACCAATGTCGTGATTATGTCAACTTGTTCGATCGGACTATATCGCGGAGCTGAATTGGTATCCCAGTAGATTTTTCGGGATACGGGATTTGGCTTATTTGAAGACCGGGATTCGAGATTTTAGAGGAAAAGGGGGAGTTAGATTCGGGATTGTAATTATGAACGGGATACGGGATTTAGCAGTTTTTACGATGCGAGGTCCGGGATATCTTGTTGTAAAGAACCGGTATTCGGTAACGACAGCTCCTGGTAACGAAAAGTGAAAAATCCTTTCATTTTGACTTAGCGGCACGTTTCCCACAATTTCCTCGACCCTCTCACGTGCCTGTTTGGAGCGTACCACTTTTCTTTTCCCACCATCTTCCACTAGTTTACCGAAGATGAAGGGAATCTGGAACCTCTGTAGCTGTAAGGCACTTTGAAAAACGTGTGTTCGGGATCGGGATAAGCCAAAAAAACCGTCGGGATTACGGGATTGAGGGAAAATTTTGCCAGGGATGACGGGATTGAAGAACCCTATTGGGGACCCTCTGGTAGGGACGGCGTCCAAGTTCAGATAGAGAAAGGAAAATTCACCGTCGTATGTGTTCGCGTTCATAAAACTTATTTGGTTAATTATTTCTCGTTGTTGGTTTGCAGAGAACGGCAAAAAAGGACCGCAATACTTATTAAAAAGAGCCATTATACTCACGGCTTGTGACGTTCTCGTTGCCGTCGCCGTCTCGACTTCTAATACTCCCTGTCCCTGGTAAGTGTGAGTGGCTCACATACTTGGGGGGGGGGGGGAGGGGGCTTAAACCTCCCGCTTCCCGTTATCCCGGTTCCCGCCCTGTATTTGTTAGCTTGTTAACTTCCGCCTCTTTGCATTTTTTTTGATTGTGAAATATTGCGCAATGTTGCGTAATTTTCTCTTTTTCTCCCGCTTCCCGCCACCTTGGGAATCCTGTTTCCCGCCCCCTTTTCTCCCGGCCCCCCGCCTCCTGCTCCCCTGCCCCACTGCCCCCTGCCCCCCTGCCCCCCTGCCCCCCTGCCCCCCTGCCCCGCTCCACATTAGTTTTTCCATTTTCCCAAGTGGTGATTTACAGTGTAAATTCAAGTGCCATTCCTTGGCTCCCCATTTTGGTTAGGAGAATACAGTACCATTTCGGGGCCACAATTGCGTCCACGGTCTTCCCACAGGTGCTACAGATGATGTGAGTACCAACATAAATCACAACAGTGATTAACGCTTTTCATGAAATTCATTATTTCGTTTATTAAATTTCCAGCTTTCTCATTGAACCACTACATACAGGTTATCAGCGAATATAACCCTGCGTTTTGCCTCTTAAGAAGATCGGCTGCTATGTTGTGTTGAGTGCCCGCGGCGTTCAAATGTTTCAGCGCCGCGCAGCAAAAGTTTTGTCCAGAAAAAAAAAATCAACAACGATGACCGAAGTGGATATTTAGTAAATAAACCCCCTCCGGCGGCTGGTACATCGGAGGCTGAAAGATTGTCCGAGAAATGAACAGTTGGACGAGAAGCGTAGCTTCCAGGGCAACTGTGACATTTTGAGGACAGTCCTTTAGCCAAGGGCATTATCCTGAGATATACCTGCAAGCCAAGAAGGGCTTTATTTATTTTATAACCCTCCGATTAATTTCTACAATGCGCACTCTTTATTGTGCTAAAGAGAAAACATTCAGTGAGGGTCACAGCACATTTGCAGCTAAATAAATCCGAGTTGGTTAGTTTACTCGATTTTATTGTACTCTGATTAGGTCTGAAAAGTTAAAACCTGTAAAAGTGACTACCTTTGTTTTCTCGTCAAGAAAATCGGACGACCGATATCAAATCGGACGACGGGTATCGCCTGATACCCGCGCCGTCCGATTTTGTACCACGTGATGTGTTTCGTCCAATGACCGCACACAAACATTAATCGGTGGGTTATAATGCCAGATACCGGCCGTCCGATTTTGCACCTCGTGATGTGTTTCGTCCAATGAGCGCGCGCGGAAGTTAATCGGTGTGTCATATATAAGAGGTGATACACCCGTTTGAAAAGACATTGTCGGGCGAAAAGTATAAACGATGGACAATGCGACACAATGGAACTCTAGGAATATGGCAGGGATAGGTTTGTTACTGGGTTATATTTCTTGATATTCAAAATATTTTCTTTCCAAGATAATTTAAAGAGTAAATTAAGGCATGCCGTGTTATTATAATGTGCACGTGTCTAAGAATAGAGGCAAGTTTTCACTTCTTCCCAGAGCACCTTGGGTTGCATCCTCAATGATTAATGCTTTTTACCCACACAGTTAAAAGCTTGCGTTACCCTACCCCAGGGTTACCCTAGCAGCCGAGACAAAGTTGTCCCGGTTTTACAATCAGCATTCTCAGGTAGGGTTACCCTACTACCCAGAACAACTCAAGTGATACGCTTCAGTTCACTCGATAAATAAAACTCTTGCAAGGTCATGCTAACAGAACATTGATGTCTCATCTCAAATTTTAACCCTTTCACTCCCAGAGTCGTTATGGAAACATTAAGGTGATTCTAACTTTTGAGTCTGTGGATGAAATCCTGTGGTGTGACCATTCAAATGAAACCTCGTCAGCAGTACTTTTACATGGTAATATTTAATATTTTACTTAAAAGTATTTTACAAAATGAAATTTGGGATTCGTCTTGAATTTTGATTTTAAGCACTCTTGGGAGTCTTGGGAGTGAAAGGGTTTAGGCCAAAACATTTTGTCCAGGAGGTTCATCAGATCATGAATAGGTGGTGTCTCGTATGTCTGCTTGCTACGATGTATTTGGCTTGTGTTTTTGAATGTACATGATGACAAACCGTCTTGAATGGAGGCACAGGTTTTACATTTCACACCAAGCCGGACAGTTTGTAGGCTCAGTCTCCAGCCGTGAGTGTCTCGATGCGCCCGCGATTCTCGCCACTCTCACGGCTAGCCCAGTCCGTTAGCGTCGAAATTTACGAAAATCGTGACAAATCGCGTAAAAGCACCAAATTTGGCATACAGGTCCTTGAGGGCATATAAAACAAATTTAGAAGGAGTGCCACGTGATCCGAGTATCCGGGGGGCCACAGCACTCAAATTAATTTTCATTCATGGTCACAAGACTCCCACGCTCATGAGCAGACCACTCACTGGCAAACGGATTTGATGGGCTTCTTTAACTGGCCTTGTCAGCGAACGACAGAAAATGACAATAAACAGCCGTTTAAGCTTACTGAGCCAGATATCCTTGTATTTTCCGCTCCCTTCTCGCTTGCCTGGGTTCCCTGTGGTCAAATAGACTTAACAAACTGAATCGTTACACTTCCCATAACTGTTAAGGGAACGAATAATTATTAGTTTGAATTAGTCGACAAACAGTCCCAAATCAGCAGCTCAAATCGCAAAGGAAACCGTTGCCTGCAACAGCTATTCAAACATTACTTATTTTGGGTTATTTTCGTCATACGTTCACTCAGGAACATGTACGCCGACCCATTTAGGAGAAAGATAACTGAAAGAACTGACTTCCGTTATTAATTGTTTTGAATTACGTTTCTTTACAGCCTCTCCCCCATTAAGTTCCTCTAGACAATAAAAGCAAGTCGGGTTGACGAGAAATCTAGAAAATGTCTGATGTTTTAAGTGTACTGTTGAGAAAAACATATCGCGAGAGACATTTTAAGGTCACTGACATATCTGCCTTCAGACTTTAAACGTCAGTTTAATTCACAGTACAATGACTGAAGAAACAAAATTGGTAACGAACATTAATATATGAAATAAATATATATTTGAGCTGCGGATAATGGTAGAATTATATGAAGATCATCGCAGTGAAGGTGTTTCAACTTAAAACAGTTGAAAAGAAGAAACCTGAAAGAATTCAGGCTTGAACGGGAATCGAACCCATGACCTCTGCGATACCGGTGCAGCGCTCTAGAGCGCTATGATTATTTCTTATATATTAATGTTCATTTCTCCATCTACGGGATAAATACTCTCAATTGACCAGCTCCCAGTTGACTTGATAGCTCAGTTGGTTCGGAGCGCTGCACCGGTATCGCAGAGGTTACGGGTTCGATTCCCGTTCAAGCCTGAATTTTTTCAGGTTTCTTCTTTTCAACTGCTTAAGTTGAAACACCTTCACTGCGATGATGTTCATATAATTCTGAAATTGGTAACGTTCAGTTCAATCTGCCATGAGTCGTATGTCACCAGCGAGTACCATAAGAAGCACGCGCCCTTGCTAAGCTTTCTTTCACGGTAGTCAACCAGCTCCAACGATTAGTCACCACTTTTTCCAGCATCGTACGTTTTTCTTTCTTTTTTGTCTTGTAGTTCTTAATTCAGTACACCGCATCGGGTACTTAACATTGCTTATAGCGATAACATTAATCTAATCCCTCCCTCTGAGAACGTTTCGTTTTCGGAGGAATATCTGTTCGGCAGACCGAAGTCGCCTGAGATATTCGGATTTAATTGCAGTGAAGACTATAGATTTCTGTGGCGAAACATCACCTCACGGATTTTCTTAAAAAGGTGACTGATTAATTCCTTTCATTTTCGGAGGGACAAGCATGTCATTTAGAGTGTAAAATAAGGTCAGCTAGCATTTTCGGAAAGACATTAGAAGCTCGGAAATTCGACGGATGTGATTCCGTTTCCTAAAATTGTCTGCACCTTAACTGATTTTCAGCTAAAACCGCTGAAAAATTCAACCCGTATTAGCTCACGCAAATATGCCCTTAAAAAGCTCGGTAACAATCTTAGAAACCAGAAAATGATATTTCAAGTATTTTGCTAAAAGTTTCTCTTTGGGTGCCCCTAAGAAAAGACGCCGAGGTCTGCAGAACAGGATTTTATTGTATGTTTTAGGCGAGCGTTCGCCTGAAAAACGCGTAAAACATTAATCACGCTAATTTACTTGCGACTATTTGATTCCGAATACAACGCATAAACGGAGAGCGAAAAGGCCTAGATACGGCGACGAGCTCAATCTTTCGCCCTAGAATAGCGAGGGGCGTAAATAATTACCGTCCTAGAGTTTCAGTGTTGGTCTTTTGAATAACGCGTAGATCAGAGGGGATGGTAATTGCAATAGGCCAGAATCTTCTCTGACATTACATGTTCCTCACGATTAACGTAAAAAACGCTATTGCTTCGTTATTTTTACTATCACATGTATTTGTTTTTCCTCTGAATGTAGCTAGCAGCCTTAGCAGTTCACACTGATTTACACCAGAGAAAATGACAGATTAACCCATAAAAATCCCCTTCTCCAGTTTGCTGAAAAAATTCTGAAGTTCGCCAGGTTCGAGCTCTAACTAACTGATGCCTTTTGATGTTTTTGTTGTCATGCTTTGTCGGCCTTTATCTCTTATAACGATCGATCTCGAGATCTACAGTATGCTTGGCTGAGTGATCACAAATTGAATTATTGAATTTGTTGGTTTATTTATTTATGTTATTTGTAACATTTTTTAAATTAGAAAAGAAATTTCTCTCCCAGATATGTCTTTGTCAAAAGAAAGCTTGAACTAAGACTTAGATAAGCTGCTTAACCCGTTTGCGATAAGCTATATTTTCCATTAGTCCGGCTTATGTTTGTTGTCCACCAGTCACGGCCAGTAATCTATTTAAACACAGGATACCCAGGCTCATGAGCAGATCTCTTGGTAGACAAATATACATACAGTATGTGGATTTGATGAGGCAAGTAACTCTAATGACTGTTTATTATCATTTGTTCGGTTCGCTGATGAAATCAGTTAAAAAGTTCCCTACAATAATTCTATTTTGCTATTAGTGCTTTGTTAGTGAGCCTGGTTGTCCTGTGACCAAGTTATTGACAATAGATTTGCGTTCCACGGCCCCCCGGATGCTCGGATCTCGTGGCACCCCTTCTCAATTTGTTTGATATGGTCTCAAGAATGTGTGTGCCAAATTTGATGCTTTTACGCGATTTGTCACCATTTTTCCCTTAACGGACCGGACTAGGCTGGGCGCACGGGTTTGGTTGCATGTCCGTGACGTCATTACAATTTTAATAATTATGCAGACAATCCACACGTCGTTTGCATAAATTTTATCGGTTTTTCTTTGTATCGTCTTGAGAAAAAGCGAAATGTGAAAAGCATTTCCTGAAACGCCTCCTAAAAGTGTGAAATTTCAAAAAAAAAAAGACGAAATCCCCCTAAATTATGGCGCACATTCTGCCCCGCAAATTTCAGGGGGCTTGTCTCTGATTGGTCAGTCTAAACAATAACCAAACCCGTGCGCCCAGCCGTGAAGGTGGCGAGAATCGCGGGCGCATCGAGACACTCACGGCTGGAGACTGAGCCTAGACAGTTTTTCGTGTCGGCACAAGGCACTATCCGGATAGAGTGTACCCCTTCCGGTGGGGTACCCCTTCCGGTATAGATGTACCCCTTCCGGTGGGAATTACATCCAGGCGTTTCATGTACAGGGTGGTAACGAGGTATGGTTTTTCATCGCTGATCACATTTTTGTACGCAAATTTCTGGTCCTTGATTCCAAAAGCGTGACCAATTTTCGTCCCTGATCCCAGAAATAAGGTACAGCCTAATCCCTGATCCCTAAAAAGCTGCTGATCCCGATCCCATTGTCTGTGATCCCTGATCCCAGAGTTATCATCCCAGATCCCACCCTTCTGATTCCTGATCCAACCCCTTTGATCCCTGATTCCACATACCTCGTTACGACCCTGTCATGTAACCTTAGTTAGCCCTAGAAGATCAAGGGTTTCGCTGCATTCTTCTTCAATTATTCGGATTCTCTCAATCGGTGATTCCTTCAGCCACTTGTCAACATTTGCTGTGGAATTACGAACAGAAGAGTATCTCGCACCCTGATTTTTCAACAAGTCATCCTTGCTGGGCAAAGTGTTCTTAACAACCCAATCAAGAACGCTTTCCGGCATTTCAAATCCCGCGAACTTGTACATCAACTTTGTCGTTTCTATCGGCTTGCCAGCGAGATCTTTGTAGTGCACCTCTAAGTACTTATCCTGCCATTTATTCAAGTTGCGTCCAAATTTTATGTCTTTAGCTAAGTTCGAACAAACCCTTTTGACTGTGTCCCTGAATTTTGGGTCGTCGTAATCTCCAATCCATTTCAGTTTAATTCTTGAGTTCAAGGTTCCTCTTGGATCGCGAACAAGTTGGATCACTCTGATGTCAGTTTCTGGGTTCTCCAAAAAGATCGTTGGTAGAAGCGATGACATTGAATTGCCCGGGGTCCTTCGCTCGCTTACCTTTGTGACACTGTGCTTGTACTTTGTCAGGCAGACGTTATCGGCGTAGATGGGATCAGTGGAAAGATCTTTGCATGTCTTGTTGACACAAAATGCTGGAGAGACGAAAGGGTTTTTGACGTCAGCGAAGTACCATTGTCTTAAGGTATGAGAGAGAAACCTTGTTCCTGCCTCGCTGCCACTAAATTTACAACATAAAATTCCCTTAAGTGCATCCAAAACATTTCTCCTCCATGTTCCGCGGTTGTGCCATCGGATTGGTATCCACAACGGCTCATAAACTGTCATAAGTTGTGGATCTTCAGCAAACATCTTAGTAGTGAACGTTGTGCCTGAACGATCGGCACCGTAGATTAGGAGACTTCGGCGACGCTCGGGTTGATTCGTCGATAAAGACTCGGACGAAGATGGGGCTTTGGTGAAAAATACCACCTCCCAGCTTTTGTAAAGCACCTTCGCCGAGATACACATCAGTAGTAGCCACAAAATTAATAAAAGAGGAATTTTCAAACGTCGGAGGTAAAAACGATAAATTATCTGAGCTGGGAATTTACGATAAAATACCCAAGCCGATTGTTTGATCTTCCGGAGCATTTTCGGTAGATCAGCGAACGAACTTTCTGCAAAATGAAAAAATACAAATAAAAAATGAGGTTTCTGTTTTGGGTGAATTTTTTAAATTTAAAAATGGCGTTTTGTGCAAATTGCGAATACTTTTTGCAGACGTTCTTTTGGTGATGTTTAGATTCAGTTGAGAAAATAATAATAACAAAAATAGGTTATAGGCAGTTACAATTTTGTTCTAGAGTAAAGTTAGCCTAAAACGGATTACAAATTGCTAATGCCGCCAGTCGACCATATCTGCAAGTGCACTGCAGATTTACTTCAGGGGGATTTGTTGAAAGGTCAGGGAATTTTAGCATTGTTTTCCCGACACGTTAACAGTCTTAACACAGTTAGAAAAAAATTATTTGCAAGACACACAGCTTTAAAAAGTTCAAACGTATTTCTTTCAGCTAACAAGGGTATTCAGAAGATGATTGTAAATAATAAATTAAGAATTCCGGCAACGAAGAAAATGCTGTCATTGTCAAAACACCAAAACTAAACGCCAAAATTTTAGTTGTCGAAAACTAAGCAGTTTCCCTTTTCGAAAAGGGAAACTGCTTAGTTGTCAACAATTAACGGTCGTCGACAACTACGTTTTCGACCGTTTTTCCCGTGTGTGAGAATGATTGGTTTAGTTGTCGACAACGATCGTAACTGCGCACGGCACTTTGGAAACGTACTGCGTTATGAGCATGCGTAGTGAACGTTAGTTCCCAAGCTGTCGCTGGCCTGGCTTAGTTATCGACAACTAACAATCAAATGTGTGGAATGCTTGCATCGGACAGAATAAGTTGTCGATAACATTTAGTTGTCGATAACAAATAGTTGTCGACAACTAAATGTCTAGTCTGTGGAGGCCCTAAGACAGCAATATTTTTCACCTTTAGCTTTATATGTTGCGGCGAAATTTAAGAGAAATAGCTTTTAGCTTACAAAGATATTTGTGTACTGCGAGATGCTGTTAGAAGAAGAACCTTTATTGATTTATACCGCTCAGGGTAGCCCCTTCAGATGCAAAAAGTTGTCTGTTATCAATGGGAGCCCTGAGCGCAACAATGTACTAAAACTATGCATACATATGCATTACACTAACATTAATATTAATATAGATAGAAAACTATGTACAAATAAAAGATTTAAAAGCAAATAATACGAAAAATACCATCAAGATAGTTCGTTAAAAAGAATACAACCACAATAATAAAAGGATCGTTTTGCGATCTCAGTCCTCACAGCAGGCGGATGTAACAGGTTGCTTTGTCTAGTGGCGCGCGCATGGATTGTATTATTACGTTTAAAATAATTGGGTTTTGTTGTTGTGTTGTAGGGGGGGCTGTTTTGTAATTGAGTTGATTTGTTGACAGGTTCCGCTGCGTAATATTTTTAGTTGACGAAATCCAGTTCAGTTTTGGACTTGTACAAGTTGAAGTTTTAGGCGTTTGTACGTGCTGAGGGAAAAAGGAGGCATGAGTTTTGCGGAATGGCATGTGGCATGAGTTTCGCGTGGCATAATCATGACTGAGGAATATAATATGTGCAGAATGACAATAAATTAGGCCCTCTCTGAAATTTTCAAAGAATTACAACTTATTCAAACTTATTCAAGCTTATTCAAACGTCCTGGAAACATTCGATATTTGTTTAGAACTGTAAAGCGATTCAGAAAAGTATTCTGGTTTTGTAGTTGGCGAATTTTTCGAGCTTGTGCGTACTGGTCTACCGTAATAAAAAGAGCTAATAAGAAACCTTTTGTTAAAGGTACATCAACATGTCGGCGATGACGTCACGTCCATACGTCCTATAGTATCATAGATATAAAACTGCCGTGGCTTTGGAGAAACGTGCCGAAATCTTTTCCTAGAATTGGTAAAGAACGAAGGAAAGGATAATATGCATTCCGTAAAGGAAAATGCAAGCAACTAGAAAACAGTGTTTAAACGAACACTCGTCCAGATTTCACAGCATGAATTAATTCAAGGCGCGAAGTTCTGTGTCTGAAATGTCAGCCGTCTCTTCCCCTTAACTTCGCATAATTATGCCATTCCGGAAATTCATGCCGCCTTTTACCCTCACCGTATATGAAAATAGTCATATATATGTGAACTGCCGATGAAATAAGAAATAATGATGATCATTAAAAGTTGTATGCTCTTACTTTAAGCTAAGAATTTTGTATTATTTGGTTTAGGGCTCCAGGGCTCCGGCCTAAAAAATGCAGGGCTGCAGGGCTCCAAGACTGAAAATTCGGTGCTCTAGGGCTCCGTTGCTTCACTCCAGGGCTCCATTTAGCCAAAAACAGCATTTTTGTTCGGGCTCCAAGTCGAGAGAGGCTTTGGCTCCGGGCTCCAAACGACAAAAATTTCAGGGCTCCGGGGCTCCAAGGACCCCCTTTGGGACCCTGTATTATGCTTATCACGGAAATTACATTGCAGCGGAGCTATTGTCCACAGTCCAGAAAAGAACAATACGTTGCAATTTTGAGATCGCTCAATACCACCCGCGGCCTTAGTTCACAACTTAAACTACGAAGGTGGTGATACCGTCATCATTTTTTCTAGAATAACAATTGTTTCTTTTGTTTTCATATCCGCGTTTTTCAAAGCATTGAGAGATATGTAAATAAGTAGCCGGGTACAAAATTGCTCTCCTCTTGCATCTGTCTTAACTGCCACATAAATTTGATACCTATAATGACCCATTACCCACTCTTTTGAAGGCTGGTGTCGCTTAAAGCTACTGTAAATGTCGAAAAAAAAACGGAGACTAACAACAAACTATTACCGGTCAACAAAGGTGGATGGTTTAAAGCCCAATTGTTGAGAAAATGTAACAAATTATAGTTCTTCAACTAACCAAACATTTGTCGATTTGTTGTACATTCTTTTCAAATGGTAGGTAGAACAGGGTATTTCAACGGTGTGGAGAATTTTCGACGCAAAGTCACTTACTTTTGCCGACGTTCCAAATTCTCGTCACTTTGCAAACCCCTCATAGTCTAATGAATTATTCCATGTTGTTGGTGTTAACCCTAACGTTCTTACGATTTTCTGCAGCTTGGGCATCGCACCTTCAAAGTGGCGTTAAGAGAGCAATAAGAGGCAGGGTAGATTAAGTGAAACAGACCGACTAGAATCGTCATTTAGTAGTAAACAGTGTAGATTTTTACCAAGATGGTAGGACAAATGCGAATATTTGATGTAGTTAAAGGCAAGGTTAACTGATTACCTACAGTTTTATCTATAAAAGCTCACTTCTCAGTCTTTGCGTCTTTTCTTTTCGCATTCGCTTTCGAATTTGCCTTTCTTAGTATCTCGGAGCCCAAAACAGCAATAAAGAAATCCAGACGTTCTCCACAATGACGACCTCAAGTCGTAAGTATTTCGGCACGTGTATAGCGGTGAGTACTGTTTACGGCTCTCTTGGATCATTTCATTTCAATGGGCACGCTCGGACAGACAGAAAAGTTTTTTGAAATTAAAACTAAGTTAGATGCATGCTCCGAGTACATTCTGTGTTATTCCGAAGTTATTTGCTGTTTCCCGGATGATTTCTCGAGGCTCGCGATTCCCGGCAACATCTCAATACTGATTCCGCCGTTCTCCCGAAGTTGGCACTTGCCGTGAGAGCAACTCGGAAAGTTCCCTCAAAGGTTCTGCAAATAATTTCTTATTTGAACTGGAACTCAGAATTTTTTACTGAGTTCTTCTCTCGACACAAATCATTCTATTTTCATTTATTGTTCTAAGAGTATTCTTCGTGACTGCGTGATACAGTTAAATGCGTGTGTTCATTGGCATAACGTGACTGCGCGATGCAGTCGTTGTGTCAGCCCACAATTGACCATTGCTCACCACTAGAGTTCCCAGTAGCTGAGTGGTTAGAGCATCCGACTAGTGTACGGAGGGTCATGGGTTCGAATCCCATCTGGAACTCAGTTCTTCTCTCCACACAGATCATTCATCATTGTATTTTCATAAAAGAATCTAAGCAGATTAACCTGTGGTCTGAGAAACAGAAAACGATTTTTTTCGCGTATCGTCAACTAGAAACGTGTACTCTCTTTCTTTGTTTTAACTGGTTCATCGAATGTGGCGAAATTAAGTACAGAATGTTGCCCAGTTTTCGTACGGGCCCAGTTTTCGCACAAAAAGAACTTTATTTGATTATTTTCGTCGGTCATTTAAATCTTCGTCAACCGAAGAATTCCAAAAATAAAAGGAACATTTCAGCTATAAATTGCCGGTTTTGCTGGGCTTTTTGACGAAGAAGCAGGTCAGTGCGGACAATTTCTTTCGAGGTGAGTAAAAGTTTAGCGGCTAATATTTGCACTTTTCACTGCACAGTAAAGGTATTGTAGATGAACAAATAGCCCGTTTTGTAGGTAATTTTGTACGGAACTCCATGATTTTTGGACAGATGATAGATAAAAGATGAAAGTGAATGGAAGAACTTTCAACACCAGCTTAAACATAACTGCTCCTGAATTTTAGCGGTGAGAATCTTCGCATACATTTCGACCTACTGTGCCAGTTTTCGTACACTTAGCTGCGCCTTTCTCAAAACCTATTTTTAAATAAATTAAAGAACTGAATTGTAAACTTTACTGTTCGAAAACTAATAAGTCGCAAGGGAAGCAAAGATTACACAACAATCCTTGCAAAATACAATACACTACATGTATTTGTTGTGGTATAACAGCGACGCTTTACATCCAGGTCATGCAAAGATCACGAATATTTCATAAACTTAATCCCGCGCAAACAATCTAAATCGTCAAATAATTAACTAAGGTAGATGTCTATGCATAGAATGTTGACATACACCTTGAAATATCGTTAGTTTACCAGTTTTACCGATTTTTTTCACTCTGTTGCGGTTCTAATAAACATTTATAAAAGTAGCTAAGAAGAGCAAGCGTAAGCGGAAACAGAAGTAAAGCGTTTGCTATTCTAAAGGCGTAAGCGGAAACGGAAGGAAAACGTCGAATCTTATACAGGCCTATTCTTAACAGTTGTAATACGCAGAATAGTAACCTGCCAACTACCTTTACCAAGGCAGTAAATGACGTACGAGACAGTGGATTGAGCGTACGAAAAGCCGCCCAATTAAGTGACGGACCAAAAAATCAACACTGCAGGATCGATTAAACATCCACCCCCCGAATAACGCATCAGTCAATTCCAGCTGCGCCCATCCCCCCGGGCAACTGCGGGGCATTTGCGCACCCTGTCAGTTCCGGGGGTGGGGCATTAGCAAGTTTGGCACGGCCCGGGGGTCGGGCATTTGCCTACCCCGGGGCTACCCCGGGGTTTTGACACACTCGTGGTTTCCGAGTCGAAATCCAAACATGGAGGATTTTATCGCAAAGGACCAGCAATTCGTCGCAGATTGGATCGACCGTCACGGACTGGACAAACTAGTGGAGGTTTTCTCGATTTTATGCATTTCTTCATTGCTTATCAAGGCACAACTTGAGCTATCACTATATATAGCGAGATTGGGAACGATCAACGTGAATCGACGTACGCATGCCTCTTTGTTCAAGGATTTAAATAAAATTTAGTCGCGATGACTCTTAAACTATAATGATCGATTATTAAATTCTAAAAACGTGTATAGGGATCGACGTTTTATACTTTCGCATATTATTCACAACAGATGACTTTTATAATGTCAAGATTTTTGTTTACTAGCGAACTGTTTTCAAACATTTAAGTAACAGTGAACTATCATGTAGTGTTCTCTGTGAAGTATTAAAATACCATGTTTGGCGTTATTAAGTTAATTAAAATCGGATAGTGCCATTACAAACAATAGAAGACGGAGAGGCAGGCCTACAGAAACAAAAAATCACACATTTAATGCTGAAAGTGGCATTATTGTGCAATGGATGAAAACTGCTGCAGTGTTGATTGGGGACGTACGACCCTGGGGGCGGGGCATTTGCCCTCTTCCTTCGTTCCCACCGCGGGGCATTTGGTAGCTTTAATGTCCCCACCCCCGGGGAATTCGCCATCCAACAGAAAAAAATGCTGATGCCCGGAGGGCATGGGCGCAGCTGGAATTGACTGATGCATAACCATTTGCTATTTACACCAATTATTGGTCGCTAAGCCGATATTTATTCACAAATCGAAGAGAAAACACGATAAGCACTCAGCAGGGTGGCTGACACATCGGTTTGCGTCGAGCGTTTTCGTGGAGAAATGTTGTTTTGTCGATGTACGAAAACTGGGCCAGATGTACGAAGACTGGGCAACAATCGTTTTATATATTGAAGGTAAGTAAATGGGCTATCTTTAAAAGAAATTTCAGAAATTTTCATCTCACAGACGAAAAGATATAGCGATTACAAACTAAAGTGTACGAAAACTGGGCAAGACACTGTACCCACAAACACAATCGCAGGGCAGCAAAACAAATGAGCACTTTTTAAAGTTGTAAACATTTGAGACATATTGTACAAACTCGCCGCATTTAAGGATCATTTTTTGTATATTCATGTACTAATTTTTCCTGTTTCATATTAACCAATTCAACACAATCAGCCATAAATGCTGAGACGGCGATGGCTACTCTGTGTTGTACGATGTTTTGTACAAAGTACAATTAGCATATAGGCAAAGCAGTTACAGAAGAGAAGACCGAATTCTTGATAACAAAGCGACTACGAGGCACGTGTGGAAGCGAGCATGGCAATAATTAACCTAAACCTGGCGAAATGAAGGCCCTGTGAGCCACCGAGAAATATCCCAGTTGCCAACATATAGGTGTTGCTTGCATGGTGGGCGACAGCCATAATCAAGCGGATATAAACTGACTACATGTTCGACACAAACTCAACTGTTATGTAGAAAATTAAAAGAGAAGGCAAGTACGGACCTGAAGGACTGAGAAGTGATACTTGTGAAGAACTTGTGTTTGTTCCGCTGGGCCAATACCTCGAGCTAGCGAATGCGATCGCAAGCTACAGTCTCCAGGGAAGAGTCTAGATCATACATGGAGCGAAATCGAGAAGGGGAGTGGTGGTGGAGGGGGGGGGGCACTTCTGTTAGATGGCCGCTGGAGAGGGTATGGTCTTGAGCAGGGTATACCATTTCTCTATTTTTTATCTTAACCGAAATAACGAGAATTAGTTTAATGCCACGAACTAAATTGCAATTGCAGCGCCATCCTGTGACTGCTTTGAACACGTTCACAAGCAATCTGTCTTAAATAGGGAAGGAAAATCAAACAGCTTCGGGGTTTGCGCAACCAAGATGTTTTCCTGCCTTATCTTCAATCGAGTGCCCCCCCGGAAGTTGCGGCATATTTTCGCTCCATTGAACTAAGAA
The DNA here is from genome assembly GCA_964017195.1 of Siderastrea radians. Classification (NCBI taxonomy): domain Eukaryota; kingdom Metazoa; phylum Cnidaria; class Anthozoa; order Scleractinia; family Rhizangiidae; genus Siderastrea; species Siderastrea radians. The sequence goes on along the minus strand of OZ024896.1, from coordinate 31,306,835 downwards.
GTTATTCTTGGTTACCACTGGGATTTAAGTTGGCTGGTGGTATAAGGTAGTATACGAGAACATTTGGCTACACATTAATGCAACTGGAACCTAGTAGACTTTGAATGTTGATGAAAGAAGCCCGACGTGACCAATCGAACTGTTCCGAAATCGAACTCAATCGAACCCAATCGAACTTAATCGAACGACTGGGTTCGATTGGTTCGGAAATCGAACTCAATCGAACTAAAAATATTGTGTGAGAGTTCGATTGTGTTCGATTTTCGAACCCAATCGAACAATATAAAAATCATTCAAAATATGTCAGTTATTTGAACAATATGTTTCAGAATATAAGAACAACTTACGAATTGAGTTCATCGGACTAACAGAAGATCGGCTTTTTTTAATTTTCATATATGATTTATTTATTTCTTATCGGCATATGTATTCTTTAACCCATGCAAAATTCAATGAACTGAAACAAACTATAAAGGTAATACAAACTAACTAGTTGAGAACAGTGCAGTCTTGGAAGCAATGCTGAAAACCGCTCCAAGTTAACGTGAGATAACCGATTTATTTGATAGAGTTTGATAGATTTATTTGATAGAGTTTGGAAAAACAGGATGATACGACATGAGTGATGTGCTGATGGTATGACAAGTTAGGGTCCAGGATGACTCCAAGGTCCTTGGCAGAAGTAGCTGGATGGAGTGTTGAACCAAGAAAGGACACTTGGGGCAGTTCTGGTAACCTAGCCATCAGCTGTCTTGTTCCAATAATACGCGTAAGCGCGATTCTTTGAATATCCCGTTGTTTAGAACTACCGCTGGTCAGCGCACCTTCCAATATCGCGCGGCCAGCATATGGAACAATCTAGACAGCCAAATGAAGAACTATAGCCTGAAAAAGTTCAAGGTCGAAATGAAGGACAAATTACTCAGTAGTTTATTATGATAATATTACGCATTGATACTCATTGATATATAAATATATATTTATTAGATAATTTTTATGCTATTTATTGTACATTAAGATTTTAGTATTAATTATTATTATATTATTGTAAATAGTTATTGAAAAGCCTGTCAAGGAATAACCATTAAAGATCATTTCATTTCATTTCATTTCAGATAAAAGAAGCCGCCACATTTGTGAGAAAAGCAATTTTAAATAGCAATAATAGAGTTGACAACAGCGTTCGTTTTTCATCCAACGTCGATCATTTTTTGTGATTGCCTTCCGGTCGAACTCAATCGAACGCAATCGAACCTAATCAACGTTCGATTTCGTTCGATTGCTGCAATTTTTTGTGAGAGTTCGATTGTGTTCGATTACCGAACCCAATCGAACCCATGATTACATGAATCACATGATTGAGTTCGATTGGTTTCGATTGGATTCGATTAATCGAACGTTCGATTTGGTTCGATTGGTAACGTCGGGAAGAAGCCATTCTTCACTATTCTTGTCGGGGTGTGCGTTGTCGGGGTGTGCGTTGCAATTTCGTTTGCGGTGTATGTTTTGTTATTAAAATTTTTTGGCAGTCATAGGTCACCAGTGATGATAAATTGCACGTACTTTACTTAAGGGACTTTTTTCACCATCGTTATTCATGCTTGTCATTTTGGGTTCACCGACTCAACATCCCACAGAGACAATTCAATTTTATTTTGTTCTTTGTTTGATCTGTTGCTTTGCCTCCTTTGTCTGTGCGGCATTAATTGTTTACATTTTTTGCATCACTGCTCTGCTTATATTTTGCTGATGCAAAATGGAAATAAATCAGGAAATTAATTCTGAAGTGTAAGTATTAGTTCTGAAGTGAACACATTAATTTAGTACTAAGCGTTACCCGAGTAAGAAAATGATGGAACAACAGCAATAGTGAGTAATGAGGACTACTTTATTTCATCTCGGCTGGATTTGATTACCGATGCTCCAGACGCGTATTTGTATCCGTGCATGCTACTCGCAAAGGAAGACTATTTTTTGGTATTTTTTGTGTGAGCCGATGAAAGGGATAAATGGCTGAAAGTCTTTCAGCGTCCGTGTTTAGACTCATATGTTTTCACACCAGTCCTTACCTCAATTTAGAAATCAATAATCAAGATCGGAGAGACAGAGCTTAATAACAACTGCGCATGTCAAAAGCGCGCGCTAAGGAAAACTGGGGACGACGAGACAAACCATAGCAACAATAGCAACAACATAACAACAAGATGGCGGTCTTTTTAAAAGTTTTGACACCGCGAAGATTCTCACCTTCGATAAGAGTTTTGTTGCAAACTAAAGTTTCAGACTTCTGCAAAGCCTTCATCTGTTATCGAGACAAATTTAATATCTTTTGCACACCGAGGTTATTTTTCAGAACATCAGATGAAAACGTCTCTCAAAAACTCCAGTCCGCGAAAATGCAGTGACTTTGCACTGTGTTGCTTTTATACAACGTGGAGGGAAACTTCCGGTCACCACACCTGCTCCTGTGTAAAAAGGCCCGGTCAGGAGAAGAATGTAAAGGCAAGATGACGAGGTGTACTCTAAGAATGGTAAGAATCTCGCTGCATTTTCGCGGACTGGTGTTTTTGAGACACGTTTTCACCTGGTTCAGAAAAATAACCTCGGTGTACAAAAGATATAATTTGTCTCGACAACAGACGAAGGCTTTGCAGAAGTCTGAAACTTACGTTTGCAAGAAAACTCTTATTGAAGGTGAAAATCTTTGTGGTGTCAAAATTTTTAAAAAGTCCGCCATTGTTGCTATGGTTTTGTATTGTAATCCCCAGTTTTCCTTGGCGCGCGCTTTTGACATGCGCAATTGTTATTCAGCTCTGTCGATCGGAGATCATTGCTACAGGAGCCCGCGATTCGGTGACAGGCTTGAGCGAGGTGTGTAGCCAACGCCGTCAATTTGAACAAAAGGCCTAGAACCAAGTAACCTTGGGAAACCCTATGAATTGAAAGCTCCGATGAATTTCCAACGGCCTTCTCAGTCGGTCCAGACCTCGCTGTTTATCTGTTCCAGACGTCTCACTGGCTGACCGTGTTTGCGCAATGTGCAGGTTCCTTAATTCACACTAAAAACTTGCTACCAGGTTTTCGCACTGGCGCTTAGGGCCTATCCCCTGTTATCGTCTAAAGGTAGATTGTCCCCAACTAAATCTAGAAAGAAAAGTATCCCAGACGTCTAAGAACGCAAAGGAAAATCTCAAACATCTAACGCCGAGCTTTATCACCAACTCTGTTTTTCTAACTGGAAAATCCTGTGGAAAAAGCTGCCATTTTGAGAAAGCCTGCGTTTAGCACCGCTAACCAGTTTAAGCGTTTTCCAGCCCTGTCGACCAAGACATTTTCAACAACAACAAAAACAACAACAACAACAACAACAATCAATCAATCAATCAATCAATCAATCAATCAATCAATCAATCAATCAATCAATCAATCAATCAATCAATCAATAACAACAACAACGTTTATTGTACCCTTTGCCTAGTAAATAAATTTTTATTTAGATGGTTATTGAATTGCTAGCGTTATTCACGTACATAGGTTATCAGCAAATAACTCTGCTTTTTGCCTTTTAAGGAAACTACTGTGGATATCACGTCAAGTTCAAAAGTTCTCGCCGTGAAGAAAGAGTTTTGTGTTTTGAGTTACGTATACATCTGATTGAAAGAACTTTGTTGGGTAAAAATCATAAACCATGAACTATACGACCCAATGGTTTTCTGGGAAGCGGGAAGAACCTTCTTTGATTCTCAGACACTGTGCACATCATAATGGCACGGAAAAATAAAACTGATAGGTATACTCCGAAATCTCTCCATGAGCAAAAAAATACCTTGAATATCAATAAACGGAACGAAGCAACAAGCTCGTTGTGCTGTCTTCCCAGAATGCCATTATGTCACATCCTTCATGGTTCATACTTTTTACCAGACAACGTTTTTTCAATCAGGTGTGTACGGAAAAGCTTAAGATAACAGTAGGCCTACAATAACTGCATTACTTTGTGTCGAAAAATCCCCTACATACACATCAGAGAAATGTAGGGGATTTTCTTTTTCATTTCGCCCGTCAGATTTGGCCTCACAGTTAAAGTTTTAGCCTTAAAAGTATTTTATAAGCTTAAAGCTGCTATTCTATTGTTTAATTCCAAAACTTTGTTTCATACATTGCTGTATAAAACGTAGTAAGGAAATATGTTGAAAAACGTCCTATTAAATCGGCGGCTAGCCAAGAATTGAACAAATATCATTTAAAACATCAAGGCATATGTACGTAATACGGCATATTTCGAACAAATGTTCATCATCAGAGAGGTAAACTCTGATATGCCTATCTATATATTAACAGAACAAATGTCGGAAAAAATCAAATGCCCCGAGCGGGATTCGAACCCACGACACCCCGATCTCATGGAAGGTGCTCTAACCACTGAGCTACCGGGGCAACCACAGTGGAGTGAGTCGAATATTTGCTACAAAGGAAACATTGATTACCAGACATTTGCTCCCAGGCCTCTTCAGACTGGGAATTACTTCTGGGGGTCGTCGAGACGCATGCTCATCGGACCCAGATGTTATAGACCATTACAAATGTACGTAATACGGCATATTTCGAACGGGGCATTTGATTTTTTCCGACATTTGTTCTGTTAATATATAGATAGGCATATCAGAGTTTACCTCTCTGATGATGAACATTTGTTCGAAATATGCCGTATTACGTACATTTGTAATGGTCTATAACATCTGGGTCCGATGAGCATGCGTCTCGACGACCCCCAGAAGTAATTCCCAGTCTGAAGAGGCCTGGGAGCAAATGTCTGGTAATCAATGTTTCCTTTGTAGCAAATATTCGACTCACTCCACTGTGGTTGCCTCGGTAGCTCAGTGGTTAGAGCACCTTCCATGAGATCGGGGTGTCGTGGGTTCGAATCCCGCTCGGGGCATTTGATTTTTTCCGACAGAGTTTACCTCTCTGATGATGAACATCTAGGCATATCTTTTGAAACTAACAGCTACAGCGGTGGCAAATTGTCTTTTAAAAACTACACCTTTCGCAAAATTCTAGTCATTTTTTTCGGTTCTCGCAGTCTCGACTTTTTTCACGAAGCCATCTGGAGACTCCAATTCTTTTGCAAGGTGCAATCGACCAAAGTTCTTGAATTTGCCATTTGCCGCCCCTGAGTTATTGAATTGAAAGAAAAGGGTAGCAATTCGGCTGATCAGACGGAGGGAAATACGCAATGAAACTTGCATGGAATTTGCTTGGTTATCTCGGTGTTTGTTCAGTTAGGCAGAGTCCCTAAGTCAGTTATTTACTTTTCAATCCCGATCAGCTGCATTAGTTCGCTGCATTCCCTTTCAATTATTCGGTTTTGTTCCTCTGGAGCAGTCCGCCATTTTTCAACATTAGCAGTGGAATTGCGAACGGAGGAAAACGTCTTCCCTGACTCCCTGGCAAGCGCCTCCTCGCTCGGGCTCGTGTTGAAGACAATCCACTTAACCAAATCTTCTGACATCTCAAAACCGGCAAACTTGTAAATTTTTAGCGCCGTTTTCACTGGAAACATGGCTATATCACGGTAATACACCTCCATGTACCTATCTTGGTACTTTTTTGGCAGGCTTCTCCCGTACTTCACGTTCTCTGCTGTTTTCATGCACGGATATCGCACGTGGTAAGCAAATGCAGGCGCAGTGTGTTTGGGCATCCACCCAAGCTTAATTCTAGAGTCCAGGCTTCCGCGCGGATCTCGGAGTACCTGAAGAACCTTGATATCCGTATTTGGATTTTCTTGGAATACCTGTGGTACGATACTCGATAAAGTTTTGTCCGGCACGCGAACCTGAGCAATTTTGGTCACACTGTGTTTGTATCTTGAGGCACAGACTTCTGCGGCGAAATTTGGCACTAACGAGAAATCTGGGCACGACCTTTTACCCGTTACTGAAACGTTGCAAAAGTTTGGACTCTGGAACGGGTTTTTGAATGGAGCTGCCGCCCAGTTTGTCGATGTGTGCGCCAGAAATTTCGTAGCCATCGGAAAATCTGCAAAATTACAGCTTAAAATGCCATTTATCACTTCCAGTTCACTTTGTGACCAGTCCTCGCTCGGCTGAGCTTTTCTCCATCTCTTTGTGACCCAGAGTGGCTCGTAGATCATGAATACGTTGGGATCTTCGCTAAACATTCGGCTGAGAAATGTCGTCCCTGAGCGATCAGCCCCGAAGATTAACAAACTTCGTCGGCGTTTGGAAGAATCCGAGGATTCTGTCGGCGATTTGAATGTTGACCCAGAATCGAATTGCAAATCTTTGTCTTCGTCAAAAGGTAGCTCCTCAAGCGATGAACTTTTGGTTGTTGGGACGAGAGTGGTTAGTAGTTGTGAAGTGTCAGTGCGTTCGTAGCTGTGTGCTATTATCTTTTGATGATGACTGCCATACATCAGGACAGCTAATGAAAAGGCTGCGGCAGCAATGACCACTACGAATAGCGTTCGTAAATTGATGCGAATGTGGGCCATCTTTTGTTGAACTGATGCCAAATTCTGCAACACAGTAAAGTGAATATAGCTGTTAAATTTGTTTGCTTAGAGAGCGGTGTTTTACTGCAAAGCGCCGTAAAACCCAAACAAACACCAAAATTGTCACTTGGGCCAAATGCACCAAGCGCCAACAATCAGAACTCGAAGCAAATAAGAGCTCTTTTTGGAAACTAAGTCGCTCTGACTGTCAAATCAGACAAGGCCGTAGGCCGAGTCCAATGGGACAGGCTTCGGAATTTTTATCATACAGTTGTGTGCTAAGTGTGCTGGCTTTTGAGTGGAAGGGAGCCTGCTTGTATCTAGATGATGATGATGATGCTGATAAGAAACTTGTTAGCCAGAGAACAACGTGATGAAAAGCTGGGAGGTTTGTGTCAAACACAAAGTCACCCTAACGTAACTTCCACCCCTTCAGAGGCCAGGTAGCTAAGCACTCAACAGTAACACGGATTATCGTTTAGTTGATTATGTTGATATTCGTTAAATGATATCGCCGGGTAAAATGGTGGAGCTGCGAAAAGGAGCGTTTAAGGACGATGTCTAGATCTCCTAATACAGAGGTATTTTTGTTCGGTTTATGACTTTGCGGGAAAAGCAGATCTTAGCAAGGCCTTTTGGAATCCTAAAGAAAATTGTGGGTAACCACGTATTTTTCAGAGATAATTTAAGCAGCCTAAAAAGCTTTAATATGCATAACAATTTATGGCATTTTCTTGCCAAATTTAAGCTCAATTATCCCTGAAAATGTGTAGTTACCCCCACGTTTCTTTTTTTATTCCAAACAACCCTTGCGAAGATCTGTTTTTCCTCCATGTACTTATTATTTAAGGAAAGGGTGCAAAGGAATATCGATAAACGAATTTAAATATATGATTTGTTTTAAGCCTCGTTCTCACGTTTGGGCGCCATTTTGGAAAAAAAAGCATTGAAAATTATACCTTAAAGCTACTCCTGTGCGATTGCTATCATTCAAATATTGAAACACCTTCGCCCAAGCTTTAAAATGATACCACTCACAATTTGTCCCTCGAGGTGGTAAGAACTCAGTGGCCTGGCCCATGGACTACAGAGTCATAAACCGCGCCAATTACCTTTGTATTAGTAGGTACCGTCCTTAAGAGACCCGATTTTCTCGGACCATCCCGAGATGCACAGAACGTATGCGCACTCAAAAAAAGGCACCGGCTTTAAGCCACGACCAACTACACTATATGCAGGCTAATTTTGTTTCCGAAACATACATTGTTGTCTTTGATCATTCATCTGGCCTGGCTTTTTCTTCAATCGTTAATAATGTTTTAAACTTGCGTTATCATTGATATCAAAAAATTGAATGAGGATAATGATGATGATGATGATGATGATGATAATGGTGGTGGTGGTGGTGGTGACGGTGATGTTGACGATTTTGGTGAAGATGATGACGATGACGACGGCAATGGAGGCAATGGTGACAGTTTTTCTTCATGTAAGAGAATTACGTTTTGTAGTCATCCCCAACAATACATCCAGATGAAATCTGCGTAAAGAATTGTCTCAAGTGGAATACTCAGAAAAAAAACTGAGTCCTCCCAACGGGAGTCGAACCCATAACCTTCCAGGTGCCGGTGGATGCTCTAACCACTGAGCTATGGGGGACTCGTGGGGAGGGAGGCCGTACAACTAGGTTCAAATGCAACACATGTCCTACCATTCTGCAGGCTCAAATATGTCCACAATAAAGTGAGAAATGGATTTATGATAAGTGAAATGGCGACTTGGATGTAAATGAAAAGAATGAAATAACGCTCTCAAGTCGAATACTCAGAAAAAAATTCTGAGTCCTCCCAACGGGAGTCGAACCCATGACCTTCCAGGTGCCGGCACCTGGAAGGTCATGGGTTCGACTCCCGTTGGGAAAACTCAGAATTTTTTCTGAGTATTCGACTTGAGAGCGTTATTTCATTCCGTTTCATTCACATCCAAGTCGCCATTTCACTTGTCGTAAAGAATTCTCTTAACCAGACTACCATGCGTAGGCTACCACACGCTGCAGAATAGTCTGTGATCAAAACATGAGCTAAAAGATGATGGTGGTGATGACGACGATTTTCCTTATGTAAGAGAGACGGTGATTAATTGTAAACTTAAGCAAGCAGACTTAGGTTTGCAATTATCTCCAACAATTCTCCAGATTCATAGCCTATGCCAGGGCTCGAGACAAACTTTTCAGCTTAGTAGTCAAGTGGGGCTAGTGAGAGGTTTGATTTCACTTGCCAAAATAAATTTTCACTAGCCAGACTTTTTTGCATAATCTCATACTGTGTTCAATATGTCTAATTTTTTTGTAAACGTGCCTCTCTGTTAAATCTCAAGAGTGAAGAACTTCAATGTTGACTATTCTTTCCAGTGGTGAAAGATCCTCACACGCGGAATTCAAAGTTCTATTTGCCGTCAGGGCAAATTCCCAAGCGCGATGTAGTTCACGCCTCTCTTTTCCGACGAATGACTCGAACAGTTAACCTTATATGAGCATGTCATCGTACGGAAAAAAGGTTGGGAAGACAAGACAAACATTGTACGAACGTTGTAAGGTACGGGGAAACGTCAAAAACACAAGACTGATACAGCACTCAACTCAGGTACGGAAAAACGTCTACAAGAGAGACTAGTAAATTATAAGCGTATTTAAGTGCGGAGAAACATTGAGCAGAAAAAACTAAGGCTAAACTAATAAGGTTCGAACTTAAATTAAGGTACGGAGAAACGTTGAGAAGTCATATCAAACACGTTGGTTGCAAATGCACTGCAGTAGGGAGAAACGCTGCCAACGTACCAAGATACAGAGACTAATAAAATACGCAACTACTAACTTTCGGAGACAAAACTAATTCCGTAAGAACGTGTGTGACGTACGGAAGAACGCCGAACGGGCAAATGGAACTATTACAGTGGGACAATAACTTACGGAGAAACGTAAACAAGACAACTAAAATTGCACTAACGTACGGATAAACGTTGAGAAGACATGATTAATTCCGCATAAACGTACTAACGTACAGAGAAACGCTAAGCAGTGTCGACCTATCGTACGAATTTACTAACACAGGGAAAACCTTAGGAAGAGCAGAACGATGTCGTGCGAACGTGTCAACGTACAAAGAAACATTGAGAAGGCAAGACTAATAAATTGACGAACCTACTTACGTACGGAGAAACTTTGTGAAGACGTTACGTAGAGAGAAACGCTGGGAAGAGAAACTATTGTACGAACGTAGCAATTAATGGAAAAAAGTCGATAACAGAAGACTAAAGAATTGTGTGAACCTACTAACGTGTAGACAAATATCATATGAACGCACAAATGGACCTTTCAAGGAAACGTATTGTGAAACGTTCTGAAGACGGCTAATTTCGTTCGAATGTAGAAATGACGGAGAAAACGTTGCCATCTGAGACAAGAATGAGTAGGGAAGAACTTTGAGAGGACAAAACAAGTATCATACGAACATTATGATATCCTTCTACGGAATAAGTTTTAGTTTCTGCTCACTCGATTTGCATTGGGATCCGATCATCAGAAGCAATGTTTGCTTTGGTGTCCATCCGGTGGTTTAGTGCTTTGAAATTTTCACTAACCAAAGTGGCTAGTGAAAGCGCAGAACTTACTAGCCAAAACGGAATTTCTACTAGTCTTTGACTAGTTGGCTACCGTTAGTCTCGAGCCCTGGGCCATTATGCACAGAATTCTCTTAATACGAGAGACTTTGCGTGCAGGCTACAAAGCACACAAAACATGCCGTGAACGATCTGTTAGGTGCTCTCTCTCTTTTAGTCAAGGTAGCTTTTATTACGTTGGTGTTGTTTGTTTTACAATATTAATTAAAAATAGTTCATTTTGTATTGTTTGATGTGGGAGTGAAAAAGTGAAATAACTGGTTTCTAAATAAGGCCATGTGTGGGTCCAGTTTACAGATACAGTCATAGTTCATTTGATTTTGTTGAAAAGAGAGCTCGTTGTCTAGCGAAAAATAGTTCAAGCAATTTATTGAAATGGGGTCAGTTGTTTTTTGATGAAATAAAAAATGCGTCAGCAATTAATGCTTTCACACCAGAATGCTAAAGGATATCCACCTTCTTTACGTGGATGAAAAGGGTATCAGGAATATGTACAGTGTTAGTATAGGGCAGAGCATTTGCTCCAGAACCTTTATTAACGCCTGCTACCCCACCTCACGCCTGTTTTCAAACGTCCCGTTGCGTCACAACTGAGGTGCATGGCCGTAATTTGCGTCACGCCGATCACATCTCATTGCCTCATTGCAGAACAGAGCGTTTTAAAAATAGTTTTTTTTTTCCAGCGATGGCATTTCAGCAAGCTCTAAAATAATGTGGGTTAATAGGGTATATTTATAATGATGTATTAAATTGGTATCTTAAGGTGGAATGGTACCCTAAAAGATGAATTTTTTTAGAACAGAACTTTCTGGGAAACTTTTACCATCACTTTATAGGGCTTCACGCCCTAACATCAATATGAGTCTTTTCAGGTCACATGTCACAATAGTTAATGTTTAACTAGCGTCTTAAGTTAGAAAAAGTGATGTTCACGGTAACAGCAATAACTCACTAATGCACGGTTTTAGAAAAGTATCAAACCAACTCTAACATGTACATAAATGACATGACTGTGCAATGAACTTCAAAAATTAGCCAGTTTTCCTTCATTCGATTTAAAAAAACTTTTTTTTTTCTTAGAACGTCAGGTAACAGGAAATAAAACCTGTAGACTCGTTTTTAGTTCATTGCACAGAAGAAACAGTACTTTAATATTGATAAAAATTTCAGAACAGTAGGTGTTAGATTTAATTTGAAATTTTTATGCAGCTGTTTTGTTCTAGAGTCAGTTTGACTTTCCAGCCTATGGCCTACTAGCCCGATGATTGCTCTATCTCCCAATTTTGGTCCGATTGGGGTTTTAGCAGGATTTTGTTTTGCATTCCAAGGGTATTGCTGAGTAAAAGATAAAGCTGTTTTCAAAACAGTTACTTTCCATCAGCTTTCATATGACCAGCACGTGAGTTGAGATGAGCGTATTAAATGCAACAATTGCAACAACATGAACTCGGTGTACTATAGTGGAGGGGGAAATACTCGCGTGTGTTGTTTTGTCCTCAGAGTATGTCTTAAAAATCGCAAATAAGCTGGAAAGAGACTTGACATTTCAACATAGGCCAAGCACTCAATGTGTGCCTATGTTTAGGATAGCTTCTAAGCATTTGTAACCCGGTCCTCTTAGATTAGTTTAAGATATTTTGTATTTTTGTATTTTCTATTTTCTATTTTAAAATTTCAACAGTGTATTAATTCACACCTTGTGCGACAACATGTATTTAATAAACCTTTATTATTATTATTATTATTATTATTATTATTATTATTATTGTTATTATTATTGTTATTATTATTATTATTATTATTATTATTGTTATTATTATTATTATTATTATTATTATTATTATTATTATTGTTATTATTATTATTTTTGTTATTATATACAAATTTATGCTATCTTGAACTTGGGGCATGCATTATTTTCGCCAGAGTATAAGTACCACAATGAATCTGTCACGTAGAATCTCTTATAAGCGATAGTGTCCCTTTCCCTTGAATCAATTCTCAGTTAAACGCCGTATTTAGAATCTCTCGCTGAGCGGTGACCATCTCCCTTGGCCACCTTAACGAAATATCTTTGCGTGAAGACGTTGTCAGGTAAAAGCTTTCGATCTTGTTCCTTCAGCGACCATCTTTGTAATGTATTCCGTTTGAATCAAATCTCAGTTAAACGCCGTATTTAGAATCTCCCGCTGAGCGGTGACCGTCTCCCTTGACCACCTTTAGTTAATGAAATCTCTTTGCGTGAAGACGTTGCAGGGACGGCGGAGCGTATTTTGAAGTGGGGGTGCTGAAAGCGAGCGCCGGAGGCGCGAGTCGGTAGGGGGGTCTGGGGGCATCCTCCCCCAGAAAATTTTGAAATCTAGAGTCTCGGAAATCGTATTTACAGTATTCTCCGCGAGATACTTCTTGAAATAATTAGCCTGGACAAAGCGTAAAGTGAAAGGTACTTTTAGTGCTTACAGCAATATTTTGGAGGTTATTTCTCAGCCTTCCGGTCTCCTACGCTAAGCTGCGGTTTTTTGACACAAGCTTCCCGTCTGTGGGAAGGAAGCACACGCTGAGAAAATGTTAAAAATACGTAAACGCGAAAAGTTTCCGACGAGGTTTGTATAAAGTTGTAGCTTTGTAAATTCTTGTGACTTAATCAAGCAATAACAATTTAAACACTAGTTTCATCTGGCAAATACTCTTATGTATTTTCTCGAATAACTACATATACTAAAAAAAAAATAAAATGTCATCCTCCTCAAAAGTGGGGGGGCTAAAGCCCCCCAGCCCCCCCGGCTCCGCCGTCCCTGCGTTGTCAGGTAAAAGCTTTCGATGTTGTTCCTTCAGCGAGCACCTTCATAATGTATCCCGTTTGAATCAATTCTCAGTTAAACGCCGTATTTAGAATCTCTCGCTGAGCGGTGACTATCTCCCTTGACCACCTTAATGAAATCTCTTTGCGTGAAGTTGTCAGTTAAAAGCTTTCGACCTTGTTCCTTCAGTGACCATCTTCATAATGTATCCCGTTTGAATCAGTTCTCAATTGTACGGAACTGTACACATTTAAATTAAATCTCTCGCAAGTAGCACCTAGCTACATTGACAATTTTAGTACATGAAATTCCGTTTGAATCAGCTCGAATTCAAACACTGTATTTAGTGGTGTCTCTCGCAAGGATACATCTACCTTAGCGACCATCTATCTTTGCATAACTCCGTCAGTATAGCCCTCAGTCAAACACTGTATTAAATTAATCTCTCGTACAGTAACTGTTCATATCCCCAGTCAGCCACCATCTTCGTACAATCCCGGTGAATCAGTTCCCACTGAAACAATGTATTTAGGATCACTTGCAAGTGAACAGTTAGAATCCCGACCAGCGACCGTCGTTAAAATCCCATCGGAAACATTTCTCAGTCAGTCATAGCTGACTGTATTCAGAATCTATCGCGAGCAAACATCTCCTTCGTCGACCGTCGTTTGAGTCAGTTCTCTGAGAGCCATATACTGCACTTAGAACCTCTCGTAAGGTATACCATTTCCCATGAGCAAACTTTTTTCTTGATCCCCGAGGGACGTCGCGAAGCCGCAGGCGCATCATTTTTGAACAATTTTGGCTATTAGGAACAACTGAAAACGCGTAAAATCAGTTCCTTAAATAACACAATTCGGAGTCTTCCGAGTAACCCAAAAACTCTCTCAAAAGAAAGCAATTTTGGCTATTTAGAGTAAGCCATATTCGGTTCGTTCCGCCGGATTTATTTCGTTCAATCTGAAAACGGAAGAGTTCACAAACGAAGACGCTTAAGGCCACTATTCCGGTCGGAATCCTCTCAAAAGAGAGTGTCCGCAAATGACTGATAAATGTCGTAATTACCTACCGTGCTTTCCGGATTATATTTCACTGAACAGTACTTGGATTATTAACTAAAGAAAGGGTGATGTCGTTGTATACACGCATTATTGTAGTATGTTTTTATGAAAACTGAATTATCACAATATTCGAAATACAAAATTAGTACTTACAAGTTTCGTTTCGGCTTCTTGTGCCTTTTTCACAGCGCAGTGCGAAGTCACAACTCCTTATCCCGGAATGTTAAACCGCTTTTCTGCTTTCTTTAGTTATCTTCGGTACTTTACTACAATGACTTGTCCTTTCAGTAGTGACGGTTTTATTTATCAACGAATATAAGTTTTGGGGAAGAATCCAAATTAAATTAAGCACAACAAACCATTTAAAGCTTGTAGCATTTAGAATTTAGAGAAATTTGTCAAACAGTCCTTTCTCTCAGTTCAGCGTGTTTACCACTCTTAATAAACACAGTGAAATTAAATCGGTTAATGGCAAACGTAAAATTTGCTAAAAAAAATATATGAAATGTTTTCATCGATAATAGAGTATCTAAGAAACCGTGTGCCGTCTTTTGTTTCTGACATCTGTTTGTTCTTTTTGCAGATACCTAACAACTTATAATTTATTGAGGGCAGAATTGTCTGCCCCAAGAGAGCCGGGATGCTAGAATTTAATGTCAAATAATGACCATATAAATGCCACGCAATGAGGCAATAGTGAAACCATGCATTAGATGTCAAATAAAAGCGAACTGACTAATACTTTCTCTCTTTTTCCACGCCGCGGAAAACGACGGAATTTACTGGGTAATTGAAGAGGAAATTGAGTGCGCACTCTTAATTGTATGTGCTCTCCGGCTAAGTTCAACTGTTGTATACATTTTAATATGCTTCCTTGGTAGAGAATTTAACAACCCTGTCGATCGTAAAAGAAGGTTTAGGAATAAAAAGCGATTTTTTAGAATTTCCTTATTAAAATGCAAAATGAATTATTCGGTTTTTAAAACAAACAAATTCGATAACTTAGAGGGAAAAAAACTTGGAAAATCTTTTTCTTTTCTGTAAGCAGAGATCTGTGAACCCAAGCTGTCGCAGAGTGAATTTCAGTATTTCTGCATTAGTTTTCCATGGCGTGGGATCTCCCACGAGCACTTCAAAGTGTGTTGTCTACTTTGTTCGGAGTTATTATAAATGGTCTACCAGGGGGTAGCAATAGAGATTATATTATCAGTTTATTACAAGAGTCATTATTATTATTATTATTATTATTATTATTATTATTATTATTATTATTATTATCATTATCATTATTATTATTATTATTAGTAACACTTTGAAAAGCAGAAAGTCTCATTTTGCATCGATGGAAACCTGGTCCAGTTTTGATCAAAGACAACATTGAAACATTGAAACTAATAATATGTATCCCATGGGGTTTGCTTCTCAAACGTCCCGACTGGACATTTCGCTACCGAAAAACAATCAGTCGTGCAGTAGTTATTGAGAAGTTTTGATTAACTCACCCCGGGATTCAAAAGGATGAACGACTCTGGGAACGAGGTGTTTTTAAATGCTGCTACTAAAAACTAATATAATCTTCGTTTGCTACCCCCGTGAAAGAATTCACTTGAATTATTCTCTCTCTTGGCTTGATAGGAGAGAACGCGAGGGTACTACGTCTAATTTTGGCACCCTTTTGCCTAAAATTCAACAAAACCCCCGTGACATGGCCCCTTTAAATCTCTGGTTGGGGCCTGCACGTATCTTGACAGCGGTCAAATGCAAAAAGCTACGTCATTTCCGGTATTTCAGGGCCTTGAAGTTTGAATCAGTTCAAACGTTTACCAGCACGAAGTTCGTATGAAAACGATGCATATCGTTCCGACAAACCGAATTTCACGCCAGCAAAACTTTTGCTTGGCAATTACTTCATTTTGAACACATACTCAACGTAAAAAGCTTAAATTTTCAGAAAAGGCGTTAAGTTTTGCGGTTAAAGTGAGACTTTCGACATTTGTCTCTCTTTCGACACAGGAACTGCGCACGCGTAATACGTTTGATCCTGGGAAGTACGTATTGGGATAAATAATGTCAACTTAAATGTTCTTTGTCTTTACCAGTCGTCATGATAAAATTAGGATTGCAATTGAACAAATTTTCTTTCGAATTTTAGTGGCGGATGTACAAATGGTAGGAATTAAAAATAGCGCTCACCTTTTGTGAAACGCGACTTAATACAAACATTTTTTTCAATGCAAGTCAAAATTGGCCTCAGTGCGTGCTGACTGACCGTATATTTCCATCTCAGAGAGACAAGTGAGGCTTAGTGAAGCTAAGGGATGAAATGCAAATTAAACGAAATCGCAAATTGCATCGACTTGCGTGCCAATTCTTTGACAAGTTTTTGAGAGGTTTTAAAAAAACCTTCCAAACTTAACCCACTACAACAATACAGGAAGCTAAATTGGTCGAAAGACCGAGTTATCTAAGGCGCGGCTTACAAAGACGTGAAGTAGGAGACGTGCAGGCTTTCCTACCCACTTTAATATCTGTGATTGATTGTTTATGGGGAGGCCCCGTTCTACTTCATGTGAGTAGCATCATGCGTGAGCACTTGAACAAAACATCATAGAGGAGAAAACAACGTACAATGCGCACCATATTCAAATCGCCTACACGGCCGATTATGCAAAAACTATGTGCATGCCTAATAACTTACAACTCTTCATTTAAAACGTCGTCAAAAGTGCCTAAGACTGGCCTTGAACCAATGCTGCCAAAATAAGTAAACGTGTGAGCATTGTTTAGAAGCACTTAGCAAACACCACAGAGGAATAGCAGGACCGAGGGATAATTAAATGTTCGAAATCACGGAGGATTTCGGGACCCGCCAAAGAAGATTATACCCGCTGAGGAGACCCGTCAAAAAGGCGCCGCCATAGCGAAACTCTCCGACCAGAAGAGCAAAGGGAGCAGGACAGTGCGTTCTACATTCAAGGCAACTACACTGCAGTTTTCTCAGTTTATGAACAATATGTACAACCTAACAGAGAGTGCTAAAATTCCAAAGAACGCAGCCTAGACAAACACACATAAGCTTCAAGCAGAAAAGGATCGAAAACCACATATGACAGTTGGCTACCTTTGGGTAGCCAATAGAAATCCAGGATTTTCGATCCGCACAGTAATCTATTACACACTGCATCCATTGTCGCACCGCAGCAAGATTGGAGATAAATTTGGCTCCCGTTCTTTAGTGTCAGTCAGTGTCCTTCTGTTTACCAGGCTAACGATGGACTCCTTCCAATACTAACAACTTCCTTAGGAGGCGGTCGCTAGGCTGCACAAGAAATCTCCTCTACAACCTAGTCGTAACTCCCCAAAACTAAACCCAAACCTCCTCCGATAAACTTGGTAGGGGAGATTGGCCTCCCTCGCCCGAGAGGCGGTCCTCATCATGAGATCTCTTCCCTGGACTGTCCGAAGGGAACGCACACACGAACCGTTTCAGCTGGTTAATATCTTGCCACGTACTGGTCGGCTCCGGGCCAACGCTCGAAGCCAGCCTCACCGAGACCCCAGATGGGTTTAAGACGCCAATTGCATGTAATATAAGGCCGTATGTCGACGATTCCAGCCAACATGATCCATAATCTCAGCCAGGTCAGCACCTGTGAGAGCTAACGTAATCGCACAGCCGGAGCGAAACCCGTGGAGAGTCTCGCCACTGTCTGCTTTCATTTCTTTCAGGTAACTCTTTAACCGTGATTCAGCTGCTGAAGAAGTAAAAGGGGCATTCTTTATACCCAGATCTGGTGTGGTTGGTCGAAATAAGTAGCCACGCGTTAAATCCACCCGTATGTCACACGCCACTTCCATGTAGCGCTCAATGCCCCGAATAGGGCACATTTCTGCTTGCGCATTCCTTCTTACACCAAACACATTCTCATCCCCATCCATTAGCGACTTTCCCCAAATGTGGTGGAAAAGGAGCCCATCATCATTGGGGAACCGTAGAATTTCAGGAACCTTGACCTGACCCAGGTCTCCTGGCCGATCCCCACTAGTGAAGGCTAATTTAAAGTATGCATGATCGCGCGCTATCACGAATCTGTCAACAGCGTTCTCACTCCCTGGCAATTTCCTATCCAGGTGTAAACATAATTGCGTCAGCTTGTCAACAAAAAAACGGAGCAGCCTGCTTCGGAGTTATTCGTACTTGTAGCTGTTCAGCGGTTATCAGCCTCAAAAGATCTTTCACCGATTTATCGGCCGCTGGGTTGCCGAGGCCTAGACGCTTATCCCACTGACCATCTCGTCCAATAGAATGAAAAATTGCTCGAAGCTTACTAACATAAGAATCCACTGTTTTGTATGACAAACGTAAAGGACATCCTCAGCCAAATCTTCCTTTTTGGCCAATATACTTACAACCATTTCGGTGTACCTGGGTCTTTTCATCCTTGTCTTTAAAAACAAGGAACCGACAGATATCACGCGGAGTCACAGTCTCTAAGGTGACAAAGCCAGGGAATGAGCGAAGAAATGTTTCAAACTCCTTTCTTAACGAGTCCTTCTGCTTAGCGTAACTTGTTGCCCGATCAAAATTCATCAGCTGCTGTAAACGTTGGTCAATCTTCTGCAGATCGACGTCAAACCTGTCGACACTTTCCTTGTCCTGACTTTTCGCTTATAACCATACCGTTGGCAAAATCTAAAATCCTGATCGTTCGCATGGGAGCACGCAGGACATCTAACAGGCCTAAGCAGGGAGAGAATAAGACCCATATTCCTTTATCTTAACCATCATTTATTTTCCTGATATTCTATGTTCACACATATCAGAACTATACAAGAAAGGCCAAAGAACTTCCGAGCGTTACTAAGGGTCCCCACAGCTCAGAATCCTATTGAACTCAAATTTTATGTTAACTGCTAGTGTTTCTGATACCGTTTCACCGTTACTTACAAGTTCAGAGTTACTACTGAAAAACTACCAGGAAGGCCCACAGGTCCCCTGGGATTCCGTTTCATTACTCCAGCCTCCCTTACTAGGGCAGTAACAACGCGTGAGAATCACCTGCACTGGCCATCTTTTGCGCCTTCCTGGAGTAACGTTGTAACATGGGCCACTGATATTTCCTTGGGTAAATATTCAAGGCCATAACAGTGCACGATTGCCTGTAGGACAGAGGGAAGCACAGAACTGGGCCAACTAGCACATCTGGCGGGAAAATATATGGACACTGCATCAATGAGGAAAACTTCAACAAATCTTGCGCAAATAAATTCACCCCCATCGAATCAGGTGAGGATATGGCGTGAAATGTGGAAGAGGTTGACCCAACTTGTCAGTCATGACGTTAGAATCGAGAGCCATTAAATCACACGAGTGGCCCTCTACACCCCCGAGCTCTTGCTGTATTTTATTCCAGATTTTGGCGCCAGCATATAGTCCAAAGACAACAATCTGCGAGCAGGAGCGTCGGCAGGATTTGCCTGCGAGGGGACGTATAACATGCGCAGCAGGATGTTTAATTCCGCGGTGGTAAAAACAACGCCTGAATTGTGTTTCAAATCACGACTCTTGCCCCCTTGATTGTTCCACGCATGCGTCATCGCCTGGTTGTCAATCATGACATCAACACGAGAATCTTTGACGAGATCTCTAAAAGCACGCAAGACCGTATCCACTGCAAGGGCCTCTCTACTCGCAATATCAAGCATCATTTCATCTTTTGACCAGTAGTCAGATGTTTTCTGCCTCACAGGCGTGAAGATAACGCCTCCTCATCCAGTCTGGGAGGCATCCGTAGCTATCTTGACCTGACGGTGTCTCTCTTCACGCCAATGTAAGGGATCATCCCATCCTTCTAGGAAGAGCAAATCGGCAATTTCATCGCGCAAGGCACCCTGGATGGCAATGGGTTTCAACGAACGCACACCCTTAAAGATTGCTGCGGACATCTCCCTGGTAAACAGACGAGCAGCTGGGACGGATAGAGAGAATTAGACGCACTTGCCAATCAATCGCTGGAGAGTCTTGATCGATACAAAACGTGACCTAAGAGTTTCCTGGACAAACTCTACAAACTTACGCTTCTTTCCGGGATTAGATGGAACACTTCCTGACAAGAATCCGCGAGGAAACCAAGGTAAGGGACGATTTCCCGGGGAGTCAGGATTGACTTTGACAAACCCAGGAAGTACCCCAAGCGTACCAAGTGAAATGCCACAAGAAACACCGCTGACTTAGCTACTGCAAAGTTACGGTCGTCATCTGACTCTCCCTTATCCAGCGGCACCTGGAGTTGGCCATTATGTCTATCGTCAATATACAAAAGGCACGGGATGCCCAGTGAGCGAAGAAAATTCGATGCCATAAGGCCCGTCGAGTGATACACATAAGGGGAAATTTTCCATCCAAATGGTAAGGCATTATAGGTAAAAAACCAACCACCCCACTGAATTCCGAAATACGTGCGGCTATCCTCAGTGAGCAAGAGGTGATTGTAACCGGACTTGTCGTCGAGGACGGTCTGATAATAGTCCTTGAAAACATACCGTGGCAAGTCCGTGACCCTGTCCAACGAGAAAGGCTTCTCCATCATCCACACGTTTAAGGTGGCTCGATCGGGTTTTTGAGTGACGATACCTCTTAACTTTGAGCAACTAGCGTACCACAGTGAACAACCCAATAGAAAATCGATCGTTACTGCTAACCTAGAGAAAGATGAAAGTTTTAAATGAGGTAAGTTTAATCGAAATCGGAGTTACCATAGCAACGTAATGACGTCATCCCCCATTTTACATGAGAGCCAATTACTTGTCACCAAGAGATAATTCTGGAAAGCGCTCGACTGGATCTTCGACCTGACATATTTGTATTCACGTCTGCAAAATTTGACGAATTTCTATGAGAGCGTTTTCGAGAAATTTTCGGGTGAAGTTTTAGGGTGTTAAAAAACAACAAAAACAAAACAATTTTGATCTGTTATTGAAAAGTATGCCCACAACGGTTTGATGAAATAACATTTTGGTTTTAAATGAATGTTATATCATCTAATTACTTTGTGTGAAAATTTCAGGGAAATCGTTCCATTTGATTTTTAGAAACGTTGGCTTGAATATGAACTTGTTTAGTGTGTTACTGGGCTTTTTTATCAAAAATTGACACTGCACTTATTAAAATGGTTATGAATTAAAAAGCGGTAGACGAATTTTTTTATATCTTTGTCCTCAAGGAGAATAATCAATATTCAATACAATCCCAGCGTTTCAAATTTATTGAAACGTTATAAAGCTGTCAATTTTGAGCCAAAACTCAGGAAAATATTGGACTGATTTTCACGCCAGTGGCTTGTTGCTCTCATTATGCATCTCCATTGTTTTGAATCGGCGCGCAATTGTAAATTTCACTACATCATGAATTCATATAACGCTTGATTGCTTTCCGAAGATGTTCCAAAAACGTGCTGAGACTGGGATAAGATTGAGGAAGACCCACGTCTACTGACCTGTTTAAATTTTTCGTTGACTCCTTGCCATAAAAATTTATCTGGAACACTGAGCACAGCAGCTTTCCGTTTGCGCTCACTGCTAACCGAAGTTTGCGCTTACTGCAAACCTTGAGGTTTGCACTCACTGCTGTCAGCCTGTCCATTGTTATTGTAATGCTGACCTGGTACATTAGCACGTTTTTCGGAACATCTTCGGAAAGCAATCAAGCGTTATATGAATTCATGATGTACTGAAATTTACAATTGCACGCCTATTCGAAACAACGGAGATGCATAATAAGAGCAACAAGCCACTGGCGTAAAATTCAGTCCAATAATTTCCTGAGTTTGGGCTTTAAATTGATAGCCTTACAACGTTTCAATGAGTTTGAGACTCGGGGATTGTATTGAATATTGATTATTCTCCTTAAAAGCAAAGTTTTAAAAAAAATTCATCTAACGCTTTTTAATTCACAATCATTTTAATAAGTGTAGGGTCGATTTTTGATAAAAAAAGCCGCGTAACACACTAAACCAGTTCATATTCAAGCCAACGTTTCTAAAAATCAAATGGAACGATTTCCCCGAAATTTTCACATAAAGCAATTAGATGACCTAACATTCATTTAAAACCAAAATGTTGTTTCATCAAGTCACTGTGGACATACTTTTCAATAACAGTTCAAAATTATTTTGTTTTTGTTGTTTTTTAACACCTTAAAACTTCACCCGAAAATTTCTCAAAAACTCTCTCATAGAAATTCTTCAAGTTTTGTAGACGTGAAGACAAATATGTCAGGTCGAAGATCCAGTCGAGCGCTTCCCAGAATTGTCTCTTGGTGACAATTAATTAGCTCTCATGTAAAATGGGGGATGACGTCATTACGTTGTTATGGTAACTCCGATTTCGATGAAACGTACCTCATGTAAAACTTTCATCTTTCTCTAGGTCACCAGTAACGATCGATTTTCTATTGGGTTGTTCACTGTGGTACACTAGTAGCTTAAAGTTGAGAGGTATCGTCACTCAAAAACTCGATCGAGCCACCTTAAGTACCGTGCATCATGACACAGTCTCGCCTTCGTAGGCTCAACTGTCAACGGCAGTACTAAATGAAGTGGTTTCACCTGACCAACCTTACCCACGAGTGAGATCGCACCAGTTTGTAGGCGGCTTAGAAGCGTTGTTCTGACAAATTTCCCAAATTGTTTACACGACACGTTAATCTTGAATATTCTGTGGGGAGGCCGATCGAAATCGTAATGTTCTCCCTTGAATGTTCGCTTAAAGTGTTTAAAGTATGGTAATATCGACACCTTTTTATCAATCCACGACAGCACTTCTTCCTGGCTCGATGAAGGAACCAACTTCGCTATTTCTGCCCATGTAGGTGCGTGTTTATGGAGCTCACCTGCGACAATATGATCAGGATTCCGAAATAGTAATTCATCGACATGCCCAACGACCTCCCCGTTTTGTACTGGTCGTGCTAAGTCCTCAAGCCGGTCATTTCCTGCCCTCTCACCGCTGACCGATACGGGGTTTCCGCTTGTATCTACTCACTGAATCGCATTTGCACAATTGCCAACTTTAGTGATCGAGTTGTCAAAATTGTCATCTTTTTATTAAAGGGGCATAGTCACGCTATTTTAGTTCACTTTAAAAATCAAAAATAGGTCTCACATTCCTGAACGCCCACAAATAATGGTCTAGTTTTGTTATCAAAGACCATATTACTTCACTGAAGCTATTTTCTGTCACCTGTTGCTTCGGATGGCACGGATGGAAATGGATTGCAATTTGAAAACATTAGGCTAAACTTTTCAAATTCTTTCAGCGTGTTGACATTAAATCGATATTAAATGGTCATGGTTTGTTTTCTCTTAATGAAATCGAGTTAATATGTTCCTTTAAATGTTCAAGCACAATGTTGGGCATGGATAAAGTTAGCTGCCTATAATTTTAGCACAGGTTTGACCAGAAATCTGCGAAATCCTCGTGACTATGCCCCTTTAATTTTGTGATATGTAAATTATAATGATCTTTACTGAACTGTCTACTGACTTTACACGGAAATCCCTAACCCCAGACAGACAAAAAGAGTGAATCAAGCAATAACTCACAAAATGTTTCTTTTGAAGAATGAGATTTTGTGGTCATGTGATGTGTTCTGGTAAAATCTGTTTGTTTCGTCCAGAAGTTACAATCAAACAGTTTATAGATGAGTGCTGTTCACCAGTAGCTGACGTTCTTGCATTTGCTGTTACCTGAGCAGTTACACCTTCTAAAACCATGTCGGCAGAAATTACGTACAAATTGCACACTGTCACTGAAGTACAGAAACAGTAATTGCATCATACAGTAGCATATTAATGTTCTGCACTGTTATAGATTTTAACCCTTTCCACTTTAAAATGTCAGTGATGATAATAACGCTTGTCTCGTTATAATTTTGAACTCTTCATCTTTGTAGGTGTACTTCACTACGGAACTTACGAGACAACGAAGAAAAAGATTCTGCTTTTCGAGGCATTTGCAACATGATTGAAATCAATCCTGGTGGAGTTGTCCAGGTGATGAGTGAAAACTAATGGAGTGGTTGAATGTGAAAGTGTTATTTATCCGAGCGTAGCAGATTTTGTTTGCGAAACTAGATTTTACAATAACTGAGCGAATTCTCGCGCGCTGATTGGCTAATTTTTATTGTCAATAAGAGTACAGACGGATGTACACACGTAAAGCTGACGCAATCAGCAAAAGTTTTCAGCATCACGAGCCTGTGGCTTGTAGATCTACAACGAAATTTATGACGAAATTTATTATCAATTAGAGGACAGACGCAAAAAAAACGGACGTCAATTTGTTAATTAACTATATCTATTTTTGGGCAGTAGGCTAATTTAAAAGGCGAAAAGCCACTGGTAGGAAAAAAGACTATGGCCATTGTTACAGCAAGATTGCTGTTGATGTTTTGCCTTTTGATGGAAAAAAGGAAAACCAACCAGTGTTTAGAACACAAAACCTGTAGTGCACGGAAAACTAACAAGATTTTTTGTCCTCAAATTGTACGTGTGCCACTTCCACAACAATACTTGGCGTTCTGCTAATGTTGCCAATGGAGTCGTTATCTGGACAACTACCCTAGACAGGCTATAAAGACTGACCTTTTCAGATTCCTGCTCATTGTGTTTATTACCTATAACTAGCCTTTAAAAAGCTGTCAGACTTAGATGTGAAAAGCGCTGCAAAAGTTTGTGTAGATGCATCTTGCACCCGTGAAGCAACTGGATCCTACTTTGCTTAACCTTGGATACTATTAGGCTTCTTGACAGTGAGCCAGTAAACTTTGCTAACCTTCATATATTTTTTGCCTTGTAAGATTTCATATTCTTTTGTGATGCTGTAGCATCTTGGGTTAACCCAAACCCTGACCTAAAGGATATGTTTCTCAAGGTATGTCTGTGCTTATTCTACTAGGCTTTTTTCTGACGAAAGCTACTACATAATGTAACAAATTTTTTTTTCTTTATTGAGATCCTTCACGGGTTTAAAAACCAGTCTGGTGACGAAAATTGGAAACGTTTTTCAAGCCAGTTTCCTGCTGCCCTCCGAGAGCGTTTGTCCACCAACTATGGAGTTTGAGGAAGGGCCTAAGAAGGCACTGGGTAGGTGCATTTTCATTCAGTGGGTATTGACGTTGCTGCTTTACAGTTCAAGCTAGGCTGAAAAAAAAAATGGCGAACATGGTATACTTGTGTGCATTGATGCAGAATAGTTTAGGAAGAAGAAACATCTACATGCCTCAACTGCAATTCAACTTAAGCATTTCAACGGCACTTATCATTTTACTGGATCACAAAACTGGAAAACCCTCCAGACACCTAGCTGGTCATAATATGTTGCCATTGTGTTACTGGAATCACACAAAAAGGAAACTCAAAGGACATGAAACTTCCATGCAATGACGATGGCAGATGTTGTCATAGATTAGCCAAAATGTTCATAAATAAACATTAATAATCGTTAAAGCATTAAGGCAACATGGTGCTAAGAAAAATGGACTTTTCTCATACTGCCCTAGCTCTCGAGGAAACCTGGCACTTGTTCCCTACTACTGCTATTGCCATGCTGAGTGCTACTGCAAATGTTTTGAGAGGGACGTAGTGTATTCATGACGGTAGCTTAAAATGTCATGCATGCATTTACTTTTGTAGTGGAACACAACGAACTGTATTTTTAAGTCGGATCCTTGCTGAGCATGCAAAAATTCAGTTTCCCTTTAGAGAAGTGTCTAAAAACAAATGGCTGTTTCCTTAAAGTGCACCTAACCCCTAAAATTTTTTTTCGGCTAAATAAGTTCTGTTATCATCTGGAACATTTCTTCGCCAAAATTTTTTGATTTGGTTAAATTCTCGATTTTCTGTGCCCTGTTAAATTCAAGAAAAATTTGGTTCACGTCCGAGTAAGAGGAACCTGGGGCGAGCCGTAGTTGTGACGTCAGATCAAGAATTCCACGCCACTTAGTTTTTAGCTGTGTTTCTCTGACTTTATTTGTTCATCGAAGCCTTCTGACCTTCTAGCTAATTCGAACAAAGTCATAGTATGACTAAAACTCCAATGTTGTAATCCAAAGCAGATACTGAGACGAGCTACGCGGATTCTGCTGATTTGTAGGTGAATTTTAGCTCTGAATACGAGATAGATGCGGAACACGAAGTCGACAGTACACCGCCAAAGGATGAAGAAAGTGCCGTCCTGCCCACATCTGCTAAAAAGCCGCTAACCAAAGAAGAATGAATTGCGCAATGCAAAAAGGAAATAAAGGCAAACTAAGAACTGGAACAGCAAATAAAGCAACTTACGATTGGCCTTGGAGGGCCGCGAAGAAACCGGAATGCTGAGCTTCGCCCGTGAGTGTTTACATTTTATTTCGCACGTTCGGTCTTCACGTTTGGTCTTGGTTTTCCTGCTCTCCGCTTCTCGCATTGAAATTTATACTCAAGCTGAGGGAACCTCTTATAGAAATGGAGATTTTAATAAAGCATTCCTTTCTTCATTTACTTATTTTACATAGAAGTAAATGTGGAAACTGCGATATTACTTACGTCTTGTCCATTTCTGTAACCAGCATTAACAATAACAACAATTTATAACACTAGCGAATCAGGGAAGACAATTGACGAGAATTATAAGCACGAGAGTTTGTTAGTATCGGTTCAACTGAGATTATCTTACCAATCATTTTTCTCGCGTCAACGTGCAAGCAGTTTCCTCTGATCCCAGCGCGAGCGGAAATGTACAAATTATGTAAATCAACCGGCCCTCGCTTAACTCGCGACTCGAGGCTTCGCCGCTCATCGCTCACACTTCGATCTTCTTGCGGCCTTTTTTCGCACAAAAAATGGTAATAAAAGAATTAAGAAAGAGACTGCTTGTCCTCTACTTTAACGGAGGATATGAACAAGGGATCTCTGCACAGTAATGTTTTGTTATGCTCGAGTGATTTGATTTGACTCAAGATAAAATTCTCATAGCGAGGCACGTTCATAGACTAGAATAAGGAATAAGGGCAATGGCTTGTTATTGTGGAGAAAGCGCGTTCGGTTCTGCTGAAGGAGGACTTTCTATAAATACGGTCTTTAATTTTAAACCCTTCGCTGTTTTGCACACCGTTTACATGTAATTATTTAGCGCTTACCGTGTAGCCAACTTGAATAATTCGCAAAGGTAATAATTTTCTGCGTACCGCGTATCTCTGGTATTCTGTGGTTAATCGGCCGTTGAATCATTGGAAATACACAAAAAGCTATCGTTTGATCGGATACTAAAGTTGTTCATTCATTCATACCTTCTTCTGGACAACAAATCTTTGCTTAAAATGCATCGAGCGTAGTATCGAGTGCTTGGAAGGCTGCCGCTTTGCTCGCTATTGCTTTACAAAATCCACTCATTTCGTCCCTTCGCCTCTGGTCGCTCGTCGTCAAAAAATGCTGTATTTTTGTAGTGATACGTCTTGTGATTCGTTTCTTTGGTTACTATGTCTCGGAGCAATACGAACGGTCGACAGTTTTCTGTACATCTTCGAGAGCTCAAGAGAAATATAGCTCCGATAGAGATAGCGCGAGACTGCGGGTTCTTGATTTGACGTCACAAGGTGACTAGTCCCATGCCCTCACTGCTCGACCCTGAACCAAAATGGTGTCTATTTTCGGCCGATTTTCTGTACTTCAACCGCGCACAGAAATTCAGGGATTAAACCAAATCAAAAACTTTTTGTGACGAAATGCTCCAAATGATAACAGGATTTATTTGACGGGGAAAACATTTTTAGGGTTAGGTGCACTTTAACGGCATTTGCTTAAACTGTCCCAACTATTCTTATCTTTTTCTCATATCATGTATCTGAGTATCATGGGGGGACGTCAACAACTTCAGCCAGTGATAGCTTCTATATCATTTGAATGTCCGTGATGTTGATGAGATGTGTGTGAACTTTGTGCCTAATTCAAGTAACATGTGCTTATCGTGCTGTGAAGTGTATCCTTGTTGTCATGAGTCATCCATTATGATGTTAAGTCAAGTGCTGCGATATGTGGCAGTGTCACTGGAATGCGGTAGATAATTTGTCAGTATTTTAAAATCTGCTGTGAATGAAGTCAACCATGGTGGTGCATTTACAAAATAATGCTTCGCGGCTTTGTGCAAGTTTTTTTCTTTAAAGTCGTTCGGTCAGCTTTTAGAGAACCATAATCTTACTGAATAATGGCTTGCCTTAAGAGGTCTGTCTACTGCACTTGATTGGAACTGATGACTAAACCATATAAATAAATTGTAAACGAGTAATCAATACAGGAAGTTCCTGTCACTTTCCCAAAATATAACCTGGCATATGGCTCTGACCTTTCAGCCTGTTCTTAGCTTAATTCTGGAAGGGTAACCATTCAAATGAAAGCCGTTCAGCAGTACTTCCCACTGCTCTTGTTTTGAACACTATACATTTTAAGAGTCAGTGGGTGATATTGTTAAGTCTGTCCGGAGGGATACTTTCAGTTACGGTGTTTATTATTCTGTCCGAGGTGGTTCTAACTTATGAATCTGTGTATAAGATTCTTAAGTGTGACCATTCACCGCTGATTTCCCTACCGTGTGAAGAGTCAGATTTTCATGGGCTATGATTCACCTGTAGTGTTTTGCCCAATAGATTACTAAGTAATTGGGTATCTTGCTTGGTAATCTCATCGCCAAGTCACGACGGCGAGTCATAGCCAGAAAAATCCGACCGGAGCTGCACATACATGTAGTAAAATGCGCTGTAAGTGAAAGGTGATGCACCGCACTTTGGCATTTTTTAAAAATTTCCTAATTGCAGTACTTGTGACAATAAAAGGTTATTTGTTTTGGGGGTGGTGATAGGTTCCTCCTGTAGTTGTACACGTAAAAACGAACTTTGCTACTGTTCCTGTATAATTAACAATTAGATTATGAGCTCGAGATTTCTATCGCGCGAAGGCCAAATCAACTATCACGCATAGAAATCGAGAGCGAATAATCTAATTGTTTTAGTATAAATCTCGATTAATATACCACGAAAGTGAAAAGTTTTACTTAATTGCATTGTTATTTTGAAGTATAAGACTGCGCCTGCCACTCACCTTTTCGCTACTCACTATCTATCACGGAATAGATAGCGAGTAGGACAGCCAATCAGATTGCAGCATTTATGATAGAATGCTATTAGTTTTATACTAATAGTGTATACACCCCTTGTATAGCTGGTTTGACACTGTGCAGTAGAAATGTGCATCTCTAATCTTTTGTTAGAAGAAAGGTACGAAACTTTCTACTAGCTCAAGTGTAGTTGGAAAACTGGAAAAAGTGTTCGAATACAACCTTTTGTGCGACCTTCAGCTGGTCTGCTGCGTGTCTCAACTTAAGGAGTAAGACTACTGCAGGACGGAAGTCTTCGACTTTTAGGTTGTTAAGGTTGTTACTCGATCACTATGCAGTCACGCTGGAGAAACTGTTTTTCCTTTGTTTTACTTGCTTTGCCCCAGATGCTTCCTTTCTAAACAATTGTCAAGATTTGTGAGGTGACAAGACAAACATAGCTGAATTCTGTTAACTTTTCTCAAACGTTTCCAGCTGTAGTAGCGAAGGAGAAAAGCGTTTGTTGCTTATAACAAGTAACAGCTGTACAATCCAAAATTGAATTCCAATCTTAGTCAAGTAATTAAAAGCATTTCCCTTGAATAGCACTTATCTCAAATGTGAAAAAGCATGGCTAAAATGGTTTTCTTCAATCTTGAACTTTGACTTATTCCTTAACCGTCAAAAGTAGTTTGTTTCCCCCCCTAATTTTGGTCTTGAAATAAACTGGTTTTTGGCCTTTTGTGTCACGCCTGCCAGAAAGAAAAAATAGCTTTAATTGGGAGTGACAGAATCAGTTTGACAAAGTTGTTTTTGTCTTTAACTTTTCAATCAGACCTGAAATATGTTCGTTAGGAAATTAATTACCAAATTACCAGTGTTGCGCCAGACAAACAAATAGGTTAGGTATTTTAGGATGTTATTTTATTACGTTTTGGTAATATATATTTTAATTATCAGATGGAGAAATTTTAGGAAGTTAGTGTTTTATTCCTCGCGAAGTGAAGTTTATAAATTTGTCGCGTGGGGTTCGCGCGAGGATTGCTTAGGGCGGTCAACTCTCGATCTCCCCATATATATTTCGATAGTGTTCGCACAGTTGCCTAGCAACAAAACCAAGTCGCGACCGCTGACAGTTGCGCACTCTCATGTTTCTTCGGCGTGTTCCTTGATTTCTTGCACATTCGCGTGCTGATATGTTTATTCATCGTCTGTGAACAAGCAAGCAACGCCTGATTTAACTATTTCCTCGAATATAATAGCCGTTCCTCGATTAATCCCGCCCCCCACCAGCTTTGGTGAAACTATTTGTAACAAGAAAGCCTAATGGTCATTTTCACCGGCCTTTTTGACCCACCCAACCCCTAGGTTAACGACTCCGTATTTTTACGTCGCTCAACATCCAAAAAGTGTGACACTATTTTGACTATTGCGTTACTAAATGACGTAATGTTTAAACTCTGATGACTCGCATTTTATTTATTCTCCTGAAAAAAAAAAACAAATAAATTCAACTCAAATGTTGAATGTCGGGATGAATACGCTCACAACGGAGAATGGCGATTTGCACAGAGACGACAAAATATTTACTGTTGGGCCCAGAGCGTGAATACAAACGGTGAGCATAGCAGTAAAAGTATAAAACGTGATAAACACGAGCAGAGCGAAATTGTCACTCCACGCTCGAACACGTTAGGGCATATCTCATGGCATAATGTTTAAATCTGGTTTGCTAACAGTTGACTCGGAGTTCGTTACGATTTTCGAAAAGAAGAATAAGCTTTGAAACAATAAGCTTTGGAAATGCAGAAAGATAATACGAAACAAACTAAACTCGCTGCGAGAATTGGCAGAATTGTGGAGTTCGTTTGTTTTCTTTGTGATATGACAATTTCGCTGTTACAAAGCGGTGAAACATTCATTAAAACAAATGTGTCAATCGTGTCAAGACTAGCAAAATTAAACTCGTTTCTCTTCGGGTCACAATGTGACTTTCTGTCTTTATCACGCGGTGAAATATTTATTCATATTTTGCTTTAGGCAAAATATCTTTCTTTGCCTAGAGCTGAGAAGAATCGAGACAAACATAGAACAAACCTCTCGAAGCAACCTAACTACATTTCGAAGCGGGTATTTTGGCCATTCCGAGAAGCATCGGTTGTGCAGGAAGGTACGTATTTACCGTTCTACTAAAAAAAAAAACAGAAATATGTCTGCTACAAGCAATTCAGTTCTCCGGGAATGTCCGGTTTTCGGAGATCACTGACTGTCTCAACTATTTTGCAACTACTTGCAACCATCAAGGAATGTAAATTCAGAACACTGTTAAAGTTCTTAATCGTTTTAACACGCATGCGTTGCGCAATGGTTGTAACTTGGATCTTAAAACTTGGATCAGTTAATGTGAAAGGAAAGTTAAACTGAGTATATTTTTTTGCGCTTCTGAAAGTATATGTCAAATCACGGGTCAGTCAAGTCTGAGGCAAGCTGATCTTGTGACCGTGCAAAAGCAAGTCATGTGTTTTAAACAAAGATGTCTTTTGCCTTTTTATAGGAAACCATTCAGTCTGTACAGAGCTTAGAGGAGCAGATCATCTTCGATTTCTGTTGAAAACAAAGATCTATCAAACCTCTTGAAGCAGCCTAACCGAATTTCGAAGCGAATATTGTGGTCATCACCTGCGCATTGACTGGGCGGGTGTCTGTAAAACCCGGAACACACCCGGAACACCCCGGAACACCCCCGGAACACCCTCGGAACACCCCGGAACACCCCCGAACACCACTGGAACAGCCTGGAACAGCCCGGAACAACCCTGGAACACCCCTGGAACACCCCTGGAACATCCCATAATACCCCCGAACATCCCATAATGCCCTGGAATACCCTCAATGCAGCCAGGAACACTCTTGAACACCAAAAGTTCTGGTCAGCGGTCAGGCCGCTCACGCATAGACTTTCCCGAGGACCTCCGAAGATTAACGAAGATTTCCGAATTTTTCCGAAGACTTTTGCGGATCACCCGAAGACAAAATGACAAAAATAAAATAAAAAATAACATTGTTGTCCTTTAGATGGACAAAGATTTGATTTTGAATATTTCAATTCAATTATTGAAGTTGTTGTAACTCATGCGAGATTTGCATTATAACTCTCGACAAACCGATGTGACATCTATAAGTAAAATTCTGGGGGTGGGCATCCCGAATAATAATTCAATTCACCATATAACACGTCACGGTCGCGATAACTTACTCTTGGGCATTGCGTGACAGATTTTGCACGCAAAACAAAACAGATTTTGCAGGCTGCTAAACGTCTATAGGATTTATTTTGTTTCCGTAAAGGCTGTTCCTTTTCAATTTGTGTAGCTAGTACTACCGCATTTTCTCAATAAGTGCCCCACTTGCTGTTACTGTACGAACTGGGCAAAGAAACACCGCCGCTCCTTCTAAAGACCAATAAGAAAAATGTTTGAATAGTTTTGAGAAGTAAGGTGTAACTCAAGGTTTATCGCAACGTATAAAGTTGACTTATTGAGGGAGCACACGAACTTTGCAAAGTTCAAGGAAATGTGATATGTACTCTCATCGTTGATATTTTCCTTTTTTCGTTTACTGAATTTTTCTCTTAAAGTCTAACTAGATCTTGTGAAAGTAAATAAAATACTTGTTCCTTTTCTCGCTATAAGAGTGTAAACTCGTTCGATCCGTTTGCTCCCGGGTTACGTTGTGACATCCTACATTATAAGCCCTCGGATACCTCTACAAAATTATAGTGAGTACTTTTTTGCAGGCGCACATTTCTCCTACTCATTTATCTTCCGAGCTACGCTTTTCTGTTAACCAAAAATATATGCAGACCTAACTGCAAAAACGTTGTCATTCAAATATGACAATAGAAAGCTGCAAGATGGGAATTTATTAGACATGGAAAAACGTTCTCGGATTTTAACATTCCTGAAGCACTCATGCACTACAGTATGATACTTCAAATTAATATAAACTGAGGTTTTTTTAAATGAGGTGTATATATTCACTGTATATTAGCGTAACGAACCGGCGGCCAAACATTTTCCATGCGCCTGTGGAAATAAAGCGATGACGATCGTGTGACCTCGGAATAATGACCTTATAGCATTGCGTGACACTGTATCATTTGGCTTTGTTATGTCCTTGAGGTCACACCTGTTTTTTGAACGTGATAATGCAAACCTCGCACGAGAAAAATCAATGCAGAATTAACGGTTCAACTGTCACATTTTCATATCACTGAAAATCGTAAATTATTGATATGAAGGTCACGTGCATGATATATTTTTCCCATTAATTAATGGTTTTTTCGCTGTTCTCAAAAGCTTCGAAAATATTCCGAAGCATTCTTGAAATGCTCGGAAATCTCAGGGTGATCCGCAAAAGTCTTCTGAAGAATTGGGAATCTTCGGAGGTGTTCGGCTTAGTCAATTCGTGAGCGTCTGACCGCTGACCACTATTTTGGTGTTCTGGGGGTATTCCTGTCTGTTTCGAGGGTGTTCCACGGTATTATGGGATGTTCCAGGGGTGTTCCGGGGTTGTTCCGGGCTGTTCCGGGCTGTTCCGGGGTGTTCCGGGGTGTTCCGGGGGTGTTCCGGGAAGGTTCCGGGGTGTTCCGGGGGTGTTCCGGGGTGTTCCGGGGTGTTCCGGGTTTTACAGACACCCTGGCTGGGCCGGGAAGGTACGTAAATACTCTTTTAGTACTAACCAAAAAATACAAGTGCTAGTGATTAAGGAATGCGGATTAAATAAATTAAAAAAAAAACACTGTTATAGTGATCAGTGTTCATGTTTGAACAATGACTCAGCAATATATGATGTTTAGAAGTAAAGAAAAAAGAATAACTTGCAGACATTAACTACTAAGGTATCAGCTACCGAAAAAAGCGTCAATTTGTACTAGTTGAGACTTACATGCTCAGATAAATTTGTTCGAGAGTTTCCTTTCAAAAAAAAATTGTAGGAAAGTAGTGGTTCTGTGGGGTGTTATTAGGAACAAAAGATTTCTCCTTGTTATTTCGTAATTGCTATGATTGCTGACAAGTTCTGTACGTCTGGAGCTTTAGGACTAAAATACATAAATAAGTCAATGGTCACCGCGACGTATTTTCGCCCACTGACAGTATAGGGGGCTTAGCCATGAATCATACAACTAAAACACTTAATTTCTCAAGGAAATCTGATATTTTAAGATCTTTTTCAAGTGTTATTATTGGTTTCTTTGCAAACCGAGCCAAAAAAATAGATTTTGGTTAAAACGTCGGCTGGCCACTACAATCACTTTTCTCATAAATATATCTAGTTCCAAGATAAGTCCAACCAGTGTATCCAAACATTCCGAAATATAATAGCATATTTAGAAATGCCTTTTCACATGACGTGATTGATTTCTTGGTAAGCCGAGACAAACTGTAAATTAAAGTTATTGTAACTATTATTGAAATTCATGTGAAATTCATATGAAACCCAAATATGGGAACCTAGCTAATTACTTAGATGAACCAGGAAAAGAACGTCTCAAGATATAAAAATGACTGCTTCAAACTTGTCTGCTAACCCGCCTGAGGCGAACGACTGGGTCCTCCAACATTTAATTTTATTGATCCACCTCTGGAACTGGTCACTGAATGAGACAATTCTCATCAGTTTGCCTCTGAGATTTAGCCCCAATTTTTTTTTCAATCTAAGAGCCTTTCACATGATAAAAGAACGTTGTCAACATTAGCCATAAAAGTCGTATAAAGGCGGACATTTTAAACCAACAGCGTACCGACTTGACTAGAACTGAGTACAAACTTAAGGGTTTTTTATTTGTCAGTTTGAAATAACTGAATGTAACGAACTAATTTAATGTAATGACTTATGTTGTTCACGAGAAGACCGAGAAGTGCAGAACTTTGCTGCTCGCATTTTAAACTTCATACTGTAGGGAAGTTTGATCGCACACTATTATCACCGCTACTGGAAGACCTTGAATAGCTACCAGTCAGGAAAGACCATTTAAATGTGTCCACGGTGTATAAGTGCCTAAACAACTTGAGACCCTCTTAACTTGAAATCTACACTAGTTAGACTTTCAACCATTCACTTAAATAGTACAAGACAAAAGACCGCATCAACATGTTATTGAACGAACTCTACCGCTCAACGCTCTTTTTTCTACAACCCAGTCAATTCGTTTGGTTCACTTAGTTATACTACCAAAAAATCTAGCGTTAAAAGCTCTAAGCGTAATGCGTGAAGAAAGTTTTCAGCGAGGTCACGATGTTATTTACTTTATTTATATATTTGTTGTTTGCTCTTGGATTGTGCACCAATTTAGCTAACTTGTTTTTAACTGGAGCTAAACATTATAAGTAGTTCTGGAAGTAACAAAACATAATGTAAATGTAAAGAATATCCTCGCAGTTATTAACGCAACTTATGCAGTTGCGAAAAGAAAGCCTGAAAAAATCAGGCTTGCCGGGATTCGAACCCTGACCTCTGCGATACCGGTGCAGAGGTCAGGGTTCGAATCCCGGCAAGCCTGATTTTTTCAGCCTTTCTTTTCGCAACTGCATAAGTTGCGTTAATAACTGCGAGGATCGGTATCGCAGAGGTCAGGGTTCGAATCCCGGCAAGCCTGATTTTTTCAGCCTTTCTTTTCGCAACTGCATAAGTTGCGTTAATAACTGCGAGGATCTTCTTTACATTTATTTCTTCATTCCGCAGTTCAAATATATGAATTTCATATATTCATAATTTCAAAACACAATGTGTTGTATTGTACCGTAAAATCACCGAGAATTCGTCTAGAATCAAGGTTACGTTTGTTCAAATCCAGCTTCGACTGAACACGGATATCATCACCAAGTATCAAAACTAATAAACTTGTAATTGATATCCTTGACAGTGCTTGATGCCTTTCGGCAAGAGAGCAAAATGTGTTATCGTTTGGTTTCAGTTTTTGCAATATATTTATCTTTCAACATTCAAAAGTGCATTTTCAGCCTGAAATCGTCAAAAAAGAGAGAGGTTTTGGTCGTACTCCAAAAAGAGACATGCCTCATTTGATACTGAGTATATATTTTTTGCGCTTCTCAAAGTGAAAACCAAATCATGGGATAGTCACGACTGTGGCGTGCTAATCATGCTACGGCGTCTACTGCACAAAGGAAGTCGTGTGTTTTAAACTCAAAAATCTCTTACCGTTAGCATGGAATATCCGTTCAGTTTACCTAGAGTTGACCAGTATATCGCCTAAAGAAAAAAGAGGAAAACGAATTTCATACACCCCTATGAAAAACCCCGTATAAGTCAGCAGAGAGAGAGAGAGAGCAGTTTTGACCCAGTATGACCGGGAGGGTTTTGAGGTACCCCGCTTTCAAAGCTCTCTTCTCTCTGTGACCACGGAAAAATAAAAGGAAAAACAATAGGGTAAAAATGTTCGCGCCACAAACCTATCCAAAAAAGGGCATAGGGGAAAAGATTTAAAGGACACATATCAGCCATTTAAATAGGCAACTCATCCCTTAGCATATACTTTACTAGTTTTCCCCTCTCAACGTTTTTCCAAGATCCACCCTTGTTACTTCACTTAGTTAGGAAACACTCTACTCCAATGCTCCAAGTTTATTAAACTTCATACAATCGTGAGGAAAAAACACTTCCTCAACACTAAACTTTATATCTACGCAGTTCTGGAGTCTTCATTTACTTATTGTCCTTAGCACGACCTCGCACCGCCAAGGTCCTTGCTGCGCATCCCTCCTCGCGTAACACCTCGCCATGATATGACCAAACTTCCCGCAGTAATGACACTGGATCGAGGCACTGTTTCTCATCCCGCGTCCCCTGCACAGACCATCTCCACGCCCACGGTGACAATATCCAGCCCATGGGGTGCCCCCTGCCCGCCGCTTTTCTACCTTTGCGACTGCTTCATAAACTTTGGCCTGGTCTTTGTCCCCAAGTAAGCGTAACACCAAGGCCCGGAAGTGTTCCTTAGGGAGATCCACCTTTGCTCTCGCTGTCTGATACATCAGACGGTAAAATTCGCGTTTCTCATCCTGATTATCTCGAGATGTGTTTTGGAGAGTTTCCAGGATGTCAATAGCCTCATATTTGTTGAACTCGGAGAGCGGCCGTGCCGCATAGTCCAACATCTTTCTTATTACGGCAGCCACCGAGAGCCTCGTTAACTCCTGCAGGGACTTGGAATTCCGCAAAACCCTTTCTCAGTGTCTACAAGAACAAAATGAAAAAGACGCGAGTCAGCACGCAACATCACTCCGACAGTCTGTTTTCCTTAAAATCCGTTAGATATAGAGTGATACCATTCCACCAAGAGCCAAAAACAGATTCTCAACACCCTTAAATAATTATTATTACTGTTGTTATTATTG
Source organism: Siderastrea radians (assembly GCA_964017195.1). Lineage (NCBI taxonomy): Eukaryota > Metazoa > Cnidaria > Anthozoa > Scleractinia > Rhizangiidae > Siderastrea > Siderastrea radians. Next base: position 31,269,235 of record OZ024896.1, on the reverse strand, counting down.
TCATCATCTTTACCCTTTCTAAGCCACCAGAGAACAATCATCATTTTATCTCCACTGTTCATCATTCCTTTCCCAATAATAATCCAATATCCTGTCTCTACAGAGAGCTCTCGTCCCAATCCTGGAATCCTCTCGGCCTTTTGGAGAATCCCGACTACTATTTTTCCTCCCTGGTGAACTCTCACCCCATTTCTTTCTTTTTCTTTATTGGTCCCATTTCTTTCTTTTTCTTTTATTGGTCCCATTTCTTTCTTTTTCTTTTATTGGTCCCATTTCTTTCTTTTTCTTTTATTGGTCCCATTTCTTTCTTTTTCTTCTATTGGTCCCATTTCTTTCATCCCATGTTCCTTTCTCTTTCCTTTCTTTTTCTTTTTGTCTGAGGTGAACTCTCACCCCATTTTGTTTTATTCTTTTGGTGAAATCTCACCCCATCTCATTTCTCCGGTGAACTCTAACATCATTTTTTTCCTTTGGTGAACTCTCACCCCATTCCTTTTCCTTGGTGAAATCTCACCCAATCTTTTCCCTTTTTTTTTCTTGGTGAACTCTCACCCCATTTTCCTTTAGTGAACTCTCGCGCCTTTTTCTTTTCTCAGTATAAGCTCTCGCTTCATTCCTTGTTTTTTCTTTCGTGAACTCTCACCCATTTTTTTTTTCCCTCAGTGAATTTTCACCCCACTTTTTTTTGTTTTCAGTGAACTCTGGTGAACTCTCGCCCCCACCGGTATTTCATTTGGTGAACTCTCTCCCCACTTTGTTTGCTTTCGGTGAATTCTCGCACATTGTTCTGCTTTGTTTTGTTTACTACACTCTGTAAAGTGGCGTCAACCAGATAGCGGCGAAAAACGTTCACCCTTCCACTTCACTCCATACATAAACTGTCACTAAACTTCACACTGCTCTCGTAGAGAGCCGGTAAAAACACTAGCCAAAGGGCTAATAAATGAGTCGACAAGCAAATACCGACTAAAGTACAAAACGCAACAAACGAAGCGTGAAACCAGAATAAATAAACTAGAACACAAGGAATTGCAGCCCTCCCTTTTGCGGACAGTTCATATAGGAAAAGAAACGACAGATAGACTTTACCTCAAGCTCTCCTTGTTCATTTTGTCCCGGTTGCTGTTGGTTTTCTTGTCCCGCCGCCGCCTGAGCTGGTTGGGCCGGTGCTGGAACGTCTTGTTCCGCGGGTGGTTGAACAGCCTGGGCCGCTGCCGGTTGAGCTTCTTGACCAGCAAGTCCAGGTGCCGGGTACTGAATGTCCGCCATGTGCCAAGGTTGCCAAGGGGAGGAAAACGAACACCAGAAAGAAATCTTCGACCCGAAGCACACAAGTACAACCACGTTACACTGCAGTTGAGCCAAAGTGATAATTTATTCATATGCATTGATCGTATATGCGTTGCTCTAATATATGCAGTGTGAATAGTGGGTATAAACACGCGACGGAAAACCTATGCCAAACAGAATGTCTTGTCATTCTCCCAAAGTACACAAGCTTGCATAAAGCGCAACTCACAAAGCTAATCCCGGCAACTAATGAGACCCATGTGGAGGTCGGAAACCATGGTCTTGCCTGTACATAGTGGTATATTTGAACGCGCAGTCAATGGAATTGCTGACCGCAACAGGAAAAAAGATATCAAGCTCCTAGAAATGAAACTCACAGTTACAAGAGGAGTTATTCACACATATTTGACTGAAGCCAAGTTCATCCATCTATTACACGGGGTCTTACACGTTGCATAGCTCCGAAGATGCTACAACTTCAATTTCTTGACGAAATGGATCTATCGGTCACACTCCGTGATGCGAAACACAGCATCCTGCAACAGAGTTTTTAAGACAATAAGCCGGGCCCGGCGTTACAAACAAAGAAACTTGACACGTTGCAGTTAATATTTTGGATCCTTTATTGTCTGAAATTTGAGCATGAGAGGCTGAAAAACCTATCAAGTCCGTAAACGAGCCAAATTCAACAATCTAATATGCCAAGAGCGGCATTAAAAAGTCGCTTTACGGACGATCAAAGGTCAAACATTGCAAACAGGCGCAGAGCCACAGGAGTCCATCATGCAGATAGCAGATATGACCTTTAAATACACAGGGTCCAGAGGAGCGAAGTTCGAGCAGAACGTTTAGTATTCCTTGCGAAAGACAACCGACATAATTTGTTGCGAACTTGCGTTAAGGTCCAGTAATACGGGCAACATTTTCTTGCAACTTGGCGTGCAACAATGTTGCCGTTGCAAGTTGAGATTGTTTGTTGCGCGTATTACCACCTTCTCGCGGGGTGTAGACAAAACCTGGGCCCGGGCCCATGGGCCAGCCCATGGGCTACCCTATGGGCTACCCTGTGGGCCACCCCCAAAATTATTATTTTTTCTATAAAAATAAAAAATAATAAACATACGAAAAAATAAATTAAAAGTTAATTTCTTATTAATTTATCAATTATTGATATTTTAAAAAAAGTTGGTGGCTATGGTGGATTAATTTATTAATTATGTGGTCAAACAGAAACATAAAACAAATTAAAACAAAACAAAAAATAAAACACAACCAAACAATGCAATGAATCCGAACTACGTGTTTATTCGAGGCCAATTTTTCTCTGTGGAATATGCCAAACAGCACAGGAAAACATGCTGCGAATTAGTGAAAGGTGTGTTTTTAGAAAAAAAATCAAATATAATACTGTATAACTCGGAAGTCAAATGGGTGAGATTTTCACATGGATATTAGCCGAATTCACTAAAAAACTGTGACGACCTTAGCCTGCATAGCTGGCAGTATTGTCTGCGAAGGGAAGGTTTTGGTGGCGGAGCCGCCATGAGCGGCCGAAGCCGCCACAACGAGTGACACAACTGCTAATGTCAGTCACTAACATAGTGACTTTAACTAGACTGACTGTCTGGTGTTAGAAGGTACACCGGATGTTTCGTTTTATGTAACTCCCCCATCAGAGGTAAGGTTCCTTTCGCATGCTTTTGTGGGGCGGTCGACGGCCTGCATCGTTGAACTAGAGCTAGTCGCTTACAAGAGTGGTCGTAAGGAGGACCAAGGAAAGCTTTGACTGTACCGCGAAGCACAAAGCTCACTATCGAAACATTGGCCCAACTTTGTTGCAAATTGGTCTAGACATTGTGGATGAGACATTACCGGAAAGCCTCATTGCCGAATTTAACTCATGAAGTGTGATGTGATAACTGCGAATTACACCCATGTCTATTTACGTCTACAAAGGGGTAAATTGACTTTTCACACTGGATATGTGATAAACACGAGTGCTGTTTACGGCTAACATGCAAAACAAAGACAGCATAAACTCATCTGTTGGGATCCCAGGAAAAAACCGTGCTGTGAAACCGCAAGGGGGCACATCCCCCAAAACAATTGTTTGTGAGCTTGGTGTAGGGAAAACCCTTTATTTAAGACCCTGTTTGAGGCAGATTCAGACCCCGTTTTGATGGGGCAGACTTCCCTAAAACCAGATACCCTGTCTCAGGGCAAAGAGGCCAAAAACCATACAGAGAAATGCCGTGTCAGTATTATGTTGTATCAAAGTTATTCTGTACCCCAGGGTACTATCAACAAAAACCACAATGCTGCATGTCCACTGAGCATGTACAAGCGATCACATGCGTAAAGAACAATTAATTAGTAGTAAATGGCGCTCATCTGGACACTAATCCTGGCTTCTGATTGGTCGAGTGACGTCATGACCAGAAGTGGGATGGGAAACCGCTGACCAGTTGGAAAAAGGGATCGTGGGCTCAAGCAACCGGAAGTGACGTGTTTTTGAATGGGAAACCGCTGACTAGTATAAAAAAGGGGATGGTGGGCTCATGGAACCGGAAGTCACGTGTTTTGGAAAGGAAAACCGCTGGCGAGTTTGAAAATAGGATCGTGGGCTCATGTTGGGGTAAAACCGCGGAGAAAACGCGGGCTCAAAGTCCAAAGTCCAATTTCTGCAACGGGGGTAACCCTTGGAGTGAAAACAAGAAAAAAAATTAATACATCACGTTTATTGTTATAGTTTTGTTTTTTTTACAATAACAGAAAATAGGAGGAGGGTTTCCCGAGTGTTCCTTTGAGTTCCTCTTTGATAAGTGTTCCTTTTTGATGAATGTTGCTTTTTTGAATCTGTCTTTCAACAGACATGTCCGACTTAAACTGTATGAAGGTCTCTCAGCGAGAAGAAGAAGCAGGTCCAAGTGGACTACAGATGCTTGGGTACCTGAATCACCGTCACGATACCTGCATCACCGTCACCAGTTGTGTCAATAGAGGAGTTGATATGAGTGTTCCTTTTGATGAGTTCCTTTGAGTTCTTTTGAAGAAGCTAAAATGAAGTACATCCATGATTACTACGAAGGCATTGAATGAAGTCAGATATGGAGGGTTCCTATGAGTGTTCCTTTTGATATGAGTATTCCTTTTGATAATATGAGTGTTTCATGATGAGTGTTCCATTTTGATGATGAGTATTCCTTTTGATAGTATGAGTATTCGTTTTGATGAGTTCCTTTTAAGATGAGTGTTCCATTTTGATGAATTCCTTTTAAGATGAGTGTTGCTATTTCATGATGAGTATTGCTATTAGTTCCTTTTAATAATATGAGTGTTCTATGATGAGTGTTCCATTTTGATGAATTCCTTTTAAGATGAGTGTTGCTATTTCATGATGAGTATTGCTATTAGTTCCTTTTAATAATATGAGTGTTCCATGATGAGTGTTCCATTTTGATAATATGAGTGTTCCATTTTGATGAGTCCATTGTGATGATGAGTGTTCCATGATGAGTATTTCCTTTGAGTTCCTTTTGATAATATGAGTGTTCCTTGTAATGATGAGTGTTGCTATTTTAATATGAGGGTTGCTTTGACGTCGTCGACTGGCTATCAAATCATCCTAGGGGATGCACATTCAACTCAACTATAACGTCATGCGTGAGAATGTCCGGCTATCAAATCATCCTAGGGGATGCGCATTAGGTTTTGACGAGGAGGATCACATTGTGGATTGCAGTCAAGTCACATCAGTCACATATGGAGGTTTCGTTTACAGAGACGTGCATTACACTTTCGGTGATGACGTCACTCGAAGGCAGGCAAGCAAGGAGGTAAAGAGTCCAAACAGGCGACCGCTACTCCCAAGCCAGCAGGCAAGCAAGCATACCACAGTCACAGATGACAGGGTTGTCGAAGGAAACTGACCAAAAGACAGTCAGCAGGAAAGTGTCTCACTGGTACCCGTAGGGTAGGTCTGGAAAGTGACAGGATCCAGGACTCTCTTGTCGTAGACCAGTTTGTAATCTTTCTTTTGGGAAAAGGTGTAAAGTTGATACTTGTGAGGATTTCGCACGATGTGGTGCGTATTGTAGACCGTGGTCTCACGTGGATTCTTTTGGGGCTTTTGAAGCTCATCGATGACATTTGCTTTGATGACTTGGTAATTTAATTGTGATTTGCCTTCGCTGTTGAGACGGAAACCCCGCACTTTGCATTCTACGTGGCCATTCTGGGTTTGGTAGCCATAGTTCTTGGGACCGCCCGACACGAATTCCCGGATGTAATCGTCCTTGTCCAATTCACTCGTAAAGTCGCCGAGGTAATCGCCCAAGTCTGGGTCGTCTTGTCCCTCGCTTGTATAATAGATGACAGAGTCGGTGTCGTAGTAGAGGACACGTTGCTGCAGCTGCTCCAGGGCGGCATACAGTCGGAGTCGGGCCCAACAGGTAGTGAAACAGGCTACAAAGATGTTAAGGTTGGGTGACACGGGGATGTCTTCGTCTTGGTACTGATAATGTACCTCCACCATTTGGTCGTTGATCACGGAGACGTGCCGTACGTCCATGGTATCCGTCTTCAAGAAACGGTGGAAGGCTCGAGGATCCTCAAAGGTTTTGATTTGGGTTTTGTTGAGGCGTTGTCCAAACTTGCCCCACATGGAATTCAACATCATTTTGGCTAAGGTGCGCAAGCCGGGATTCTTCTCAATTTTGTCATACTCCAACTGGATGCCTTCATGCTCGAAGTACTTCTGGATGTAGTCCTGTTTGGCTTGCTCTGACATGTCGTCCTTAGGCCACCCGCTGGCTTCTTGTTTGATTTTTAACCAAGTGTTGACGTAGTCTCTGAACAGCCCCTGACAGGTGTAGTCAAAATGCCACACTTCATAGATGTACTGGACTTGGTAGCCAAGCTCGACGGCTTTCTCTAATTCGGGGGTGCACCATGTTCCCGTCAGAACACGTTGCCGGTCCGTGTGCACGCATTCAGAGGACCTCTCCAATGGTCTTTTCGGCATCTCTTGTTCCACACAGGCGGCACAGAGGGGAAACAGGAGTTTGTCGTCATGGCGATAAGGCAGGACAGGATGATACAGTTCACGTGGAGGCAGGATTTGACATTGGATGAGACCAAAGTACTGGTGGATGTTGGTGTGACCCGGGGTGGAGATGATTCTCGGATGCCCTTTAGGGTACACACAGGTTTTGTTTACCCATGGGTACAAAGAGGTGACATCGATGTAATGGATCTTTTGACTGGGGGTGACGTGATGGTACAACTTGACGGCATTGGTACGGCCGCCGCAGAAGGCGTCTCGCGGATTGAGTGGCTCGATGAATTGAAGCTGGGCCACAAACGTACGGATGTCTAGGGAGGTGTCTTTGAGACGGTTCCATTCACATTCCCAGATTTGAACGACGGTGTACCCTTGCCGTTGTAACCGTTGGATCTTTTGTTGGGAGGTCTCGTAGACATCTTGCAGGCTTCGATCAAAATGGCGGACATGGGGTTCGTGGCGGTTTGGATAACAGGTCGGGCATCCATGGGTGAAACACCCTTGAAATTCGTACACGGTCCGGGTGTCGTGGCAGTAGCCATCGACGAAGCCAATGGCCGGGATGCGAACCTCGCCGGCATTGCGCACATGCTGAATGTTATTTTCTCGGGCACACCAGGTGAGCCATTCGAGGGCTACTCGTGATTGATTGATGGAGTTGCGCCAACCACGGACGGGTTCACTGGCGATGCTGTTGGGGATCATCCGGTTCATGCGTAAATCCCGGTTGCAGGCAGAGGCAATGGTGATATGCTCAAAGGGGTTGAAGCCCGTCAGGGTTTCAAACAAGCGTTTGAATGTCAGACAGCCTTGTTTCAAGAGGCGTACATCGGATTGGCAATAGGCGACCAATTCTTTCTGAAAGTCAAACACTTTGTTGCGTTGCTGTTGATGCCACGTTTCGAAGACTTGCTTCTCTTCGGGTGACATGGTTTCAGGCATGTAGTAATCGAGGGCTGGCACGGGTCCCACGTACGTTTGGTGATCGGGGTGGTTGAACAGGTGAGGGAAGTACCCTTTTTTCAATTCCGTTAATCCAAAGGTTTTGGGAAAGGCGGAGAGGGGCATCTGGAAAAAACTCATCGAGTCGATGAAACGTATCCGATCGTGTTTGACTTCCAAGAGTTTACATCCGTTCCGTAGCTGTTGGACGATTCGGTTGTCGTCATAGTATTGATGAGTGACAAAATAGCCATCGTACCCTTGGAAGTTATGAGCGAGTACATTGACTTGTCTTGTGTCATAGTTGGTCAAGGTATCCAGCCATTCCAGGAAATCTCGGACGCAATGGTTGCCGTGGAAACACATGGGTTGGTCGTCGTCTTCGGTTTCGGCCACGACGAGATTGGCGATGTGTTTTTCCTTGGGTTGCATGGCTTCAATGTCAAAAAACACATGTAAAGGGGGCAGCTCGTCCTCCTCCTCGGTTTCTGTGGTGCCTCGTTTCCTCTTTCTTTTGTTCTTGGCTTGAGGTTTGGGGGCTGTTTGAATAAAACAACGATGAGTTTCCCCGTTCACGTACTCGTGGCAGGAGGGACAATCGATATACCCGCATAGATGCTTTTCAATCTTGTCTAATCCGACGTTCTGTTTACGACAGTGACGACAGCGACGGCGACGAAAGCAGACGGAGGAGTCTAGGTTGGCTGCAGGTTTGCCCGTGTGGCCCATGGTGACATGGTTTTGGAAACAAGTGTCTCCAAAAAAGTCCCGATGACATTGTTTGCACCGTCGGGTAGCTTTCTGTCCTCGAGGATAGGCTGCCTGGAAATCAGGACACTCTTTTTGACGACAGGCCCCGCATTGCTTTTTCTTATTGCATCGATGGTGATCTTCATGGTCATAGGGTTTCCAACAATGAGCACAAACGTAACTGGACCCGAAAAACCCCGGTAAACGAGTAATGACGTCGTAATGGCCTTGGTGATGCAACAGAATCAATGATTTGTCTTGAGGGCCTCCAAAGGTCGTGATGTGAAAATGCCGGGCGGCATCCACCAACAGGATCTGGTAACCGGCCAGGGATGGGGCCTTGCTGAAGGCTGTCAAGGCGTCGTAACTGCATGGGCCGAATGGTACCTTGGCTTCGTGTTGCAGATCCCAAGCGAGGGTTCTTTGCAGAGGCCCCTGCCCCCGCTGAATGGCTCTCTGTTTCGGGTGTTGGTCCAGGCGAGTTTTGGCGACCACGAGGGCTCTGGCACAACAGAGTTCATCATCATTTTGGATGCGGATGACCGAGTTTTTCTTGGCCGTTAACATGTCCATGGTGGGGTGGCCGGGTTTGCCACGACGCGGTCTCCCGGTTCCTTGAGGTGCATGATGGACTTGAGTGATGGACAATTGAAAGGAATCGTCCATTTCAAATTGTTCGTTGCTGTTGAGGGCTTGGGCTAAACGATCCAAGAGGGCTGCCAGACGGTCCCCGCCTTCACGCCATTCACCCGCCCGTAATCCCCAGCCCTGGAAATTATTGTGGAGTCTGTCGGAGCTGATGGTAAAGTAAAGGCGATCTTGATCGTCGAGGCCAGGCGTGGTGGTCAACACTTGATTCACCGCTCGACGTAAACCGTCTTGGAGAGCTTGCGTGATGTTTTGATCTGGAATCAAGTTGCCCCTTTGACGTAAACGGGTAGTGAAATGTCGTTCACGTACCCCCATTCGACGACTCGTACGATCAACAAAGCGTTGGAGTTCAAAGTCAAACGTTCCTGCTCCACTTTGTTGAAGGAGATGAGTGGTTCCCTCATCCAAACCTCCTGCCCCACTTTGTTGAAGGAGACGAGTTTGAAAGGCATGTTGTCTTTCCAAATGATCGAGGAGGTCATTGTACAAGTCATCTTCCTCGCTGTCTCTCATCTCCTCGGGATATAACAGATTTGTGTCTTCTTTTTCCGAGTCTGAAGTCTCGAGACCTAGCATGGCTAAAACCTCATGGTGGGCGAGGCCGCTGGGCCCCGCGCCTTCGTGTTCTTCTGGCTGAGAGGTCATGATCAGATGAACTTGCTGACGGTCGGGGCTGTGTTTTTATAGAGAACCAAAAGGGTCACGTGGGAGGGGAAGGAACCAATCACCAAGCATGGCCACGGTGGTCTCTGGGAGGGGTGGGACGGGGTGGGGGGCCCCCGCTCCCCCCTCTCTAGTTAGGGTCCATGGGCATGATGGGAATGAATGAGAGACTATAAAACAGATCGCCCCTCGAGGTGAGTCATCTCAAAATGGAGGTTGCTCATGAAGAGTTGTTGAAAGAGTTTGAGGCATTTCAAGTGGATATTATTTTAGATGAGGTTAAGGAGTGGAGTCTCGACGACGACGGAGAGATCCGGGCGTTTGGGGAAGCGCTGTTGGAGGAGGAGAGAAGGAAACGGAGGGAAGCAGCCCAGGCAGCCCAGGCAGCGCGAGCCGCCCACGTACGGACGAGTTGGAACCCGGGCTGCTACCCGCAATTCACCACCGAGTGGTACATCCGGGGCCTCGACTTCTGCTGCCCCTATTGGCGGTTTGAATTCAAGCGGCCCCAAACACCTCCGCCAGCCCCGCCGCCGCCGTCGCCCGAGCTCTGTCGTAAGCGGCAGCCGATGCAACCGATGCAGTCGCCGAGACCCCACGAGCTCCCGACAAAACGACAGCGATGACGGCGAAGATAGCGACGACGGTATCATGGCCGAAGTAGCAGAGCTCAGGGCGAAAGAAACACGACGAATGGCGCTAAAACGAGCCTGCAGAGCTAGGTACCGGCTCCGACATCCTGAGCGAGTCGCCGAGTATAGACGACGGTACTATGCCCAAAACCGCGAGCGAATAGCCGAGTCTAGACGGCAATATCGGGCCAGGAATGCTGAGCGAGTGGCCGAGCAGCAGCGAGTGTACCAAGCGAGGTATATCGCCAAACGTAAGGAGTTGATGAGACGGTACTATGCCAGCCATGCAGATCGACTCCGGGAGCAGAAAAGGAACTTTTACCATTCGCAAGCAGGTCAACGGTGGCAGAAACAATACTCCTCGAGAAAGCGTGAGAGCGCGGCCCTGTTACGTCAACAAAGAGGGTCCATGGTCCAAAAGGCAACGGAGGAGAAACGCCAAGCGTTAGGGCCCCTTCAATTGACTGTGACCGTCGAAGATTTTATGAAGGACTTTTGTAACTCCCTCTCGCCCAGCCCTGAGGATTCTATAGATCAACCTGTAATGGACATGTGGGACGAGGGGAAAGGATTTTTAGACAATTTACTCGATGACTTGCCGTCATCGGACGACTCGTTGTTGTTGGACCTTGATGACTTTTTAACTGACATGATGGAGGATTCTTCGTTTGATTTGGATGATTTTGTTATGTAAAAAGAGACAGTGCTTTGACATTTTCATTTTTTATTTACACAACATGTAACTGGGGGTGTCATTAAATTTTACAATTTTAAACGTTTCTTGGCTTGCATGATTTTCTTGACCACCCGTTCCGTCTTGGTTTTCTTGCCGGGTAATCGATCAATGGCTTGGATCATCTTGGTATCGGCTTTCCATTTCTCTTGCAATTTCTTGGCACGACTGTAATCAATGTCGTGTTGTTTCGCAATCTGGTCCAAGCGATTGATCCCTGGATCCCCACGTTTGAGACGTTTGGCTAAATGCGTCCCAGGGCCCATGTACTGATAGCCAGGCCAATGAAATTCTTTGCCGGTTTTAGCAATCCATTTTTGGACATCCACTGCCCCTCCTCGTTGGGGGCGTTTGATACCCCTTCTCCTCTTGGGAGGCATGTTTATTCACTGTCGTAATCCAATCGACGTCGTAACTTTTTGCCTCGGTGCCAATCTTCCCAACCGGGTAAGGGTTTTAATGCTTGCACTTCACGGGAGACGCCTTTGCCTTTGCCTTTGCCTTTGCCTTTGCCTTTGCGACTGTCGGCTAACTTTTTTTCCAACGTCTTGCGTTGTTCTCGAATGGCTTCTAAACGCGATTGTAGATCCCCTCGACTGGTGGAAGGGCTCCCTTTCTTGACAATTTTACCAGTGGTGACTGCTCCTTTACCTTTCTTGGTGGCAGGGGTAATGGTGGGTTTGGGGGTGGACGGACTTCCTTTTATCATGCGCTTCAACCATTGTTCCACGGGTCCCGTCACCAAATCCCCGGCTTCTTCTTCTTCTTCTTCGCCTGGCGGGGCCCCCGGTGCGCCGACCCCCACGCCTCCGGGAAATTGACGAATGCGTTTGGTTAACTTGATTAATTCTTGACTCAACGGTTTGGTTTGAGCATTGACCACGGCGGGGGGTAATTCGGGATTGGCTAACAAGACATGTTTTTGTGCGGCCAGCGTCGCGGCTTTGTTCAACAAGGCATTTTCGGTGAGTTCTCCTTTGTAATATTGAATGAGTTGCTTCAAGTCCTTCTGGGGAATCATGTAGACCTCGTCCATAGGGGTTGACTACAGTCGGGGCAAAGTTCCCCGTCTTCTATCTCACGGCAGCTCTCACAAAGACGGGTCCTCAACATATGTTGGTACTCTCGATACAACAGGTGATATTTATGCTTCCAATAATAACAGTCGTTTTTCCACTTGTCGGTGGCCCGATTGGCCTCTTGTAACAGGGTGATCCATGTGGCCAGGGTTAACGGGTCGGTCGAGCACATTGACATAACACCTCGTGAAGTCCTTGAAACAACCCTCGTCCTTTTTGTCGGACTAACCACGCACGCCGTTTTTTGATGGAATGTCGACGACGTCCCAAATCGCGTAGCACCTTTTTATAGGGTTGAAGTTTAGCCAGCATGGGTGGGGTGACAGGAATCTTGTTTTTTAAGAAGTTCAAAACCAATTCACTCACAGCATTGATTTGATCGGCATTGGCATGTTGTAACAACTCTTGACGTTTGGAACCATTGGCTTCTTGTAACATGGACCGTAAAAACGGTAATTGACGTCGAAGACGTTGCATCTTTTATCGATGACGACGACGATAGCGTTGATTGGCTTTTTGGATCGTGCGTTTTATACGTTTATCCGTTTCCAAGGCCACGGCTTTGCCTAATCCTACCATGGCGGGGACCAATAGGTTTAAAAAACCGCCTCGTTGACGACGACGTCGTCGTAATCTTCTTCTCCTCACCATGGACGGTTCGTCAATAGACGTTGAAGGGCTTTGTTTTGTTTGATCGCATCCTGCGTCTCTTTATAACCTTGACGGGTATTGCGTTTGAAATCGGACCACCAACCCCCACCTCGTTGTCGTCGGTAATGTTGTACATTATCGGTAATGCCTTTTAAGGCTTGCCCGCCTAATTTGCCTAAAGCAAGTCCAAACCCAGGCGCGGGGCCTGAGAGAAACATACTCATGCCATGGGCAATTTTATCCACCAAACGGGGTTTGCGACGCATTAAAGCTCCTCCTCGTTGTTTCCTTTTTCTGCGTCGTCGCCGTCGGACGGCCATGGTTCTAAGAGTGTAGGACTGGGAGGGAGCGGCTTTTTATGGATCCAGTAGTCTTTGGGTTTCAAGGGACGAGGACATCCGTCTACATAGCATAGGGCCTCCAAGGGTTGGTACACAAAATGACGATGGTAATCTTGGAGACATCGTTTGGGTAACGGAGGGGTGAAATCCACAATGGTATCATCCAACGTTTGCATCTTGATTAAAAATCCTTCCAGGTCCTCCAAGGGGACACCTCTCACATAGGTTTTCAATTCGGTCAAGGCTTTGGCATAGGTGGTAAACGCAAACCGACTCATGGTCACTTTAAATCGATATTGTTTAAAATCATTCCATCCTTTGACCACGGTGCCCACCGCCGCCAAACACGCTACCAACGTGCTGTTGTCCAATAGCGGGCCAGCAATCATACCTGCAGCCATCAGGAGTAACGCCATGCCGTTGAACAAGGCATTGATACACTTGTAATGATTCAACATTTTTCGATAACACCACCATTGTTGATGGTAAAAGGCATACAAGGAATCCATTCGTTGTAACAATTCCGGCGGGAAGGGGATGCCAGGACGTCGAGATCCATTCAATAACGACACGACGGTTTTCATCCTCACGGCGATACCCGGGACGACGAGGTTTGTACGCTCGGGGCTCCTCCTTGTTATAACTGGTCACAATGCTATTGGTCATGGTCACATTAGCAATTTCCCGTCCTTGGGCCAATTGTTCTTGATCTTGTAATAGCATCCGTAAACGTCGTTGTAAATCTGCTTGACGCAAGGTACGTGGGGGTGTACTATCACTCCAAGATCCTCGAGGGGTAGCTGGATTGGAGGCAGGTGTCAAAGGCGACGTGGGGGTATTTCGTCGTCGTCCTCGTATGCGTCTCGGGCGTCGTCCACGACGACCCCCTCCACCACCACCGCCGCCGCCACCGCCGCCACCGGCGCCACCAGCACCTCCACCACCACCACCACCAGCACCAGCAGCACCACCACCACGTCCACCACCACCACGTCCACCACCGCCACGTCCACCACGTCCGCCCCCATTACCCCCAGCACCCGCCGCTGTTCGAGCACCCGCCGCCGCCAAGGGTACGCTAGGAGGAGTCGCAGGCGTTCGAGCCCCAGAAGAGTCCGGGGTGGTCTGGGGGCTACGGAAGGATTGACTTCCCGAACTTCCTACCCCGGCAGGGCTAGAGGCCCTAAACGCACTGGGGGAGGGCAGCTGTTCCACATACGCGATCATGTCCTCAACGGTCATTTGATCAAAGGCTTGGTCGATCAAGGTTGAGTCCCGCGTATCCAAAATTTCTTGGATGGTCCCTGGGGACACTTGGTTGCTAGTGGTCGCCCCGACCCCCGCGGGGGCCACGGTATCGTACGATTGCGGAGGTTGACGGTCTTCATCGGCCATGGTTGCTCTCTCTTTTCCTGTTCAAAGGGTCCCTTTATAGGCGCTTTTGATAGGTGCGCGTCCATCCTTCGTCTTTTAACAGGTGACTCAACACACGTTGTTGATCGGAGGAGGCGGGATGTAAATCCAACACCAAATAGCCATACGGGCGGGTGGTGGCTTGATGAAACGTCTCTAACGTGTCTTTCCAAGTCGTCGGAAACGATTGCAGCATCACGTTGCGTACCCCTAATTGATCTCGAGGATTCTTGAACGCCACAATGTAATGGGCATTGCGGGAAATACTTTTGGCATAGCGACCCACGGGAAACATGTCTTGACACAAGTACAACACCGTCACCCCTTGATGATGCGAATGTTTGGTGAATAAATCCAACACGCGTTTATCGTGACTCCCTTCGTCCATTAAATCATCCAAGACCAGGACCCCATGTCCTTGAGGAAACCATTGGACCAACGCGTCATGATCGGGAATCCCTTCGTGAAACACCACCCCATGATCTTGCATGCCTTGAAATCGATCTTGCCAAGCGCCATAACAATAATGCACTTGGGTCGGCGGGGTTTCAAACAACTCGGGGTTGTCTACCAAGAGTTTTTCCGTAAACACGGTTTTGCCACATCCCGACGGTCCCACCACCAAGATAGAGGAGGGGGTATGAAAACGAAACGGTTTCCCCGTTTGCATGATGATGATACTACCCAGGGGAAAAAAAAAGCCACCTTTTTATTGGAATCGGTGGGACTCGAACCCACGCACGATCCCCCCAACACCTGTTTTTCGGGGGATCCAAAGGCTCTACCGACTGAGCTACGACTCCGACACCACGTTTTTCCAACGAATTTTATTTAACCATTACATTGATGATACGGATGACAACAAAGTTGATACCATCTGGCTTCTTGACCTACAATCAATTGTTGAAGGCGTTGACCGGCTTGATGGTCATTGCTTACATAATCATGATCGGAAAACTCATTTAAAAAGTCTTGCAAGGTCCGTCCACGGGCTTTGGCTTTCAAGTACAACAAGGCGTAATCACCACAACTCTTGCTTGAAATGGCTTGCAGGGACTTGCCATTGGTCACCACATACTTCCAATATTGCACAATCCAATCTCGTAACGGGGTAGCTTGCACGTACGTGTCCATGGGCAAAGCATAACTGTCCAGGACTTCACACACGTTTCGATCCGTCCACACCGCTAACCAATGTTGTCCCGGTTGATCGTGTGGGTCGGTGTTCACAATGTACCCTTGGGGTTGGGTCTTGACAGGACTCTTGGGTAAACGATCACAGGCCACCGTCCCGTAAAAGACCGGGTTCAATTGGGGGTCGTCTCGGGCTAAATAATCCAACTGCACATTATTCAAGGCCACGTGTTCCATCAGTGTTGGTAAATGTTATACAACACGGCTCCGTTCTTGTCAATCTCCAGCAAGTTCTCAAATTCTCCATACACGAGCACCGTTATATTGGTATTGGGGGCGGCTCCAAATTCCAAGACCAATTGTAAATCGCCTGTTTGCTTGGGGTTGAGGTTTTGACTGTCAGCACATCCATTGGCGACATTGTCAAACATGTACAAGGTACAATTTTTAGCTTGGCCCCAATCTTCTAGTTCCACCATATTGCCTTTCTTTTTACACCAAGCGCCACTGGCTTGCAGAAAACGGAAGTAACCTAGATTATCTCGGGTGCCATTGTCATGCACTAACTGTAGGGTTTCATAAGGGTATTCTTCTCCTTTGACAATCTGTTTAATAGAGGTCAGCCCAAATTTCTGGAAGCAGAAAGGATCTCGGGTGACATCTCCATTGAAGGCTCGGCTGTCCAACAACCCCACAATCAATCGGTCAGGTATTCTGTTTTGAAGCAGGTTGGGGATATCAAAGCGGACCAGGTTGCCTTGCATGCTGAAGGTCCGGATTTCACTGCGGACGGTCGGGTAAGACGCCACTTGTTCTTCATTGTGTCTTTTTTGAGACAAACTGTGGTAGATGGCGTCATTCAAAAGCAGTTGACAGAGATGAAACCGTAGTTTGACATCCCCTTCCATCAATCGGCCGGCTAGAGCCACGCCATTCAAAAACAGGTTAGGGCCATTGAAATGAAATTTCATCTTGATTTCGATGCCAGGCACCAACAGTTTGCCGGTGTGAAACACTTCCAAGTGCGGGGTAAACACCAGACTGTGGGTAACGCCTCCAGCATACTTGGCGGTTTCGGCTACCATGGCGGCCAAGGCTCCTTTCTGATTGGCACTGAGATTCCTGTAGTCTGCATGCGGTCCAGCACTGTTGGTATTGTTGTCGGTCCATTGGGGTGGGGAATCCACTTGATTGAACCATCCTTGGGGTCCCAACACGGTCTTGCCATCTTCTCGGTCATAATTCAACAAGGTTTCCAGGTAAGCTTTGTAATGATAAGTGTCGGATTGTGGACTGATCAACGTGCCATTCAACTGCAAGTCAATTTGTTTGATGATGGAATGGGCCAAATTGTTGACGGGCCACAATTTTTCATTGGCCACCAAGTTCCCGTTGTCATCCTTTTTCAATCTCAATTCCATGGTAAAGTAACTGCGTCCCAAATCCACAAAATCGTCCAACCCTGGCACAATGAATTCCGTGGGATTGATACCCGTGGTGGTGGGTTGGATGGTGACCATGCGATAGGCATTGATGCTAATGTCCGTGGGCGGCACCTTGAAAATCCGTAACGCCGGGTTGACGGTCCCTTCGGAACGTGGGTGAGCCGGGGCGGTTTGCGTACTCACGTCAGGCATGTTTAACGTCGTCGTCGTCGAGTGGTGGTACGTCGTCGTCGTGAGGGGTTTTTATACCGTCGTCGTGCTAAGCGTTGTCTCAAATCAAACCCGGGCAGTCTCATCACCTCGGCACTTAACCAGCCACCACGTTGTCCTCTCTTGAGTTTCCAAAACGGATACAGGCCTCCCCATTGAGACAACCCTCGATCACTACGAATCCGTCGAGGTCGTGAATGCACAGGATCCATGTTCACACGCCCAAAATATCGCGTGCACGTTTGGTTTGTTTGGGAAATAAGGCACTGGCCACACGCACGGCGTCTTTTACGCTCTTATGACTCAACGCTTTCTTGGCTTGTTTGGTGATTTCTTTTTTGATGACTTGTTCGGCTTTGCGTTTGACACCTCGTGATAACCCCGTTTCCAATCCTCTCTTGATATTACTAGGCAATCTTAAAGGATTTCGCGCGTGCTTATAAGGCCTTGGAACCCCCCACGCAAGAGATCCGTCACCATCCCTTTGCCTTGTTGATCATACCACTCGTCGGTCCGAAATCGTGTCAAACTTCCCCCACGCATGGTGTCTTCTTCTTCACCGGGGATAAACTTTTTGTTTGGGCTTCATGGGACCTCCCTTTTTATACCGTCCTCATCGTCTTCTTTTCCGAAAAGCGGCTTCCAACCCTTTTTTAGCCCCGTAACTCGCCGCACCACTC
Source organism: Siderastrea radians (assembly GCA_964017195.1). Classification (NCBI taxonomy): domain Eukaryota; kingdom Metazoa; phylum Cnidaria; class Anthozoa; order Scleractinia; family Rhizangiidae; genus Siderastrea; species Siderastrea radians. The sequence continues at coordinate 31,251,559 of OZ024896.1, read as the reverse complement.
GCGGCACCTAACGCCACGGCTTTCCCTCCAGCGATCAAGGCAGGAATGAGGGCGGCCAGAGGCAAGAGACCGCCTCGTTGCCTTCTTCTTCTTCGTCTCGTTCGTCGCACTCTTGTCTTCGGCATGTTTGTTTTTCACAACCCTTGTTTTCTTTTTATACTCACATGAGGTTGCACGTAAACGATTCCCCCGCATAGCGTTTTCGTTTCCCACTTTTGATCTCTGCCATGCGTTTCAAATGCGATTTTCTGGCATTCTTTTTAGCCAACTTTTCTATCCCTTTGGTGATCGACCAAGCGGCTTTAGGAATCCCGGCAATCACCGCGTTGATCCCTTCGCCCTCTTGTGAACGCTGTGGTCGTCGTCGTCGTCGTCGTCGTTTCGGAGGCATGATTGACTTGGGTTCCCTTCTCGTCTCTCTTTTTTATGCCTTTTTGAAGTGTAACGTGACAATGGTATGACCTTCACCAAACTTGACCAAGTCTCCTCCTCTACCAATCGTTTCGGCGACTTGAACGTGAATCATTTCCACCACCTCGTTACGAAGAGACATGTATTGAATGTGCAACGGTTCAAAGTACAGGGTGCCACGTCCTTGTCGCTTGTACTGGATTTCACGCAACAAATCGGTCACGCGATTGCCCACCATCATACTGCCTGCCACGTCGGAGTACACATGGAGCGTTCGGGTAGGATCCCCCACCACCGCCCGAAACGCCACATTCAAGTTCGTGAAACGCCACCCACAACTCATACTCAATTCCATATAGCCTTCCACTCGACTGGTGGTCCAAAACACCGGGTTCCCCTCCTTATCGGTGATATCCTTCCAATCGCTGTTCTTGGTCATGTTGGGTACTTGATCCCCCATGAACTCTTGCTGTAAGTTCGGTCCCAAAATCCATCCGCTGGCGATTTTACGTAACCATCCCATCTTGGCAGCTAACTTGGTATGAACGGCAAAGGAGGGCGTGCGAACGGATCCATCATGAGAGACATTCGTGTTGTCAATGAGCAGATCCTCCCCCTCCCAACGAAACTTGACGTACGTGTGTTTGCCTTGATCGTCCAAAAACGTACCCCCTTGGATAACCGATTCCCGTCGTTTCTGTTCCACATGAGTAATGGCGGCTTTCATAAAACTCACCCCGTCCACCACCCAATCCCAGTCTTTAATATCGTCAATTTTGGTCACGGCCGCTCCATATTTGTTATAGGTATCTCCACTTTGACTGGGTGCTTTCAGGTGCCATTTGATGCCTAAGACGTGTTGTCCTTTCATCACCAACTCGTACAAATTGACGCGCGCATCCGGTAAGGAAATGGCGCTCAACCCCACTTGCCATCCACCCCCTGGGAGTTGTAACGGTTGAGGTAGACGAATCTTGAAGGAATTGGCTTGGTTGTTGGGAAATTCACGTCGATTGGAATGACTGGGTAACGTCACGTAGAACGACATCTTTGTCTTCTTTTTCACACCACCACTTCCCTTTTAAAGTGGAGGGTTAGGAGGGTATGCCCTTCGCCAAATGTCACGAGATCCCCATTGATTTCGGCCATCTGCGTTTCCACGATTTCCACCACTTCATTGCGTACTGGGACATATTGAATATGTCGAGGTTCAAAGTGCGTGGTTTCTTTGGGGTGGTACTTGATTTCTCGTAAGAGATCCGTGATACGACCCCCTACCATACTGCTGGTCCCTACATCACAATACACGTGCAAAGGACGCGTCGGAGCAAATTCCAACGGGACACGAAAGGCCCCGTTCAAATTCACAAACCGCCAAGGACACGATAGACTCAATTTCAGATAATCCCCTTGCACTTTCCAAAAGGTGGGGTTGTTGCTGCCATCGCGGATATCCGTCGGGTTCGGAATGGTGGAAATGCCATCCAATTCTTGCAAGAGATTCGGACCCAATCGATACTGGCCGGGGGACGGTTGTTCAATCCATCCCATTCTCAGGGCCAAGGTTCTGCCCCATGACACGCGTGCCACATGGGTTTTGTAATCCACTGGCTTGGTATTCAACAACAAATCCCCTTCGGTGGTCCATTCAAAGGTCGGGTACATTTTGACGCCATCGGGCCCCACCAACTTGTCTTTGGGTTTGATTCGTTTCGCCCGTTCTTGCCGGTAACGATACACCAGTTGGTGAAAAAATTGAACTCCCGTCAACGAGGTCATCTCCTTTCTCATGTCTTGAGCCTTCACGGTCCATTCCTGCTCTTCATACCACCATGCCTCCTGTCCCCAATCGTCTATTTTAAAGTCGTGTTCGTGCCATCGTACGTACAACAAAGGATGGGAATCACCCACGCCTCCTTCTTCCGCTATCACTGGAATGGTGGGTAAGGATAAACTCACCATACCCACCATCCATCCGCGTCCCATAAATCGAATGGGTTTCGGCAATCGGTTTCTGAAATGATGACTCTTGTTCCCAGGAAACTCTTTGGTACTCGCATGATTCATCAACGTCACGTAAAACGAAGAGTTGGGCACCAACGTCATTGTTTAGTCGCGTCGTCGTCGTCTTTTGGGTGGGCTTGTCTCTTTGGGTGGGTTTGTCTTTTTCCTCTTGGGTGCTTGGAGAGACGTTACGTCTTGGCTTGCAATCCAACTATTGCACTTGTCTGGCCACCCTTTCCACTTGACCAACCAACGATCTTTTTGTCGCTTAAGTACCTTTTCGATGCGAAACACGTCGGATACATGGACTTTTTGTAAATCCTCCTCGTAAAACGTGCCTTTGATGGGGGTATCATCCCATTCGTGAATCTTATACGTGGGCACGGGGCCCGGGATCACACGATGCACGACAAACACTTCTTCCGTCCAACCGGGTAGATAGCCTTTTTCAAAGGTGCGATGAATCTTATTGAGACGGACACGATCCCCGACTTTGAATTTAGGTTTTTTCTGGCCTTTCAATCGTTTGCTGTACAATCGTTTCCACACCGCTTCTTCGTTATCCCACGTCACGTCTTGAGGGGCCATACCAATACTTCGATGACGGGTGGCATTATAGCCTTGCACCAACTCGGGTAAGACATTGTCAAAGCGTAAGGTGTTGGCAGCCGTAAAATAACGATACAACCGTTCTTTCAAGGTCCGATTAAATCGTTCCACGACACTGGCTTTCGCATCCCCTTCCGTGGAAAAATGATGAATGCCTTGCTCGTCGAGCCATCGTTGAAAGGTCCGGTTATAGAATTCTTTCCCTCGATCCGTTTGCAATCGATTGGGTTGACGTCGTCCTTTCAAAATCTTCTCAAAGGCATGAACCAACGCCACCCCGGTTTTGTCTTTCAACGGTTGTACCCACGCGTATTTGGACAAGACATCCAAGACCGTCAACAAGTAGCGTATACCCCGATTATACTTGGCCAACGGTTGCACTTCCACTAAATCTGCTACCCATTGATCATCTAATCCTCCTACGATCACAGGGACGGTGGGAAAACGACGATGTCGCGGTTTATGTAACGTGTGGGCCAAATCCTGTTCCAAGAGCCGTTGGGCTTTTTTCAAAGGGAGACGATGGGCTTTAGCAAACCGTTGCACGCCTCCTAAACTGCCGGGGGCTCTTGGATCGTGGTAATGACTCAACCATGATGGGAGACCTTTTTCTTTCGAGGGGCCATACTTTTTGGCATTCATCCCATAAGGTCGATATGGTAGGGACCGTGTGGGGATGCGCCTTTTGAATGATTCGATACCATCGCCATGCCTCTGGGTGAGCTTTTAACCATACGACAAACGCCACCCATCGATACAGGTTGCGGTCGACATGGGTTTCTTCAAAGATCTGGAGAGGATGCGTGTCCTCGGGACATGAGGGAATGGGGATTTGGGTACCGGGTTGATGATCATATAAGACTTGACACAGGGTTTGATGACATTGCCATTGCCCCAGGGACAAGACAGACTCCCACGCATCACACACAGACTCCATGGACTAAATAAACAATATTTTATTCCTTCTCTCATTTAAAAGAGACCTAGACGTCCACAGCTGATGGTCTCTAGACCTTTCTGCCAGTTGTCAACACTGTCACTGTACTTGGGGGGTGGTGGCGCTGGGGCTACCATCATTTCTTGACGATTCTTGAGCTCTTGAATTTCTCGTAACAATTGTTTCTCATAGTCTGTCAGGGGGCGATCCTCTTTCCTTCGAGGGGGCGGGCCAGGGATGTCCACGCCACGTTTGGGATATCCTTGAGCATCACGAGTAGACAAAGGAGATTCAGCTTGTTGGTCGGCTTTCTTGGGCGGGTTGTCATGAAACCAACTCCAGTACTTGGGACCCAACGGTTGATCGGCCCATCGGAAGAAGCCACACTGTTTCTTGGAACAATTCAGAAACAAGCGATCGGGGTTCTGGGTCGAATGACTTTGTTGAAGCGTGGCGGGTTCACGGCAAAAGCATTGCAAACAAGTCCACATGTCCAACACTTCTACATGAGGTTGACTATACACGGCTTTCATATACTCTGGGGCTTGATCTTGTCCACAAAACAGCAAACACGGTTGGATGGGACATTTCACATATTTCCATCCCTTTTGAGATTCTTGGGCCTCCAAACGCACGTCATGGCAAGGACATACCATATAGTCCACCGAACTAGCTAGGGCTCTTTCACTGTTGGCTTTCGCTTGAGCATACTCCTCCGCATTGTCATACACGGTCGTCAGAGTGAATTGAGGTGATGGTGGTGTAGATTGCTCCACCATGTCATTCAATTCTTTCATCATGTCTTCCACGGCAGCTCGGGTATCTTCCACCACTTCGCGCACCACAGGATCACAGTCCACGGGCGTCATCGTTTGAATGGTGTTCTTCTTCTTCTTGTTCCCAGCAGGGTGTACGCTTGGCTTTCTCTTCCGTTCGACCGACATCGTGCTCAAGATTTTCACCCCTACTACCGACGCCTTTTTATACCTTAGACCCTTGACTGTCATTGGTCAGCTTGTCCTGACCTTATAAGGACTTGGTATCTTCCCATTGGTCAGCTTTTCCCTATCCCCTCTCGTGTTCCCATTGGTCCGTTGTCCCTATTTAAGGAGCTCCCTTGGTCCCTGAATCGTCATTCTCAAAAGCAATGCCCCCAGACATCATGATCGGAGAACAAGATCTCGGTGCCTTGGAACTGCAAGTGGGTCATGGACATGTGGTCTACACAGGGGGAGCCAAAGGTACGGATGCACTCGTCGAAGAACAGGCCAAACAGTTTGGGATGCAACTCGAAGTCCTCGTCCCCCCGAACCATCCTCGAGCCACTTTCATCACCCCTTCTACGGTGGAAGTTTTGATGCTGGCCAATCCCCATCTTCACCAGGCAGCGGAGAAATTAGGCAAACGAATGCCCAGTCATTTTTACACCCTACAATTGCTGCAACGCAATTATCAAATTGCCAAGAAAGCCCATACCATCTATGCCTTTGGCATCTTGGAACCGGATCATAAACGCGTGAAAGGAGGGACCGGTTGGACTGTGCAATTGGCTATGGATTTAGGCAAACCCGTCTACCTCTTTGACATCCCCAGTCAATCATGGTACCGCTCGGACCATTACTACCAAGTCAACGAGAATGCCGCCACCCTGGTGACTGGCAGTCAATTTGTTCCTTGGGGACCCAAAAAGCCCACCCTTCATCAAAGCAGTGCAATCGTGGGATCCCGGGATGTGGACGAGAAAACCCGAGCCGAAATTCAAGCCTTGTTCAACCGCACGTTCTGTCTCCCCGAGAACATTGATCAATTACGTATGGAACTGGAAGACTTTCATTTGTAATGTTTCTTAATTTTTATTTTTCAATCTGTACATAGCTTTCTTTTCAATTCTTTTACTTTTTATTTTTTCCAATTGTACATAGCTTTTTTCAATTTTTATTTTTTCAAATTGTAGATAGCTTTTTTCAATTGTAAATAGACTCGCCCCACCCGCGTGGCAAAGAAGACGAACCACCATTTGTAAAAAAAAAACATCAACTCTTCTTTTTAATTAAAAAATTTTTAAAAACTGACAACACTGAGTTTGCACGTTCATCATAAATAAATGTCTCTTGACGCACAGTAACCTTGACTCACAATAAAAAACTCAACAGGAATAAAAATGTTCAATGTTCTAAACAACGTCGTACACTCTCCGTGGCCTCCCTCTGCAACTGCTCCATCCGTTTATACTCCTCCCGCTGTCTCACCACTTCCTCGTAAAAATACCGAATGGCATCCCATGCGTCGTCCTTGTGGATCCGCGGCAGGTGGTCCGCCAAGTACCCATTCACTTCACGGAACTGGGCCAGGGTGATCGGCCACCACCTCTCCTCCATGGTGTACACCAAGCGAAAATGGATCCACGGAATGATCTGCTTGACGAGAGCTTTCTTTAACGTACGATAGGTGACACTTTGCAAAGGGAGACCATCTTCCAACTCCACGAAACAGAGCACAAACATACGAAGAAAGGCGGCCACGCGCTCCCGGGTCAGTCCCCGCCACACTTGCTCTCGTTGTTCATGCATATGTCTCGCATGGCGGTCCAACGGTGTCAACTCCGGTCCCACTCTCCTCCTCAAACTGTCTTCTCCTTCCACGTTCACAGTACTGGCTAGGGAGCCCAAGGGCCTTCTCGTTTCCGACATTTTTTCCCTCAACAGACAAAACTTCACTCAGCACGAACTCAAAGCTAGGAGTGACGTCCTGTGGCCTCCCTTGACTTATATACCCCGATCCGCGCAATGCCTCATGGTCTATCTAAGGAGGGGGGAGGGGGGTCCCCCCACCTCTTCCCCTCCCAAAGCATGATGGGCCTTTCTCTCATTGGCCCATTCCCTCCCACGTGACCCTTTTGTTTCTGTATAAAAAAACCACATACGAAAGATCAATAAAAGATGTTGTCATCTTTATTGATTCTCTACATAATCATGTTCGTTGACTTTTTCTGACAAGAGGCCATCTTGGGATGACTCACCTCGAGGTGCGATCTGTTTTATAGTCTCTGGGATCATTCCCCGCAAAGCCTGATGGCCTATCTAGGGAGGGAGGAGGGAGGTCCCCCCACCCTAGTTGGTCCACAATACTTTGCGAGGATCTCTATAAAAAACCGCCTCCACTCCCCGTTTTTTCACTCCCAAGCCAGCAAGCAGTCAAGCAAGCAAGCAAGCAAGCAGTCAAGCAAGCAACACCCACGGATAGCGGTAAGCCATTTTATTCCTCATCTCTTTTCAAAAAAGCAATCTAAGTAGTTAGCCTGTTCTGGAGCTAACCGGGCTAGGTCCCACGTGCTCCAGGATTTAATTAATGATTCGCTTTCTGTATAAACAAACAACCACGTCATGTCCGTTGACTTTTTCTGGAGAGTTGAAGGGTAATGATAGTTCTGCCTTGTTTAAACGGAGCCGGCTGTCCATTCGCTGTTTGAATGTCTATCTCAATGCTGTCAAAGATGGTCTTGCCTAGAGGAAAATACATCCGTTGCGTCGTATCAAATTGATGGTCGGTATTGCCCGCATCCAAGGTACGTAAAAACCCTTTTTGTTGATTTCCCACAATGCTCGGTGCCACCAAGTCCGTGTAAATCATCAATTGTTGTTGTCCTTGTTGCGGTTTGACCGTCGGCGTACTGGGAAAGGGTTGTCGACTCAGATTCGGACCCAAGAACAACTCATACTCGAAATCGGGGTGGGTAAAGCTGACGGAGACATGACCAAAAGGTGGATATTTGTTGGCAGGACCGGTGGTTGGTGACCATTTATGGCGATCGTTGTAATCCACGATATGTTTCACCAGATAATTCTTTTCTTGGACCACGCGTTCCGTGGGCGTTCCATCTTTCACCAATCCCATCAGGCCAGCGAATTTCCATTCCATTTCAAATTCCATATTGGCCGGTATGAGTACATACAACGAATCTAATTCGGGGGCGACGCTCGTATTGGTGATTTTCACATAGGGTTGAGCCAGGTTGAGAGCCGCGAGTTGTTTGCGTTTGGCTTGATCGTCCACATCCATTTTGGCTATATCCATCATGACGTCCATGTGTTGTTTTTCTATTTCGTACCCAATGGCAATCCAGGCTTCTTTCAAATTGTGGTAATACCCGGGCGGTAAATGGATTTGTTTGGTGACTTGAAGGGGGGCCGTTCCATCCGCACCTTTTGGGATGTATCTAACATCTGTTTTCATCCAATGTTTTTGACTATCCTCTTGCGTCCAATTCTCCTTGCTTTGATCTTCCAAGGATTGATTAAACCCCGGGTGGGAAATATGTACCAACGCTGCTTCCCAATCATCTTCCACCAAATAATGGGAACGAGGCAGTCGCGCCGTAAATTTTTGCCCCGTGCCTTGTGCTTGATCACTGAGCAGAGTGATGTAAAAACTCATCGTCACTACTCCCTCACCTTAGGGTTTACCCTTTTATACCTCTGCTTGAATTGGACTTGTGCCATATCAAAACCATGTCAAATCCATCTATGGGCCATATATGGGTCACCCCCGTTGCAGAAATTGGACTTTGGACTTTGAGCCCGCGTTTTCTCCGCGGTTTTACCCCAACATGAGCCCACGATCCTATTTTCAAACTCGCCAGCGGTTTTCCTTTCCAAAACACGTGACTTCCGGTTCCATGAGCCCACCATCCCCTTTTTTATACTAGTCAGCGGTTTCCCATTCAAAAACACGTCACTTCCGGTTGCTTGAGCCCACGATCCCTTTTTCCAACTGGTCAGCGGTTTCCCATCCCACTTCTGGTCATGACGTCACTCGACCAATCAGAAGCCAGGATTAGTGTCCAGATGAGCGCCATTTACTACTTTAATTTCTCACTCCTGACTCACAATTGTGTGAAAAATGGAGTTCACTTTCCAAACAACATAGTCCAGCTGTGAACAGTGCTAAATGTTGCTTGTGTGTCCTCAATAAGAAGCTTACAAGATCACCCCAAGGTTTCGAGCTTCGTACTGCGACATTTAGTAATCTTCGGAAATTATCGGAACCTCTTCGGGAATCTTCGGCAACTGTCTGAACATTGGTGCTGTAGCGTTCGGAGGTGGTCATAGCCTGCGTAGCTGGCGGGATTGTTTGCACAAAGTTTGAGCGGCGGAGCCAGGATGCCGCTCATGGCGGCTCCGCCACCAAAACCTTACCTTCGCAGACAATACTGCCAGCTACGCAGGCTAAGGTCGTCACAATTTTTTAGAAAATTGGGCTAATATCGATATGAAAATCTCACGCATTTGACTTCCGAAAAGTTGGTAGGTATACAGTATTATATTTGAATTTTTTTGAAAAACACACCTTTCACTAATTCGCAGCATGTGTTCCTGTGCTGTTTGGCATACACTTCCACAGAGAAAAGTAGGCCTCGAAGAAACACTTAGTTCGGATTCATTGCATTGTTTGGTTGTGACTTATCTTTTGTTTTGTTTTATGTTTCTGCTTGACTACATAATTAGCCACCAACTTTTTTAAAATATCAATAATTGATAAATTAATAAGAAATTAGTTTTTAATTTATTTTCTTCTGTTTACTATCTTTTTATTTTTATTGAAAAAATATAATTGGGGGGGGGGGGGGTGGCCCACAGGGTAGCCCATAGGGTAGCCCATAAGGTAGCCCATAGGGTAGCCCATAGGGCAGCCCATGGGCTGGCCCATGGGCCCAGGCCCAGGTTTTGTCCACACCCCTTCTCGCGCAACAAATTTTCATGTTGCAGAAAGTAGATGTCGCTTTTACCTTCTGCAACACAAAAATTTGTTGCGCGAGAAGGTGGTAATACGCGCAACAAACAATCTCAACTTGCCACGCAACATTGTTGCGCGACAAGTTGCACGAAACTGTTGTCCGTATTACTGGGCCTTTACTCGCGTTACCTGGTATATTTTTATCGCAGGTCATATTGCTGTGGGCTCTTAGGTTCACTGAGATCTCGGGCAACGTGTTTATAGGCGACCGCGGAAGAGTGGTCTGCGGTTAATGTAGCAATTTTCAATATGGCGGACGATATGGCGTTCTCTAAGCGAGCGCAAAGATCGAGATCGAAAAATACAGCATATTCAAATTGGATTCACAAAGATTGCATTGGGCGAATTTATTGATCAAAATGACGAAGTTATGTATTTCACAAGGTAATATGTACGAAGGATAATTCTTGCGTACAAATTTAACTCCTCTGGACCCTGGTATGCAGCAACAGTCCTTAAAATGCGACGCCTTAATTTTAACGGCTCTATTCAGTCTCCATTTAAAAAAACCTCCAAACTTAATCCACTACAAAAATACAAGAAGCTACATTGGTCGAAAGACCTAGTTACCTAACGCCGGCTTACAAAGACGTGAAGTAGGAGTCGTGTAGGCCTTCCTACCCCCTTTAATATCTCATTTTCTTGGTTTGTTTGTGTAACTATCATGAGCCAGAAAACAAGTTTTTGTTCTCGTCGCCGCTGCGTCTTCCCGAAGGTTACATCACTGAGGCTTCTTAACAAAATACTTGCTACAAAATTGCATTTCGATTCCTTGTAGCTAAAGTGACATAGAAGGGCAACAGGTAGTGTTGCCATCAAAGAGCGATATTTCAACCTGAATGGGTGAATATCTTACAGGAAACGCTCAAATGTTCCTATACGAAGTTTTGCAGCAGAAATGTTTGTCGCGTAATTGTGCAAGAAGGATACAATATTTGGGATAAAGCATGGGGCGCTAAATGGCCTACATTTTAATCATCAACCACAAATTTGACGACCACCAAATGGCTAAACTGTGCCGGCTTTTGTATTTTTGTTAGAACTATAGACAAGTAAATCGGCAACCCCAGAAATATTTTTGTACCCCTAGGCTAAGCTGAGCCGGGTTAGAGAAAAACGGTTAAGAGACACAAAGCTGGGGCTTCCCCTGTGATGAGAAGTGTAGCTGAAGAAATTTATGCAATGTAATTGTCGGAGTCAGAGATACCAAACACAATCTAATGGCTCACATTAAACTATGATTGTAACTGTCACCTGACAAAAATGAATTGCCGAGCGAAAAGTGCTTAAAAACTTAAACCGTAAACCGGCAAAGAAGGCCACTGATGAAGTTTTTGCCATTAAAGAATGATCCTTAAATGGCGGAACATTTTACTGCTAATTCACAAGTGTTTGAAAACGCAAATCAACTGCCTCAACTGATCTTACGCTTGGTATATCAACAAAACAACACTGATCTAATAAAATGAATAATTAGTTACCACATCCAATATCGGTCTTCGAAGAGTCGCTTGTAAAAAACAACCTTCCTTTAAGAAGGCCTTTTCTTGCAAGGTTTTAAATTTAAATAATTGAATTTTATTTTGACATTAAAGGATCTAAAAATGCCTAGCTACTCGGACTTTTGGTTTTCTCTTGCAAATGTGTTTAGTGTGAGTTATATTAATAAAAAATTCAAGAGGGAAAGGCGAAAACACGTCTAATATTTTTGTTACAGCCGTCTTCATTTTTCAGAAACTGATAAGAATTTTTCCGACAAGTAAGGGTGTAAGTAGGTGTTTGGCTTCTAAAGAATTTAATCTCTCAGCTGTGATAAGGCTGCACAATTTTCCGCCATAGGTTTTCATTAGAAATAAAACAACTTTTTTGATATATTTTACGCTCTCCAGAGGTGGCTGATAAATATTTTTTTCCGCAAGTTAATTATTTGAGAGCTGAACTTGGATATAAATGCGCTAGGCACTAAAACCAATGCAACATCTATTGACAAATTTTCATCTGTCAGAAAAAAGTTTGTTAATTAATCTGATTAGGGGATTTTATTGTTAGAACCTGACAGATCATATCATTTTCAGTTCTGCCTTTGCCGAGAACCCAAATTGAAAAGAAGGAGGGAGAATTCAGTATTTGCAGTGGTAAGCTTGTATTATATTTGTGTTTGAGATGTCTTCGACCAGTGAGGAGAAACGTTGCTAAAATCAAACGCACTTCTCGCTGCACTGATTTCATGAGACGAGTGGCGATAATGCGAGAAGGCCCTTTCTCCGGTGTTCAAAACTTAGTACCAATGCTCATAGATGGCAGAGCAAAATAAACGTTTTCAACAAACTTCATTTTGAAATACAAAATCATTCAAGACATGGGCAGGATCTGCACCCAAATCACTAGAGAATGAAGTAAGAACAAACTTGTTTCCTAATACCGTAGTATCGGAAAAAAGAAGTTTTAGACGGCTTGCGTTGTATTGTTTTTGTTTCGTCCTCTTTTCTGAGTAACCTGCTTACTAGCTTTAAATGAAATCTTCAAATGGAGCCATTTAGACCCTTAGTCGCAGAGTAAAATTCTATAGCTCAAATATGTTCCAATCTTTTATGAATTCATTTGTGTTTGAGTAATGCCATTAAAATTTGTTCGTCTCCTCATTTTCTTGGTTTGTTTGTGGAACTATCATGAGCCAGAAAACAAGGTTTCGTTCTCGCCGCTACTGCGTCTTCTCGAAGTTACATCGCTGGGGCTTTTTAACAAAATACTTGCTGCAAAATTGCATTTCGCTTCCTTGTAGCAAAAGCGACAAAGAAGGGTAAAAGGTAATGTTGCCATCAGAGAGCGATATTTCAACCTGAACGGCTGAATATCTTACACAGCATGAAATCTTGAATTTACGCACCCGTAATGACTACGTAAAGAAAGCGTATTGACCCTGCAAACGCATCTTTACGGACTTCTTTACATTTCCGTTCAGTAGGTCTTTACGCATTAGAAACGATAGTGCGTAAAGACGTCTTAGAGAGACTTTAAACGCTGTCTTTACGGATATCGGAAAAACTCGTGAAGCCTTCATTTACGATAATTTACGATTTCCGTAAGGTTACCAGAATGGAAATGTTTACGCGTTCTCTAAGCACACCTTTACGGATCTAGTGAAAACCGTGTAAACGCTTTACATTTACGACCCTCAGTAGAGTGCATTTTTCAAACAGTCTTTACGGATGGTGAGGGTTATATGATAATTATTTACAACCACCTATCCCCTGAAAAAAGTGGTTGTGATTCGTCATCCGACTCAGTCATGGCATTTCAAGGCACTGTAGTGAACAAAAAATTCATGTCTTGCGGGCAATTAAAATCATTTCTATTATCTTGTCATTACGTATTGTGATACGTTCTGCAATGAAAGCTGGTTTCACAACGAAGTTTTATTATACAGGGAGAGACTACTAGAAAGCAACCAATGACAATTTCACATCTTTTATTCAAATTTACGTTTAAACACATCTTCATTGGGACTGTTCTCTTTTCCTACATATTCGCTGAACTGAGAGGCACAAAGAAAAGAGAATTCTGCCCTGGGTGATATGAATGTTAAAATGTTTCACCTTAGCAAAAAAACAAAACAAAAAAAAACCACTTAGTGAAACCGGTGCTCTTTCGGAGCATCTGATGACTAGTACCTGCGCCTACAGTTCTACTATACAAGCTGTTTTGTTTGGATGCTAATGAATAATGAGTACATAAGCACTTAAGTTCATTTGTTGCTTATGGGCATTGCTACAATGTTTAAAACCCAGGACAGATTATTCTTTTCCTCCAATCTTTACAAAGTAGTTCACCCAAAAGCAAAACATTGGACTCTCTAGAACGGACATTGTTTCAAAGCAATTTTTTGCCCTATTTGATTTTTGTTTATAGCTGACTTATCGAGATTTACAGTGATTATGATAACTTGGAGTGTTTCTGATCGGTGATAAGGTCTTCTTTAAGCCTGTCTTGATGGGCATTGAACTTGTTGATCCACGTCAGATTATGTAAACATGTGTCTGATCTGTTGGAATGAATGAAAGGATAGTATTAAAAATATACTATTGCCCATTACAGTACAAATCATTCCTATAGACACTGACCCAGGTAACAGTTAAAATGTGCAGTTACGGTGGAGACTTTTGTCAGTAAAACTGGTAAATGTGAATTACATTGGTGACTCAACCCCATCACAGAACTTTCTTTTTTTCCCATCACAGAACAATGGGTAACCTTATTTTTTAGAATTCATTAAAAATAGACCTAAGCTATTCATAAAATCATATATTTCAGGTAAATCGTCATTTAATAGCATGACAGGGAAAGTAAAAAGTTCACTGCACAACAGAAACCAAAATGAACAGCAAGGTTAGCAACGCACATGGTAGATAAACTTACTATCCTACACGACAGTATCAATTACAATAAAAGTGCATTTAATCTAAGTTTTGTACAGTACAGAGCACAGGAATTGCAGCATTACATGAGGGTTTCCTGTGTATAAGGATGCCATGTTGCACACAACTTCAAGCATGAAACACACATGTAAAAAAAAATTACACACAAATGGGTGTAAAAAAGACACAAATTTTCTGAAAGTGCAAGTTAAATTTACATGCGAAGGTTGGAGACAACCTCATTTAGAGTGTATATCAGTACATAACACAAGTACAGAGTAGAAGAAGTTATGTAAGAACCAGAATAAACTGTGTCTTGACCCAATTCACACCATAGGTGGCACAAGCAGTAGAAGTATAGAATGTGTGATGCTTGACCAGTGTTGTGTTCACCATAGCCAAAAATTAGTGCATGAATTATAGAGGTTTATATGGGTTTGGTTGTTTAAAGTAGACACAGCTTTAAGACAAATTGAAATAGAATTGCTTAGCTACAGTGTATATCAATGTTGCACTCTACACCTGGCCATCATAAGGCTGCACTGATACAGCTGTAAGGCCATGACACTAAAAATGAGAATGTTCCAGGTTTTCATGACCAAGACTGGTTTCTATGGGGTGGGTCTGGGATGATTGGTCCCATACTTAAACCCATCCTGGAGGGCCTGGGGCAGCACTGTGTTCAGCCTCTCCAATTTCAACCAATGGGACATGGCTGAATATAGCAGGGGCCAAAGCCCCAGGGAGCCAGCTCCTGGGATCACTGAGACATGCAAGCTTCACTACCACGGCATTGTGACATGCCCAAGGTTATTTTCCATACGACCGCTCTTTCAAAAATTTTTTTAAAATAATGGAAGTTTAATGTTGCAAATTAAGTGACAGGCCAGGAATAATTTGATGAATAAATGTACAGTACATGTACTAGCTACACAAAAATTGTTTAAAATGCCATGAAACAAAGGTTTGTTCCTTCAAAGTTTCTCTGCACCAAGGTCTATGACTGTACTAACACGTACATGTACAAGTAACTGCATGTAGAAATCAGTGAACATATGGTCATGTTTCAACTGTTCAGCGCGCAATCAAGGTTGGCTGAATGTGAGCTCACCGACATCTAGGAATTTTATATTCAGTAATTAAGAAACAACTAAAACAACAATCAAGCTTCCAAATTATTGATCAAGTCAAACATAGCAGAATGTGTGGTGGTTTTTGATGACTATAAAATAATAATTATCAATAATTGCAAGTATCCATAGGACTTGTTAAGATATTTTGTGTAGCCAACTGAGTTATTCATCAAATTGTTTCTGGCCTTAACACTTCATTTATAGTGTTATGTTTTCAGTTTCAAAACTTGACAAAGGGTCAAATACCAGATATAGAATGCAATATTAGTGTTTTTGAGTCCGATGTCAGCTGGTCTACTTTAGAACTAAGATCCCATGTAACCTTTGATAATATAACACAACAGCAGTTACACATCACCTATGTTCATACAATTATTGATGTTAAATGTTGTGAGGGAGTGACTCTACAGGGTGTCACTTGACATTATGGAGCAATGTGCCCAACATGTACATGTACAATCATTTTTTCCTTTTTTATAACATAGAGGGCAAAATTACTGAATGCTGATTGGTTGAGAGAGGGCATTTTTTCTTAATTTTCTTTAGGACGAGGGCAAAATTACTAATTCCTGATTGGCCAAGCGCCAAAATTACTCGCATTTGATTGGCTGAGTGCAAAAGCGCACCATTGCAATTTGTAGGCGTCTTGAAACGAAAAACTGTTTTGAGTTATTCAACACAAGGATCGCATCAAAGTTTGACTTTTAACCGGGTTGGTTGGTAAAAATGGTATGGGAATTGGGTGTTAGCTTGAAGAGAAATTCCAAAAGGTGAACATATAGTGTTATGGGAAAGAGCAAATGGTTATTTGTTTTAAAACTACTGAAAACTTTGGAGTGATGTGGTCAATAATTTTTCCAGCGAGAGGAAGCTTCATAACACAGGTGAATAAAATTGACTTAGTTTGAGCTTTAGTGTGTTTTGTCAATGAAATAGAATTGTATTTATCTCTTAAAATGTACATAATGGTCAGTCTTTCTTGTTCTGTGTGCTGAACAACAGTTAAAACTGCTTGTGTTGCGAATTGTTTACGTGCGGGTACTTTTATTCTGGGGGCCAGCTGATTGTGTTTCAAAGTGTATGAAAAGTTTTCCCAGAATTTTGCTCTCTGTGTTATGAAAAGTAAAGTAGTCCTCATAGAATTAAGGATAAATTTCACTTGTATTTTCAAAGTTTTCACAAATTGCCCTTGTTGCTCCATGACTCAGGCAATTTTGTGAAAACTGAAAATTTGTGTGAATATTATTTTATCCTCATCGGCCTCATGCGATTACATATACGAAAGATTGCCCTCAGACGATGCTGTTTCCAGGTGATGTGTTAAGTCATATTAAAGTTACTGGTTTAATGTTTGAGTAAGGGCTGATAAGACTGCAACAACAGGAAGACAAACAAGCAAGGGGTGAAACACAAAAGTACATGTGAACTGGTAACCTTTTTGGCAAATCAGGGATGTTTGCTAAACTGGTACTTTCAATAATATCATTTCTTTTCTTTGAAAACCCAATATCCAGGGCCAATTACATGAGCTGGGCTGGCCCATGATTAGCCAGGCTGGTTCAGGCCAAGATGACTGTTCAGCCTGGTATTCCATGTACATGATGCAAGTCACCCTGGCCTACTAAACACAGTTTACAAGGAAAACTTTCAGCATGGCTAGCTGGGATTCTGGCATCACATTGCTGGGATCCTGACAAACTGGGCTGAGATTTTCCCATATAATTGCTTGGCCCAATTTTACTTTTGGTATGTTTAACAGTCCACAGGCTTCCCACACAAACTATGTGGCCAGTAGTATGCAGTTTCAAAATGTCATGTATAGCCCTGGATATTATTGAAATGTCCCTGTTAACATGAAATATTGCACAGAATACTTACCTTTGAGGTAAGTCTTAAGTTTTTGACAAATTTACAATTGAATGGTAAGAGAAAAATCTTTAACCACTGAGCTTGCCTTTGTGGTTTCAAAGCTGAGCGATGGGAATTTCTGGGCCAGTTTAAAATGCAGTTTTCCTTCCTTGTTTTTTTCTCTTTACGCACAGTTGAATGATTTGCAAAACCCTTCAAACTGTAAAAATGCACCATACAGAGCTACAAGGACCAAACAGAAAACCATTGAAGTGATTCCATTTAACTGAACTCAGATGTAAATATTCTTCACAATATTCCATGTTAATAGGGATGTTTTGGTATTGCCAAATACTATTGATCACAGATGTCCTTTCAAATGGCTTGAATTTTGTGTTGCTTCACGGACCGTTGGTTTCACTCCATGGTTTGAAAAAAATGATCACGTGATCACAAGTTTGTTCACCGCAAGAACTAAATTTGTTGACTCAAGCTCGACAATGCTCGACTTTCGCTGAATGAATTTTTACTAGCCGCCGCATTTCATGTCCTCAGATAACACTTTTCCTGAATTTTCCTGTAAGATAATGTTTATAACCAGTATAAGATGATATTTTAATTCAGGAGATGGCATTATTTTAGGATACATGTATGTGATGATTGCGGATTGAAATTCATTTGTCCCATGTTCAACGTTACAGATTTTGTGGGGGTAGCGACAAAACGTGGGGTAGGCCATGGACTAGGCCATGGGGTAGGCCATGGTGTAGGCCATGGCCTATGCTATGGCCTACCGGTGGTCAATTTCATAAAACAATTTACTCCTGAATCTCTTAAAATCCTCATCATAATCAGGCATAAATGAGAGGGAATTGCACCTATTAAAGCAAAAACACAAATAAGGTATATTTTGGTTCTTAAACGTAATGTGAACCTTGTATATGAGTATTATTTGAGTGAAAACTATATTAGCTTACATATCTATTGCTTGAAGAAGAATGTCAAGAAAGCCTACAGTGACGTCCTAGGATCTAGTATTGTGATGGTACAAATTGCGTGACTGCGTGGAGAATTTATATTCAGCTGCTGGTTCTACTTGTTATGAAATATGGAATAAGTAAATCAATTGGAGCAATTATTTAAATATGCTGGTTTATAGAACAAAATCAGGTCTATTAAATAGTCTGTAACTTTGCTTTGCACTAAAATTTTCAGTTTCAGCTCAGCCATACTGACTAAAATGAAAATACTCAGTACACTGTTCACAGATAACCACTGTCACGTGTCACTGTCCATAAAGCGAACTGAGCTAGGCTAAATTTTTATGGGAGCTAATGTCACTCGGGTCAGAGAAAAGTGTCCGTTGTGTTTGTCCGTAGTAACACATAAAGCAGCCTAATGGAAGAAAAAATGTATGAGCCTTCTGTCGGGACAAAATTATTGTCTGTAATAGCTTAAAGTGGGTGTCCATAAAGTGTGGTTCCTTCTTCCTGCTCCCCATAAAGAACATTTACCGGCAGATACATGTACACGTTATGTATTGTAGTTGTCAACAAACGTACAGTGTTTTGTATTCGATGAAAAACATGGCCTCCTTTATGATTAATTGGGGAGGAATGCGTGACAAGCCAAAAATATACTTGAATAGGAAACTATACAAACATTGAGTCACATTGCATTCAGAAGCCGGCAAACTCGTACAGTTTCAAAGTAAATAATTTAGCTGACGTGAAAAGGAAACTTTTGATCAACACATTACTGCAATTTCATGCAATAATTTTAAATGAACTAACCATGTAAAGTTCCATCGGAATATGGTTCTGGTTCCGTTCGTCCTCATAGACATGAGGTAAAAGCGGCCCGGGCGGGGGAGGGGGGGGGTTAATCATTATCTGACCTTAACAGGGACGTGCGGCCTAATAGGGTATGGTTTTCACACGGTTTGGTCTTAAATGTGGTAAGGGTAAACTCAAATTCTGCAAACAACTCAACCACTCTACAAAGCTGTAAATAGGGTCCTTATTATCAAGTATTGAGGTAAGAAACACTTTATCCTTACCCCATTCTAGTCTAAGACAGGGTATGATTTTGGGTTAAACGGTTCCTGAAAAAAATCTGTTCTGTCTTAAACAGGTGAGCAAAATCATCAATGATTGTCTTAAACAGCGTCAGGGTCTACCTGAGCATCTAATGAGTACCCTCCCCCAAGGAAAAGTGGTTGCTTCTTTCAAAGTGGTTAAAAGTGGTTTAACTTTTTATTGCCATTTTAAATTAAATGCAGTCATGCGTGCACATGAAAGTTACATCAAAAATTCTTTCATCCGTAACAAACTTCTATGCAAATGAAATTGTAGTAAAAGATTCGAACAAGGCATTCTTAGGAAAATTCACTACTAGAAGCCCGAAGGGGTGTGTGGCTTAGGCCATTTTTTTGGTTTACAATCTGCTGTTTTTAGGAACTGTTTTCAGAAAATTGACCACCGGTAGGCCATAGGATAGGCCATGGCCTAGGCCATGGCCTACCCCACGTTTTGTCACTACCCAATTTTGTGGTCAGCTTGCGGTCAACAAACTTGTGGTCACGTGATTACTATTTTGAAACCACAGAGCGAAATCAACGGCCTGTGAAGCGACGCAAAATTTAAGCCATTTGAAAGGACGTCTGGGATCAATTAACTAGACCTGGCTTGATTTGCTGAGATTCTGGCAAGTCTATTTACAGGGAGCCCACATAAACTACGTCACTTTTAGTGATTTTAAAATATATAAATTCCCTGCTCATATAATTGGTCCCTATATTTATTTGCAAACCTTTCTCTAACAGTCAAATCTTCAGCAAAGCACATTTGATGAAGGCAATCCGATTTCAAAAACTAAACTACAAGAACATTAATGGAATTTCGAATATTTTTCTTAGTTAAAAACTTACAATGTCGGTTTTCTTTGAGTGAACGTGTTCGCAAACAATATTGAAAACCTACATTGTAAGTTACTGCACATCATGATCATCTGCGTGGAGACTAAAAGAAAGACGGCTTACCTGTTTCCTGTATTTCCGTGAATGGGGAGATCCAATCCAAAATAGGAGAAGAAAACTTAGCTTAACAAGCCTCATCGAAGCGTGGTTCAAGTTCAAGTTCAAACATCCCGCCAGTTTAAATCTGTTTAAATCCACGACGATTTTGCATTTGTGCGTGATAGAGGTGGTTTTAAAACTCTCTACGAAGCTTTGTGGGATCACCAGCGGTTCACAGATCACTAGCATTTTACCAAAAAAGCACTATTCCAGAAATCAAATGGAGTAAATTCTCGTTTTTTACCTTTCAAAGACGTTGAAGAAATATCACACTTTCGTGTAATTTCAAAATGGACGCCACGAAGTGACGCTATCACGGAAACCGCTGATCAAATCCGCCGCCGCATCTCGTTTCCAGTTCCCTTAGAGCTACGCCTCGGGGAGGGAATTATTTCCAGCAAATTGTTTCTACAACAGCTTCGACCCAATTTTTTTCTTTTTGACCTATTTTTTTTCTTTTTCACGAGGTTAGGCAAGAAACCAGTTTTGTAATTTCATATTTTTTCATTTCGCCTGAGGTTGAAAATATACGTGAAAAGATAAATTGAAGTTTCCACTAAGACGCTTTCTGTTGTAATCCGTGATCAACAGCCTTACGATAAGATTAGCATTCCTTGTCATTGCTTATAAAATGACATGATTAAATGAAAGGTTGACAAATCCAGAACCCAATGCATGGGTTTTTGCTAAACGTTTTCTGACAAGTCACTTTCCGTCACGATTAGTAATTGAATATCATGACTATTGTCATGGACACACATATTTCATTTTTCTCTGTATTTCGTTAAATAATAAACTGCAAATTGATGGAAAGTTTGCGCGTAATCAAGGGTAAAAAGTCGTAAAGAGCGTAAAGAACGGTGCTTGAAGATTCGTAATGGGCTGAAAAGAGGCGTAAATTTTATTAAGTGGTCACAGCAAAGCCGCTCAAAATATAAGGGGAAAATCGTTGATGATCACCTTATATTTCATTTTTGCCTGTCTTCTGCAAAAATAACCTGTCAATTAGAAAGTGTAATTGCGCTTAAAGAAGGATAAAGAATCGTAAAGAGCATAAACAGCAGTGCGTAAAGATTCGTAAACAGGGTTAAAGAGCCGTAAAGTATTGACAGCAATGCCAGACAAAATACACCGGGAAAATCCTGAATGAATATGGAGACGTAAAAATTTCATTTCTTTCTCTATTTTCACAAATAAGAACAGCTAATTACACCCATCTTCATTTTTGTACTTTACGAATCTTTATTGCCCTTTACGCAGCCATTACGCGTTATGTGAATTTACGCGTCTTTACGCACCACGGAACCGATGCGTAAAGAAAAGGCCTTTTATTTACGTATGTTTACGCGTGATATAAACATTCGTAAATCCATGATTTCATGCTGTGAATTACAGCAACGCTCAACTGATGTTCCTATAGGTTTTTTTTTTTCATAAAACTTCACAAAAATCTTTCATTACGGTAAGCATGTCAACGAAGAACAGTCAGAAGAAATGAAATAAATATTTGGTTAACCCACCAACTATAGCTGTTTGAACCGTCACTCGGAAAAGAACCCTCTATTACGAAGGCCTTTTCGCGCGAGGTTTTAAATAATTAAATTTTGTGTCAGTATAATTCAATTTTACGTTAAAGGACCTAAACGTTTTCTTGGCTTATGCTTTTTCTTTTC
This sequence comes from Siderastrea radians, assembly GCA_964017195.1. Taxonomy (NCBI): domain Eukaryota; kingdom Metazoa; phylum Cnidaria; class Anthozoa; order Scleractinia; family Rhizangiidae; genus Siderastrea; species Siderastrea radians. Next base: position 31,229,660 of record OZ024896.1, on the reverse strand, counting down.
GTGAGGTAAGCGTGGAGGAACTAGGAGTTTTACAAGACGTCAGTGCTCATGGAATCCTCTCCACAAATACCCTGCTTTCTTGTTTTCTCATAAGATTTGCATTGCATGTCTTTTACAGATGTTGGTGTCAGTAACATCAATGGACAATACATGTCGTGAAAAAGAAAAGAAAGAGTAAAATTTGAACTACTTAGGCAGTCGTCTCTATTTTTCACAAACTAACAAGACCAACACCGGCAAATGCGGGTCTAATTGGAATTTTTTGCCTTACACGAATTGAATCTCCCATGATAAGGCTAAACACCTTTTCTACAAATATTTTTGATATTTGGGATAAAGCATTGGGCGCTAAATGGCCTACATTTTAATTATCAACCACAAATTTGACGGCCACCAAATGGCTAAACTGTGCCGGCTTTTGAATTTTTGTTAGAACTATTGACAACCAAATCGGCAATCCCAGAATAATTTTTGTACCCCTAGGCTAAGCTGAGCCGGGTTAGAGAAAAACAGTTAAGAGACAAAGCTGGGGCTTCCCCTGTGATGAGAAGTGTAGCTGAAGAAATTTATGCATTGTAATTGTCGGAGTCAGAGATATCAAACACAGTTTTGCTACTTAAGCATCTAATGGCTCACATTAAACTATGATTGTAACTATATCGTAACAAACATCAATTGCCAAGCGAAAAGTGCTTAAACGAAGCGAGTCACTGGTGTAGTTTTTGCCATTAAAAAATGATCTTTAAATGGCGGAACATTTTACTGCTAATTCACAAGTGTTTTAAAACACAAAATTAGATCGAATGCCTCAGGCCCTTATGCTTGGCTTATCAGTAAAAATAATGGTGATCTAATGAAATGAATAATTAGTTACCCATCCAATATTGGCCTTCGAAGAGTTGCTTGTAAAGACAACCTTTCTTTAAGAACGCCTTTTCATGCGAAGTTTCAAATTAATTGAACTTTATTTTGACATTAAAGGATCTCAGTTAAAAAATGTCCGTGGACTTTGCGTTATCTTTTCCTGAAGTTAACATCAAAGAACTGAATCAGATGATCTTTTAAAAAATCAGTAGTCACGGAGTCTTCCCAACACTAAATGCCTAGTCGTCGGGCTTTTGGTTTTCTCTTGTAAATGTGTTTAGTGTCAGTTATATTAACAAAAATTCAAGAGGGAAAGGCAAAAAACGTCTAAATTTTTATTGCAGCCGTCTTCATTTTTCAGAAACTGATAAGAATTTTTCCGACAAGTAAGGGTGTAAGTAGGTGTTTGGGTTCAAAAGAATTAGATCTCTCACCGGTGATAAGACTGCACAGTTTTCCACCATAGGTTTTCATTAGAAATAAAACAATTTCTTTGATATATTTTACGGTCTCCAGAGGTGGCTGATAAAAATTTTCCTCCGCAAATTAATTATTTGAGAGCTGAACTTGGTTATAAGTGCGCAAGGCATGCATATGCTCACGGACTGAAACCAATACGACATCTATTGATAAATTTTCATCTGTCAGAAAAAATTTTGTTAATGAATCTGATTAGGGGATTTAATTGTAAGAGCCTGACAGATCATATCATTTTCAGTTCTGCCTTTCCCGAGAACCCAAATTGAAAAGAAGGAGGAGAATTCAGTATTTGCAGTGGTAAGCTTGTATTATATTTCTGTTTTCCAAGTATTTGTAGTCAGTAAACGTTCCTGAGATGTCTTCGACCAGTGAGGAGAAAAGTTGCTAAAATCAAACGCACTTCTCGCTGCACTGATTTCATGAGACGAATAGCGATAATGCGACAAGGCCCTTTCTCCGGAAAGAATTCTTAAGAGTTTCCTTCGCCAGCATGTGTTCAAAACTTAATACCAATGCTCATAGATGGCAGAGCAAAATAAACGTTTTCAACAAGCTTCATTTTGAAATACAAAGTCATTCAAGACATGGGCAGGATCTGCGCCCAAATCACTAGAGAATGAAGTAAGAACAAACTTGTTTCCTAATACAGTAGCATCGGAAAGTAATACGTTTTAGACGGCTTGCGTTGTAGGTTTTTTCTCGTCCTCTTTTTTGAGTAATTTGCTTATTAGTTTTAAATGAAATCTTGAAATGGAGCCACTTAGACCCTTACGCGCAAAGTAAATTCTACCTCAAATATTTAACAATTATCCTGCGAAATCGCGCGGAATATCACCTGATACTTAGCCGACGAGGCCGTAGGCCGAGTTGGCTAAATCAGGGGATATTCCGCAAGATTGAGCAGGATAATTGTTTTATTATTCAACAAATTCCCATGGCCTACCATTTTCAGAACGAGAAAAACTACGGCTCTATGATAAAAACGCTAAAAGCTAGCAACACATAAGCTTAATAAAAATCAAAACAGAACTTCAAGAAATCGAAGTTTACTACCGTTCACTTAAAAAGACGTATTTACAAACTCATGTTTGAAAATGACAAGACAAAGGAAAAAAAATATTGCTACCTTACCGCGAATAAGTCCTCTTCCTGTGAATTAAAATCTTTTCAGCTTTAGTCTTTACAACTTTCCGTGAGCAAGTGTGCTGCTTCGTTCGCAATAGCATTTTCTTGGTTGAGTTCTCACTATGAAAATTCCAAGTCAACCTCTGGATATCTTTGTGAGCTGAAGCAAATACTTGTTGACTTTTTGAGAGCATTTAATCGTGGAAAGTTTCTTCCAGAGAGTTAAAATTTACGGAGAACACTGCTGAAACTGTCTCGCTTTTCAAAATGGCTGCCAAACAAGCAATGAAAGAAAATCTGCAGTGCACTTCCAAATATGGTCATTTACGTATATCGCAAGATATCTGTCATGTAGGATGACAGATATTGAGGGCTTCCTTACCATATACGGGCATAGTGACAATTTGTTGAATAATAAGTTCCAATATTTTGTGAATCCATTTGTGTTTGAGTAATGCCAAAATCATTTTTTAAAATAGATATTTGTTTGTCTGCTCATTTTCTTGGTTTGTTTGTGTAACTATCATGAGCCAGAAAACAAGTTTTTGTTCTCGTCGCTACTGCGTCTTATTCCCGAGGCTAGGGTTACATCGCTGACACTTCTTAACAAAATACTTGCTACAAAATTGCATTTCGATCCCTTGTAGCTAAAGTGACAAAGAAGGGCAACAGGTAATGTTGCCATCAGAGAGCGATATTTCAACCTGAACGGCTGAATATCTTACAGCAAGCGCTCAAATGTTCCTATGGCTTTTTTTTTCATCAAACTTCACAAAGATCTTCCGTTACCATAAGCATATCAAAGAAAGAACAGTCGGAAGAAATGAAATAAATATCTGGTCAACGTACCAAATATTGCTGTTTAAACCGTCACTCGTAAAAGAACCCTTTATTACGAGGGCCTTTTCGCACGAGGTTTTAAATTATTACATTTTATTTCAGTATAATTCAATTTTAGCCTTACACGAATTGAATCTCTCATGATAAGGCTAAACACCTTTTCTCCAAATATGTTTGATATATTTTGCTGACTGCTGAGGTTGATGAAACACTAATAATAGCTAAAAGTCAAACGTAAAACCTGAGAAAGGTGAGGTAATTTTCAATACCAAAATTCATCACAAGTCACCATTAGTCAAAAGCAAAGGGTAACCGTAACTTCCTGTGCCATACGAAGTTTTGCGGCAGAAATGTTTGTTGCGTAATTGTGCAAGAAAGATACATTATTTTTGGATAAAGCATTGGGCGCTAAACGGCCTACATTTTAATCATCAGCCACAAATTTGACGACCACCAAATGGCTAAAATGTGCCGGCTTTTGTCTTTTTGTTAGAACTATTGACAAGCAAATCGGCAACCCCAAAATAATTTTTGTACCCCTAGGCTAAGCTGAGCCGGGTTAGAGAAAAACAGTTAAGAGACAAAGCTGGGGCTTCCCCTGTGATGAGAAGTGTAGCTGAAGAAATATATGCAATGTAATTGTTGGAGTCAGAGATATCAAACACAATTTTGCTACTTAAGCATCTAATTGTTCACATTAAACTACGATTGTAACTATATCCTAACAAACATCAATTGCCGAGCGAAAAGTGCTTAAAAGAAGGTCACTGGTGTAGCTTTTGCCATTAAAAAAATGATCTTTAAATGGCGGAACATTTTACTGCTAATTCACAAGTGCTTGAAAACACAAAATTAGATCAAATTTCTCAAGCCCTTATGCTTGGCTTATCAGTAAAAATAATGGTGATCTAATGAAATGAATAATTAGTTATCCATCCAATATTGGCCTTCGAAGAGTTGCTTGTAAAGACAACCTTCCTTTAAGAACGCCTTTTCATGCGAAGTTTCAAATTAATTGAACTTTATTTTGACATTAAAGGATCTAATTAAAAAATGTCCTTGGACTTTGCGTTATCTTTTCCTGATTAGTTAGCATCAAAGAACTGAATCAGATGATCTTTTAAAAAATCAGTAGTCACGGAATCTTCCCAACACTAAATGACTAGCTCGTCGGGCTTTTGGTTTTCTCTTGTAAATGTGTTTAGTGTCAGTTATATTAACAAAAAATTCAAGAGGGAAAGGCGAAAATCGTCTAAATTTTTATTACAGCCGTCTTCATTTTTCAGAAACTAATAAGAATTTTTCCAACAAGTAAGGGTGTAAGTAGGTGTTTGGGTTCAAAAGAATTAGATCTCTCACCGGTGATAAGACTGCACAGTTTTCCACCATAGGTTTTCATTAGAAATAAAACAATTTCTTTGATATATTTTACGGTCTCCAGAGGTGGCTGATAAAAATTTTCCTCCGCAAATTAATTATTTGAGAGCTGAACTTGGTTATAAGTGCGCAAGGCATGCATATGCTCACGCACTGAAGCCAATACTACATCTATTGATAAATTTTCATCTGTCAGAAAAAATTTTGTTAAAGTGCTACTGCGACGAAAATCTACCTTCTTTTAAACGCGTTTGGGCCTGAAGTTAATGTTCAGACCTAAAACTTCCGGAAAAAATGTAATTCTGACCAACCTGACAAAGCAGTTCCCTTCAAAAACCCGCCGAAAAGTGTTTAAATTAGGTCCGCCATTACCGTCATTTCGCTCAAGTTCTTCGTCCATTTCTTCGGAAGACGGCCCCGAATTGAGTTCTAACGCGAACAGCAGTGATATAGAAGACAGTGGGGCTAATTTCATCGCGTAATATGAAGATTTAGAGCCAGTCGCAACCCTGGAAGAAGCCACGACGTCCGAAGAAAACATGGCTCTTGAAGAAGAACAGGAACTGAATTTGCCGGCGAAGTAGACGTCAGTACTTGGTAGGCAGAACTGCATTTAGTTTCCTTCACTTTTCTTCCATCGTTATGTCTTTTTTCTGCGTTAAAATTTCCTCGCAGTATCTCAATTCCCTTACTTCGAATTTCGTAATAAGCTTATTGGCCGAAAATCAGAGCTCATGTAAAATTATTACTTTACAGTTTTACCCAGCATATAGAGCTCTGTAATTTCTCTGTATTGCTCACTATTATCGGTCAGATTTTACAGAAAAGTTATGCAAGAATTTGTTGACTATTTCGTCAATGAGTAAAATCATTGCAATTAACTTCAGCTTACAGCTGATCACAATTTAATAATTTTGTTGCAAGGCTGTATAATATTTAAGTGTGTGTTCAATTGTGTATTTTTTTGGTTATGCCTTGTAAATATCCAACTATTTATACAATAAGTGGGGAATACTGTAGGTCAGTTCCATGCTACAGCATGTTAAAATAAAATGTTTTGTCAACCTGTTTCCAAGATATCAGCATTCTTGTGTATTTACTACCAGACCAAACCACAAAGTAAAAACCCAAATGAAAAAACTGTTCACATGTACATGTACACATCCAGATGCAAATTAACACAAGTGAGTCTGTAAGAGCTGTTGTAATCAATCAGTGTTACAGTGTAGTCTTGAGTTCTCCCAAACTCACATGAGAGTTTGCATCAGGATGCTGAACCTTGAAGTGCATAATTGTACATAAAGCCATATCAGGGATGAGTATGCTGTCAGAATTTTTAATATGATTTTTACTTTAAACCAGATTTGCCAGTTGTATATTTGACTATTTTACTTGCTATTTGTTGTTACACCTGATAGATTGCTGTGCTTTGAGGAAAAGAGTTATGGTTTCTTAAACAGTTTTTTTCAGTATTTTCTAGTTCACTCTAGTATCACCAGGATAGCTTCACACACCAGCAAGTTCACACACAGTTGATTGGCTTAACACAAGAGGTCACAACAGACTTAAGGATAATTAAACTTCACAACCAAATACTGTACATGACTTGTGCTTGAAAAGGATTCAATAGCAAGACTGCACTAGTAACAAAGTGGCAATTTACCTGGCTGGCGTACATGGCTAAGTGGGTGTCTCACAATTTTAATAATTTACAGACATTTGCTTACAATAAATCATTAGGGACCCATCATTAACATAAAAAAGCTCAGTAGTCCCTTCTGACTTGTACAACATTCCAACTTCAGATGTTGAAATTCTGCTCTCCCAGCCTAATACTTTCAATTGGTGTTTGCTTCTCCCACTTGGAATGCCTAAGGTGAGGGTCTCAGTAGTGTCCACTAAGCCTGGCACTGAAGTGTTGGTTAGTGTTTTCACTACTAATGGTAGGGCTTGCAGAGACAATCTGTGAAAGCCCACAAGCTAAGCTGCTGCCATCCCATTTGATTAGTTTTCACTGTGTACAAACTATAGTCAGGGACCTCAGCTCCTCCATTTTAACAGTATTGCATAACAACTGTGTTAGACAAACAAGACACCTTGATTAAATTGATGGCCCTGGTAGCATTGGTCACACTGTAAATGGGCATTTCATGTGACCTTAATAGCAGAAAATGATGTGAGAAACCCATCAACCCATAACTTTAGGTGCTTTTAATTAGTAATGTTTTGAGGAGGGGCAGAGCACCAGTTCCCTTTGTTTTGCTGGCTTTAATACAGTCGAAGCTCTCGTAAGTGACTGCCTTGGGAATTCAGAAAAGTGGTCACAACTGGAGCTGAAAGCTTATGAGGATGGGCTTTTGAAAGTGACCACGTGATAAGACAAACATTATAAAGGGTGGTTGCTTACCAGAGCTTTAAGCACAAAGCTTGGGTTTTGTTAATTGTTATTAACAGTATTGTAGTAATAATATTAAATTATTTATTATTGCCTATCACAGAAGAGGCTTGCGAAAGTACAGGCCAATGAGCCATTAGCGCTTTTGCTGTGTGTTACTCTAGATTTGACATAGAGAGAGGTGAATTCTTTTATTGAAGCGTTGACTGAGTGGTCGCTTATGTGAACTTAAGAACAATGGAAAAGACCAGTCGGTATTTCACAGAAGTCGTCGCAGTAACTTACGGGAGCGGTTGCTTACGAGAGCTTCTGATTACAGACTTTGAGACAAATCAAACAGGGTTAACAATCATGGTTGTAACTAGAGCCGGTTGCTTACCAAAGTGGTCGCAAGGAGAGCTTTGACTGCATTAAAAAATAGCCCAATGGTAAAAAAATTCATTTTTCTGTTTCAAGGACTATACATACCATCCTATATATATTTACCTTGTTCTAAATCTAGTATGTACAACATTGTCGTATTTGAATAAGTGCAATAAGAGTGCCAAGGCTTAAAAACCTTGAGATATTCATTTTAGCATGTCCAGTGACACAACAAGCACAAATTATTATCAACAAATAGCCCAGGAAAAGTTCTGTTTTTATTATGGTACTTTAATAAATTGCATGGCATTTACATTTGTTGAAAGATTACCTTCTCAGCTAGATCAAAATGACAATTTAGAACTTATCAAGGTACCCTCTCTCTCTATCTCCATTTTCCCTATAGCTAGCTTACTCTTAACCTGACATGAAATTTCTGATTCACTTTGTCAGCTCGAAATAAAACTTTAGAAACTAAAGAACCGAAGACGTGAACTCAGCGATATAGGGCAAAAAGTGATCACGATCACAGTAATATAGAGCGACGACTTCAACACATTCCGAGGAAGGAGTGAAAAAAGGACATCGAAGTGTAAACAAATAATTGGCCGTAATTGTTGTTGAAACGGTCCAATCAATTTTTAAATTAACCTCGAAGACTGGTCCTCAAATAAATGTAGCCCGTACTCGGCGTCTGAAATTCTCCTGAAGCTGAGAGACAAATCAGTTCATGCAGACATATCTAATCGGAATGATGAGTTCTTACCGGCAGCAAACGATTTGTGCATCGAAATTCCGGTTTTTGAGACTGTTTCCTTCCCCATTGGGAAAACAGCTATTAAGCAGCTGATATCTTCTCGTGTGTGTCTAGAGAGCTTTATCCTGAAATCGTGCTCTACAACCACTTCAACATAAAGACAAAAGCTTTGTTTGTGCGAGATCGGCCTTCAGCCAAGTCAAGCGGCCATGTTTGATAGAAATGGGATGATAACATGACGTCACGGTGCTCTCGAACCAACTCGACCCAACTCTTCACGGACATTTTTGAATCAAGTAATGGCGGCAAAGGGAACCCGAAAATTACGGCTAAAATAATCGTAGTTCCCTTTGGAATTTGAGCGTAAATTTTGGAATGGTGATTACTTAACAGACATACTTTCGAAAACTTAAGAGAAAAGAGAAGGTGAATTTTAGATCATAGTAGCACTTTAATGAATCTGATTAGGGGATTTAATTGTTAGAGCCTGACAGATCATATCATTTTCAGTTCTGCCTTTCCCGAGAACCCAAATTGAAAAGAAGGAGGGAGAATTCAGTATTTGCAGTGGTAAGCTTGCATTATATTTCTGTTTTCCAAGTATTTGTAGTCAGTAAACGTTAGCTAAACGTTCCTGAGATGTCATCGACCAGTGAGGAGAAAAGTTGCTAAAATCAAACGCACTTCTCGCCACACTGAGATCATGAGACGAATAGCGATAATGCGACAAGGCCCTTTCTCCGGAGAAAGTCTTAAGAGTTTCCTTCGCCAGCATGTGTTCAAAACTTAATACCAATGCTCATAGATGGCAGAGCAAAATAGACGTTTTCAACAAGCTTCATTTTGAAATACAAAGTCATTCAAGACATGAGCAGGATCTGCGCCCAAATCACTAGAGAATGAAGTAAGAACAAACTTGTTTCCTAATACAGTAGTATCGGAAAGTAATACGTTTTAGACGGCTTGCGTTGTAGGTTTTTTTTCTCGTCCTCTTTTCTGAGTAATTTGCTTATTAGTTTTAAATGAAATCTTCAAATGGAGCCACTTAGACCCTTACGCGCAAAGCAAAATTCTACCTCAAATATGTTCCAATATTTTGTGAATCCATTTGTGTTTGAGTAATGCCAAAATCATTTTTTAAATAAATATTTGTTTGTCTGCTCATTTTCTTGGTTTGTTTGTGTAACTATCATGAGCCAGAAAACAAGTTTTTGTTCTCGTCGCTACTGCGTCTACCCGAGGCTAGGGTTACATCGCTGACACTTCTTAACAAAATACTTGCTACAAAATTGCATTTCGATCCCTTGTAGCTAAAGTGACAAAGAAGGGCAACAGGTAATGTTGCCATCAGAGAGCGATATTTCAACCTGAACGGCTAAATATCTTACAGCAAGCGCTCAAATGTTCCTATGGGTTTTTTTTTTCATCAAACTTCACTGACAAAGATCTTCCGTTACCATAAGCATATCAAAGAAAGAACAGTCAGAAGAAATGAAATAAATATTTGGTTAACGCACCAAATATTGCTGTTTAAACCGTCACTCGTAAAAGAACCCTCTATTACGAAGGCCTTTTCGCACGAGGTTTTAAATCATTACATTTTATTTCAGTATAATTCAATTTTAGCCTTACACGAATTGCCTCTCTCATGATAAGGCTAAACACCTTTTCTCCAAACATTTTTGATATATTTTGCTGACTGCTAAAAGTCAAACGTAAAACCTGAGAAAGGTGAGGTAATTTTCAATACCAAAATTCATCACAAGTCACCATTAGTCAAAAGCAAAGGGTAACCGTAACTTCCTGTGCCATACGAAGTTTTGCGGCAAAAATGTTTGTCGCGTAATTGTGCAAGAAAGATACAATATTTTTGGATAAAGCATTGGGCGCTAAACGGCCTACATTTTAATCATCAGCCACAAATTTGACGACCACCAAATGGCTAAAATGTGCCGGCTTTTGTCTTTTTGTTAGAACTATTGACAAGCAAATCGGCAACCCCAAAATAATTTTTGTACCCCTAGGCTAAGCTGAGCCGGGTTAGAGAAAAACAGTTAAGAGACAAAGCTGGGGCTTCCCCTGTGATGAGAAGTGTAGCTGAAGAAATATATGCAATGTAATTGTTGGAGTCAGAGGTATCAAACACAATTTTGCTACTTAAGCATCTAATTGTTCACATTAAACTACGATTGTAACTATATCCTAACAAACATCAATTGCCGAGCGAAAAGTGCTTAAAAGAAGGTCACTGGTGTAGCTTTTGCCATTAAAAAAATGATCTTTAAATGGCGGAACATTTTACTGCTAATTCACAAGTGTTTGAAAACACAAAATTAGATCAAATTTCTCAAGCCCTTATGCTTGGCTTATCAGTAAAAATAATGGTGATCTAATGAAATGAATAATTAGTTATCCATCCAATATTGGCCTTCGAAGAGTTGCTTGTAAAGACAACCTTCCTTTAAGAACGCCTTTTCATGCGAAGTTTCAAATTAATTGAACTTTATTTTGACATTAAAGGATCTAATTAAAAAATGTCCTTGGACTTTGCGTTATCTTTTCCTGATTAGTTAGCATCAAAGAACTGAATCAGATGATCTTTTAAAAAATCAGTAGTCACGGAATCTTCCCAACACTAAATGACTAGCTCGTCGGGCTTTTGGTTTTCTCTTGTAAATGTGTTTAGTGTCAGTTATATTAACAAAAAATTCAAGAGGGAAAGGCGAAAAACGTCTAAATTTTTATTACCGCCGTCTTCATTTTTCAGAAACTAATAAGAATTTTTCCAACAAGTAAGGGTGTTAGTAGGTGTTTGGGTTCAAAAGAATTAGATCTCTCACCGGTGATAAGACTGCACAGTTTTCCACCATAGGTTTTCATTAGAAATAAAACAATTTCTTTGATATATTTTACGGTCTCCAGAGGTGGCTGATAAAAATTTTCCTCCGCAAATTAATTATTTGAGAGCTGAACTTGGTTATAAGTGCGCAAGGCATGCATATGCTCACGCACTGAAGCCAATACTACATCTATTGATAAATTTTCATCTGTCAGAAAAAATTTTGTTAATGAATCTGATTAGGGGATTTAATTGTTAGAGCCTGACAGATCATATCATTTTCAGTTCTGCCTTTCCCGAGAACCCAAATTGAAAAGAAGGAGGGAGAATTCAGTATTTGCAGTGGTAAGCTTGTATTATATTTCTGTTTTCCAAGTATTTGTAGTCAGTAAACGTTCCTGAGATGTCTTCGACCAGTGAGGAGAAAAGTTGCTAAAATCAAACGCACTTCTCGCCACAGTGAGATCATGAGACGAATAGTGATAATGCGACAAGGCCCTTTCTCCGGAAAAAAGTCTTAAGAGTTTCCTTTGCCAGCATACAGTAGCATCGGAAAGTAATACGTTTTAGACGGCTTCCGTTGTAGGTTTTCTTCTCGTCCTCTTTTCTGAGTAACCTGCTTACTAGTTTTAAATGAAATCTTCAAATGGAGCCATTTAGACCCTTAGTCGCAAAGTAAAATTCTACCTCAAATATGTTCCAATCTTTTATGAAGCCATTTGTGTTTGAGTAATGCCAAAATCATTTTTAAATAAATATTTGGTCGTCTGCTCATTTTCTTGGTTTGTTTGTGTAACTATCATGAGCCAGAAAACAAGTTTTTGTTCTCGTCGCTACTGCGTCTTCCCGAAGGTTACATCGCTGACGCTTCTTAACCAAACACTTGCTACAAAATTGCATTTCGATTCCTTGTAGCTAAAGGGCAACAGGTAGTGTTGCCATCAAAGAGCGACATTTTCACCTGAACGGCCGAATGTTTTACAGCAAACGCTCAAATGTTCCTTTTGGTATGTTTTTTTCATCAATCTCCAGAAAGATCTTAGCGTAAGCATAGCAAGGAAATAACACAGATCTAATAAAATAAATATTTGGTTATCGCACCAAATATCGCTGTTTGAACTGTCACTCGTAAAAGAAGCCTCTATTACGAAGGCCGTTTCGCGCGACGTTTAAAATTATTGAATTTTATTTCAGTATAATTCAATTTTACGTTAAAGGACCTAAACCTAAACGTTTCCTTGGCGTATACTTTTTGTTTTCGTAAAGTAAGCATGGAGAAATTACGAGCTTTAAAAGACAGCAGTGCTCATGGAATCCTCTCCACAAATCCCCTGCTATCCTGTTTTCTCACAAAATTTTGACTTAGGAGTTTTAAAGGTTTTGAATCACCAAAAAGAAAACATTCAACTCTCAATTCTCTATGACCGCTTGACTGGCAAATCTACCCTTACCTGCTGTTAGCGCCGCTTTCACCAGCAGGTTGTGTAAATTAGATTCTCAGAAATATTTACGAGCGACACGTGCTTTCACCAATCTGTGTGAAATTCTTTGTCGCTATATTGGTCGTCGCTATTATAGTATCGGATTTTATCGCCATCTTGGCCGTCGGCATTGTAGTCTTCGCTTTTAAATACCCCAACCGTAAGTTGAGGCTCTCAGTTAGGTAAAACATTTCTATTGTTTTCTTGAATCCTTAAATTCGGTTATTCTATTCATGTAAGTTCGAGTGGTACGAAGTCTTACCCCGGGGGTGGTAAGGCAAAGTATCACGGAGCATCACAAGGGGGAGAGAGGGGGATAAAAACTGTCCGAAAATAGTATCACGTAATTTATGGACGGTCCCTCGCACAACAAGCATTTTTAAGAGTTTCACCAAGCAAGTAAAATGTCACAGTTCAATTCATTTGAAGAAGATGTGCACAATGATCATGCAAAGGTCATCATTCTCAATTTTGTGCATTCTTTGTTTCAGTTCAGTGTTCAGGATAAAGATGCTTGTAAAGAACATCTTTTGCGTTATTGTTATATCCCTTGGTCTTGTCACAGTTCCGTCAAAATCTCTGAGGAGGAAAATATTTGAGGATGCATTAGCTGTTTGGGACTTGTACAGGGATCCTGCCAATGGGTTCTACTGTGATACTCTCCGGTTTTCCCTTAATCCAGACACTCCGATTGTCCCGTGTGGTCCACAAAATAACTTTTATTCCAGTGCTGGCACAGGTAAGCCTGAAGCAATTCTACACGAGAAAGTTCAATAACTCTTGAACTGTATTCTGTAGTAAAAGTACTCTAGAACTGTAATCGAGTCCCTTTGGGAAAGTTTCTGATCAGTTCGGTAATTTCAGATGTAATTGCACCCCACATCAGGTTGGAAGTAGGTTTCACTTGATTTTAAAGGCAAGGGGAAAACCAAAACAGGGTAAAATTCTAACGTCACAGTGACTAAAAAGATGAAAATTTTAAATTTTGAAAATTGAAATTTTGAAAATTTTTAAAAATTTTGTTAATGAAATTAGAAATAATTGGAGAATTGCAAAAACGCTCAATATGAAATTTAATACAGTTCGGGTGATCTTTGTAGGATTTATGGCTAAATAATAGGCTGAAAATGTGGGAATTCTTAGGCCACCAGGAGCAGCAAAACTTCAGTCTAGTATATTTGGTCATAACTCCTGCAAAGATCAGCCAAATTGTGTGAAAATTTAAATTTACCAGCTTTTTTGTAATTCTCTACTGTTTTTTATTTATTAATAATCATTTTCAAAATTTGAATTTTCAAAGTTTAAAATTCTCCAATTTTGCATGTACAAGAGCTTAATTGTTGTATTTTCTTAATCCCTGTCATATTCGAATTTCACACTGTGCTGGCTTTCCTCTTGCATTAGAAATCAACTTAAATCAAGATCCAACCTGATGTGACCCCTTTTTTAAAGTACTGAAGAGTATATTTTTAAGTCTTCTCTTGTCGTCTTGGGGATATTTTTTGTAAAGTAGGAAAATTCAATAAGACAAATATTCATTTAGATAAATGTAACGAAATTTAATTTTAAAGGTACTTACGTCATGGTGACTCTAAATTATGGTAATATTTATCATAGCACAACTCTAACTGATAGGTGTGGGCCTCATGTCTGAAGCCATCGCGGCAAAGTACGGCTACCGCTCAAAGGATGTTGGCAGGGAACGAGTGAAGCAATCACTGGTTTCCGTTATCAGGAGTTGGCCCCGGGAATATCACAGTGGATACTTGATCCACTTCACCAATCGAAGCCTGGCCACTTCGAGTGAGTATTCGACCGTAGACACTGCTGAACTGGTTCTTGGCGCACTTTTCGCCGGCAATTACTTCGGGGAGGAAGTTCTAAAACTGGCCACGCAATTGAGGGACAGAGTGCAGTGGTCAAACGCCATCAAAGCGGCCGACAATCCCACAATCTACTCTAAGGTCAATCCCTACACTGGCCAATTCTCCGGGGACATTCGTCCATACAATGAATACTATCTGGTTGCTTACCTTGCCATGAACACTTCAACAGACACAGAATCAAAGGTACACAAAACTACCGCCACTTGGCTTGATATTCAAGACAATGGGGATGTTTTGGAACAGAGCTGATTTGTCCTTTTCCTATTCATCAAAGAAATAGGGGTATTTTGTCTCGGAAAAAGTTAGACCTAGAACTGTGCCGTTGCAGGCAATATTTTGGTCACCTTTAATTGTCTTTTTGCCCCCTTGAAAAACTGCAAAACAAAACCGGAACACTTCTTACAGTAAAAACTAATTCTTTCATTCGGAGACAAAAATCCACCTCTATTTTGAGCCCCTTAAGGATTGGAGAGTGGTCAAAATTGAGCTCATTTTGAGGCCCATGATAAAAGAAATCCATTGATACCCATAGCATCCAGATACCCCAACCAGAGGCTGAGATATTTGCGTTTTAATGAAAATGTTCCGAGCCAAAGTGTGCAGATTTTCAGTATAGTTAGTGAAATTGGCATTTTAATTTGTGATTTTTCATTTGTGCTGACTTTTTCGGGAAAATTACAACTGGGATGTTAATCGTTTCCCGGAAAAAAACTCTATCCTGAATTGTTGTTTCTGAATGGAGGGAGAACTTGTACTCAACCAACGGTGCTCATCTATCGGACCAAACGGGCGATAGAAATTGCCAAATCTGCCACAGACGACGGTATTAAAAATACACATGGATAGTTTCAATTCTTGCAATAATTATTCATATTCAACTTTTAGGCAAAGAAATATTTCGAAACTTATATGGCCTCCCAGGGCATGCCACAGGGTGACGGAACCTATCCAGTTCACAAGGCCTATTACAACTACCAGCTTCTCACCGACCACTCCTCCAATTTCATGTCCAGCTTCATACCGCAATTCTGCTACTTCATGTCACGGGCCTTCCAAGAGAACACATACTACAGCTCGAAACTATTCCCAGCTTGGCTTAAAGCCGACAGGAAATACTGGAGTTTGGCGCTAAACAAGGACAGCACTGTCTGGGGCAAAAAGGTGTACGGCAAGGTGTTTGGGGCGGGCGCGGGTCCAGGTCCATCTGGGTACTCGGTGGAGAGGATAGACGGAAGTCCAGACCTCGTAGTTTCTGCGGCCATAATGGCTGGCTTCTTGCCTGCTGCAACACAAGGTGAATTACACAAAGAACCAAAATAATTTCCTGCAGGCCAAACCATAGGAATGACGACTGACATTGTGGCAACTCAATTTTTTCTGTGTCATTTCAGTAAGCACTGTACAGAATAATTTTGTACTTGATTGTTACGAGCTATCAATTAGTAGATTTGGCTATTTTCTAGAATATACCCCTCCCCCTAGTGCATGCAGATTTTATCTCAGCTTTTTTGCAAGCTCGGCATATGGGTATGGAAAAGGCGCAATTGGCAAATTAAATGTTAATTTAAATTTAAATAATCAGCACTGTGTACGTTTTTATTATGTCTTATGAAGTTCAAAGTTCAAATCAGAATTTCATGTGGTGCATCTTTGCCTGTGCACGGTTGCGGATAAAAAGGCTCATTGGCTAGCTATATGGACCTTATAATAAAATTTCCATCTTTCAATTTTTGCCATTAATTTGATAAGCTAGGTTTCTAATTCTTGATCCAGTAAGCAAAAAGGTGGCATACGCGCGATTTTGCGGTGATTTGGTTTCTATATTTCTTGTTCTGTACCGTTTATTCTTCGTCTTCCAAAATTCATGGCAATATTCCTTGTATTTCAGTACTGAAAGAGACCATCAACGGGCAACTTGAATGGCTGTACAACAATGACGTTTGTACCTACAAAGTGAAGCTACCCGATGGAAAAGCCACTGCCAAGATATTGTGGCGGTGTTCGGTCGGCTTGCCGTATTGGCATTGCCCCTCAGTCGACAGCATCGACTTTTCCACCATGATCCTTGGATACGCAACAAACTTCTTGCCCAATGACTTTTACATAAAATACGCAGCTTAATCAAACCTTGACTACTCACAGTGCTTAAATTTGGATTTAAGATTCAATATAATTATAAAAGTAAATTATAACTAGAGGTTACAAATTGTAATTGAAGTGCTGCGAGTAGATACTGGGCAGTGTACAGCGCCGCAAATGATCCCGAGACCGCAAATGATCCCCGATCGCAAATGATCCCCAAATTGGACCGCAAATGATCCCCGACCGCAAATGATCCCCAGACTGGACCGCAAATGATCCCGGTAAAAAGGGAGGAATGGCGTGGACAGCAAAATGGCAAGGACAGGGGAATGTTGTGGAAGGTGGAGCTTTTTTCTTTACTGTCCCTAAAAGCGCATTTTGACTTAATTAATTATTAATTATTGCTTGGATTATTTTTTATTTCGAGACAAAAAGAGGTTACGATGCATGTAGTTCATGTACGATGCATGTAGTTCAGACAAGAGAACACAAATCTCCCTTTTTATTTGTTTAAAATTTCGTTCCTGTTTTATGCAATAGCAGATCGAAGCAGTTTCTAGTATGGCAACGCAACGTCTCATATTCTAGTTCTGGTATATGGTATAATTATTTCAATTATTTTAATATCAAAATTAATGTAATTCATTAAAAATAACAAACTGGAACAACAACAAAAACAACATGCATCATTCTAATCTAACAAGTTTGTGTTTAGCTCAGTTCAAAGTGGTTAAAGTTCGGCATGTAGTTGACAAACATCACAGTACACGCTGTCGTCTGAGTATACCTGCAGTGCTCCACCACTCTCAAAAACGCCTAAGGAGTAGCATTGGAATTTCTTCCCACAGTTGGGACAAATTTCTTCTGATACTTTTCCTTCGCCGTACTTCCGTTTTACTTCCGTGTCGCTATTTTTAGGCCAGTCAGACAGTGATTTGGCTTCACTTAATACGCTGAACAGTGCATCATAGACGTCATCGTCCATAGGTACATTCTTTCTCTTCGGCTAAGGATAAAAAGTTCATGCAGTCCGTAAAATTCGCAATTATTTTGGACCTTTAATCTGGCATGTCGATTTAAAATGTTTCTGGTTTATGAAGTTTATTTAGGATCCTGCAGCCTGTTCCAAGCGTTCAGCTAGTGGCAAGTGAACGAAAAATGTTTCCAAGAGCGGAGGAAAAAAGGCTCACTATCTGAACACCTGGAAGAAGCTAGGCTAGGCTGTTACCTAAATGTTGTCTTATACTGGTAGTCAGCTACGCGATAGTCACGAGAAATACTGCAGCAGCCGCGCAGGAAAACTATTTTCGCCAGGCAGATAGATAGCTAGGCTTAAAATCCTATTTCAGGTTAAATAAAACCACTTATCTTCGTCAAGTCAACTAGTAACCTAGTAACGGCTAAGTTAGGGATGGGTCATTATTATTATTTTTTTTTGGGGGGGGGAGGCAATATTTTTCAGCAGGTAATTTTTTTTCGTGACTAAAAGCTTTGTCTGAATTTTGTTTTACTAGCTTGCAGCTTGCAATATATTTCTTTGCTTTGGCTGCTATGTACGATTTTTATTTCTTTTGCAAAAGCTGTGCAGGAATTTCTTTTTCGTATTTGCCGCTCCCCCCTTCCCCTTCACCCTTAAAAATAAAATAGTCCGCGAACCGGCGATAACACCGGATTCCCGCCACACGCGCACACGGGAAAAAAAATAAATCAATGGACAAATAAATAAACCAAAATCGACAGTAAACTAGTCGTCAATGATCAAGGAGGTGGAAGTACAGTTTACTGTTTCCTTTAATATATCCTTTTCCTCTGATTTTTCTCTAAAAAGAACGTGTTAAAATGAAACACTACTTGTACCATGTGCGATATGGAAAGCAATCAGTATACTGTTAACACACCGCAAGATCTAAACCTACCTGGGTTTTTCTGTCACCTCCATTTTTCTGTTCTTTGTCATCTCCCTGTGTGTTAATGCCAACAAACAAAACTAGGAAAACCACAAGAGTAACTGAACGAAAGACTGGTTTGGCCATTTTCACAAGCGAATGCAAACGAAAACGGGACACGGCTAACTCACATGGTTTAGTGACCTTTGATTTCAAGACTAGATGTCAATCATTGCGCCCTGGAAACCTATGGTTTCTCAGTCCGACTGTCTCGGACTCTGTAGGCCACCCATGAAGTGAAGTGCATATACCGTGAATAAATTTTACGGGTTCTAATTTTTGCGATCCGCAAAAAAAAAAATAATAAGGAAGAGAGAGTGAGATCCCGCAAAATATTTCTCCATTGTAGAAATTATGTACAGAAATACTGTTTTAAAGGAGAAAATGCTATAGATAACTCGTTGGATACTAATACTTTAGTTACAGAGTGACACTGATCAATCTGTTTTACATTCGCATGTTGTTTTATCTGTCTTCCTTTTGCATGTACTCAAATAAAAAACGAAAATGTTATCAGTTCTATTTGAACGCGACTTCCAGAAAATCGCAAAAATTAATTCCCAGAAAAACCTTGTTTTCAATCGCAAAGTTTGGTTCCCGCAGAACACAAAAAATCAGTCGCCAATCCAAAATTAAACTCTCGCACAAATTTAGTGCCACACGTTTTATATGATTCTGTATAAATGATATAGTTTTTTTAAATTATGATTTTTGCCTTTCATGTCACTGCGGCCTTTGAAATGTCCTCTCTCACTGAGAAATAAGGAATTTTCCCGTTTTTTTCTTATTTTATTTTACCGCCAATATTTTTCAATTTACGATCATTAAAACCCCGACGCCATTCCAAGTTTTTTTACCGGGATCATTTGCGGTCCAGTCTGGGGATCATTTGCGGTCGGGGATCATTTGCGGTCCAATTTGGGGATCATTTCCGGTCGGGGATCATTTGCGGTCTCGGGATCATTTGCGGCGCTGTACAGTACTACATCATAACGTATGCATGTATTGTAGAAACAATAAACTGGCATACGCACAAATAAATATGAGTTGGTCTCGATTTGTACCTCAGAATAACAACAACAGTAGCAACAAGTTCAAACGGCAGTGCAAGTCTACTGAATGGATACAAATATGATTGCACCTCTGCATCAAGATAGAGTCGAACTTTTTCGTCAAGAATCTGATCTACGGTGAAAGCGGTCCATTATTTGATTGGCAAACTCTGAGAATCTAATAACGCTGAAAAGCTCTTAAAAGAATATTTTCTTCCCCTTGAAATGTCACTAAATTGTTCATGACCTTCGGCAAAAATCGGATGTACGGTGGGAGCGGTCCAGTGTTTGATTTACAAACTCTGAGCACGTAACGATGCTTATAAAAGAACATTTTCTTCGTCGTGAAATGTCACTAAATCATTCGGGACCTGATGAATGCTTTCTGCAACAAATAAGTTTCAATTTGGCATGATTATTTTGCAAATGCGAATGAATTTGAAGTCCAAGAAGCAACTTTCTACAAATGACGTCACCGCTGGACAATCGCATGCTCAAAATCATCGGGACTAACAGAAGTCGCCCAAATCGAGATATTGCTCGCATTATATCAGGCACAGGGAGCCCAGATTAGTGAGCGCTCGCAGCAATTATAATAGAGAATTTCCCATAATCCAGAAAGGCAAAAAAAAGAATTTAAAGCTTTATAACCTTGGCAATTTTATACCTAGAAGAATGTCACACCACAACAAGACCACAACAAGATAACTCTTGCCTTAAAATAGGGTTTTGCACTTGGGTATAGGGCAACCTATCCCCTGTTAGCGTCTAAATGTAGATTGTCCCGAACTAAACCTAGAAAGAAAAGTATCCCAGACTCACGTCTAAGAACACAAAAGAAAATCTCAATCATTGAACGCCGAGCTTAACCACCAGCTCTGTTTTTCTAACTGGAAAATCCTTTGGAAAAAGCTGCCATTTGAGAAAGCCCGCGTTTAGCACCGCTGACCAGTTTGGGCGTTTTTCAGCCCTGTCGACCAAGGCATTTTTAACAACAACAACAACAACAGCAACAGCAATCAATAACAACAACAACGTTTGTTGTACCCTTTGCCTAGTGAATAAATTGTCATTAAGGCGGTTATTGAATTTCTCGCTTGATTCACCGCACATAGGTTATCAGCAAATAACTCTGCTTTTTGCCTTTTAAGGAAACTGGATATCATGTCAAGTTGAAAAGTTCTCGCCGTGAAGAAAAAGTTTTGCGTTTTGAGTTATGTATACACCTAATTGAAAGAACTTTGTCGGGTGAAAGGCATAAACCGTGAACTATACGACCGAATGGTTTTCTGGGAAGCGGAAGAACCTGCTTTGATTCTCAGACACTGTGCACTCCATAATGGCACGGAAAAATAAAACTGATAGGTATACTCCAAAATCTTTCCATAGTTAAAAAAATCTTGAATAGCAATAAAAGGAACGGAGTAAGAAGCTCGTTGTGCTGTTTTCCCAGAATTCCATTAAGTCACATCCTTCATGGTTCATACTTTTTACCAGACAGCGTTTTTTCAATCAGGTGTGTACGGAAAAGCTTAAGATAACAGTAGGCCTATACTAACTAACTGCAGATTTGGCCACACAGTTAGGGTTTTAGACTTAAAAGTATTTAATAAACGTAAAGCTGCTATTCTATTGTTCAATTCCAAAACTTTGTTTCATCCATTGCTGTGTTGAAAAACGTCCTATAAATCGGCGGCAAGTCAAGAATTGAACAAATATCATTCAAAACATTTAGGCATATCTTTTAAAATTTACAGTCATAGCGGTGGCAAATGGTCTTTTAAAAAATACCCCTTTCGCAAAATTCTAGTCGTTTTTTTCGGTTCTCGCAGTCTCGACTTTTTTCTCAGGCGTAGCCATCTCGAGACTCCATTTCTTTTGCAAAGTGCACTCCAAAGTTCTCGAGTTTACCATTTGCCACCTCCAGTTACTGAATTGAGTGAAAAGGGTAGCAATTCGGCTGATCAGAGGGAGAGAAATACGCAATGAAACTTTCATGGAATTTGCTTGGTTATCTCAGTGTTTGTCGAGTTCGGCATAGTCCCTAAGTCAGCTATTTACTTTTCAATCCCGATCAGCTGCATTAGTTCGCTGCATTCTCTTTCAATTATTCGGTTTTGTTCCTCTGGAGCACTCCGCCATTTTTCAACATTAGCAGTGGAATTGCGGACGGAGGAAAATGTCTTTTCTGACTCCCTAGCAAGCGCCTCCTCGCTCGGGCTCGTGTTGAATACAATCCACTCAACCAAATCTTCTGACATCTGAAAACCAGCAAACTTGTAAATTTTTAGCGCCGTTTTCACTGGAAACATGGCTATATCACGGTAATACACTTCCATGTACCTATCTTGGTACTTCTTTGGCAGGCTTCTCCCATACTTCACGTTCTCTGCTGTTTTCATGCACGGATATCGCACGTGGTAAACAAATCCAGGCGCAGTGTGTTTGGGCATCCACCCAAGCCTAATTCTGGAGTCCAGGCTTCCGCGCGGATCTCGGAGTACCTGAATCACCTTGATGTCTGTATTTGGATTTTCTTGGAATACCTGTGGTACGATACTCGATAAAGTTTTGTCGGGCACGCGAACCTGAGCAACTTTGGTCACACTGTGTTTGTATCTTGAGGCACAGACGTCCGCGGCGAAATTTGGCACTAACGAGAAGTCTGGGCACGACGTTTTACCCGTTCCTGAAACGTTGCAAAAGTTTGGAGTCTGGAACGGGTTTTTGAATGGAGCTGCCGCCCGATTTCTCGATGTGTGCGCCAGAAATTTGGTAGCCATCGGAAAATCTGCAAAATTACAGCTTAAAATGCCATTTATCACCTCCAGTTCACTTCGTGACCAGTCCTCGCTCGGTTGAGCTTTTCTCCATCTCTTTGTGACCCAGAGTGGCTCGTAGATCATGAATATGTTGGGATCTTCGCTAAACATTCGGCTGAGAAATGTCGTCCCCGAGCGATCAGCCCCGAAGATTAACAAACTTCGTCGGCGTTTGGAAGTATCCGAGGATTCTGTCGGCGATTTGAATGTTGACCCAGAATCGAATTGTAAATCTTTGTCTTCGTCAAAAGGTAGCTCTTCAAGCGATAAACTTTTGGTGGTTTGGACGAAAGAGGTTAGCAATTGTGACGTGTCAGTGCGTTTGCAGCTGTTTGCTATTATCTTTTGATGATGACTGCCATACATCAGGACACCTAATGACAAGGCTGCGGCGGCAATGACCATTATGAATAGCGTTTGTAAACTGATGCGAATGTGGGCCATCTTTTGTTGGACTGATGGCAAATTCTGCAACAAAATAAAGGTCAGTATAATTATTAAATTATTTCCCCTAAAGAGCGTTTTTGGACTGGAAAGTGTTGTAAAATCCAAACAAACACCAAACGTATCACCTTGGCCAGTTGCACCAAACGGCAGCAATCAGAACTGGAAGAAAATAAATACAACAGGCGCCGAGCGTGAAGTAGAGCGTGCGACAAAGGCGCACGCGTTACCCCAAAGCTCTTTTTGGAAACTAAGTCGCTCTGACTGTCAAATGAGGAAAGGCAAAAAGGCCGTAAGCCGAGTCCAATTGGACAGTCTTCGGAATTTTTATCGTCCATTTTTTCTTTGTTATATACATAACAATGTATCGCATTTTCTTGCCAAATTTAAGTTCAATTATCCATGAAAATGTGTAGTGTAAGCTGTGTGAGTATGTGCCACTGATAAGGTAAGGGTGTCAGTGTCCCATTGGCACATCCTCACCCAACATTTCACGGAAACGCGGCCCCCCCCCCCCCTCCCGACGAAGAAGAGATCTCGAAGGACAGACGCCACCGGACAGATACCGTATAGCGACGTTCTTTTAGCTTCTGTTAGTGACGTCACTGGCTAAAAAGGCAACCGTCTTTAAGCCACGAACAACTACACTATATGCAGGTTAATTTTGTTTCCAAAACATACATTTTTGTCTTTGATCGTCTGGCCTGGCTTTTTCTTCAATCGTTAATAATGTTTAAAACTTGCGTCATCATTTTGTGAAAAAATTGAATAATGGTGATGATGATGATGATGATGATGATGATGATGATAACGACGACAATGGAGCTAATGGTGACGGTTTTTCTTATATAAGAGAATAACGTTTTGTAGTCATCCCAAACAATATATCCAGATGCGTGATCTGTGTAAAGGACTTCTCTTAATCAGGCTAGCATGCGCAGGCTACCACACGCTGCAGAATAGTCTGTGATCAAAACATAAGGTAAAAGCTGATGATGGTGACAACGACGATTTTTCCTTGCGTAAGAGAGACGGTGATTAATTGTAAGCTGAAGCAAGCAGACTTAGGTTTGCAATTATCTCCAACAATTCTCCAGATTCATAGCCTATGCACAGAATTTGCGTGCAGGCTACAAACCACACAAAACATACCGAGAAAGATCTGTTAGGCGCTCTCTCTCTTTTAGTCACGGTACTTTTATTACGATGGCGTTGTTTGTTTTGATGTGGGCGTGAAAAGGTTAATTACCTGAGTAACTGGTTTTGAATTAAATCAGTCCAGATGTGGGTTCAGTTTACAAATACAGTCATAATGCATTTGATTTTGCTGAAAAGAGAGCTAGTTGTGTAGCAAAAAAAGTTCAACTAATTTATTGAAATGAGGTCAGTTGGTTTTCCTTAAAAATAAAGACGTGTCAGCAATTAACGCTTTCGCACCAGAATGCTAAAGGATATCCTCACCATCTTTACGTGGACGAAAGGGGTATCAGGAATATGTACAGTGTTAGTATTGTGATGCATACCAGGTTATACAAATTTATGCTATTTTAAACTTGGGGCATGCATTATTTTCGCCAGTATAATTACCGCGAATATAATCGGGTGTTAAAATGTTTAGCTTGAATCTTCCACGTGGAATCTCTCATAAGCGGTCGCCTCCCTTTCCATTAAATAAGGTCTCAGTTATATAAATGCCGTATTGAGAGTCTCGCACCATCTCCCTTGACCACCTTCAGTTGTGAAATCTCTTTGCGTGAAGTTGTCAGTTAAAAGCTTTCGACCTTGTTCCTTCAGCGACCATCTTTATAATGTGTCCCGTTTAAATCAGTTCTCAGTTTAACACTGTATTTAGAATCTCTCGCAACCTTACATCTCCCTTAGCGACCATCTTTGCATAATCCCGTTTATAGCCCTCAGTCAAACATTGTATTAAATTAATCTCTCGCCAGTAACTGATTATCTCCCTCAGTCAGCCACCATCTTAGTAAAATCCTGGTGAATCAGTTCCCAGTGAAGCAATGTATTTAGAATCACATGCAAGTGAACAGTTAGAATCCCGACCAGCGACCATCGTTAAAAAACCGTCGGAATCATTTCTCAGTCAGTCACACTGACTGCATTCAGAATCTATCGCCAGCGAACATCTCCCGTCGTCGACCTTCGTTTGAGTCAGTTCTCTGAGAGTCATACATTGCACTCAGAACCTCTCGTAAGGTATATCATTTCCCACGAGCAAACTTTTTTCTTGATCCCTGAGGGACGTCGCACGCGAGGCCGCAGGCACATTCTTTGGAACAATTTGGGTATTCTTATTACCGTTTAGGAACAACTGAAAACGCGTAAAATTAGTTCCTAACATAATACAGACTCTTCCGAGTAAACCAAAAAATCTCTCAAAAGAAAGCAATTTTGGCTATTTAGAGTGAAGTATGTTCGGTTCGTTCCGCCGGATTTATTCCGTTCATTCTGAAAACGGAAGAAATCACGAACGAAGACGCTTAAGGCCGCTATTCCGGTCGGAATCCTCTCGAAACAGTGTCCGAAAATGACCGGTAAATGTCGTAATTACCTACCTTGCTTTCCGGATTATATTTCACTGAACAGTACTTGATTTATTAACTAAAAAAGGGTGATGTCGTTGTACACACGTATTACTGTAGTACGTTTTTGTGAAAACTGAATCGTTATCAAAATATTCGAACAAAATAAGTACTTACAAGTTTCGTTTAGGCTTCCCGTGCCTCTTTCACAGCGCAGTCCAAAGTCACAGCTCCTTATCCCGGAATGTCAAATTGCTTTTCTGCTTTCTTCAGTTGTCTTGTACTTTACTACAATGACTTGTCCTGATTTTATTTATCAACGAATATAAGTTTTGAGGAAGAATCAAGATCAAGCACAACAAACCAATTAAAGCTTGTAGCATTTAGAATTTGGAGAAATTTGTCAAACAGTCCTTTCTCCGGTCAACGTTTTTACCACTCTTAATAAACACAGTGAAATTAAACCGGTAATGGCAAACGTAAAATTTGCTAAAACAATACATGAAATGTTTTCATCGATAATAGAGTATCTAAGAAACCGTGTCCTGTCTTTTGTGTCCTATATCTGTTTGCTTTTCTTGCAGATACCGAACAACTTATAACTTATTGAGGGCAGAAGTGTCTAGCCGGGTAAAACGCTACACGCCACACGAGTGAAAATTTGAATGATTTTTAATTTTAGAGCATTTTCTTTTTTAACTTTTGCAGCGTCGGTGTTATTGAATCGGTTTATCACGACTCAGTTTACATTAGAATTTAATGTCAAATAATGACCATATAAATGCCACGCAATGAGGCAATGGTGAAACCATTAGATGTCAAATAAAAGCTGACTGACTAATAATTTATCTCTTTTGCCGCAATGCGGAAAACAATTGACGAAATCAGTTTACTGTGTACTTGAAGAGGAAATTGAGTGCACACGTTTTAGTAAATTTTAGCTATTTACTGTAATTGTATGTGTCTTCCGGCTTAGTTCAACTATTCTGCTTCCTTCGTAGAGAATTTAACAATGTTGTCGATCGCAAAAGAACGGCTTACGTACCGGTCAAATTGAAGCTTCAACATCCCCCCCGGGCATACCCCGGGCATTTGACTGTACATCGTGTCCGACGAGGGGGGAATTTGAACGTTGCCATGGCAGGGCGGGGAATTTGAACCGGATTTATCTCTCGTTCTAGTGTAATACGTCCGTGAGTTTTTTCGGGTTTTGCAGGGTTTGACGGATTTACAAGATAGAATTTCGCCTTTGTTTGCGAATAACTCTTTCAAAAGGGTCTTTAAAAGAAGTTTGAAGGTGTCATAACGGCAGATCTCTCTCTCTCTGAAAAGCGTGAACAGTGTTTGATTAAAGACGAAATTTGCCTTTGAGGAGAGGTATTTCAGCACTAATTGGTGGGGCATTTGAACGGCCTTTTTGCTCCGTGGGGAGGAAATTTGAACAAGCCAATCTTCAAAAGTTCAAATGCCCGGGGGAGGGGGTGTTGAAGCTTCAATTTGACTGGTACATTAGGAATAAAAGTCTGTTTTTAGAATTACCTTATCAAAAATGCAAAATGAATTATCCGGTTTTTAAAACAAACAAAGTTAGAGCGGAAAAAATTGGGAAATCGTTTTTTGGTAAGAAAAGGTCTGTGAACCCGAGCTGTCGCAGAGTGAATTTCAATATTTCTGCATGAGTTTTCTATGGCGTGTGGGATCCGCCACAAGCCCTTCAAAGTGGGATGTCTTCTTTGTTCGGAGTTATTATAAATGGTCTGTCAGGAGTTAGCAATATAGAGAGTATACTATTTTATTACAAGAGTCACAAAGGACTTTTGTATATTATTATTATTATTATTACTATTATTATTATTATCTGAAGTGTACAACTTATTATTATTATTATTATTATTATTATTATTATTATTATTAATCTTGTACATAAGATTTTTCATTGGATTATGTTAATAGTTAGTCTTTTGTAATAAAAATTGTTTCTCATTTCAAAAAAATTACTATTATTATTATGATTATGATTATTATTGTTATTGTTGTTGTTGTTGTTGTTTTAAACGTCGTGCTGCTACCGTGCCAAGCTGGATTGACTGAAGCACGACTTGATTTCAGACGTCGAATCTGGCTAAGTTGCAGAATGCCCCCAACTCTAGCTGCGTATCCACCTAATATTGGCTACGTCATCAGAGCAAGCACTGGAGATAAACATGTCCTACGGGTTAAAGGGACAAATGCATGATTTTCTGTGGCTACACGGATATGTGTCTACGCGCACCTAGGCGCTATCAGTAGTACATGTCTCCTTCTTAAAATACCGACAGCAATGTATTCTGCAAATCACTTCAAAATTTTCAAGGCGTAGACGCGTAGATGCGTAGTGTGGGGAATGTTTGTTAACGTAACACAGAAAATTCCCTGATACGCTGAAGAAATTCACTCCTTTCCAGTACACTCTTAACTTGTTTATTGTCTCCTTGTGCTAACCAACTAACGCGAGTAAAGTACCGTTTTACAGTGGTGAATACAAAAACCTAGTCTAATTTTCTCTCGATGGAGCACGCGTTTAGAAAAAACCTTATCCAAATATAGTCATAAAGACCAACACGTAATAGCTTTGGAATGTCTCAGTATCGCGTCACGCGTGACAAGCAACACAAGCCCCTCAGCCAACGAGACCACAAACAAAGCCAACCTGGTCACCGACCTCACTCGTAACCTCAACACCCAAGAAATCGATCTTCTATCTAAAGGCCCCAAGTTCAGTCTCTCCCCTGGCATAAACGAACGCACGATCACGGACATCAACATAGCATTTTACATACAGACTAGCCAATCAAAATACGGGGGAAACACGTGCGAGAATCAAACCCTCAACCTTCAGACTTCCTCACCTATCCACAAACCCGACACATCTACAGACCCGAATCCAAAGACGAACTCGAGAGGATCCACCACAAACTCCAAGCCACACTTAAGACACTACAACCGCAACAGAAGTGGTCGAACATCAGCCACACAGACAAGGAAACAATCAAAGGTCTTAAAGAAAAGAGATATGTATGCCTCCCCAGCGATAAAGGCACAGAGTTCTGTGTAATACAGCAAGACACATACGCCCAAGTGGCCCTAGATCACCTCAGCGACTCAAACACCTATCAAAAGATACCCCGCATGTCAGCCAAGACAGTTGAGAACAAAGTCAACTCAACTTGGAAAAACATCTGCCTACAGAACAAGTTCCCCCCTTTTGTCAGAAGTTTTCTCGCCTCCACCACCGACCTGCCCAGGTTCTACCATCTCATCAAGACCCACAAAACCGGCCTTGATATTAAAATACCACCCATCGTATCCAACATCAATGGACCAACCCAACGCATCGCATGGTTGCTCACCAACACACTCAAACCGATGCTGAAGAACGTCCCAGCACATCTAGAAAACAGCGTCGAACTCATTAAGTGCATCCAAGCCGGGGATTTCACCACCAACAAAACGCTACCATATCCATGCAGCGTCGATGTGGTGTCCTTGTATACTTCAATACCCATACAGGAAGCCATTACCAATGCTGTTGACAGAATTCAGAACCCACTACTACACCTCTCCAAACGAGACATAACAGACCCCCTCACAGTTACGCTAAACAACATGTACTTCTCCCTTAATGGGTCAAGTTTTCCGCCACGAAAAGAAGGCCTACCAATGGGTTTCAGCATCTCAGGCATTCTAGCCATCCTACTCATGGACAAACTAGAGACCATCGTCCTCTCCTCACACCTAGCGATAGGACCCTATAGGAGATATGTTGACGACATCTATCTCCAAACTACCGGTGAAGAGATGGCAGACCGATTCCACCACACAATGAACAGACTACACACTAAACTGAAGTTTAAAATCGAGAAACCGGAAACAACACCCAATGGCCTCTCACTGTCACTACTCGATTTCAAAGTCACCATTTCCAAAGGCGGCAGAAGCTCCTTCAAGTTTTACAAAAAAACAGCCAAGAAACCATATTAGTACACCACCAATCAGCCATACCCAAGAAATCAAAGATCAACTTCATTCGCAATGAGCGGAAACGTATCGAAGATAGATGCTCCACACAAACGACATCCATTAAGCACCAAAACATGTTTGACGACATCCTCCGCATAAATGGATATCCGGAAGACAGTATAGATCAAACAAAGCATCCCCAAAGCCATCAAAGAAACTCTCCACCTCCCAACGTGGATTGGTCATACCTCAAGATTCCATACATCTCCGAACGTCTCAACCACAAGATCACTAACATTTTCCGAAAAAACTTCGAGAGTATGAATAAATTTTCACGGCGTAGACGTGTGATCACTTTTTCACTGAACTTGGAGAGTTGAAGTTCCACGAGGAGGACACACTAGACGCATAGCCTTGTCTCCAGCGCGGACTAGGAGAGCTATGACTGCGTAGACACGTAGCCGGATACACGGTGTAGCTAGAGTTGTATTCTGCAATTGCTCCTCGAATTTAATAGCTCCTCTAAAACAAAACACTTTCCAGTGTTTGAAATATCAACAAATCAACCTTTTAAATGTATTTGTACTGCTATAAATTAAGTTTGGCATGGCAGTGGCACGACTCAGTTTCAAACGTCATGCACAACGGTAATAAAACACAAAATGAACCAATCAGAAATCGAAGCATATAGAAGTAATTTGCGTTAAGCGCGGGAAAACGTGTGTGAGCAAGTCACGGTTGGTTTTGATTTTACGTCTGATTGGCCGAGAGAGTGGCGCGAGCCTTTTTAACCAATCAGAGAGCGAAGTAAAGAAAAATCAAAGCAAACACAACATTGCTATCGACACGCAGTTGAAAACTACTCCATGAAGCACTTAGCAACTTCACTGGACAATTGCGGGCTCAAGCTATACGCTGCTAATTT
The DNA here is from genome assembly GCA_964017195.1 of Siderastrea radians. Classification (NCBI taxonomy): domain Eukaryota; kingdom Metazoa; phylum Cnidaria; class Anthozoa; order Scleractinia; family Rhizangiidae; genus Siderastrea; species Siderastrea radians. The sequence goes on along the minus strand of OZ024896.1, from coordinate 31,199,443 downwards.
TAAATTTGACAGCAAGTTTCATATGTCGACAGTCTTATTTACGAAGAACATGGCACATGCGAAGTGAAATCGAGTAGAGCTATATCATCACAAATTTTCTTTATTGTACTTATCTTCTGCAATGAGGTAGGGATAGCTAAGAACTCCAATTGAGAATAAAGAATTTAATTTCAAATTGGGCGAGTAAACGCGAAAACCAAATGATCAAACGATTACCTTTATGAACTGTTACGAAATAACTTCGGCTCCAAAATCTACTTCATGCAATGGAAAGTCTTTTGTTGGTTGTATCCATAAAATCGATTTTAACTGCTTTTTTATGATATTGAAAGAGTAAAATAAAAAATGAAACCTTTCATCTCTATGGGTTTTACTGCGACTGATCATTATGAACGGATGTTTGAATGGTTGGTTCGCGTTTCTAGGGAATTTAACTTCCCTCAATTTAAGTCTTTTGTACTCCAGCAGCACTTTACAAATAACAATATTGCATAAAGTTGTTTCGAAAAGTGACTCGACACAAAACCTATATCGAATACCCTGTGACAGGTTAATCAGCTGCAAGAGCAAAGAGTTTGAGAAGAAGTGGCTGACTAAGGTAAGGGAATATCACTCTTCTTTTACCCTATACCCCTTCGTGTCCAAGTTACGCAGCGAAAAGATATCAAATTACTTAATGTAAAATTGTGAATACAAACAGTGCAAGCCCACGGGCAAATATTCTTTCAAATAATACTTCATCCCCAGAGACAAAACCATCCTAAGCGGCATAAAACATCACTACCACTAAAAAGTACCGCTAAAAAGTACTGCTCAGAAGTGTTCAGTTATAGATGGCAACACAGTATTTCATCGCGACTCAAAAGTTGGAAACACCTTCGAGAGCGTCTAAAAACAGCAGGTCGCAAACAAATGTGACACATTTGAAGGATTTCATTCAGGAGAAACTAGAAATTTGACTCTGGGAAAAAATACAGTTTCTGCAAAGAGTTTTAACGAAGTCTTTACCTGTAATTTGCTTCTGGCAAGTGATAAAATAATTGAACATGAAGGAGGAATATATTCAAAGCGACTTTTTATTCGCATATTTGTTAAATATCTCTCGCTATTTTACGTGTAACACTTTTCAATTCCTTCTTTTATCAAGATTAAATTTTGAGGTGAAAAGCCTGCGATACTGATACATTGTATGATCGATCAATTTTTACGTTGTCTCTTTTCAGTAGACTACTTACAAAGGGCGAAACTAAGAGAGCATAAAATATGGAAATCGAAAGGCTCTCCGCGGTCGCTTGCTGTAGTAAAACAAATAGAAAAGGGCAGCTAGAAGTTTCAATATTCACACTTTTGTATAATTTTGACACAATTAGAAGAAAACCGACGTTGTGTATGATTTGTCGTGTGTTGTGCACACTGTATTCGGTTTCAGTATATCATGCGATATTTACTTGAGTTCTACCTTTTGCTTGTACAAAACTTCTACAGTGCATAAAGCCCCGGTATAACGAATTCCCCGGCATAACGAACGTTATTCTTCAGCCCGGCCAAAGTTACAGTAAAATGTATGGAACAGAACCCCGATTTAACGAAATCCCCGATATGACGGACACAATCGAGAACCCCACACTTAAAATTTGCCCTGATATAACGAATGAATGTCATCTCGCAACTGAAGTTTAATGCGTAGCAGATCAACAGAGATGCATGCAGAACCCAAATCGCGAATTTTATTTAATTGTTCAAATCTGGCCAGTAATTGCATTGTTAAACCGAATACTGAGTAATGCAAAATAGCCCTAAATTGCGGCCTGATTGCGGGCTACGCTACTCCTTCTTCTTCTTCTACTCCCACTCTACTCCTGTTTCTCGAGGACAAAGCACACGTAATCCTTGTTTATCAACGAATAGACAACGACGATTAAGCCAATCACGTTCGAATATTCACAATAGACCAAGATAATTCAATCAACCAGATTCGTGTATTTCAGTTGGAATAGACCACCTTGAATGGGTTTAATTTAAATTGTTGTAGAAACCGGCAGTTCTCTCTGTTTTTATTTATATTTCCCTTTGCTGTTTTTAAATTTGAAAAGTGGGCAGAACTCAAGTCGCAGTTTAGTAGTCTTACAGCATCTCTTGTAGTCGGCTGTGAATTTTAGTAGAGACTAAAATTAAATGCAACCATTGAGATCAAACCTTTTTAAACATAATCTGCGTGGCGGTCGCTAAAAGGAGGCTGAGTGGGGAAACTAGCAAGTGCGAAAACTCGTCAATCCCGCAAATAATTATCCCCTTTTTCCTCCTCTTCCAGCGCCTGCCTCACAAGCTAATTATTTTCTCGGTTGCTTGAAAGATGGTTGTCTGTTTGAAGTCTTAAATTTTGAACAATTTTTCTTTCTTTGATGTCAGGTTATTACTTATTTCAGGTTGAAATCAAGCTACGCCATAATGGTTCGGTTACGTATCCTTTTTCGCTTCTTCGTAGCAGCAGTCTTCACAATCGGAGCTTTGTCCACTTTCATGATTCTAAAAAGTCAACATTTGGTCTACAATTCAAGCAGCGAAGATAAACAATCTTGTTCCTGTTTTACTCCGATCTGCTCTATCGACCACTCACGAAGTCTCTCCGAAAATATCCGAAAGTCCACCGAAGATACAGTTGAACCATTGTCCGCCAGGGGAACGACACAGCGAACTACTTCCGAACTTCAAACGACGAAAAAACCCAAGAAAAGACGAAGCTTGGTGATCTTCGGGGATGATCGTTCGGGCACAACATTTTTGACGCACCTGTTTAGCGAAGATCCAAATATCTTTTCTGTGTATGAACCGCTGTGGATAACTCGAGACTGGTCGAGGGCGGAAGCTGGCAGAAATCTCACAAAAGATGTCATAGATGTTATAAGCGCGCTTATGAGTTGCCATTTTATTGACAAACCGACAGCCTTAAAATTCCTTGCTAGCACTTCAAAAAAATGGGCGCCTGGATTATTTAAAAATCCTTTTCAATCTCCTCCAATATGCAACAAGACAAATGAAGAGAAGAAGTCTTGCCCAGATCCTGCGACAATACCTAAAGTTATTGAAGAAGCTTGCTCCCGCTATTTTAAACACAGCGTCACTAAAGTAGCTATTGTGCGTGTTCCTGAACGAAAACTTTCCAATATTTTCCCACAAATAATTTACGACAATCCTGACACGGAAATTAGACTTTTGCACGTTGTCCGCGATCCACGAGGGAGTATCAACTCTCGAATCAACCTGAGATGGATTAACGATTTTCAATCGCCACATTTCTTTCATCAACCACGCGCGACCTGCGAGGGCATCAAGCAGAACGTGAAGTACGGTGCGAGCCTCGAGGGGAGCTTGAAACAGCATTACAAAATGGTGCGTTACAAAGACATCGCTTCTTCCCCTGTGAAAACGGCCCAAGAGATTTTCAAGTTTGCCGGGTTTGAAATGCCAGAAAGCTTGATTCATTGGATTGTGCAGACTACAAATCCAAGCAAAGAAGCACTTTTGCAAGAGTCAAAGAAGGCGTTTTCTTCCGTTCGAAATGCCACAGCGAACGTAGAGAAATGGCGGAAGGAAGCTCCTATTGAACGAACCCGGATTATTGAGAGAGAATGTAGCGAACTATTTGATTTACTTGGTTTGGATAGACTGACATAGCAACTGTAGAGGTACATGGTTTTCATTTAATAACCAGTCCATAGAAATACAAAAAAAAAAAAAAAACGAGCGCGTGAAGGACTCCCCAGGTCCATCAACGCGCTCTTTCTTGGGGTGTGTCAGGAGCTGGCTGGAAGCTGTTTCTACGCAGTGGGCAAGAATATGTGCTTGTTTGAAGGGGTGAAAAATGGGGTACTCCCTCAAGAAAAGCACCGTTTTATTTCAACATGGGAAAACGGTTTCTGCTTTACAAAGTTTTCTTTCTGTTTTAAGTTAGTCTGCTTGTACCTTCCGTCTTGCGAACAGAAACGGTGGTTTGAACTAGCAAACGCTAATAAACATTTTGTTACGGGCGAAGCGGACACGGGACACTTTTTATTTTCATAACCGTCAAGTTTGCTTTTAACTGGACTCGCAATACGGAAATACTGTCGTATTCTCGAAGAGTTGCTGTTTAAAATGAAACCAATGGAACATTACATTTTACATGTTTGCAGTACAGAACTTTAGTAAATGAATTTTGAAATACAATATTTCTCACCTCAAGAAGTCAATTCATCACTAAATTACGTGATTTGTAAAAGGGCGACGAAAAATTTCTGGGAAAATCCATTTCGCTTTTTAAACTCCAGTTTTCCAGTTTCCAGTTTTCTTGCTCCTAGTCACTCTCCCAAAACCCGCTGGGATTTATAACGGAAAATGGCCACCGAATTCAGCGATCTCGCTCTGACAAAGTGCTAGCCATCGAAGCTTCAACTTTCAATTTGCTCACGGTGGTCAACTCAGTGTATAGTTGATAAATCCAAATTTTCGAGTCTCACTTCCCTACCGACGCAGAACCACAGTTTCTTTAGAAACTATCCCCTTCAATCCATATCTGGGGGTGTCCAGAATATGGTGTTGTTCGAACGATTGTCCAGTTTGGGTTCCTTCTCATGTGGGGAAGATAACGTCAAGTGCTTAGCGACCGCGCCTCGGATATGCTTAAAAGACAACCTCGAACTCTGGCGCTATTTCTGACTCGAATGTAGTGTTTTGCAAGCCTGACCACGAAATGTAGACTGAAATCCATTTTTGCCATAGCCCATGCAGAGACAAGAAAATTAAAAAGAAGTCGAGTATTTCCTCTACGAAAGAGCTATTTTAACAGAAACGGACACTGCTGTTGTTGTCAGCGGGTTAACGATAAAGGAATTGTTTGCTTATGTGTTTATTTTAGTGGCAAGAATCACACTTAACAATAAAGAGGTGACGAGATTTTCTACGGCTTCTGTGAAGGCAAACAAGTTAACTTGTGGAAAACTGAAATAGGTTTTAAGGGGCCTTGCTTAATCCTCATTACAGTTTTTCAGTAAATTCAAACGCTCCTGACCATAGAAACATGTACCATTGTAAGAACGCAGGATTCATATCCGGGGAAGTATGATCGTCCCGGTAAGTGTAGTGCTTATTGGGAAGGTCTGTTTGTGATGATATTGACTGACGTTTCAACAACGTGAGCGGAAGCCATCATCAGAGTCAAGTGAATTGTACATCGTTAGCAGAAGGTATTTAGTATTTAGTTCTTCTCAGGACTGAAATTCTCCGGACTACCATACTTCACCGACTCAGTATAAAAGAGATATGTGATATTGTAACAATTGCACTGGTTTATGGCTTGACAGTACGTAGGTCAGGTAGGGTGGTATGTTTAATTGTTGCCAAGGATATTTTGTTTCGACGAATTCAATTCGTTTAAAGACGGTTCTAGTGAAATTAATACCAGTAATTTTATCAGTTTTAGTAGTCTTCTTTGTTAATTTATAGTCAGGTTTGAAATGAAAACTGTGTCATCTATCTAAGAATGACTACGCATTGAAAGGAACTGAAAATTTTAAAGGGAAAAATCAACCAAACACCAAATAGCCTTGAACTACGTTTTCTTCCTCAAGAGTCTCAGTTCTTGCGTGCATTGCGTGCACTAGCTCTTTCGTTGAAATTCGAATTTACAAACATGCCGTTAATGAATCGAGTTTACGATGCGAAAGCTTTTGCGCCAATTAAAATATGTCTCCCACTCGCTACAATGTATCACTGCCACACTTGAAGGGGAAAAGGAATGCTTGAACCAGTTTTAGCACAGTCAACAAAATCCACTGAAACTGTCTGTTGCGTGCAACGAGAGGGAAACTTTCCCCAGCCAATTGCCCTTTTTACAGTTACCGTTTTTCATTTGCGTTACAATGTTTTTGAACGTGGATGTGAGGAAGCTTCGGGTAATTTTGCACTTTTTGCCCGAAATTGCCTCACATCCACGTTCAAATACATTGTAATGCAAATAAGACAAGGTAACTGTGTAAGGGGCTATTTTATGTAATTTAATTGGACAGCCTGCGCTCTTCATGAAGACATGAATTCTAAAATATTCCCACTTGGCAATGTTAATTATGCTATGTTGATCAATAAGAAAGTCTGCCAGTTGCGTAGTCGAAGGGAAACAGATTTGAAGGTTAGTACCTTCTTCAACTTGAAAACACGGATTTTATTTTACTACTTTACTTTAATAAGAATTGTGGATCAACTTTTCCATTGGACAAATTTCCCAAATTTTGTTTTGAAAAATGTCCGTTACACCCATAACGTATTACATGTACTGCACAGTTTTTATTTCAATGGTCAGACTGGAGTATTTGATCCACAGATTCAAAAGTGAGAACCACTTTGTACAGCATAATGAACAGCACCACAGAAAAGTACAACTCAGTAGTGTTTATCTGCGGAAAGGCCCGGCAGTTGACGATCTCATCCACAGACTTAAAAGCTACAACCAAATCAACTAATTAATTTAAGGTTTCTTCAGCCTTGGATTAACGAGCTTACCCGGGTAAAGTACACTGTTAAGTGTTTATGGGTAGCGAAATTTACAGAGAATTTAAAAATGAATTCAGTCGGAAACGTTGGCTTTGAATCTCAAGAATTAACTGCGTCAGTGGCGATCATCGGGATTGCCTTTCCTGAACGGCGATTTCGCTTTTGGTTAATTTATTTTGTTTTTTTTGACACCCTGAAATCATGAGATCATTTATCTTCCATTCATCCTATGTTTGAATAATTCCGTTATAAATGTGTTTTTAAACATGAGTTGAATTGGAGAACTACTTTTATATCTCACGCATCTAACTCCACCACGAAGTTGAATTTGGTCGCTTTCTACAATTGCCTTACGTGCTAAGGTATCGCAAAATCTCAAAAGCTTAAAAATGATAAATCGACAGCAAAGAATCCTATCTAATTGCCGACTTTAATGAGATACGGCCAAGGTAATTCAATGAAAATTAGCTGGTAAGTCCAAGCTTTTAGGCCTGCTGTAAAGAAAACAGAAATTTTAACAATATTCCGCTTTGGAGTTTTCCTAACAATTCTACTTTTTGAAAGGCGGTTTCTGAAACGTTCATTTTTTTCACGTTGCGGAATTGCATATGTATTCAGCCCGTGGACCCTGAGTTCTTTTGTTTCAATCAGTCTAAGTAAGTCATTAGCATATTTTTTAATTGCCCTTCCGCCCCAATTCTTCTTTGGAGACGTCTTCACAAACGGTTATTTTGCGAAGCAAAACTTAGCAGCCCCTAACTCAGTTAAGGGTATAGTGTGAAGGCAAAGGAGTTATTCTTAGCCGGATGTCCCGAAGTAGCTTTTAATTTAACGGGCCTTGCTAGGGGCAATATGTTAACATTTGCATCGTTTCTTAACTTGAGAGCGAGTGGGATGATAAACGGTATAATTGCTACCAAGGATATTTTGGTTTCACTTATTCATTTAAAGCTCGTGATTCTTGTGAAATAATAATAATATAAAACGATAGGATAAGTCAGTGTTCTGGTTTATTAGTCCAGGTTACCTTGAATGGGAAACTTTCATCTGAAATGGAAAATCGCTTAAACTAGCACTAAATATGATTTAAATAGTTTTATCACCGTATCTATTTGCCGAAAGATTAGGGATGTTTTTCTTTTTTGCCAGTGTCCGAGAACATTAGAAAAATCAGTGTCTCGTATACGTAAATTACTACTCGGCTTGTAAATACTCGGTAAGCGTGAGCAAAGCAGTACCTTTCTATGGTGCTGTTGTGCTGTTTTATTGAATTATTTCAGTTTTTACTAAGTGAAAATTTTGGAACTGAGGAATGTTGGCGTTCTTCCTTGGCAGCTATATTGCAGGGTGTATTGTAAATAAGGTAAGACGACTGGACAGGCGAACGAATCAATAAATTTGGGAAATTCAGTTCCAAACACAGTAGAACAAGAGAACGTTGCAGCGCGTTTTTTAGTTCTTTTCTCTTTCGCTGAAAAGATGTATGTTTCTTTGTATCTGAAATTTAAACAAGTAAATTTTCTTTGATGTTGGTTATGCATTTCAGGCTGAAATCAAGCCACACCATAATGGTTCGGTTACGTTTCCTTTTTCGCTTCTTCGGAGCAGTTGTCTTTCTAATCGGAGCTTTGTCCACATTTATGGCTCTAAAAAGTCTACATTTGGTATACTAATGCCACGATGAAGAACAGAGAGGCAGTGAAGATAAACAACCTTGCTCTACCGACCACTTACGAAGTCTCTCCGAAAATATCCGAAAATCCACCGAAGATACAGCTAAACCATCGTCCAACAGGGGAACGACACAGGCAACACCTCCCGTACTCCAAACGACGAAAAAACCCGAGAAAAAAAAGCTTGGTGATCTTTGGGGGTGATCGCTCGGGCACAACATTTCTGACGAACCTGTTTAGCGAAGATCCAAATATCTTTGCCGTGTATGAACCGCTGTGGATAACTCGAGACTGGTCGAGGGCGGAAACTGGCAGAAATCTCACAAAAGATTTCACAGAAGTTATAAGCGTGGTAAATGAGTTGCCATTTTATTGACAAACCGACAGCCTTAAAATTCCTTGCCAGCACTTCAAAAAAGTGGGCGCCTGGATTATTTAAAAATCCTCTTTCAATCTCCTCCAATATGCAACAAGACTAACGATGAGAGAAAGTTTTAACCACAGCGTCACTAAAGTAGCCACTGTGCGTGGCTGAGCGAAAACTCTCCAATATTTTCCCACGGATAATTTACGACAATCCTGACACTTAAACTAAACTTTTGCACGTTGTCCGCTATCCGCGAGGGAGTGTCAACTCTCGAATCAACCTGGGATGGATCAAGGATTTTCAGTGGTCACGTTTCTTTAGTCAACCACGCGCAACCTGCGAGGCCATCACGCAGAACGTGAAGTACGGTGCGAGCCTCGAGGGGAGCTTGAAACAGCATTACAAAATAGTGCGTTACAAAGACATCGCTATTCTTCCCCTGTGAAAACGGCCCAAGAGATTTACAAGTTTGCCGGGTTTGAAATGCCAGAGAGCTTGATTCATTGGATTGTGCAGACTACAAATCCAAGCAAAGAAGCACTTTTGCAAGAGTCAAAGAAGGCGTTTTCTTCCGTTCGAAATGCCACAGCGAACGTGGAGAAATGGCGGAAGGAAGCTCCTATTGAACGAACCCGGATAATTGAGAGAGAATGTAGCAAACTGTTTGATTTACTTAGTTTGGATAGACTAACATAACGACTGTAGTGGTACATGGCTTTCATTTGATAAAAGTTTGATAGAAATACAAAAAAAAGAAAAAACAAAAAAAAACAAAAAAAAAACGAGCGTGTGAAGGACTCTCCGGTCCGGGTCCACCAACGCGCTGTTTCTCTGGGTATGTCAAGAGCTGGCTGGAAGCCGTTTCTATTGAAGAAGTGAAAAATGCGACAATCCCCCAAAACGGTTTCTTTAAAAAAATTTCTTTCTGTTTGTAGTTAGTCTACTCCTACTTTCCGCCTTGCGAACAGAAACGATGTTTTGAACTAGCAAACGCCAATGACTGTTTTCTTACGGGCGAAGCGGACACTGGACACATCGGGCAGAATGGCCGGACATTTACGCATAATAAAGAGGTACCGTGGCGAGCCATTCAAGCGTGAACGCTCCATAAAAGCGCCACAATAAGAGAGAGAAAAGGGACGAATCTGGCGAAGTTTACTCACTAAAATAGCTATTTCGAAACGCTCACAGGCTACTTTTTTAAGATGAAACAGCGGTATTTTGTAGTGAAAGGGTAAAACTACAACGTTATGTACGTTCGGGATTTTTGCTCTGGGTTTAGACCCCTATTAAATTCAGCTTGGAGTCTTTTTCGAAATAAGGAACAAAGTCCGTATGAAACAGCGGATTATCGAAGATACCTGTTTCCCCTACACCCTCGGCTGGTAGTTTTTCGTCCAAATTCGAGCAGAAGAAGTTCCAGACGCCGTTTACGCTTGAAAATCCGAGGTTCAAAATTCGCGCGTGTTCCGAGCCAAGTCTTTGTCTTACCGTATAACAATGGTTGCCATGAATAAACAATAAGTAGCCCAACTCTTTTGTAATATAACTAAATGCAGTCATCTGCACGCGCGAAGTTTGAACACTGTATGGATATCGCTTATTAGACAAAAGATTTTCTTTTAGCAATGAGAGATCACGAGTATTTAAAGCCACAAAAAGTGGTTTCTGTACAATCAATGCGTGCGATTTCTGTTAGAAAAGACTCACTGATCGTAGTGATAGAAACCATTCAGTCTATAAACTAACATATGTAGTAGATGCGATCACTGAATCGCCTGTGTGTCACATATCCATATGATCGGTACGATCGCTGACCACTGTTTACCGTGATCGAGCTTTAATGTTTTTGGTTTTGTTGAGGAACGTAAACTCACTTACCCGCTGTTTTGGTTTACATAAAAGTTAAAAAGCTCCCAAAGACAGATCGAAGCAAAACGTTGCGGCCTCTGCCGCTTCTGCGCACTATTACATAAATGTAAACAGCGAAAGGCTGGGTGTATTTACGACACGATCATCTCGTTCGCGCAAAGACAACTCGAAATAACCTTCTTTATCATATGACCCGTACGGACCCGCGCGCAATTTCCTTGGAAAACCATATGAAAAAAAGTCCCGTATGAGGGCCGTACGCCTCGCTCTAGCAGGGCCGGAAAAAGCCGTACGGCCCTACTAGAAAAGCGTACGGCCCCGCTACTGCCGCAAGATGACGGGATTGGAACCAGTTGATTCCACAGCTTTGAATTCAGATGAACGATAGTTAAGATTTTTCTAAAAAGCAAAGAATGTCCAACATGTTTATTAAAACTTTACTATCTAGAAAGCGATGTAGTTTGCAGGCGCAAAAATTAAAACAAAACGTGTTTACTTGGCAAATGATGAAGAAATACTCCTGACAACAACAATAAAATCGAACTAAAAGCCGTCAAAAACTGAAACAACATAATCGGACAAAGACGTATCCTGGTTTGAAGTCATGATAAACATTGAAGAAAAAATGAAAATGCGAAGTAAACTCAAATTTCTTTTTCTGCTGCGTAATTTTTAAATCACAACAAACAAAATGCGAGTACATGTTTACGACTAACCTGGCAATGACACAGTTTCCCGCTTGTTTTCACGAAGCATTTTAAGCAGAATTTGGACATCAACCTGTAATGCAGAGCTCAACATCGTCGAGGAACTAACGAATTCAAACACTAAGCAGCAACAGCAGACGTTCATGAATCCTACGATCCGTGGTAAACTAAACAACTTGAAGCTGAAGGGAAACGAAGCGTAGCAAAATCCTGAACTGCCTGTACAATCCCTTTCCAAGTCTTTATGTAGTTTCATAAATTAAGATCTAATGTTGTTTTTAACATCCAAAATCCTTGGTGGAAAATTAATTAATCCTCTCGTTCAAACCAATTGTGAATTTCGGCTCAGAAGAAACGTCGCTAAGTTGTTCAATCAGGATAAATTCAGTCTTCGCTGAGAGACGAGCACGACTAGCCGAAACGTCGTGCAATTTCTTTGTTGTAGTCCTTCATAAACGTTTCCTTTGAAATTTCTACTAACTGCAATCATGTACGAGGAATTTAGTCGGATTTAAATCTTCTTGGAATGGAGCTAAAACTCGGAGATTTGGTTGACAATTTTAACAGATGTTCAAAAATTTTGTACGCACATCGCAGTTCAAATGCACTTTACTGGCTTCCCAAACAAATTACAAGCTACCATTGGCTTTTCAAAATGCGCGCGAAACGGGCCGCCGCGTCTGTATCCACGAAAGAAAGACAAAAAAATTCAGTGGTCATATGATAAAATGCTTATTGACTGAGTTAGGTCGGGCCGGACGCTCGGTCCGTACGTCCTGACCTCGAGCCAAATATTTTCCCGTCCGGCCCTCCCACTCAGTCAATAAATATATCTTATTAGACGGTTTAGTGTGTAGTATCGTGGGATATTTTTACGAGTCGCGCCGTATTTTGGCGAGCCCGTAGGGCGAGTCAAAATACAAGAGACGAGTAAAAATATCCCACGATACTACACACTAAACCGTCTAATAAGGGATTTATTATTCAACTTAGCTACAAAATGGAAAAGTGGTTTGTAAACTGCCTGAGTTGCGTGACAAACTAACGTGACTTCTGAGCAGCGAGTGAGCGCGCCAGCGGAGTCAGGTTTCGCGCGCTTGACGTGAGGTTGTTGTTGATTGGTCAAAAACGAAAACTTGTCAAACCTGTGTCAATCGAGCGAAGCGTCGGGATTTTATTTCAAACTTGCAAGAAAAACAAAGATGGAACAAGGCAAAACTGAATTATTTTCGGGTTTACAGTTAGATCAACAACAATGTTCTTGGTCAACGAGTAAAACTACGAAAAGAAAGAACTCGACAGAACAAACAGAACTCGAAAGTCAAGTCAAACAAAGTTAAACAGCACTTCAAGCTCAGTCATCTTCGTCCGAATCACTAACCACGGGTCGTTTTGGAAGAGATAGCGGTGGAGATTTCTGACCGACAACAATTGTGCATTTGTTGAAGACAGCTCCTGAGAAATGATGGGTTCCGTTTCCTGACTTTGACAAACAAATGACATAAAAGGTTGTTAAGTTCCTCGGCGGGAATTTCTTCAATGGCCCTTGTTTCTTTAACGGACTTGAGGTCAGTTTTTGTATTTTCTGTTGTATTTTAATACATTTCGATTTTCTTCAATAAATAAAGAAATTTCACTGTCGTCTAGGTCATTGCTTGTCTCTAGGATCTCGTTTTCGTTAAAAACCTCAAAATTTGGTAAGCATTCATTGTTTTCTTCGGGAAGAACGAGCGTTTTGGCCATTTTTTCATCGTTCACCTTGTAAGCCTAAAGCCTGACGTGGCATTTGTAGAAAACCTGTCAAAGCGGTCTTCTGGAGTACAAATACCGTGGGATATTTGTACTCGTTTTGGGTGTTATTTGTACTCTACTGAATGCAGTTGAATAATAAGTACATATTCTGTGTTGAATTAAACGTTTGCCCAAACGAATCCATTCTAACAGTGTCCACGCAATAAATCAAAATGGAAAACCGTTTCATGAAATGTTCTTCCAAAATATGTGCATATATGCGCGCTGCGTTCATTGTTAAAGGGACACTGTCACCAATATCTGGATAACTTTGAAAAGCAAAGGGACATATTCTAATCAGCGGAAATCCAAAAATACTGGTTGAATTTCATTTAAAATTACTCTACAAGTTCTCTAAGGCTATAATTGAGTGTGTTTTGTCGCGGATCGCTAGGATGGATATGGTTGCAACTTGAAAACATCAGGCTGATGTTTTCAAGTTTTTCCTTTGTTTCATGGAAAAATCGCCAGTAAATGACTATGGTTTGTTCTTCCTTTGAGAAAATCATTTGATTTCCTTTTCTTGACATTCTAGGAGCATTCTGTGTACGGGAAAAAAGCATTTGATTTACATTTCAGCACATTTTTCACCCCAAAACGTAAAAATCCCCGTGACAGTGTCCCTTTAAGTTTGCCGCCTACATCATGATAATAAGCATCGCCGTGCGTTCATGGTAACCAATGAATTAAGCTCTTTCTAAGCGTCAATGAATTATAATGCGCGATATGACAGACCTACAAACTTTCTTGCACTGGGAGTAAATGTCCCTAGAACAATAGGCATTCTGCGCGATGTTTTCTTTTTTCTCTACCGTAAGTTTGTTCTTAACTGGACTCACAATACAAAAATGCTATCGTGTTATCGAAGAGTCACTGTTCATTGTGACGCGAATACAGTTACAGTTTGTAAGTGTGCAGTACTAAACTGTAGCAAATGAATTTTGAAATGTAATTTTTTCTTCTCAAGAGGTCAGTTTTATCAATGACGTGCACGGCCAACAAAAAATTTCTGAGAAACTTTATTTCGCTTACAAACTGAGTTTCGTTTCCAGTTTACTCGCTCCTGGTTAGGCTCCCAAAAGCTGTCCGTAGGTGCCTTTTATATATGGTAGAGGTGAAGTCGCACACCAGCCAAGGCGGAGGCCCACACGGCCGGAGCTTATCCCGGTTTCTGTAGCATGAAGTAACTGAGAGTAGTTCTACTCCCCCTGGATGGGATGCTAGTCCATCGCAGGGTTACCTCCAGCAGTATGTTGCCGTTACCAATTTATACACCTGGGTGGAGAGAGACAATGTGGGGTAAAGTATCTTGTCTAAGGAAACAACACGATGGCAGGGACTTGGCGTCGAACCACCAACCTTCAGATCTGAGGTCCCCGGCACGCGCTAACCACTACACCATCGCACCTACCAAACTCCATGTATGGTAAGACACGAAAATTGTATTTATCAACTTTGTTAGTAACTTGGCCACCGAATTTAACGAATTCGCCCTGCCGAAGGGCTAGCGTTCGAAACGTCAGCTTTCAATTTGTTTACGGTGGCCTAATTAAACTCAGTACTCAGTTGATAAATCTAAGTTTCGTGTTTCGCTTCTCCACCGGCTCAGAGCCACAGTTTCTTTAGAAACTAACACCTTTAATCCAGATATGGTGTTTTCCATAGGAGAATATGACGAGGTTTGAACTATTGTCCAGTTTGGGTTCTTAATATGGGACGCTTGACGGCAGCACCTCGGATTCGAAGTTTAAAAGACGACGAACGTCAACGCTATTTTTGACCCGAAGGGAGTGTTTTGTAAGCTTTGACCACGAAATTTTCATTGAAATCCATTTTTGCTATAGCCCATGGAGAGACATGAAACTTCAAGAAAACTCGAGTATTTCCTCCACGAAGAAGCTGTTTTCACCACAGAAACGGGCACTGTTGTTCTTGTCAGCGGATTAACCGTAAAGGAATGTTTGTTCATGTATTTAGAGGCGAGTATCCCACTATAAAAGGTGACATATTTTTCTGTGGTTAATTGTAAATGATTGAAGAAGCTAGGGGTCATATCATAAGTCAGTCAGAATTATGATTGTCCTGGTAGGTGTAGTCCTGAAAAGGATTGTTTATGAGGACATTGAGTGACGTTTCGACAACATGAGCGGATGTCATCATCGGAGTTAAGAGAACTGCGAATCGTTAATTAGTAGATGGTGTTTAGAGACTAAATACCATATACTGACAATTCACAGTTCACTTGACTCTGATAATGACTTCAGCTCAGGTTGTTGAAACGTCAATGTCACTAAATATTCCTTCTCAGGACTAAACTCACCAGGACGATCATTTCTCCGACTAAGAGATATATATGTTGTTAACTTATTACATTTAGCTAGGTTTATACATTTGCATTTTTTAATGGCTTGAGGGTGCGTAAAGTGGTATGTTTAATTGTTATCAAGTATATTTTGTTTTGACGAATTCGTTTAAAGATGATTCAAGTGAAAGAAACAATTTTATCAGAGTCGTCTTTGTTAATTTAGGCAGGTTTCAAATGAAAAATAAATCAAAAAAAAAAACTGTAAAATTTACAAGCCAAAAATAAACCAAACGCTTTTTCTCGATAGTTCCCGTGTGCAAAAGTTCTCTCGATGAAATTCAAATTTACAATTATGTCATTGGTACAACACTATCACACTCGAACGAACGCTTGAATCATTTTCAGCAAGCATCTTTTGAGTATAGTCAATAAACTCCATTTAAAGATTCTGTTGCTTTCGACAGAGAGGCAGACACTGATTTAGCAGCTAACGTTTATTTATATAATTTAATTGGTCTCCCTTCAAAGGGTGGGTGGATTGTTTGGTCTATCTTGCACTCTTAGTCAAAATATGAATTTTAAGTATGCCCACTTGGCAAAGTTAACAATGCTATGTTGATCAATAACACAAAGTCTTCCAGTTTCGTAGTCGAAGGGAAACAGATATTGACGGTAAGTACGTTGTTGAGCTTGAAAACACTCCTTTCACTTTACGACACCCTGTTTGAAAACATCTTTTATACGAATTGTAGCTAATTGTGGTTCAACTTTGCCATTGGCCAAACTTCTTAATTTTGCTTTGAAAAATATCTGGAACCATTACACCAGGCGCACATTACTTTAGAGAATCATTTCAATGGTCAGAGGGTTTAATCCACCTATTCAAAAGATAGAACCACCTTGATGTACGGCATAATAAAAAGTACCACAGGAAAGTACTGCTCAGCGGTGTTTATCTGCGGGAAAGGCCCGGCACTTGAGGATCTCATCCACAGACTAAAAAAGCTACGATAAAATCAACTAATTTAAGGTTTTATTTCTTCCGGCTTGGATTAACAGAGCTAATCTGCTAAAGTACACCGCGTAAAGTTTTAATGTACAGCGAAATTTACAGAGAATTCAAAAATGAATTTTTCGGAAACATTGCCTATGAATGTAAAGAAATAACTGCTTCAGGAGCAATAATCAGAATTGTCTCTCAAACGGCAATTTCTTTTTTGGTAAATACTTTTTGTCTTCTTTTTCCCCATGTAAATGTTCCATATTGTCCAGCTGGTTCAACGTCTTTTAAGACGTTAATGATTAACATCTTTCTTGTCTATGATAATTTCTTTATAGATAATGATATTATTCAATGTGTTTATCAACATGAGTTTAGTTGCGAATCTACTCATGTATCTGCGTATCTAGTTCCACCACAAAACTAATCTTAGTCGTTTTCTTACAAGTTCCTCACGTCGCCCTCTACGCCAAATCAACTGCAAAATCTCAAGAAGCGTAAAAATAAATAAATCGACAGTAAAGAGTGTTTTTTCCTTAAGCTAAGTCTCGGCTTCAATGCAATCCTTTCTACGTGCCGAGTTTAATTAGCTGCAGCTAAGGCAAATCAATAAACGGCTAGCTCGGGAGTCGAAGCTTGCGAGCCTCCTGTAAAGAAACTGACAGAAATTTTAACAGTATTCCCCTTTGGAGTTTTCGTAAGAATTCTACCTATAAAGGCCTTTTCTGAAACGTTCAGTTTTTCACGTTGCGGAATTGCATATGTATTCAGCCCGTGGACAGTTCTTTTGTGTCAATTGTCTAAGCAAGATATTAGCATATTTTTTAATTGCCCTTCCCCTCCAACTTTACTTAGGAGACGTCTTCACGTACGGTTATTTTGCGAAGCAAAACTTAGCAGCCTCTAAATTACTTAAGGGTATAGTGTGAATGCAACCAAGTTCATTTTTTGAGATGGCCTGAACTAGATTTTAAGTTAACGGACTTTGTTTTAATGATCATTACTGAAAGCTTTTAATCAAACTTCAAACACTCGTACCAATATGTTAACATTTACATCGTTCGTTACCTAGGATATTTTGGTCAGTTTTACGAATTCATTTAAAGACCCTGATTCTTGTGGAAGAAATAATTTTATTGGAGCAAGCAAGATATTAGCGTATTCTTAAAATGCCCTTCCGTCCCAACTCTGCTTGAGAGACGTCTTCACACACTGTTATTTTGTGAAGCAAAACTTAGCAGCCCCTAAGTTAGTTGAAGGCATCAGTGTGAAGGCAACCAAGTTCATTCTTAAACCGTGATCTGAAGCAGCTTTTAATTTAACGGGTCTCGTTTTTTAAAATGATCATTACAGCTTTTAGACAGACTTTAAACAACGTCGATTGAGCCAATCACATTCGAGTTTACACAATAGACCATGATAATTTATAATTTATATTTCTCCTTGTTGTTTTTAAATTTTAAAAGTGGGCAGAACTCAAGTCGCAGTTTAATAGTCTAACAGTATCTCTTGTAGGCGGCTGTGAATTTTAATAGAGACTAAAATTAAATGCAAACACTGAGATCAATTATTTGTAAACAATCTGAGTGGCAGTCACTAAAAGAAGTGTAGGTGGGGAGATTAGCAAGTGCCAAACTCTTCGATCCTGCGAATAATTACCACGATGACCTCCTCTTTTAGCGCGTGCCACGCAGGTTAATTATTTTCTCGTTTGCTTGAAAGATGGTTGTCTGTTTGAGGTCACAAATTTAAAATAATTTAATACACATTTGGTTGAAATCAAGCTACACCATAATGGTCCTTTTCCGCTTCTTCGTAGCAGTTATCTTTCTAATCGGAGCTTTGTCCACATTCATGATTCTTAAGAGTCAACATTTGGTCTACAGTACAAGCAGCGCAGATAAATAATCTTGTTCCTGTTTTACTTCGATCTGTTCTATCGACCACCCGCGAAGTCTCTCCGAAAATCTCCGAGAGTCCACCGAAGATACAGCTAAACCATCGTCCAACAGGGGAACGACACAGCGAACAACTTCCGAACTTCCAAGGAAGAAAAAAAAACGAGAAAAGACGAAGCTTGGTGATCTTTGGGGATGATCGCTCGGACACAACATTTCTGACGAGCCTGTTTAGCGAAGATCCAAATATCTTTGCCGTGTATGAACTGCTGTGGCTAACATGAGACTGGTCGAGGGCGGAAACTGGCAGAAGCCTCACAAAAGATGTCAGAGATGTTATAAGCGCGCTTATGAGTTGCCATTTTATTGCAAACCGACAGCCTTAAATTCCTTGCTAGCACTTCAAAAAAGTGGGCGCCTGGGTTATTAAAAAATCCTTTTCTATCTCTTCCAATATGCAACAAGACAAATGAAGAGAAGACGTCTTGCCCAGATCCTGCGACAATACCCAAAGTTATTGAAGAAGCTTGCTCCCGCCATTTTAAACACAGCGTCACTAAAGTAGCTATTGTGCGTGTTCCTGAACGAAAACTTTCCAATATATTCCCTCAGATAATTTACGACAATCCTGACACGGAAATTAAACTTTTGCATGTTGTCCGCGATCCGCGAGGAAGTATCAACTCTCGAATCAACCTGAGATGGATTAACGATTATCCTGATCGCCCTGTTCTTTCGTCAAGTACGCGGGACCTGCGAGGGCATCACGCAGAACGTGAAGTACGGTGCGAGCCTCGAGGGGAGCTTGAAACAGCATTACAAAATGGTGCGTTACAAAGACATCGCTTCTTCCCCTGTGAAAACGGCCCAAGAGATTTACGAGTTTGCCGGATTTGAAATGCCAGAGAGCTTGATTCATTGGATTGTGCAGACTACAAATCCAAGCAAAGAAGCGCTTTTGTACGATTCCAAGAAGGCGTTTTCTTCCGTTCGAAATGCTACAGCGAACGTGGAGAAATGGCGGAAGGAAGCTCCTATTGAACGAACCCGGATTATTGAGAGAGAATGTAACGAACTGTTTGTTTTACTTGGTTTGGATAGACTGACATAGCAACTGTAGAGGTACATGGTTTTCATTAAATAAACAGTCCATGAAATAAGGAAAAAACGAGCGAGGGAAGGACTCTCCGGGTCCATTAACGCACTGTTTCTTGGGGTATGTCAGGAGCTGGCTGGAATCTTTGGGCGAGAATTTGTGCTTGTTTGAAGAAGTGAAAAATGGGGCAGTCCCTCAAGAAAAGCACCGTCTTTATTTCATACGACTCCCCTAAAAACAACGCGTAGGAGGCTAGTTCAACCACGAAGTTGAATTTGGTCGCTTTCTACTATTGCCTCATGTGCTAAAGTATCTGCAAAATCTCAAAAGCTTAAAAATGATAAATCGACAGCAAAGAATGGTTTTTCTTCCGGCTTCAATCCTATCGACTTGCCGACTTTAATGAGATGCGGCCAAGGGAAGTCAATAAAATTAAAATTATGAATATATGAGATTCATATATTTGAACTGTGGAATGAAGAAATAAATGTAAAGAAGATCCTCGCAGTTATATGAATCTCATATATTCATAATTTCATCTTCATCTTTCCCGGGTATATTACGAACCAATTTAATGACCAGCTCCCAGTTGGCTTGTTAGCTCAATTGGTTAGAGCGCTGCACCGGTATCGCAGAGGTCAGGGTTCGAATCCCGGCAAGCCTGATTTTTTCAGTCTTTCTTTTCGCAACTGCATAAGTTGCGTTAATAATTGCGAGGATCTTCTTTACATTTATTTCAATAAAATTAGTTCGTAAGTCCAAGCTTTTCGGCCTGCTGTAAAGAAATTAAAATTGAAATTATAACACTATTCCGCTTTGGCGTTTTCGTAACAATTCTACTTTTCGAAAGGCGGTTTCTGAAACGTTCCTTTTTTTTTGGCAGAACTGCATATGTATTTAGCCCGTGGACAGTTCTTTTGTGTCAATTATCTAAGTAAGACATTAGTGTTCTGAAGACTGATGAGAGGCTGATGAGAGACATAACGTACAATTACGCAAGGCTGCGTGTATATACCTGATTGAAAAAACGTTGTCGGGAGAAGACCACAAACCATAAACGATACAACCCAGTGGTATGCTGGGAAACATCCGAACTATTTACTTATTTGCATTTTGAAAGCCGTTCACTTGCCTTGTTTGTCTGTTTTGATATCGCACTTTGTGCGTCCGTCACTCATGTACCCAACAGTGAACGAGTTGTTGGTGGCAGAACATGCTTAGTGCTACCGAATAGTTTTCCAGCAAAAATTACTTTAACTCAGGTACGGATGCAAACTTTGACAAATTTCGCCCTGTGCAGGGCTCAAATTGGCCCTTGTTGGCCAATTTTGCCACTTTCAGGTAGGCTTGCACGGTTTCCATTGCCACGTGCAACTCGCTGCAATGAGCATAAGTCACAAGAGAACAGGCTTGTATTTTGAATATGCAAATGATGATCTACATCTACCCAAAAATCCTTTGGGTCTCATCGTCAACGGTTTATGCTTTTCACCCGACAACGTCTTTTCAATTAGGTGTAACTAAATGATCTGACTAAGGTTTAGGGTTTCAGTTTTCAGACAAAGGACAACGGCATAGTTTGATAAAAGCAAATTTTGCATTTAATGTCCTCTACAGAGTAAAATAAAAATTGGCAAGAAACTGTGTCGGTACATTATACAGAGCGAAAATCCTTGCCGTTAATTAACGGCGAAATATGGATCTAAACATATATTTAAATGAAACAAAACATATTTAAATGAAACAAACTTCGCCGTTTATTATTGGCGAAACATGCTCTCTGCATTTATAGTAATGACAAAAAATTCGCCGTTAATTAACGGCGAAATATTGATCTAAATATATTTAAATGAAACAAAATTCGCCATTTATTAACGGCGAAATATGCTCTCTGCATTTAAGGTTATGCCCAAAAAATTCGCCGTTAATTAACGGCGAAATATTGATCAAAATATATTTAAATGAAACAAAATTCGCCGTTTGTTATTGGCGACAAATACTCTCTGCATATTTGGTTATGCCAAAAAAAATTCGCCGTTAATTAATGGCGAAATATTGCTCTAAACATACCTAAATGAAACAAAATTCGCCATTAATTAACGGCGAAATATACGCCTGCAGAAGGGTACGTACGGATAGATTGTGTAACAAACTCTTATGATGGGCACACAAACCAGCACAATGACTGAATTCATGATGAATTTTTGGCACACATTGCGGTACCAGATTTATTGAAAGAAGAGTAAAGCACCACGGCTGGTATATCGGCGGCCGATAAAACCCGAGGATGTAAGCTTTTCCATTCACCGCGGTCAATCGAGAAAAACAAAAAAAGTACCTCAAAGATGAGGGAATTATTTTCTCTGTTCAAAGTTTGATACTTAATTTTTCGAACTTTTCTAAAAAAATTCCAAGTGTTTGAAAACGGGAAACCGACTTGTCGGCGCAGTAAGTAAAAATAATTTGTTTAGATGGAGAATTTGAGAGAACTGAAAATATATTTACTTTCACTCACTATTTTATATAGCCTTGCTCATGTTTCGACTGCATCGTGCATAAATCTTACGAAATAAAACGAAAAAAAACTGCCTCAGGCGTTTGACCGCGGTGGAGGTTATATATATCTGTAAATTGTTAAATTTCCAGAACAACCTTTCCAGTGAGGGGATTATCCTCTTAGCCACCAAGCTGGCCGAAAAGGTCTATTTAATTTTTATAACCCACCGATTAATTTCCACACGCGCTCACTGGACGAACACATCACGTGGTACAAAATTGGGCAGTACTCGTCATCCGATTTGATATCCGTCGTCCGATTTTAGTGAGGATAGAAAAACAAGAAAAGAAGTCACTCTTTTTCAGGTTTTAACTTCTCAGACTCCAATCATAGTCTAATAAAATCGAGAAAATTAACCAGCTTGGATTTGTTTCGCTGCAAATGTGCTGTACCCTCATTGAATGATTTTACTTTACCACAATAAAGCGCATGCGTTGTAGAAATAAATTGGAGTGTTATAAAATAAATGAACCCTTCCTGGCTTGCCGGTATGTCGGAGGATAATGCCCTTGAATGAAATAAGCATCGCTTCTCGGCCAACTGTTCATTTTTCGGACAATCTTTCATCCTTGTGCATTATCCTCTTAAACGCACGCGCTAAATTCTTGTAAAAAGAAAACAGCGAGTGACGGTCACAGCATGCATGCGGGTCATGCATGAGCACCAGATTACTTGATTTGATTACACTGTAAGGAGATGAAAAAAAAATTAAGACCAAAACAATGTGACTTTCTCTCTTTGTTTCTTTTTTTTACCTCGATTAATTGATCCTCAAAAATCAAATTTGACGGCCGACTATCCTCTATTATTATTCAACAAATTGTCACTATGCCCACATATGGTAAGGAAGCCCTCAATATCTGTCATCCTACATGACAGATATCCTGCGATATACGTAAATGACCATATTTGGAAGTGCACTGCAGATTTTCTTTCATTGCTTGTTTGGCGGCCATTTTGAAAAGCGAGGCAGTTTTAGCAGTGTTTCCGTAAATTTTAACTCTCTGGAAGAAACTTTCCACGATTAAATGCTCTCAAAATGTCAACAAGTATGTGCTTCAGCTCACAAAGATATCCAGCGGTTGACTTGGAATTTTCATAGTGAGAACTCAACCAAGAAAATGCTATTGCGAAAGAAGCAGCACACTTGCTCACGGAAAGTTGTAAAGACTAAAGTTGAAAAGATTTTAATTCACAGGAAGAGGACTTATTCTCGGTAAGGTAGCAATATTTTTTTCCATTGTCTTGTCATTTCCAAACATGAGTTTGTAAATAAGTCTTTTTAAGTGAACGGTAGTAAACTTCGATTTCTTGAAGTTCTGTTTTGATTTTTATTAAGCTTTGTGTGTTACTAGCTTTTAGCGTTTTTATCATAGAGCCGTGGTTTTTCTCGTTCTGAAAATGGTAGTCGATGGGAATTTGTTGAATAATAAAACAATTATCCTGCTCAATCTTGCGGAATATCCCCTGATTTAGCCAACTCGGCCTACGGCCTCGTCGGCTAAGTATCAGGTGATATTCCGCGCGATTTCGCAGGATAATTGTTAAATATACGCCTTCCAAATTAGTAAGGCGGTTTTCTAACGCGTTTCGTCCAGTAAGAGGGCGGTTTAATGACAACAGGTACCGGTATATTACAGAGTGTAGAGAAACACAAGAGGAAATTGCAATTTACATCTCTGGAGGGCACAGTGTTGACTTGACTGAGGATAGAGGAGACGAGACGGCAGGAGTATTTGATATCTTACTACTAGAGGGATATGTGAACTGGTTCAGTTTACTATGGGTTCGAGGCTAAGCATGAAATTGTCTCAAGTGACCAGTGGTTCTTTCTTCATCGTTTACAGCCTTCTCGTGTTAAGTAACTTGTTTTTTTCTATATTGAGAGCAAATCTTTCGCCATTAATTAACGGAGAAGTTTTGGCCCCATTTCTCTATTCAGAGCAAATGTTTCGCCGTCTGGAAACGGCGAAGTTTTGACCTCATTTCTTCATTGAGAGCAATTGTTTCGCCGTTAATAAAAGGCGAAGTTTTTGTCGCATTTCCTTTTTTGAGAGCAAATATTTTGCCATTGTTAAGAGGCGAAAAGGTTACGCTGTCATTATTTGTAGAGAAAATATTTCGCCGTTAATTAACGGCGAAATATTTGCTCTGTATTAAATTGGAATATGTATTATAGGAAATTTCTGAAATTTACATACAAATTCAATTGCTGATTTTTAAACTTTCTCTATAGATATAATTTATGGCAAAATTTTCATATACATATGTTCCCAGGACAATGTTGTTATAAGTTTTGAAAGTGCTATATGGTTCTTTACGAATTTCTATTGATTCTGTTAATTGTTATGTTTGCGACGAAGTGGACAAAGCTTGGACAGATGTAAGTCAATAATTCGATTACATTTTTGTTCTTTTGTCATTTTTTTTTGCTCGAAAACTATAGAATTGCAATTGCTAAATTGTTACAGCTCCAGATTACACGCCGTCATTAACTGTTGACTCTACCAAGCCTGTTAGTCTTTATGTGGTTTATTCGTGTTTCTCGCCGGTCCATCATCTGAAGATCTTGAGAACTAATCACATCGCTGGTGAGGAACTCGGATTTAACAATGGAAAAGGCCAAAAATGTTCGCCGAGCAGCGAAATCAGCGTTCACGCGAGCGCTCAACGCCGGACAGATGTTATTGGACTCCACACGCCCATTGTCAGAGGTTCATGATGCATTTGAAGAACTTAAAGCCGCATACGCCGATTTGATCGCCAAACACGAAGAACACACGATGTTTTTAGAAGATGAGGAGTATCCTGCAGTCGAAAGTTGGATGGAAGAGTGAACACTCAAGTATGTCAGTTTCTTAATGCGAGTTAATGATTACTGCCACAAGCCTTGCGAAGACAAAGAAAAGAACGCAGCCAGCGTTAAGTTGTTGACGCCGATGAAACCGAAGTTCATGGATTACAAGAAGCAGTTGTCACAGAAAACGAGGATGCACAAAGCAACACAGCCATACAGAACGCCTCAGTAAAGCCCCTGTTAATGAAGCACGAAAAGCCGAAAATGCCGACCTTTCATGGTGATGTACGGAAATATTTTATATTCAAAGCCGATTTTGAGCACGCCGTCGAAAAACATTACTCCGAGCGCGACGCAATAACGATTCTACGTTCCTGTCTGGGCCCGGAGCCAGCGAAGCTGGTGGATGGAATAAGCACTGATTTGAAAGCCGCCTGGAATTATCTAGATCAAAACTACGGCGATCCGAGGATTGTATGAGACGTAGTTACCGCTGTCCTGGAGCGATTTAAAGCGATTCAACCCGGCGAAGACCACTGGTTCTGTGAACTGGTTAACCTCGTGCGAAGATCGTACAACATTCTAAAGGAAGTAAAGCGCCCCCAGGACATTGACAACACGTATGTTATATCCCTGATAGAGCGAAAAAATGACCAAAGACGACCTCAAAGTTTGGGCACGCCACTTCTACCTTCAGAAGTTGGAACCGTCAATGTCAAATCTTCTGAAAGGGATGGACAAGGAAATGACCGCTCGGCTTCGCTCAGGAGCAGCAATTCGCAAAACTGGCAGCCACACTCGCTCCTCTTCAACGTGGTGGGTATTAGTGGACACACCACCAGTTCTCAC
This sequence comes from Siderastrea radians, assembly GCA_964017195.1. NCBI lineage: Eukaryota > Metazoa > Cnidaria > Anthozoa > Scleractinia > Rhizangiidae > Siderastrea > Siderastrea radians. The sequence goes on along the minus strand of OZ024896.1, from coordinate 31,174,006 downwards.
GATGTAAACAAAGCCAAGAATCAGTGCCACGTAGGTAAGGCAAATCACTACGTCGATGAATGTCCTAGATTCCAAGCAATGACACCAAATGAACGATGGGAAGTTGTCAAGGAGCAGAAAGCGTGCTTTTCTTGTTGGAAACGGGGTAAAGGCCACACAACCGCGAATTGTCTGCGCAAGAAAGAATGTTCCGAGAGGAATGGCGACAGTACAATCTGCAAGAGGCCACATCACAAACTCCTTCACACTAGAGAAACGTCCGGTCCCGTACGAGTCAATTCTCTTCAAGATAAAAGCAAGACCCTACTTCTGGTAATCACAGGAGCAGTTAGCCGCCAGTGCCGACTTTCCTACCGAAGCTAGCATCTTCTTTGACTCTGGTGCACAAACATCTATGGTACGTAGCAGCTTTGCTGAGTCTCTAAGCCTCGAATGCAAACCAGTCAAGATACTTATCACAAAGGTTGGCGGAGGTGAAGGAGAGTTCTTTACGAAGCTTTACGAGGTCCCTATCTGTGCAGTCGATGGCAAAACAGAGCAAGCAATCCAAGCTGTCAGCATCCCTCAGATATCAGACGAAGTTGATGAAGTTGACGGAAATCTACTGGCGAGCATCTTCGGCCTTGCTGAGAGTGACATTAGAAGGAAAGCCGGTCCGATCGACCTTGTAATAGGAATCAATTCTTCCCGTTTCCACGTGGGTGAAACCAAAGTAAAGGGCAGCTTGGTTGCCAGAAAGAGCCCAATCGGATGGGTCATCTTTGGGTCAAACGCAGAGGATCTAATGTGTCTTGTTCGTCTCGCCGCGTCAGTTGACCTAACGGATGTTTGGAGGACGGAATCGATGGGTTTTTCTGTATCACCGTGCACCTGCGAGGCTGCTAAATTGTCAGCACAAGAAAGGGAGGAGTTGAAGATGATCGAAAAGTCGTGCCAGTTGCAAGGAAATAAATGGGTCATGAAATATCCTTGCATGGATAAAAGACCCTAACAGTTTGCCAAATAATTACCCGCAAGTACGCAAGAAACTGGATGCAATCGAAAGACGTCTCATGAAGAACCCGGAGAATGCAGCTAGTTATGACAAGCAAATCAAGGAGATGGAAGAAATGCAGTTTTCAAGAAAGTTATCATCAAAAGAGATCAACCAATGGAAAGGGCGAGTACACTACGTTGCCCATCACGCAGTTATACGCCCAGAGAAGAAAAGTACGCCAGTCAGAATTGTGTTTAATAGCTCAGCATCGTATAAGGGCCACACCCTCAACGACTACTGGTTCAAGGGACCTGACCTCCTCAATAATATGTTTGGCGTTATGATGCGAATTCGTGATAATCCCGTTGCTATTTGCGGTGACATTGCCAAGATGTACCACATGATTGGAATTCTTGAGGAAGATCAACACGTCCACAGGTTCCTATGGAGAAATTTTGAAGTTGACCGTGAGCCAGATACCTATGTTAAGACTGTCCTTACATTTGGAGACCGTCCAGTGCCAACAATGGCCACCACAGCCATGCGGAAGACTGCAAAGATGAAGGAAGAAGAAAAACCCAGAGCCGCCGAAGCTATCTTGAAGAATGCTTATGTGGATGACATATGCGACTCGGTGAACAATGAACATGAAGCCAACGTTCTAATTTCAGACGTAGACGACGTACTTGAAGCTGGTGGTTTCCATGTCAAGTAGAGGATTTCCAGCGCGCAAACCAGTGCCAAAGACGATCAAAGTGAAGTTGTGCTTGGAGGCCAAAGCCACTTAGAGAAGGTCCTCGGAACGGTCTGGCTTCCCCAGGAAGATTTGTTTACATTTAAGATCAAGATTGGATTGGCCAAAGAAAACCCGCCTTCAGAAGATCCTTGTTCATTCATTCCCACAAAGGTGACAAAGCGTCTGATTCTGAGCAAGCTGGCCGGCATATTCGATCCAATTGGAGCAGGAGCAGCCGTTCTAGTCAAATCAAAAATCGCGATGCAAGAGTTGTGGCAGCTCGGCTTCGGCTGGGATGACGAAGTTCCGCCGGAAGTTAAATGGAAGTGGGTGAAGTTGTTTGAAGAAATGATTGCTCTGAACACGGTCAAATTTGAACGTTGTCTTACGCCTCCTAATGCAAGCGGGAATCCCTCTTTGGTCGTCTTTTGTGATGCCTCACGACAGGCGTTTGGTACATGTGCTTACGCGAAATGGAACCTTGAAGATGGAAAGTTTGGAGTTCGATTTGTAGCTGCAAAGTCCAGATAGAGTTACGCCTCTGAAGGAGCTGACCATTCCTCGCCTTGAGTTACAAGCTGCCGTAGTCGGAAGCCGCCTCGGAAAGACCATCCTCGACTGAAGTTTGAAAAAGTGCGCTACCTCTCTGACAGCCGGGTTGAACTTGCCTGGATTCAAGGCGAAAGTAGAAGCTACAAGCCATTTGTCTTGTGCCGAGTCGGTGAAACCCAGTCCAACTCTAAGCCCTCTGAGTGGTGCCACTGCCCTACAAGTCTAAATGTCGCAGATGACTTAACAAAAGGCATCTCAATAGAACAGATGAGTGGAAGATGGTTTAATGGCCCTGAGTTCCTGCAATTACAGGAAGACGTTTGGCCGGTAGAACATGGCACACCAGATGTAAAAGAGGTTAACAAGGAGAAGAGAAAGGCTCAAGTTGTCTTCGCAGCAGCTGTCAGCGAAACTGTAATTAACTACCAACGATTTTCAACGTGGAAACGATTACTAAGAGTGACCGCCTATGTCTTCCGCTTCTGCCGCAACCTCCGCGCAAGATCATGCCGTGAAAGAGAGGACAAGGATGTCTACATCGGTCCGCTGAATGCAGAAGAAATTGATCGTGCAGAGGAACACTGGGTAAAGAAAGCACAAGCTGGCCTCTCCACGAAAATCGCTAAAGGGGAGTTCAAAACGTTGAGTCTATTCACAGACGACAAAGGCATCATTCGCATTGGTGGGCGTGTCGATCCAGCCCTAGTGTCGTACGATGAAAGGCATGCCGCTCTCCTGCCGTATGATCACTGGATATCGATGCTCATCACCCGCGATGCTCATCAGTCAGGCCATCCAGGCATAGCAGCGACAACTGCCAAGACCAGACGGAGATACTGGATAGTTAAGGGGGACAAACTCTCCAAAATTGTCAAGCGACGTTGTACTTTCTGCCGGAAGATGGAAGCACAAGTTGAAACACAACTTATGGCAAAGCTTCCAAAGTGTCGTCTTCAGCCGTTCACGCCACCTTTCATGTACACGTCATGCGACTACTTTGGGCCCTTCAAAGTAAAGATTGGCAGAAACAAAACAGCAAAGCACTACGCACACGTGCCTGAACACCAGAGTCGTTCATTGCGAACTCGCCACAGATGCAAGTACCATGGAATTTCTGCAAGTTTTGAGAAGATTCTTCTCGTACCGCGGGTACTCGGAAGTTCTAATTTCCGACAATGGTCCCCAAATGGTGAGTGCGGATCGAGAACTGCAACTAATGATCGAAGGATGGGACAAAGCCAAGCTAAAAGAATTTTGCGCCGACAGAGGTATGAAATGGCAGTTTACCACCCCACTTGCCCTTCATCAGAATGGATGTTCTGAGTCGCTTGTCAAAACAACGAAGTCCTGTCTCAAGAAAGCCATTGGAGAAGCCGTTCTCACCCCCTTCGAGCTCTACACTTGCCTGCTTGAAGTCGCTAATCTAGTGAACGAACGACCATCGGAAGACTACCAAACGATCCAGACGATGGCGCTTATTTGTGTCCAAACGACATTCTGTTGGGCAGATCAACAAGCAAAATTCCCCAAGGTCCACTCCACCAGACGGAAAATCCTCGCCATCGGTTCGAGTTCTGCCAAAAGATCGTGGAATCATTCTGGAAAAGGTGGTCCCATGATGTTCTCCCGCTACTGGTGCCAAGAAAGAAATGGAATGCGGAGACTAGGAATGTAAAGGTCAATGATTTCTTCATTGTAGCAGATCCAAACCCCGTACAAGGGAAGTGGAACGTTGGTAGGGTTCTCCAAGTGTTTCCCGGAGAAGATGGCCTAGTACGAAATGTGCAAGTGAAGACGGCCTCATGCAGGAACATACACACGTTCAATTACAAAGATTTGGGTCATTTATCCAACCGAAGGATACGCCGATTAGAATGGGGACTCCCCATTGCGGAGGGGGGGAATGTTCTGATGACTGATGAGAGGCTGATGAGAGACATAATGTACAATTACGCAAGACCGCGTGTATAACTAAATGATCTAAGGTTTAGGGTTTCAATTTTCAGACAAAGGACAATGTTGTTATAAGTTTTGAAAGTGCTATATGGTTCTTTACGAATTCCTGTTGATTCTGTTAATTTTTATGTTTACGACGAAGCGGACAAAGCTTGGACAGATGTAAGTCAATAATTCGATTACGTTTTTGTTTCTTTTGTCATTGATTTTTTGCTCGAAAACTATAGAATTGTAATTGCTAAATTGTTACAGCTCCAGATTACACGCCGTCATTAACTATATGCTGACTCTACCAAGCCTGTTAGTCTTTATGTGGTTTATTCGTGTTTCTCGCCGGTCCAATTAGCATATTTTTTAATTGCCCTTCCGCCCAATTCTACTTTGGAGACGTCTTTACACACGGTTATTTTGCTAAGCAAAACTTAGCAGCCTCTAACTTAGCTAAGGGTATAGTGTGAACGCAAAGGAGTTATTCTTAGCCGGATGCGGGCCTTGCTAGGGGCAATATGTTAACATTTGCATCGTTTCTTGGCTTGAGAGGGCGTGGGGTGATAAACGGTATGATTGTTACCAAGGATATTTTGGTTTCACGAATTCATTTAAAGCCCGTGATTCTTGTGAAATAATAATAATATGAAACGATAGGATAAGTCAGTGTTCTGGTTTATGAGTCTAGGTTACCTTGAATGGGAAACTTTCATCTGAAATGGAAAATCGCTTTAACTAGCGCCAAAAATGATTTAAATAGTTTTATCACCGTATCTATTTGCCGAAAGTTTAGGGATTTTTTTTTTTTTGCAAGTGTCGAGAAAATTAGAAAAATCAGTGTCTCGTATACGTAGATGTCTCCTCGGCTTGTAAATCGTTTAGCGTGAGCAATATGAAACTACATTTCAGCAGTATCTTCCTATGGTACTGTTGTGTTGTTTAAGTGAATGATTTCATTTTTTAGTAAGTGAAAATATTGGAACTGAGGAATATTGGCGTTCTTCCCTGGCAGGTATGTTGCAGGGTGTATTGTAAAATAAGGTAAGACAACTGGACAGGCGAACGACTCAATAAATTTGCGAAATTCAGTTCCAAACACAGTAGAACAAGAGAACGTTGCCGCGCGTTTTATAGTTATTTTCTCTTTCGCTTGAAAGATGTATGTCTCTTTGTACCTGAAATTTAAACAATTAATTTTTCTTTGATGTTGGTTATGCATTTCAGGCTGAAATCAAGCCACACCATAATGGTTCAGTTACGTTTCCTTTTCCGCTTCTTCGGAGCAGTTGTCTTTCTAATAGGAGCTTTGTCCACATTCATGGCTCTAAAAAGTCAACATTTCGTATACGAATGTCATGGTGGAGAACAGACAGGCAGTGAGGATAAACAACCTTGCTCTACCGACCACTTACGAAGTCTCTCCGAAAATATCCGAAAATCCACCGAAGATACAGCTAAACCATCGTCCAACAGGGGAACGACACAGGCAACACCTCCCGTACTCCAAACGACGAAAAAACCCGAGAAAAGAAGAAGCTTGCTGATCTTTGGGTGTGATCGCTCGGGCACAACATTTCTGACGCACCTGTTTAGCGAAGATCCAAATATCTTTGCCGTGTATGAACCGCTGTGGATAACTCGAGACTGGTCGGAGAAAGATGTCAGAGATGTTATAAGCGCGCTTATGAGTTGCCATTTTATTGACAAACCAACAGCCTTAAAATTCCTTGCTAGCACTTCAAAAAAATGGGCGCCAGGGTTATTTAAAAATCCTTTTCAATCTCCTCCAATATGCAACAAGACTAACGATGAGAGAACGTTTTGCCCAAATCCTGCGACAATACCTAACGTCATTGAGGACGTTTGTACCCGCCATTTTAAACACAGCGTCACTAAAGTAGCCACTGTTCGTCTCCCTGAGCGAAAACTCTCCAATATTTTCCCTCAGATAATTTACGACAATCCTGACACGGAAATTAAACTTTTGCACGTTGTCCGCGATCCGCGAGGGAGTATCAACTCTCGCATCAACCTGGGATGGATTAAGGATTTTCAGTGGTCACGTTTCTTTAGTCAACCACGTGCAACCTGCCAGGCCATCACGCAGAACGTGAAGTACGGTGCGAGCCTCGAGGGGAGCTTGAAACAACATTATAAAATGGTGCGTTACAAAGACATCGCTTCTTCCCCTGTGAAAACGGCCCAAGAGATTTACAAGTTTGCCGGGTTTGAAATGCAGAGAGCTTGATTCATTGGATTTTGCAGGCTACAAATCCGAGTAAAGAAGTGCTTTTGCAAGAGTCAAAGAAGAGGTTTTCTTCCGTTCGAAATGCCACAGCGAACGTAGAGAAATGGCGGAGGGAAGCTCCTATTGAACGAACCCGGATTATTGAGAGAGAGTGTAGCGAACTGTTTGATTTACTTGGTTTGGATAGACTGACCTAGCAACTGTAGTCAGGTACATGCTTTTTATTTGATAAAAGTTTGATAGAAATACGGGGAAAAAAAACTAGCTCGTGGGTATGGGGCGCCAAGTGTAAAAATATTATTTAGACAATATTTTGTTATATTTTGTGTTATTTAGTATATTGCAAATAAAGTCGCTTGGTAATTTATAAATTACCAATTCTACGACCTTTGCGTGAACTTGTGATTTGTAAATCGGAAGCAACGTGACTTTGCGATTTATAAATCGCAGTAACATAACTTTGCGATTTATAAATCTCAAGCAACGTAACTTTGCGATTTATAAATTGCATTTCATATTTTCTGTGCAAATGTGCGATTTATAAATCGGAAAGGCGTGCTTTGTAAATGGCAAATGTGTGATTTATAAATCTCAAAAGTGCGATATATAAATCGCAAATGTGTGATTTATAAATCGCAGAAAGCAAACCAGTGTTTGCGGGCTCGGCCTTAGTCAGTGGTATTTCAAAAGAAAGTTCAGGCGGGAAGCTCAGAAAATATGGCGGAGAGCGATTCCCCGGCAAGAGGGCTGTCCATTGCCGCATCCAGAGCCATTACAGGCCCTTGGCTGGCATCCCAAACAAAGGAGGAGGACGTTTTGGGAACACAGAGTTTTTTTCGTTCCTGGTAGAGTGCTATTAGGAAAGCAAAGTAAAAAAATGTCCTTACTGGTATCTGCTGAGTCTGTTCTTGGGTGCCTAGGGCCTCGCTGATGGCCACCGAAACGGCTGTGGAGGGTTGCCTTGCCAGAACTTCTCTATCCGCCGTATTTCCTATACTTTTCCAAATCTACGCGGCTTTTTAACGTGTTTCGCTGTGGCTAAATGACCGGCAGCCGGTCAAGGTTTTCAAAACACTAAATGACCGGCAGTTCTATATTTTTGACAAATTTAGGAAAATCGAATAATTTATCCGATCTAAACTATGATATTTTGATTAAGATGTGTTAAGCGATTCGGAAGACCTTAATAGTTTTTAAACTCAACCTTCTGTTTGCGCTGGGCATAGAGTACGAAGCGATGTGTTGTGACACTTAAGTTCTGTTCAGGGCTGACTGCCGGTCAAGGTTTCCAAAACACTAAATGACCGGCAGTCCGATTTGTTTGGCAATTTCGGCTAAATCGACGAACCCATCCGATCCAAAGGATGATATTTTGATTAAGATGTGTTAAGCGATTCGGAAGACCTTAATAGTTTTTAAACTCAACCTTTAGTTTACGCTGGGCATAGAATGCGAAGCGATGTGTCGTGACGCAACTCCTGTTCTTGCGTGCGTTTCTCGAAAACTCCGCATAGTTTACGTCCCCGAAGAGCCATTCAAAGCTTATTCTATGCCCAGCGTAAACAAAATGTTGAGATTTAAAACTATAAAAGTCTTCCGAATTGCCAAACAAATCGGACTGCAGGTCATTTAGTGTTTTGAAAACCTTGACTGGCAGTCAGCCCTCGGGGGGGGGGGGGGGGGGGAAGTCAGCCCTGAACAGAACTTGTGTCACAACACATCGCTTCGTACTCTATGCCCAGCGTAAACAAAAGGTTGAGTTTAAAAACTATTAAGGTCTTCCGAATCGCTTAACACATCTTAATCAAAATATCGTCGTTTAGATCGGATGAATTATTCGATTTTCCTAAATTTGTCAAAAATATAGAACTGCCGGTCATTTAGTGTTTTGAAAACCTTGACCGGCTGCCGGTCATTTAGCCACAGCGTTGTTTTGAGATACCACTGACTAAGGCCGAGCCCGCAAATAACGGTTTGCGGTTTGCGATTTATAAATCACGCAATTGCGATTTATATATCGCACATTTGTGATTTATAATTCGCACAATTGCGATTTATAAATCACACATTTGCTATTTACAAAGCACACCTTTGCGATTTATAAATCGCACATTTGCACAGAAAATGTAAAATGCAATTAATAAATCATAAAGTCACGTTGCTTGCGATTTATAAATCTCAAAGTTCTGTTGCTGCGATTTATAAATCGCACAGTCATGTACCTTGAGATTTATAAATCGCAAAGCCACGTTGCTTCCGATTTATTAATCGCAAAGTCACACAAAGGTCGTACAATTGGTAATTTATAAATTACCAGGCGACTTTATTTGCAATATACTAAATAACACAAAATATACCAAAACATTGTGTAAATAATATTTTTACACTTGGCGCCCCATACGTGGGTGGATCTTCGGATGAGTCCACCAATGCACTTTTCTCGACGTTTCTCAGGAACTGGCTGGAAGGCGTTTCTTCGCGCTGAAGTATAGCAGCGTTTTGGTTTCAAAATGGGAAAACGTCTTCTTTAGGAAACATTTCTGTTTTCAGTTAGTCTGCTCGTGCCTTCCGCCTAGCGAACAGAAGGGCTGTTTTGAATTAGCAAACGCCAATGGATGAAGCGGACATGGGACACTTTCTGTTTTCGTCACCGTTAAGTTTCACATTACAGAAACACTGTCGTATTCTCGAAGAATCACAGATCAAATAATGCTAATAAAACGTTACGGTTTATACGTTTGCAGTATTGAACTGTAGTAAAGGAATTTTGAAATACAATGATCAATGATTTTCATGGACCTCAAGAAAGCAATTTATCCATGATCCGATTTAACCTTTGTATACGGAGCAAGGAAAAATGTCTGGGAATATCCATTTCGCTTTCAAACGTTTTCAGTTTTCTCGTTCCTAGTCACTCTCTCGAAACCTACTTGTAGGAGAGTTCCATATATGGTATTGTCCAAAAGAGAATCTTACGAGGTTCGAACGATTGTCAGTTTGGGTCCCTATCCATGGGGGAGATAACGTCAAGTGCTTCGCGCTCGCGCCCCGGATTCGAAGAAAATGCTTAGAAGACTCAACGAACACCGGCGCTATTTGTGAATTGAATGGAGTGTCTACGAATACAAGCTTTGACCTCAAAAAATATGGGAACGCGTTTTCTTCCGTTCGAAATGCCACAGCGAACGTGAAGAAATGGCGGAGGGAAGCTCCTATTGAACGAACCCGGATTATCGAGAGAGAATGTAGCGAGCTGTTTGATATACTTGGTTGGATAGACTGACATAGCAACTGTAGTGGTGCATGGTTTTCATTTAATAAACAGTCCATAGAAATACGAAAAAAAAAAAACGTGCGTGAAGGACTCTCCGGTCCACCAACGCGCTCTTTCTTGGGGTGTGTCAGGAGCTGGTTGGAAGCTGTTTCTACGCAGTGGACAAGAATTTGTGCTTGTTTGAAGAGGTAAAAAATGCAGCAGTCCCTCAAGAATAGCACTGTTTTTATTTCAATATGGAAAAACGCTTTCTTTGGAAATTTTTTTTTCTGTTTTCAAATAGTCTGCTTGCACCTTCCGTCTTGCGAACAGAAACGGTAGTTTGAACTAGTATAGTAAACGCTAATAAACGTTCTCTTACGAGCGAAGCGGACATTGGACTCCTTCTATAACCGTCAAGTTTGCTTTTAACTGGACTCACAATACAGAAATACTGTCGTATTCTCGAAGAGTTGCTGTTTAAAATGAAACCAATGGAACATTACATTTTATATGTTTGCAGTGGAACTTAAGTGAATGAATTTTGAAATATAATATTTTTCACCTCAAGAAGTCAATTTATCGATGACGTGGTTTAATCTTTGTACACGGGGGACGAAAGATTTCTGGGAAAATCCATTTCTCCTTTTAAACTCCAGTTTTCCCGTTTTCTCATTTTCGGGCAAACAGTGCAAAATAACCCGAAGTTGCCTCACATCCACGTTCAAATACATTGTAATGCAAATGAGAAAAGGTAACTGTGTAAGGAGCTATTTTGTGTAATTTAATTGGACAGGCCTGCGCTCTTCAAGAAGACATGAATTCTAAAGTATGCCTATTTGGAAATGTTAATTATGCTATGATGATCAATAAGAAAGTCTGCCAGTTGCGTAGTCGAAGGGAAACAGATTTGAAGGTGAGTACCTTCTTCAGCAGGAAAACACGGATTTTACTTTACTACTTTACTTTAATATGAATTGTGGATCAACTTTTCCATTGGACAAATTTCCCAAATTTTGTTTTGAAAAATATCTAAAGAGACCATTGCACCCATGACGTATTACTGCACAGTTTTTATTTCAATGGTCTGACTGGAGTATTTGATCCACAGATTCAAAAGTAAGAACCACTTTGTACAGCAAAATGAACAGCACCTCAGGAAAGTACTGCTCAGTAGTGTTTATCTGCGGAAAGGTCCGACACTTGGGGGATCTCATCCACAGACAATTCTGTTATAGATAACATTCAGTGTGTTTTCAAACATGAGTTAAATTGGGGGACTAGTTTTATCGGCTCACGCATCTAGTTCCACCACGAAGATGAATTTGGTCGCTTTCTACAATTGCCTTACGTGCTAAAGTATCTGCAAAATCTCAAGAAGCTCAAAAATGATAAGTCGACAACAAAGAATGGTTTTTCTTCCGCTAAGACTCGGCTTCAATCCTATCAAATTGCCGACTTAGTTTAATGAGATGCGGCTGAGGCAAGTCAATAAAATTAGTTCCTGAGTACAAGCTTGTAAGCCTCTCCGTGTAAAGAAAACAGAAATTTTAACACTATTCCGCTTTGGAGTTTTCGTAACAATTCTACTTACAAAGACTGTTTCTAAAACGTTCATTGCTTCAGTTTGCGGAATTATGCGCATAAGTATTCATTCAGTCACATGGGCGGTTCTCTTGTGTAAACGTCTAAGCAAGACATTAGCATATTTTTAATTGCCCTACCGCCCAAACTCTACTTTTATTTCGCGAAGCAAAACTTAGCAGCGTATAAGTTAGTTGAGGGCATGGTATGAAGGCAACCAAGTTCATTCTTGAGATGACCCGAAGTAGCTTTTAATTTAAGGGACCTTGTTTTAATGATCATCCCTGACAGCTTTTAGACGAACTTTAAACGCCCCTAGCAATATGTCACCGTTTGCATCGTTTGTTACCAAGGATATTTTGGTTTCACGAATTCATTTTAAGACCGTGATTCTTGAATTTTATCGATGTCTTCTTTGTAATTTTAGTCAGGTTTGAATTTCAAAAAATGTCATACATCGAAAAGAACTGAAAGTTGGCAAGACAAAAGAAACCAAATGCCAAATAGACTTGTACTTAGTTTTCTTCCTAAAAAGGCTCACTTCTAATGCAAACCTAAAATAAGTGGCGGTCCCGAGCGTAATAATAATAATAATAATAATAATAATAATAATAATAATAATAATAATATTTCGGCCTTAGGAGCACTTAAACAGAGTCTCAGTGCTCTTACGATTATGCAGATAAAAGAAATCAACTAATACTAATACTAATTACAATAAAAAATTTATATGCTAAATCTATACTAATTTACAATAATTATTCAAAGCTAGGAACTAACATAACAATAATAATGATTAATTTTTGAAAAGGAAGGTTTTTAAACTCGTTTCGAAAGCGGCTACATATGCAGAGTTCTTAATCTCACTAGGCAGTTTATTCCATAATGTAGGACCTGCAACTGCAAGTCCTGCAAAAGCTCTTTCTCCGTACAATTTTGTTCTACATTTGGGAACTACGAGTAGATTAGAGATTTCAGATCGTAAACAGCGGGATGGCTTATAGACAGTGAGCAGTTCCGATAGATACGTAGGGGCCAGACCATGAAACACCTTAGCTTGTAAGTAATGAGAAGAATCTTAAAGGTTATTAGCTTCCTCACAATTAACCAGTGATGGTTATTTAAAACTGGAGAAATGTGAACAAATTTCTTGACCCTTGGTACAAGTTGCGCCGCTGCATTTTGAATTCGCTGTAACTTGCTTCTTGGCATGCTGGCAGTCCATAGATCAGACTGTTGCAACTGTCCAATTTTGAAGTCACAACTGAAAGCATGGACTAGTCTGTCAGCATATCCTCTCTTGTTTGAATATATTTGCTTTCAGTGGAGCCACCAAAGTTAACTTTCCTCAGTATACACAAACACCTTCTTCTTGTTGGAACTGTCATCTGTTTGCTAAAACAGAAATCTTTCATCAAATGTACGTTTTCTGTATCGGCTTAGGATTTGTATCAGCTTTTGCTTATTATCAGTTTAGCCCTTTTGTGTTAGAATTATGCATTGTATAGTTTCAGCTTTCGATGTTTCCGATTTAAGTTGCACTGAAACAATAGCATATTAAGTCAGTGTTCTGTTTTGTCTAGGTCACCTTAAATGGGAAACTTTCATCTGAAATGGAAAATCCCTTAATCTAGCGCTAAAAATGATTTAAACAGTTTAATTTTAAATTCCAATTCGACTGGAGACAGTGGACGAAGAGCCACCTTTTGGATGTGCCACTGCTCATTTCCATTTATTTTTTATTTTGATTTATTTGCCAAGAGTTTAGGGATGATTTTCTTTTTTGCAAGTGTCGAGGGCATGAAAAAAAATCAGTGTCTCGTATACGTAAATGTCTCCTCGGCTTGTAAATCCTCGTTAAGCGTGAGCAAAGCAGTACCTTTCTATGGTGCTGTTGTGTTATTTTATTGAATTATTTCATATTTTTTAGTAAGTGATAATTTTGGAACTGAGGAATATTGGCGTTCTTCCCTGGCAGGTATGTTGCAGGGTGTATTGTAAAAAAAAGTTAAGACGACTGGACAGGCGAACGACTCAATAAATTTGCGAAATTCAGTTCCAAATACAGTAGAACAAGAGAACGTTGCCGCGCGTTTTATAGTTATTTTCTCTTTCGCTGAAAAGATGTATGTTTCTTTGTACCCGAAATTTAAACAATTTATTTTTCTTTGATGTTGGTTATGCATTTCAGGTTGAAATCAAGCCACACCCTAATGGTTCGGTTACGTTTCCTTTTTCGCTTCTTCGGAGCCGTTGTCTTTCTAATCGGAGCTTTGTCCACATTCATGGCTCTAAAAAGCCATCATTTGGTATACGAATGTCACGGTGAAGAACAGACAGGCAGTGAGGATAAACAACCTTGTTCCTGTTTTAGTCCGATCTGCTTTACCGACCACTCACGAGGTCTCTCTGAAAATATCCCAAAGTCCATCAAAGATACAGCAAAACCATCGTCCGACGGGGGGACTTCACAGCCAATGACCCCCGTGCTTCAAACGACGAAAACACCCGAGAAAAGACGAAGCTTGGTGATCTTCGGAGACGATCGCTCGGGCACAACGTTTCTGACGAACCTGTTTAGCGAAGATCCAAATATCTTTTCTGTGTATGAACCGCTGTGGATAACACGAGACTGGTCGAGGGCGGAAACTGGCAGAAACTCCACAAAAGATGTCAGAGATGTTATAAGCGCGCTTATGAGTTGCCATTTCGTTGGCAACCCAACAGTTTTAAAATTCCTCGCTAGCACTTCAAAAAAATGGGCGCCTGGGTTATTAAAAAATCCTTTTCAGTCTCCTCCAATATGCAACAAGACCAATGAACAGAAAAAGTTTTGTCCAGATCCTTCGTCAATACCCAAAGTCATTGAAGAAGCTTGTTCCCGCTATTTTAAACACAGCGTCACTAAAGTAGCTATGGTGCGTGTCCCTGAGCGAAAACTCTCTAGTATTTTTCCAAAGATTATTTACGACAATCCAGACACGGAAGTTAAACTTTTGCATGTTGTTCGCGATCCCCGAGGGAGTATCAACTCTCGCATCAAGCGTACTTGGATTAACGACTATCAGTCCCCTCGTTTTCCTCGTCAAGCACGCGGGATCTGCAAGGGTATCATTGAGAACGTGAAGTACGGTGCGAACCTCGAGGAGAGCTTGAAACAACATTACAAAATGGTGCGTTACAAAGACATCGCTTTTTCCCCTGTAAAAACGGTCCAAGAGATTTACAAGTTTGCCGGATTTGAAATGCCAGAGAACTTGATTCAATGGATTGTGCAAGTTACAAATCCAAACAAAGAAACGCTTGAACAAGAGTCAAATAACCCTTACTCTTCAGTTCGAAATTCAACAGCGAACGTAGAAAGATGGCGTAAGGAAGCGCCTATCGAACGAACCCGGATCATTGAAAGAGAATGTAGGGAACTGTTTGATTTACTTACACTGGATAGATTAACATAGCAATAAGTGATACATGGTTTTCATTTGATAACAGTGCGATAGAAACATGAAGGAAAACGCAAGCGAGTGAGCAACTCTCCGGTTCTAACAACTATTTCCAGGTCACGCGTGTAACTACCCTATTACACGGGCGTGGACGAGTAGTCTCTTTCGCTTGTGTGTGTGTGTGTGGGGGGGGGGGAGGAGGGGGGAGGGGTGGGCGGTTTTTGGTTTTTCTGAGAAGGATAACACTGATCAAGAATTAGCCTTAATTTTGAATCTTGCTTTCCAACTACATATTTTTCTTTATCTTTCGTTGACTGATCTCGAATTAAAGTTTTATTTAGCGGAATAAATTGAACAGGTGTTCAGGCGCAGTGGAAAAAAGAAACCTTGGTTGATTAATGTCTAAACAGGAAGGGGGGTTAAACCGGTTATTTTTGTAGTTCAGTTCCAGCTGCTCTGTCACGCTGACCGTGAGGAACTAGAACTGGTCAAGGTCATCCCCTTCCTTCGCATAAATTCAAATTTTATTGTAAATATTAATTCTTTCACCAGTGTCACCAATTAGTGTTTAGTACGCTAGAACGGTTAGACTCCAAAATAAACTGAGTTACTTTTTTATTCATTTCTCACCAAGCAAGTAAGTGAATTACGTCTATCTCACTGGATAAGGAGCGCTTTCCTTTTGTGCGGAAAAACTGGTTGTTTCTGTGGGAAATCAAAAAGGACAGTCCTTTACACTGGATATTTTTTGAAAAAAAAAGGAATACCTTCAGAGGTATTCCTCTTTTATCGGTTTTACCGGAGTTACGCAATATAACTGTACTGTTTGCGTCACCAGACTAATACGATGCTCTTTGATGAAACGCGTGGTTTGTTTGTAGAAAAAATGTACTGTTCCATTTAGTGGCCCTCTCCTCCGCAGAGGCTCTTTCAGTGGGGGAAGGCGAAACACGAAAAATGAAAAATAGGGGGAGCGCAGGGGACGACGGGAAAGGGGAAGCGGCGGGACTTTCGTTTCGATTCTCTCCAGGCTCCGCGCGCTTACTTTTCACCTCTCCCCAATTCCCAGCCCGTACGAAAAATAAGAGGCCTCTGCGGAGGAGAGAGATTTAGTGGAAAATTCTCACCGTTTTTTCCATTCAAACGGAAAGAGCTCAAGTACTCATGTAAAACTTTATCGCAAAGAGCTGAAGTGGGGATCCAATATTACCATGCGCTTGGCAAAAACGACTAGAAATAGATCACACACTGACGTTGCCAGACGTGCTTCTGATTATCCCATCATTCCTCTTTCCCCTGTGATGCTTGTCTTCTGAAGAGTGAGACCATAGCTAGTTCACATTTTCCTATTTTTGGCATGAGCGTGCAATCATGTCCCTTTGTCGTCGCCTGCGTTGTCAGTTGATATATTTACATAATTATTTATTATTCCACTCTTGCGCCTTTTTACCATATAAGGTCAAGAGAACGCTCAAAATGTGCTACGGTATTACACAGCAAAATTATGTATTGCACTGTAAAATCCAGGTTTCACAGGTTTTCTGGCCGAAGGACTGGAAAAACCAATTTTGTCGTGATTTATTCAAGTGGAATAATAAATCTCTTATTCGATGGCTTAACATATAATACGCGCGGACATTTTGCTCATTGCTCGCATTTTTCCTCCCCCCTTCGGGGCTCGGAAAACCACTACGCAACTCGCAAAATATTCGCGCGTATTATGTGTTAAACTATCGAATAAGATGTATTTATTTGTTTGGATACGGGTTTGCCCCACTTGTCATGCATGAGGTAACTATTCAGAAGACGTGCAGAAACGAACAGGTCACACAAAAACCTTGTTTCGTGATGTTTTCCACGATCATGTACTTAGAATTCTTGCAACGCTGCACGGCTTTTCTAAGGTGACAATAAAGCGTTAACAAACCACAATGAAACTTATCCGCCAGTGCCAGTGCTAACCTAAGACTTACCATTCATATTATTGAGGGCCATGTTGCTGCTTCATGTAACTAGTCACGCAAGACGTAAGCGAGACGCTCATTCCATGTCCTCGTTTATGCAGACCGATTATACAGTCAGTGTTGGCTGGTTCGTTCCCTGAGTTTGATAAGGAGGAATCTCGGAGGGCATTAACTGTTGAGGAAGAGGGGGGATGGAGTGGTTAGCGTGTCATCCCCTTGTATTGGTAGTTTTGTGCTCTTCAGAATTAAATTTGAACTCCGCCAATACCTGGGAACGGTAGGGGGCTGTGGACAGTCTAACTGGTGAAAGGTCAGAAACAAGAGAATCCTGTAACTAGCTTTATGCCTTTGATCAGTAAGAACCACTTAATACGGTTTTGTAAGACATGATTAAAAAGAGCTTTTGATTAAAATATGAATGCCATTGAAGAAAACTGTCTTCAAACTGCGTGACTATTTGGGAATAGATGATTGTTCTGATAAACGATCAGCTTTTAATTATTAGTTACTTTGGACGCGTGCGCTGTGTTGCGCCCGCGCCTTTTAAATTTAAGTATCGCAATAGCTTAGCGTAAGTCGTGTAACTTAAGTCGCGTCACCGAGCGTAGTTTTTCAGTTGCAAGAAAACTGTCAAGCTAACCAGTCGTTTACGTTTTGCTAAGCAGTTTTGCTAACCCTTTTCATGCAACTGAGGGGGAGGGCGTGGGACACAAGGTTGAATTTGCACGTTGTAAAATATTATCTATAACATTAAAGGACTGAAATTTTCTTATAAGGATCCATAACAAGGCTTAAACAGTGTTGTAGGGCTTGGTAATTCTCATAAGTTGCTTCAAATTTAATCAAGCTACCCCAGAAATCAAAAGTTGCTCCAAATGGCAAAAGTTGCCAGAAAGTCGCTCCAAATAGCAAAAGTTGCCAAAAAGTTGCCGAGCGGCTGAGGCTGGCTGCGGAGGTCAGTTGCGGAGAACTCGGAAGAACGATCGCTTGGCCGCGTGATACTGGGGTTGATATGTGCAGGCCAGGTTACGAAGTAAAGCATCTGCCTTCCCTTGGTCACATGAGAAAACGAGATGAGAAAATAGCGATAATTTCACTGGGGTTTAGAAGTTTTTAAATCAGTTATGCCGTACGTAGCAAGCAGTTATTTAGGCTACTACTCTGTAGTTTATTCTGTGAGCCTGTTTCTGCTGATTTGTATTGGTAAGTTGGCGCCATTTATCTTGCCAAACAACAAACTTCTTCTTCCAATATGGCGTCGGATTTTTCATCGTGAATGTTTTGAAATTTCGTACAGGGCTGTATTACAATCTCTCTGGCCTTGGAACAAGATTTGATATAGGATGGTAAGCTTTAAATTATGTTACTTTATTGGTCTGGTACTCAGTAGTTTACAATTCGGAGAAATAAGATATCATTCCAATTTGAATTTCAGATCGGCAATAAGCTTAAGCTCATGTACTAATAATCCCGACGTGTTCAATCGATAAAATCGATAATCGATAACATTCGATAGAAATCGATAAAAATTAATAAATTGTATCGGAAATCGATAAGAATCGAGAAAGGGATACGTTGTGAGTAATCGATAATTATCGATTTTTCGATAATTCTTATCGATTTTATCGGCGCAATATTTTTCCATGTGTTTTATGTAGGGAACATACTGGAAAATAACGGACTTACTTAGAAACTGTTACTACTTCAATAAACGATTCTAGAACAATTTTATTGCATCGAACGGTAACATTTTCAAACCAACAGGCCTGTAAAAAGTTTAAAATGAGTCAGTAGGTGAAGACATGGTTCCAGAATCAAAGAAATAAGAGAAAGAAGAACCTCAACTAGAATTAAATTGAATAAAATATATTATTGAAACGTATTTGTATGATTTCGTTGACAGTGATAACTACGACTATAAGTGGGCGAAGAGGGCTGTAAGGGTACCTCACTTTGCTGAAACACCCGACTAGTAAGCAAAAAACAAATGATAAGGCTGAGTGCTAGCTGAACACAGCTCTTTTTCAAGTGCTGCCACCGAAAAAGCTGTTTTGGTGTATTTTACCGGGGTGAAAAATGCACGGTCGTCGAAGATGAAAAAATCGCTAAAATCGATACGATTAAAAACCAGGATCAGTTGTGAGTATCGATTTCTATCGATTGATCGATAAAATCGATAACGTTCAATTAAGAATTGTTGATTGTTATCGATTTATCGAACGGTTTCCCGATATCGGTTTTATCGATTGAACACGTCGGGTAATAATTTACGCTTAAAATTGGAATTGATTTCTTGTTCCTCCGAGAAGTAAACTACATACCACAGTAGTGGATTTTGTCTGTTATGTAAGGCAAAATTTTTTATTGTTATTAATAGAAGAAAAAAGCCAAGAGGGCGAGGAATGTTTCTGCCAGGCCGTACCAACTTGGTCGATAAACAATGATGAACATTTTACCAGATAACCTGGGGTGTCTAATCAAAGAAATTGGATGAATAACTAATGAGATATAATAGATTTTGTTTGGTTTTTGAATTTAAATGAAGAATTGCTGCACTAAGCAGTAAAACACTCTTTATAGTGGGAGTCCTTTTATTGTCATCTGATTGGTACATTTGTAAAGATGGTTCAGCAAGAGGGCAGAATATGAAGCAAAAATGGGCTCTTGAGGTCAAATATTCCTAGAATATGTGGTTATATTTGTCATATATTATTTCTACAGTTGAATTTAAGAATAATTTACATTGTATTTGTGAGGGAATTCATCCATTACATTTAAGTCCAGTTACAAAATGATAAAGTCTTGAATTTTTACAGCCCTTATTTTATTACATGTACTCACATACAAAAATTATTGTAACTCTCAGTGGAACATAACAACTATGTGGACTGAAGATGATCTGATAGTTCCATTCAAACAGACAATGACCTAAACAACCCTTGTTTTCTTATTACAATCTTCAAACCCATTTACAATTGTTTTTTACAATAATTTGTTACTATTTAGTAGCCAAAAATTAATAACTATTGAAATGATAACATCTTTCATGATATTAGCTAGTGGAATACCAAATCTACTAGCCAAACATAAGTTCAAGTTAAACTATTCTTTTGCTGGTGGGTTATCATTAGTCTTAAAGTGGTGCTATGATAAAATAATATGTCAGTCTTTCTTCGGTTTTCGAAACTGTGTTTACTAAACACTCCCCAAACGAAATTTTAAGCCTTGCTGTTTACTTTAGGCTAATTTGGACATTTTTGCCACTTATTTTTATGTCCCAATTCTGTAGAAATATTTGTTCAAACTTGGTCATATTAACACGGACAGTACAACATTATGTGTAGATTCGTTAAAAAATAGTTTTATTCTGAAAGTATGTAAAGAATTCCTGTAATCTGATACTTTTGGATGTGGTCAAAATATTCTTGGTTCTCCATGTTTTTAATATAACTCAAAGAAAATTCATTCAACTTCAAAAAGCATTTTCCAATCTATGTATGTCACTGAAACCTTAAATCTTGGGGCAGTACGTCACAGAAAAGGTAAATTGAAAAATGTTATGCCGCAAAATTCAATTTCACTTGTTTATAAAATTCTTGAAGTCATCGCAGGACTGATATTTGACAACATTTGACGTACTGCCAAAGAAAACATCGTACACGTATCTAGTTTATGTCCTGCAAGTTTCAAGTCTGTCCGATCAATCAAAGAAAAAATAGTGTAATATATAAATCCCCACCTTTGATGAAACTCCTATTTTTTTTGCCCAAAATCGTGCTGGAATCGAAAGAAAGTCAGTCTGCAGCTTTCCTCCGAACTGTTTTCCGCGGCAGCCATGTTGTTGAGCCCTTCAGTCATGTTTTCCTGCAGAAAAATGTAAAATAGTGCCCTTTTTTCGTCCCTCTTTCCTTTTAAGATGGGCTATTTTCCCGCGAAACCAATCAGAAGCGCCAACATAAACAATGACACTTTTCCTTGGCAACCGATCTCCTGGAGCGCCACGTTGACAGATTTATTCGTTTGTATCGCAAATGTCAGCGACATTCCACAAAGTACCAAAGAATCTCTGCTCTTTATGATAAAATAAAACTTCCACAGATATTTTTAAATACTGTGTTGTATTTTGCAAAGGACAAGATTATGTTTCCAGCGACCTGCAATGAGAAGTTGTCTTCGATAACTCTGGGCGAGGGCTAGTATTTCAATGTCACGCATGAAGCTTACGTTGCTCTGTCTTCGTAGAAGAAAAATATATTTCAGTACACTTCTACCGCCGAAATACTGTTGTATTTCATGAAAGAAAGTTAACTTGTAATATTCCACTTAAACTAACGTGAATAAGGCACATCAAGTGAAGAGTCTGTGACTAGTGATAATTTTGCAATCGAAACTCGAGATCGCAAAATGTCAAATTCATGCACCATAGGGGATGTTTTCGTAAACTGCAATTACATTTTTTAGCCGTCTGCTTTGGTAATGTTCCCGCAAAATTTTCCTTGGAGACAGAACTTCAGTTGCTTATATCTCGCTAAATACAAATTCCCTTGAACTGAAAATTTGTAAACAGACTCATCTTGTGACAAACTTAAAGCTGCTTAAAAGTCAACCGATTTGAAAAGGGTCACTTCAGCCTCCAGGAATACCTTAAACTGCAATTTTCCAATTTAATGGTCCCCCATTATTACTCCAGAAAGGATACAATGACATCATGTACTCATGATCTGTTATAGAATGCAGTGTGTGAACACAGTGTACTAATTATGCAAAACACAAGTTTGAGAGTCTGAAAGCTCAAACTTCCGTGCTGCATACTAAATAATAAAGCCAGACTCTCAAACGTGCATTTTGCATAATTAACAAGCCATGTTCACACAATGCATTGTAAAGCTCATGAGTAAATGACATCATTGTATCCTTTTGGGAATACAGTAATAATGGGGGACCATTAAGGAAAATTGTAGTTTTAATTTAACAGTTCTTCTCAAAATTAAGACTTAAGTGGCATTCTCACTAAAAGCAGTCCACTGGATTTCGCGACCAAAAATAGTTTTCCTTCAGTTTTGGTTTGTGAAAAGGGTTCGGTACACATGTATCAAAACCACTTTTTTTATTTTCCAATTCTTTATTTTTGCTCTGCTACAAGCCAAAAACCAATTTTGCCCACAACGGGGTTTCCGGCGGTGATCGAAAAGCTGAAATTTACGGATTTTGAGAGGCGCGCTACGGCCAATTAAATACAGCTTATGAAATTCTGCTTTGACCTAGTATCTAAGGTAGACTGACCAAGTTCACAGACAAAATGTGGAAAAAGTCGATAAATTTTTGAGCACGTCAGGTAAAGTTCAAGACAACCTACTCTGAAACCTATAATGAGAACCCAAAAATGGGCCAAATGCAAGAAACAATTTCGTATCGTTTGTGGCCTAAATTGGGTTAAAAAACAACATCACACCAAAGATCTTACCTTATTTAATCAATTTGTAAGATCAAACGTGCGGGTATCTCCCTAGATCACAAGCGGAAACAGGTTAGAACTCCGCCATTGTCAGCGTGTTAACGTAAATATCGCTCGTGTCAAAGGTCACTTATATAACCCTAGAACTTGGCAAAAATACATTTTTCGGGGACCCTAATCGTTGCTGTCCAGCAAAATAAATGTCTATAGTTCCTGTAATGCTCGTACATCCAATATTGATCCAGAACAGGATGAAAATTGCGTTAAGTTGATAAATACAGTCTGTATTCATGGTGGGTGACTCTCGACAAAGTAAACAACGTCGGGTATCATAGTTGATCCAAATTTCTGCTCTGGTAAGGAATACAAAACATTTTCAAGATTCCTTGAAAAAGAAAAGAAGTTATGTAGTTGAACTCTAACAATGAATTTAGACTTTTCAACACCTCCTGCAACTTGGACGCAGTCGAGGCAGAAAACTATAATTTGAAAAGTTGCAACCAAAATCGTGCTAGTTGTCCAGACTCACCTGGGAAGCCCGCCAGAAGGTGAAATGAAATTATTTTCGACTAAGTCGCCTGAGTTTCCGCTTTAGCCTTGGGTCTAGCCGTTCAGTAATGGACTGTAGGAATCTTCTTTTGAGTATAAAGAGAAATTGTGAAGTTCGCAGTAGTTAGAATTACTCATCTCAGAAGACTTCGGATGACCCCGACGCTGCTTACGTCACAATTTGTCACACAATCTTATCAATGTAGCACAACTAACTTAGTAGCAGGCAAAAAGAAAAATTAAAAAAAAATCCTTTACACTTTAGGCCCTGTGCACTTTATGATAATTTATGGAAAGTGGTGAATAGGTTTGATCTGGCAAGTGCGAAAAAAAGAGTACGAGCATGACAGGGCGCATTGGCGTTCACTGATAATATATATAGAGGATATTACATGGCGGCGCGAAGATAGGAATTTTATTTTCGAGTGGTAAAATATTGTCTTTTACCACAAGAAAAGAAAATTCATATATTCAAGCCACCATGTGATTTTCTTTTTATTACATAGACAAGAGTATTTTTGCACAAGAGTGAGAGAGTAAGAGAGTGTAAGAGCGGAAATGACGTCATCGATATCCTCCCAAGTGAGGATATGGAAAATGCTTCACTCGAGTCTCAGATGTAGTTTCGTGTGAACTTTACGAGTGGTCTACTTTCCACTAAAACACTCTTGTCTATATCATAAAGAGAAATACGTCACAATGCACAGTACAAAGTCAAATATGAATAGGAAATATGAACAGGAAATATCAAATGTAGTAGGAAACGTGAGTTGTTCTCAAAAGCAGTTGAGAGAGAAAACATTTCTATACTTACGACTAGTTACGTAGAATAAACCAATCATTAAATAAATATTCATTCCAACGCCGAGAAATCACCGAACTGGAGAGCACTACCAAACTAGGATATCCTGAGCGCCACTTCAAATATTGGACGGGGTCGGGGTGTTGAAAGAGAGCATATAACAAAAATCAATGACTACGAGCCAACAATTGCATACATGTAGGTGTGGCTGTACATTTATTCAATCCAGAAAATAATGACAATATATAAAAAGCTAGAGGCTCTCTTGATATCTTTATCAATCCGTGATTCGTTTGACCAGACTGCGTTTTCCAAAAATGCAGTGACATTTTTCTACATTGTCAAAGGAAGCTGACGGGCATCAGTTCTTCACCACATTGGCCAGGGCAATAAAACCGAGTCACAAAGATCCTGAAGGTTCCAATCAAGACGATCTGTTTGAATGCCAGGAGGCAGGATGCTTCTGTGAGTTCTCCACATCAGAGGGACTTCAAGACCCCATCCACTTTAGGCAGCACGACAAGACAGCAACCGTCAGAAGGTTTGTATGAAAGACGTGACTGAGCATCCATGTTTTCAAAACTGGCGCTAGAATCCAAGCTATCAGTGGTGAAGTTTTATGCAGGGAGGCTCCGCCCCTACATGTAGGCTCAAACCCTTACCCTTTAACCCCTTCCCTACCGGGGCCTTCTACACCCACCAACCGGCAGCCATCTTGGATTCTTTACGTTTGCATTCGTCGGGCGAATCTTCGACGTTTTCGTCGAACATTTCTTCCTTTGAAGACTCTTCAGGATCGCTTGGCTCGTAAAAATCACTTTCTTCATCTAAATCACTTAAGTCCGAGTCCCTGTTGGCGAGAATTTCCACAAGAGCTTCGAGGGACAACCGACATTTTGAAAGTCTTGCGAATGAAAACAAAAATATTCTTAGGCGATACACCTGGTCAGCGGTCTTCAAAAATTAGTGCCAGACTTTCCTCAACTACCGGAGTGAATGAACTCAAGCAATGTTGAACGACCGGACTCTGAGCGATACCATTTGTACGAAGACGTATATATATGTCCTTGGTTGTTGAGTGACACTAGGGAGGACGTATATATACCTCCTTGGTAGGGAAGGGGTTTTTATACCAGTTTTTTACCCAAATGGCACCCCTTTCGTGACCTAGAGTAAGAATGAAGCCGTTTCTTATACACATGTTTATACCTCAAGGATAAGCCAAAACAGTAGAATAACCCATTTTCGCGACATTTGTATCTGGGAGTGGGCTTTCAGTCACCCTGAGTCGGTTACTAAAGGCCCTCAATTTTTGTGTGTTTCGCCACGAATTTGGCACCTTTTTATTTACTTAACTTTAACTGCTGTCTTTTTTACGTAGCAGCGCACTTTGCTGACCCTTAATACACTTAACATACTAAGATAATGATTTTTCCAACCTTTCACGATGCTGCAGGTTCAAAAAACTCACCCCTTTCGGGCAGAGCCTCCCCGTATACTCCACTATAGGAAATGCCCCCCCCCCTGGGGGGGGGCAGGCAACAGAATTGGAAAGTGTTTATGAAGTAACAAACGAATTGTGCGACATAGGCTGAGCACTTCAGAGACCAAGAGGGGGAGGATCGAGGTTTTTGGAGAAGGTAAAAGAGTACCCTACAACGCGATTTGATATTGGCGAGGAAAGATGGCAAAAACCTGATTCAGTACAGGTGTCAGGGGACATGAGAAAGGCCAGAGAAACAGTTGGAGGGAGAAGACTTGAGTGAAGTGAATGGCTGACATAAGCTCAGGTGTAACTGACGTTTTTTTCAAGATTGGCCAGCCGAAGACTATGAATATTACATGAATTTGATAAAGATGATGAAAGCCTCATGGAAGATGGATTAAATTACCTAGATGAGAAGGAAAGGTAGAATACTAGAGATGAGGTTGTAAGCCAGGTTACGTGTGCAAGCAAGTCAGGCTCAACACGTTATCTAAATTCAATGTCACCATGCTTAAGGCCATGTGTTTGCATTTTGAACTTCCCTATAAAACCAGAGATGTGAGGGCCTCTTTATTAAATAAGCTAAGAAACATGGTAGACAAATGTTCAACAACCCCCACCCCGCCCAATAATTGAAGTGGCGCTTAGGATATCTTAGTTTGGTAGTGCTCCCCAGTCCGGTGATTTCTTGGCGTTGGAATGAATACTTGTTATTGATTGATTTATTCTACGTAACTAGTCGTAAGCATAGAAACGTTTTCTCTCTCAACTGCTTTTGAGAACAACTCACGTTTCCTACTATATTTGATATTTCCTATTCATATTTCCTATTCATATTTGACTTTGTACTGTGCATTGTGACATTGTGGCGTATTAACGTTGTCGGAAAACCTTTGCGACAGGACTGCAAGGTGATATGGGTAATTTATTAAATAAAGTTACAGAAAATAGATCACGTAGACAAGTGTTTATGGTACTTTTACCCATCCCATGGGTGAAGGTACAGCCGACTCACAAAAGATGTACAGCTAGCCATGCTAACTTTCGGTCTTGTTGCGTAAACTCAAGGCTTTAAAATCCGACAACGTCAATTGAAATAGCTGTAGACGAGTGTTTTAGTGGAAAGAAGACCACTCGTAAAGTTCACACAAAACTACATCTGGGACTCGAGTGACGTATTTTCCATATCCTCACTGGTGAGGATATCGATGACGTCATTTCCGCTCTTACACTCTCTGACTCTCTCACTCTTCTGCAAAAATACTCTTGTCTACGTAATAAAAAGAAAATTACACGGTGGCTTGAATATATGAATTCTATTTTCTCGTGGTAAAAGACAATATTTTACCACTCGAAAATAAAATTCCTATCTTCGTGCCGCCGTGTAATATCCTCTATATATTTTCGGTGAACGCCAATGCGCCCTGTCATGCTCGTACTCTTTTTTTCTCACTTACCAGACAAACCTGTTCACCACTTTCCATAAATTATCATAAAGTGCACAGGGCCTAAAGTGCAAAGGAATTTTAAAAAAAATTTTTTTCGCCTGCTACTAAGTTAGTCGTACTGCATGGATAAGATTGTGTGACAAAATAATTGTGAGGTAAGCAGCGTCGGGGTCGTCCAAAGTCTTCTGAGATGAGTAATTCTTACTACTGCGAACTTCACAATTTCTCTTTATACTCAAAAGAAGATTCCTACAGTCCATTACCGAACGGCTAGACCCAAGGCTAAAGCGGAAACTCAGGCGACTTAGTCGAAAATAATTTCCTTTCACCTTCTGGCGGGCTTCCCAGGTGAGACTGGACAACTAGCACGATTTTGGTTGCAACTTTTCAAATTATATTTTTCTGCCTCGACCTCGTCCAAGTTGCAGGAGGTGTTGAAAAGTCTAAATTCATTGTTAGAGTTCAACTGCATAACTTCTTTTCTTTTTCTAGGAATCTTGAAAATGTTTTGTATTCCTTACCGGAGCAGAAATTTGGATCAACTATGATACCCGACGTTGTTTACTAATTGTCGACCGTCACCCTCCATGAATATTTATCAACTTAATGCAACTTTCATCCTGTTCTGGATCAATATTGGATGTATGAGCATTAAAGGAAGCTATAGACATTTATTTTGCTGGACAGCAACGATTAGGGTCCCCGAAAAATGTATTTTTGCCAAGTTCTAGGGTTATGTAAGTGACCTTTGACACAAGCAATATTTACGTTAACACGCTGTCAATGGCGGAGTTCTAACCTGTTTCTGCTTGTGATCCAGGGAGATACCCGCACGTCTGAGCTTACAAAATTGATTAAATAAGGTAAGATCTTTGGTGCGATGTTGTTTTTTAACCCAATTTAGGCCGCAAACGATACGAAATTGTTTATTGTATTTGGCCCATTTTTGGGTTCTCATTATAGGTTTCAGAGTAGGTTGTCTTGAACTTTACCTGACATGCTGAAAAATTTATCAACTTTCTCCACATTTGTCTGTGAACTTGGTCAGTCTACCTTAGATACTAGGTCAAAGCAAAATTTCGTAAGCTGCATTTAATTGGCCGTAGAGCGCCTCTCAAAATCCATAAATTTCAGCTTTTCGATCACCGCCGGAAACCCTGTTGTGGGCATTTGGTTTTTGGCTTGTAGCAAAGCAAAAATAAAGAATTGGAAAATAAATAAAGTGGTTTTGATACCTGTGTACCAAACCCTTTTCACAAACCAAAAATAAAGGAAAACTATTTTTGGTCGCGAAATTGAGTGGACCGCTTTTAGCGAGAATGCCACTTAAAATTTCACTTGGGTAGTGTTAAGTAAACATTGTTTTGAAATCCGAAGAAAAAATAAAAGTGATTTTTTTTATTGCAGTATGACTTTAAGCCCTGTTGAAAGAAATACATGGACAATGAGTCTGCACACTTTACCAGTATACATGGGCCAGATACAGCTGTAATGACTTATTTATTTATTTCCTTCTTGCTTTGCTTAAAAATATCTTTCTTTACCAGGTTCTTGGATAAAACCTCCCCATATATGTGGGCATCTCTTGGAATAGGACTAGCAATATCTTTGTCTGTGGTTGGAGCAGCATGGTAAGTTCTTTGTATCTTGCATTAAGCATAAAAATTTCCTTTTACCAAGGTCCATTTATTTACCACATGTGGTACTTGTTGGGAGAACTTAACAGTTAATCCAGCAAGATTTTGTTGAGTTACAGTTGGTAACCTAGCAAGATTTTATTTTGTTTGAATGGCAGAAAAAGAAGGAATACAGTCATCAGTCTTTTAATTTTTTTGGTTCAACTCCGTTGTTAACATTACATACAGCATTATCAAAGATAGATGTATGTATTCCATTATTACTGGTCTTTATTAAGCTCAACATACATGTTACAATAAATTGATAACTTTAGTCAATACATGTACATGTACCTGTATATTGGGAACTCTAGTTGCATTTTTCTGCTTTCTGTTTCTACAGTTTCTGTAGTTCCTACAGTTTAATTTAAAATTAAAGAATGTTCTGTGTGGACATTTTTTTTAAACACAATACAGAAAATCGGGGAAGAGGTTAGTACATGTACCTGAAGGGGGAGGGGTGGGGGAATGGTTTACTGTGGAACTACCCATGCTCTAGTTAAGGTGATTCCATTCAATTGCATTGCGCATCCTTTCTGCGCATCCTTTTATGCATAACTAGCGTGCTCATGAGCGCGCGCACGTTTGCAACTTGGTAGGTTTTCTATTAAAACTGAGTTGTTCAGAGAAATAAATGGTTGTTTTCCCCTAATTGAGCATAGTGACCCCCATTTTTTACTGTAGAAATTCAATTAGGGCAGTGTTCCAAATGCAATATAAAAAAGTTGGCAAAAATCTATGATCAGATTTTGCACATTTAAAGAAATCCTACCAAAAAAAGCCATTAAGAGTAGAGGACTGCACATCAAGCTACCGTCGTCACCATCTACTTTTTGAGTGTCCAGTAAATTTGAAGCTTTTCGGACATGTTTTGTATGACACAGATGACTACACATATGTATAAAGTCAACTTAAACATGAAATATCAATCAGCAGTGGAAATATTGAGCATTTTGGCTTCGTGCGGTTACTGTCTGAAAATTCCTTTAAACACTGTATTCCTCAGCAGCAAACCACTAAATCGAGCACAGTGACCCCCAATTTTTATTACAATTTTAGAACCTACATGACTCTTTGAATATTTGTGCCAAGTTTCATTACAAATCTATGACAGATTCTTTTACCAGGGAATCGAATCACCTTAAGTAATGAAAGCTCCTGGCCATTTCTCAGATACAGTGTATGTGTCTATATTTTTTTAGGGGGATTCTAATCACTGGATCCAGTATTTGTGGAGGTGGTGTGAAGGCACCAAGGATTAAAACAAAAAACCTTATCAGGTGAAAGTGAAATTCCTGCATTATATTGACTCTTATCGGATACCCATATATTATTTTAACCAAAAGTGCGGTGTATGCACATTTTTTGTAGTTTTTAAGTGGATGGCCCTGGAATTACATTGCGATTGTTAATAATAATATTAAGACATTTTTATTCAGCAAGGCATTTTGTTAGTATAATTAGTTTATATTTAGGTTTTTATATAGTTTTTCTGCAAGTTACTTTTGTTAGTGCCAATTGTAATTAGTTTTAGCGTAGTTTTCGTTTTTGATTCTATAGTCATTGTAAATAGGTTTTTTTAATTTTTGTATTCACTGTAATGTCTGTAATGCGCATTTGATTATTCTTATAGAAAATGCGCAATATAAACATTATATTATTGTAATATTATTATTATTATTATAATTATAATAATTATAATAATAATTATTATTATTGTTACTATTATTATTATTATAATTGTTATTATTATTCTTTTAAGCTTGATCAGTTCTCTCCTAAAGAGCTGGGACCAAACCATAGAAGGGATGTTTTATAATTATTATTATTATTATTGTTATAAAGAATTATCACGGTTCATACGGGTCCTAAAAATCCTGGAATTTTATTCTGGCCTCCAGTCCTGAAAAATTAATGCAGGTCCTGGAAAGACCTGGAAATCTTTTTTACTCTTGTAATAAAGATTTCTTTAAAACAATTTTTTTGCAGAGTTATTTTTGGATTTCTTTTTCATAACTGTTTATTGCTTCAATTATTGTACACTTGGGAGACCTGGAAAAATCTATTAGAGTCCTGGAAAATTGTTTCTGAAAAAGGGTACGAGCCCTGATTATGTTGAGTAACAATTTACTAAATTTTACTGAATATTGTAAATATTAGCAAAGAGTAGCAAAGGGCAAACTGGGAGATCTTTTTTTAACACCATTCTTGTTTTCATTTACAGTATAATCTTCTGTGAAGCTGTTGCCATTTATGGCATTATTATGTCCATTGTTCTCAGCAACTATGTGACGGTATGTTGAAAGATCAGTCCCCATGTGGACCTGGGATGAGAGTAAATGTTTGCGGTTTTTAATAAGTTCTGATAATATTATACATGTAGAAACGAAATAGCTTGATTGCCATTAAAAAATTCCAGAAGTGCGATTGTTAAGTTGAGCTTACAGTGTAGTTTCATGAATGCCATTTATCATTTCGAAACATTACAAGTGTGACAGGATGTGTTGGATGACATGTGGTGGTACTTACTCACATGTGATAAAGTAGAATCTTGGCAACTTGAACCCTAGCATCTCAAACTTCTCACTAACTCAAATTAAATTGAAGCATTTTCCCCTATTTTAACTTTCATTTACACTTCTGATAACTCAATATTTCTTAATTATGTTAGGTTAAAAATTGTATAAAAAGAAAATGCTTCAATGGCAAATCTTGGCAAGTCACATTTTCTGTGACTAGTACATTTACTTTTTCTTGCGTGACTAGTTCATCATGCATGGCCAATGTGCACGTAAGCACACTCTTCCAGGAAACGTCATCAATTCTGCACGCATTGCATGCCTATGATTATGTCATGGAGCAAAGTAAAAAGATAATAATTAAGGCAGAGACAATGCACTTGTTAACGTAAGGTAGGCTGTGCTATGCATGCTGATCCAAAATCCATTTATTGGGGGACGGGACGAGAACTGGGAAAATAATGGCATGTTTTTTGTGAAGGAGGGATTTGGAGAGAAGAGGGAAAACTGAGGAATATTAATTTTGTCTTTGTCTCTCAATGGAATGTACACTGCATTGATAGTCATAGGGACAGCCTATTAGTCTTGGGGATCATTGTAGTGAATTTTTTATGCAATTTTAGGAGCAGATTTTTAAGGTGTGTTTTCAAAATACCAATATAAAGTAACAGTTATTTCATGGCAATTTCACTGTGAGTTATTGCAGTTAAGTACATCTAGCCACTGACACATGTATCTAAGTGATTTTCACTTTCTAAAGTAACCAAAGGCTACCTTTAGGGTACCCCATGGAACTGGTGATGTGTTTTATGTTACATTGTATGCCCTCTTTGCCTGCTCCTCAACATTGCAGTAAAATTACCATGAAGTCACACTGAATTTGCTGTGAAAGTGTTAGTAATTTACAGTACAGCTCAGAGACAAGCTTCAACGATAAAAACGTGCTTAAATTGCGCATGTTCGAAACGCGTTAACCGGGCGCGTTATTGACTCGCGCTTCAAAAATGCGTGCAAAGCAGAGTTCATTAGCATGTATGAGATAGCTCATTGTTTGCTCTTTGTTATCATTTTATTCTTCTTTTTAATGCCTTTGAGCATTGAAATGTTGAAACACAAGTATCTGAAAATAATCGTAAGAAAATTCACATCAAATCAAATGAAATATCCGCCAACTTTCCGACTGCAAGATTAGCACCTGATAAATGCAAAAATGTGCGTGTGTTTTGCATGTGTGTTTGAGGCTTATCTCTGAGCTGTACTGTACGTAGATGATTTAAAATTTGCCTCAATATCTCCCCTGTAAAAAAAAGGTTGAAGTGAGTGGAAGGATCCTGCAGAAGTAATAAGAAATTATTTTATTTTTTGCTTAGAATGTTGATGTGGATTCACTCAGAAAGTTTGATGACATTTTAAAAGCCCATAATTCAGGTAAAGTAGGCCTGTCAAAGATGCAGATAAGGGTAGATTAAACAGTCTCAGATGTAAGGTGAAACTCCATACCTTCATATGTATGTGTCCTCGGGAATATATTGTACTTGGACTATTTTAATTGCAACCATGGCAAACTGGATGGCAATAGAAAGCTTATTGAATTAGGGTAAAATTCAACCAGCAAGAAATTTTAAAAAGCTGAGAGTGTGGATTTACACTGTAGGGGTAACATTTATGTTAAGGTCATTGCCCTGTATTGCATTACGCATCCTTACTGTGCACGATTTGTTGCGTCATTAGTGCGCGCTCACAGCGCGCACACGTCCAGGGAGTAATAGGTTTCCTATGAGGCTAAGCTCACCAGAGAAAAGAAAAGTCGTTTACTCTTAAACAAGCATGGTGACCTATCTTTTTTTCCACGTTTTTGACCTACCGTTCATCCTCTTTTTATTCAAAGAGTTAGAAAAAAAACACATGTTCGAAAAAAAAATTATTACTAGAAACGCGTTACTCATGGAGATGAAATCACGACCTCGAGAACACGCACACGAGGAAGGTTTTAAGTCAATTTCGTCTGATGCTTCGAACATCTGCCATAAAACATCTAGTAAATTGTTCCTTGCTATCGATATTTCACATCTAGTACATTGTTTCAAGATTTGCTTTAATTATGTGCTTCCTGTTCCTATGGAAAGTAGCGTAAACTGATCAAATAAACATGTGTTTGTTAGGCGAAATTGCATGGAATTATGGGGTAACTTGAGACGATGATATCTCGTAAACGGACATGGGGACCTATTCTTTTTATTTTATATTTCAAAACATTGCACGATAGATAACAACTTGTGAGAGTTTGACAAAAATTGTATGTTAAATTTTATTTCGGTGGAATGACCTTAAATGCTTCTTATAAGCATTCAGTTTGATTGCAGGTAATCCCTTTGAGGGAGTCAAACATTTGTGTGCTAACCACACGAGTGATTGAGGGCAGAGTACAAGGGCTGTAGTGAGCGAAAGGACTGAGCTTGTTTTGTTGTTTGTTCGCTTCTGTGATTAGTACACCTACTCGACTATCCAGAAAAGGATTGCTAGCCCACTCATCTGTTTCGGTAGCTACAGTCGTGCTCAAATAATGTGTTTTCCTCCTTTACTTGCTTACATGATAAGTGTGCCCTCCCAGTTAATTGGAACTGGATTGCCAGCAGTTTAGCTTTAGGCCTTTGTATGAACCAACTGAATAGTCAACTGATCAGCTTGTCATTGTTCTGTCAGGGTTCATGTTGTTTGGTGCTGGTTTGACTGTTGGATTTTCAAACCTCTTCTGTGGCATCTGTGTTGGAATTGTGGGAAGGTGAGTCTGTAACAAGAGTCTACAGCTGTAATTCAGTTCATTCCCAAAACGTACTAGTATGTTGTACAATGACAGACAGAGCCTTCATATCTGAGGAGGTCCTACATGTATAGTTACCAAGTACTTTGCATACCGTTTTGAGTTTTGTACACCATACATGTACATGTATGCTGTGTGGTTAACTGAGTTGGCTGGGCACCAGATTGCAGTGTAGGAGGCCAAGCAATTCAGTCAGGGCGCTAGGCTGTCTCAACTCAACTCAGATGATCCTAAAACTGGTCAGGTGCTTTAGACAGTTGTCCTTGTCTCCTCTTCTGACACATATTTGTGTTTTTAGGGGATAAAATTACTATGGTGTGACATGAAGTAAAAGTTATTCCAGTAACCCTCTTTCAAACTCATCTTCAAACTCTAAATTATAACACTATTGTTTGACCTGGAATCCAGTTACTGGTGCACACCCAAACAGGTGCAAATATGAGACAGTAATTGCACTTACATGTATCTTAGCCCCCTGGCCTGGCACTATATACATCTGTTTGCCTGAGTTAAAGTAAGGAAGAAAAATGTTTCACAAGTTGTTGTTTTATTTTATTTTAGTTGTTTTTTGGCTACGTCTTTTTTAAATAAACTTACTTGTAAAAATACCCAACCATGATGCCATACAACTTTCTGCTGAATAGCTTATTTTTATTTCTAGTGGCGCTGCTCTGGCTGATGCCCAGAATTCTTCCTTGTTTGTGAAGGTATTATCGGTTGCGTTATAATAAAGTACTTTTATTGGTATCAGACGTAGTTGGTGACAGAGTAACATATACTGAATGTCAAGCTCTGTCATATGCTGTTACAACAGTGTAGTTAACTACCTTCACGTGGAAAAGTCACAAAAAAATTAATTATACTGCACTATTGTTAAGTGATTCCAGCACCCTACACTGTTAATTAATAAATTATGTGCTATTGTTAGTCCCTGGGGACCTTAATTGCCTTGCCGATTTGACGCCTTGTTTTCACATTTTCCCTTTTTCATGAAGTTGCGCCATTGTTAACTGCTGTTTCAATTTTTTACCTACATGTACCCTCCTCCTTTTTGGCAACAGCCACTCTTCTTTGTTGCTCTGGTCTACACCTCACTGTGCATGCAAAATTATTTCTCCCATAACAGAAATACGTCTTGGCAATGGTACATACTTGTATGTAGAGGATTATTACATGACGGCATGAAGATATGAATTTTATTTTCGAGTGGTGAAAACAATAGTTTACAAATGAGGGCAGCAAGTCAGTAAATTAATTTTTTTACCACGAGAAAATAAAATTCATATCTTCAAGCCACCATGTTGTTTTTTTCATTATATAGACAATCTTGAGTATTTTTGCACAAACAACAGTGTAAAAGTGGGAAATGACGTCATCGATATCCTCACTAGTGAGGATCTGGAAAATATGCCACTCGAGTCCCGGATGTAGTTTCGTATGAACTTTACAAGTGGTCTACTTTACACTTAAACACTCTTGTCACATGACATACCACCATATATACATAGATCACTTTGTTTAAACATGGGAGTACTGAACTTTTTACAGTTCTAGCATTCTTCGAACAGCCATTTTTCCGTGTGAAAAAAAAATGTAAACTAAGAAACAAAATTTGGGATGCTAGGCATCAACAATAAAAGTACATATCATCATGAATATTAAAAGTAAAAAATTCAGTTGAAAAAGGAAAACTCTAGATTGTAATATTAACCTCTCACTAACTGAACGCAAGGGCTGTACTAGGGAGTATTGGCCCGAGGTCGTGGCAGTACGGACCGAGCGCAGCGAGGTCCATACAAAAATGACCGAGGGCCAATATTTCCCAGTACGGTCCCGAGCAAGTGAAGTTAGTAAGTGGTTTATTATAGGGCATCATTTTTCGTACGAAACAACACTTCCGGTAGTTCGTTCAAGTCAATTTCCGGCGCGATGTCAAGAAGCCAGCGATTTTAACTGGCTTTCGAATCAGTTTGCTGATCGTTGCTGTCGATCGGCAAAAACTTGCGTGGCTCTTGAATGAAAACTGCTCTGCTTCTATTATATGTGTCAGTTTTTCGTCGTCCTCTACAACACAAGATAGTTTTATTTGAAAATGCTTTGTTATGGGCGGAGACAATTCGGGAAAAAGAATAATAATGAAAAGGCCACGATAAAATCTCAGAAACGTGCTTCTCAAACTGAAAATTGTGGCAGCGTGTTAGTCTATAATGTGAACAAAGGAACACTTGAACTTAAAAAAAGACACCAGAAATCATCTCTCCACTGAAACACTGCGAGTTGTTTGGCTCAGTGGCTTTATGGAGACTTTGTGGATGCTGAGAGCAAATTTTTGTCGTACCTAACAAAGTTGTTTTTAGCGCGACAACCCAAAGCTAAAATTATTTCCAAGGATGTCCATTACAAGATGTCTGGAGGTGCCAACACCCTAATCAACAACAATTCACATGGCGAGACAAAGCTTTCAAAGTACAATGCAGATTGGACTACTGGATGGTTTCTGAAGATCTTAAACCTCTCGCTTTAGACACGAACATCAAAAACTCTACTTTAACAGATCACTCTGCTATCACCCTGACAATCCAGTCCCAAGACTATGTTCGAAGAGGCCCCGGTTTCTGGAAAATTAACAACTCTCTTCTCAAAGACAACAACTTTATTGACCAACTTTCAGAAAAAATTCCCCAATTCAAAGACAAGTATAGTTATCTTTCAGACAAAGGCCTTGCTTGGGACATGATCAAAATGGAAATAAGGAGTTTCTGCGTTCAGTACTCTAAAAGAAAAAACAGAGAACGCAGAAACATTGAAAAAGAGCTCTCGGGTCGCATGGAGCGCTTAATGAAAATCTTAGAAACGAACAGATCGAAAGAAAATATCATAGAACTCTATCGACTTCGATCAGAATTAAACAAAATCGCGGAGTATAGAACTAATGGTGCTATTATCAGAAGTAGAACCCGATGGCACGAGCATGGCGAAAAAAATACGAAATATTTCCTGAATTTAGAAAAAAGGCAACATTCCAATTCCTTTATTGCAAGACTCAAAACGCAAGATGATCAAGAAATAACACAAGCGAACGAGATCTTAAAATGCCAAAAAAAATTTTATACGGATCTTTACACCGCCGTACCAACCGATAGGTCGTATGATAAAACCTTCTTCGATGATGCAAAACATATTCGTCTAAGCGACGCTGAACAAACCGATCTTGAAAAACCCCTAACGAAAGAAGAATGTTTTAAAACATTAAAAGAGTGCGCAAAGAACAAATGCCCAGGAAGCGACGGCCTTTCAGTAGAATTTTATCTACACTTCTGGCCACTACTAGGCGATGAGATGGTTTCAAGTTTCGATTATGCTTTCACGCACGGAAAGCTAAATATAACCCAAAAACAAGGCATTATTAAAGTAGTGCCAAAGAAACGAAAAAATAGACTCTACTTGGAAAATTGGAGGCCGATATCCCTTCTCAATATAGACTATAAAATAGCAGCTAAAGCAATAGCTAGCAGACTATCTAAAGTTCTCCCAAAAATCATAAACGACGATCAAACAGGGTATATCCAAGGGCGATATATCGGACAAAACATCAGACTTATACAAGATATAATGAAAGTAACATCCCTAGAAAACATTCCCGGCCTCGCCATTTTCATCGATTTCAAAAAAGCTTTTGACTCGCTCGATTGGAACTTCTTAAACAAAACCTTGCAGTCGTTTAACTTTGGACCTTACATTCAAAAGTGGGTAAAAACCTTCTACACCGACATCTCCAGTTGTGTCGTTAATAATGGCTACGCGTCGGAATTTTTCCATTTGCAAAGAGGCGTAAGACAGGGGTGCCCGCTATCAGGTATCCTCTTTGTCCTCTGCGCTGAAATCCTAGCCAATGCCATCAGAAACAATCAATATATCAAAGGTATTAAAATTCATGACAAGGAATTTAAAATTTCGCAATATGCTGATGACACGACTGCCTTCGTTTCCGACATAACCTCAGCTGAAAAACTGTTTGAGATACTGAACGCTTTTCAGCTCTCTTCAGGACTAGAAGTCAACAAATCTAAAACCGAAGCAATGTGGCTAGGTGCTCTCAGACACAACCCTGAAGCTCCTTTAGATATTACTTGGCCCTCAAAACCGATAAATTCCCTCGGTATTGACTTTACCTACAACGAGGAAGTCTCTTACAAGAAAAACTTTGAACAAAAATTGACTTCAATGAAAAGCATACTTAACATATGGCTTCCAAGAAACCTCACTCTGTATGGCCGAATAACTATCCTCAAAACCCTCGGGCTATCGAAACTCATCTATAACACATCAATGCTGTCTTTTCCGCCAAACTTTCCAGTCTTGGTAAAACAAATCATTTCCGATTTTGTTTGGAACAGTAAACCTGCTAAAATAAAGCACACGACAATGATAGGACCAAAAACAAAAGGTGGCTTAGATCTACCGGACTTTGATATTATTACCAAAGCTTTGAAAGTCTCCTGGATACGAAGATTACATGAAAGCAATCTTAATGCATGCTGGAGTCACATACCGTTATCATATATAAAGCATTTAGGAGGACCTTTCCTATTCGAATGCAACTATAACCTAAAATCGCTTAAAATAGATATTCCAATTGACTTTTACAAAGACGTATTTTACATCTGGCAGACTATTAACCAACACACTCCAGAAACAAAAGAACAAATATTTAATGAAATCATATGGAACAACTCTTTTATCAAAATTGAAGGCTTCTCCGTGTATTATAGAAAATGGCACGAATCGGGAGTCGTCCGAATCAAAGATATCTTCTGTGGAAACAACTTCTTAACATTTAATGATTTCTATACTAAATTCCAAATCAAAACAACATTTCTTAAGTACTATGGTTTATGTAATGCCATACCCGCCAGTTGGATTCGTTTACTAAAAAGCTCTGCTGACGAAGCGCAGCGCAAATCGGATCATAACCAGAAGATAGATATCGGTAAATTGTCATGCAAAGTGGCTACCAAAATTCTTATAGACAAAAAGTTTGAAACTCCGACTGCAGAAAGAAGAATGAGGCAATTGAGCCTGGACGATAGCACAATACGCGCTATCTACGATATTCCTTTTAAAGTAACAAAAGACATTCGACTTTCTATCTTCCAATTCAAAATTATCCACCATATTTTACCAACCAATTCCACCCTTTACAGGGATAAAATCAAGGATCATGATAAATGTCACCTATGCACGCAAACGCAAACTCTGAGACATCTTTTTGTCTCTTGTCCGAATGTTCAGGCTTTCTGGAATACGTTTGCTACGTGGTGGAACGTCAAAAATGACGATTCCATTGAGTTACACGAGAAAAACATTATCTATGGTTTTACAATTAACTCTCCTTTACGACTTGGCTTAAACCTCTGTGTACTTATTGCTAAATACTATATCTACACTGCCTCGAAAGATGAACAACACTACTACTTCGAAACCTTCCTAGCCCTCCTAAAAGATAAAATATCTATCGAAAAAAGTAGTTCAAAGTCTCAAATTCAACTCTAAATCTCTTTTCGGTGAAATTTCGTAAGGCACTTTATTTTATTTATTTATTTTATTATTGTTTTTTTCTGCTTCTTTTTTTTTTCCCGTAATTAGTCTTTGTAGTCGTCATGAAGTTGTCTATTTACCTCAGTTTTTCTGTTTTGTATACTTATCGTCTTAAATGTAAAGCTTTTGTATCTGTAAATAACGTAATGTTTGAAAAGACAGGAACTTTATAATTAAAAAATGTCCATTACAAGAGTAGAATTCTCGCTGAAGAATCAAGGTACAAGTTTGTTAATTTAATGCATGTACATGTAGCTTTAATTTGTTCATGTGGAAAGCGCTGACTGAAGCGATGGCCAATGTATTGATATTAAACTAGACAAGAATGTGGTCGTTTCCTTTCGATTTACAGTTGCTGATGAGAGCCGTTTGCTAGTTGTTTTGCAGTTTTCATTTTTTTTTCGCCGAGAGGTTTTCTTGTGAGAAACGTACTCTTTTTTTAAATGCTGAATTTTAATAATTATTGTTTAAGTCTTGGCTGATTTACTCGGCTCTTTACAGCTTACAGTCTATAGCTGTACAAAAAAACAATAAACACACACAGTCAATAAAGAACGTTGGCCATGCTTTTTCATTCACTGCTGGCGAGTCTTTTGCTTATATCAAAAAGTCGGAGCACGTTTTCTAAACAGACGTGTTTACCTCGTTCATTTGTTTTGTACCAGCTCCAAACCTTTCCTTTTTTTATCTTCTTGAGTTTTCGCAGTTTGAATTTTGCGGGAGTGGGAGCGCGAAAAGAAATATCCAAAAAGGACCGTTTCCATGGTAATGGTCCGTACTGTAAAATCCCGACCGAAAACTAACCAATCAGAACACTCAATTTAGACTGGAGAATTGCGTGCCACATAATAAAGATGTACACTGTATAATAAACAAGCTAAAATTGGTTATTCACTTAACTCCCTATTTCTAATTTGTTTTTTTAAAGATTTTATGTTCGTTCTTTGGGGCATCGTATCTAAAGGAGTTCAATCCATTCTTCCTAGTGTATTCTCTTGGCACATCTAGTTCATAATTCCCTTAAGATTTTTTGTGGCAATGAGTATCTACAGATGTATAACTGATTTCAGTTTATCAAGTGAAAACGTTCTAAATACCCAGCTGCCACCTCAAAGCTTACCAAGAGTTGGTTCTTTGTCCTACTTTTTTCACTTTGTTTTTGTTTCCCCTTTTTTCTACTTTTGTTTATCTTGGTATCTTTATGTGGTGATTAATGAGAACAAAGGAAATGATCACCAAATATGACATGTCTTGATGTTTGTACAAATTCTCTTAACTTGCACCATAAGAAATATATGGAGAACACTAAGGAGAATATGCATATTGATATTGGGGCTTAAAGGGTTGAAGTTGAATTGAGTGTAATTTGCCAGTGTTCGGTTTTACAAAGTTAAGGAAATGTTGCTCTCTTCTTGTGTTGTGTTGAAGGTTTTGATTGTGGAGATCTTTGGCAGTGCCATTGGACTGTTTGGTGTGATCATAGCCATCATACAGGTTGGTCATTTTGTTCATCATACAGACTAACTTGAGAAATTTTCATAGATAGCAAAATTAATAGTTCTTTCATTTAGTATCTAAGGGGATGTTTGCATGACACTGGTTACTGGTTTGAGGCCCAGTATTCGCTTACAGGTAGCCTGTATGGCTGGCACCAAAAAAGGAGGGATGATGATATACCAGTGCAGAACATGAAGGAAGAGACTTACACTAACGAATTCCTCCTGTCTCTTCCATGTTGGTGCCTGCCTTGCAAGCTACATGTAATTCCAGTACAGAGACTCCTAATTCAGTATTATGGAAATGTGGTGCCACTGTTGTATGGCCTTACTCACCGTTCCCCATAGCTCAGTGGCTAGAGCATCCAACCGGCACCTGAAAGGTCATGGGCACGACTCCCGTTGGGAGGACTCAATTTTTTCCCCGAGTATTTGACTTGAGTGCGCAGGTTCATTTGTTTTTGTTCTTTCATATCCCTTTAGTTTTCACCATTTTATGAAACTCGTACCACCATAAAATGGTTTATGCAAATGTGATATAAAGTTTTTATCTTGTACTGGAATGAAAGTCATACCAGTATTATTTGAAGCCCTGGCTAAAAACAGAGACATGAGTCGTTGCAAGATTGAATCATAATTATACTTCCCGGAGTACATGTACATGTACATGCACATTTATACCATCTTAAAAAAATAAAATAAAATAAACAACTTTATTAAAGTCTCGATCTTCTAGTTGTGCACAAGTGCAGTGCTTATCCGGGAGACTGAAATCCAGATCGAATTAAAACTTGGAAATGTTGGTTTTGGAGGAGAGGGGAAAACCGGAGTACCCGGAGAAAAACCTCTTGGAGCAAAGACGAGAACCAACAAGAAACCCACAAACCCAAACACATGTATGACGCGGGGTCCGGGAATTGAACCTGGGCCAGATTGGTGGGAGGCGAGTGCTCTCACCACTGTGCCATCCCTGCTCCCTGCCAGCCCGTCTTTTGCATTGGTCTTGCAGTTTTATCTGTAACTTTTACTAAGTTTGTTACATTTTTTTTCCACAGACCAGTAGAGCTAACATGAATAGTATTAAGCCAGAATAATATGGGCAAAAACTACTGATTTCAGTGAATGAGAGGAATGCAAAGAAATTCAATGCATGGATCTAGAAAAATAATTGATGATGTATTATACTGGTCAGCCACTAACTGATTTTATGTACTGATGGAGCGAAATAATCGTGTACTCTATTTCATAGAGCTGTTCCATAATTTTAATTGTGGCATGCTCTTACAATTGACTATTAGTTATTACATGAATATTAATTATTCTGCCTCATGAAATGTTAGAATAAAAGGGAAAACGTTAGTGTACTACAAATTTGCTCCTATTGCGAGAGGAAGTTATTTTAAATGACAGTCAAACGCAAAGATTGTTTTATTTTTGTCTTGGAATAGCATTCAAAATGACATGACATGTATAGATAACCTACATGCGCCATAAAAGCTGTTTTGAAGGAACTATGTCGTTTATTTTCACTTTGAAAAGCCAAAATTTATGTACCTGTTCTCACCTGCATCAAAAGAAGCCTAAAAATAATCGTTTAGTTTTGTTAAAATGGCTATTCTCGTGTGTGGAAACTATTCATAAGTGTGTTTGGTTAGGGATAGCCACGATGGAAATGTATTCCATCTTGGTGGCTCAGTGTTTGTAACCCTTTAAGCCTTAATATAAAAATGCACATTCTCCTTACTGATCTCCATACTTTTCTTACTGGACTATTGAGGAGAATTTGTCTAAATATCAAGAGATCTTATCCTTTATTCTCATCACTTGAATGTTTTAACAAGCAGGGATGATGTAAAGAGAAATTTCATTTGTGTCACTGTTAGGGCTTAAAGGTTTAAGAGTCCTTCCCCTGAGTCTTGGTTAGAACTGGTAAAGACTGATACTGATTGTGGTTTGTCCTACTTGATATCACCTCCTTGGTGGTCTACAAGAGACTCGTATATGAGCAATGTACTTGGATATAAGAGTTAGCAAATTTTTGACCACAAAACAGGAAAATCTCCATGATAATCCTGCTTTTTGCCCCTCACTGTGATATAACCCCCCCCCCCCCCCCCATTGAGGCCGTAGGCCTGACAGAGCTTTTCTGTTGGTAACTGGAAAATTTCTGGAGGATTTACAACCAACCTATCAGTTTGCCTTGTTTAAACCTTTAAGCCCTAACAGTGAACTTTGGTAGTCTAGTATCCCTCCTCGTAATGGCTCAACTATTCAATGCCCAGTGTCAGCAAATCAGTTCTCCTTACTGGTCGTCATACCTATGTTGTAGTGCTAGTTGGGAGAAGTTGTTCAAATATCGAAAAAGTTAATCCCTGGTGATCATTTCCTTTACTCTCAACACTTGTGCACTTAATTGTGCATTGATGTTACAAGGAGAAATCTGATGCTGATCACTGGTAGGCTGGTATTTTGCTTCCACACAGTTGCTACATGTATGACCGTGCATAGCTTCTGTGTTGTGTTATACCCACTAATTAGCTCCTCCAATTTTGAATGGTCAAATGAACAAATATGATAATGCTTAATATCTAGATTATCAGTGTTGATTATTGTACAAGTAAGCTAAAAGTCAGTCCACCGGTGTAGAATGAACCCATGAACACACTGTAATATTTAAAGCCGTCATCAACTTCAAAATCCTTGAAAGCAATATAACATACTGGCTGTTACCATAGCAATGTAATGATCAAAATAAAAATAAACACTATAAATATTGTTTTCAAGTGCCTTCTTTATTCGAAAATTGTCATAATATCATGAGTCATGATATAACTTTATGGTTAGGCCGAGTTTGTGCTTCTAATTCAAAGAAATGCTGTCGTCTCCACTCTCAATGGCACAATATTTGTTATTTTTGTTATTATTATTCTTTTTTTGCCTACATGTAGTAATATTTTGTGATAGTTAAATATAAAATTGAATCCCAAAATTAAAATAATAAAATTGGGTAACATACTACATGCTTTGGTGTACAAAATGCAGTGTGCCAAAATAAATGAAGTGTAGAAATAATCATGC
Source organism: Siderastrea radians (assembly GCA_964017195.1). Taxonomy (NCBI): domain Eukaryota; kingdom Metazoa; phylum Cnidaria; class Anthozoa; order Scleractinia; family Rhizangiidae; genus Siderastrea; species Siderastrea radians. The sequence continues at coordinate 31,130,378 of OZ024896.1, read as the reverse complement.
ATGACAAGATGTAATCACGAAAAAGTGAAATGAGCCAAAATGAAACATGTGGTAAGTTAGCCAACAAAGGCTTACATATTACATCACTGATCACTTGTCATTTTAATGCTATTGATGTCCTCCTTTTGAAAATTATTTGTTTGAAACTAAATCGAAGAAAGAAGCATTTCATTGTCAAAATTTTCTTTCACTATCCTCAATGTAAAACTTCTTATGTGACCTACAAATATTTCAATTATTTTGTTTTCCAACACAGCCCACAGACAAGATCATTCAAGTAAATAGAAATACTTATCATGCAATGCCGATCTATTTATGCGCGGCATAGTTTACAAAATGACGGCAGAAATAATACCGCGCAGCTCTTAACAACCTCTAGTTGAAATAAGCATCTCATTTGCTGAATTTGTGCATTTTGCCTGAATTAAGATGGTGTCTTAACTGCTTCGCGTTTTTCATTCAAGCGAAGATAATATTGTTTTATGTTATTTCTTCAATCTTTACCAGCTTCCGGGATTTTGCGATTTTCATTCCTGTCTTTTTACACTGCAGCTTCCCCGCAAGATTTCTATTTGAATTACAAGAAGGAATAAAAGAAGTTCAAATTCGTCTCAGAAAAAAATGTTGAGCCTAAACAAAATTTTCCAAACTTGAACTAAACGCAATTCATGAAATGCGGTTTGCATGGTTATTTCTATTCAATTAGCATTTCAACAGCGTTATTGTTATTCTATGTTATGCGTTGTTTATCCTCGGTTAGTCGACGGGAAACCAATTTATTCCATTCCATTTCAATCAGTATTTCCCAGAAAGAGAACTTACTGTCTTGTCACTTAATTCTCATAAATAAAATTATAAAATTCATGCGAAAGAGTTGGAGAATTAGGATTGGCGGTAGTTCTGGTTGTAGGTATTTGAACTATTGAGTTGTTTATAGCTTGTTACTCCATAGGTACCCAGTTTAGCCATTTTAGTAACTCCCAGAATGAAATCTTGCCATTCTTGTGTTCATCCAGATATTCGAAAAACTTCTGTGCATCTACCTCATGATATCCAAGGGAATGAAGTAAATGTTTAAATTCTTTCTGGCTCAAACTATTGCTGTTATCTTTGTCATAAGTTTTGAACAACTCCACTGCTTTGCAAAGAGTTTTAAATCTTGTCTGATCATTGATGACTTCAAACCTTTCTCCGCTTCGAAGCCAGGCGAGGAATTCTTCGAAAGAAATGCTCTGATCGCCGTCTTTATCCAATAACAGGGAATACACCTTCGCTTGATCTTTCTTGAAGCCTAAGTCTTTCTGCAAGAGATCATTCAACTCGCTAGCATCGAGTGTGCCTGTTCCACTTTTGTCGTACTTGTCGAAGAGACTTCGTATCACAATAGTTGGTGTGTTGTGATCGAAGAAACTTGTTCCTGCTTGCATTGCGAAGAAAAACGATCTTAATATTGATCGATAGGTTGGGTTGTAGGCTGCTGTTCTCTTAATACTCTAAGCTCGAAAAGCAGGTGGCTTATAAAGCGATCCTTTCTGTAAGTTGCTAATAATAAACTTCTATATTGACGTCAAATCACGGATGGCCGGTTTCGCTTCGCGCCATCTAACAATGCGAAAGTCCATGGTCAATTATTTGTTTATTAATAATCTTCGTTGTTAATGACATCTTTAGATGCGAATCTAACATTTGTGTCGTAATTTTGTCCGTTATTGAACCGTTTGTTTGTATAATCGCGTATTTTACTTGTAGGAAAGGAAAATGTTATCATGACTTTGCATAAACGAAAGTTATCATAATTGTTTTCTTGACGTCATTAAATATTCAGTTTTATTCCGTGGCAATGTTGTTTTCCATTCGAGCGCGTGAAAATAAAAGAAAGGTGGTTGTATTATTCAAAAAGCCACTTAGAACTCATAAAAGTTATCAACAAAACAAATGCTTGAAACGTCCGGTGTTTCAAGTCTTTCAAGATGGATTTAGCGTGTCTCATGATCTTTCACAGAATGAAACGTGCAAACTTTAAGGTGAATCATTGAGTGATCAACCATTTTTTCCTTGTTTCGCTGTCTCTTCCTGGTTCTATACCAACAGAACAAGATCAATCGGGCCAGTGAAATTTGACTTCTTTAAAATTTGCGTAACAATTGAATTTTTTCCATGCGGCCTTGGTTGCCTTCAGGGGATGGTCGCTTACGAAATCACGTTTATAAAATGGCTAAAGGCAGTGTTTGACTGAGTGATCAAAAAAGACTAAAAAAATCTCTGAAGGGAGTCGGTCCATCAGTGATATTCAACCTTACTTCATTAAAAATATTCCGGTCAAAAACAAATAAGTAAACGAATTAATGAGTACCTCCTTGATTCTCGATAGCAGTCCGCCAAGAATATAAAAGAATCCCACCTGGGTTCATTTATATGTTGATCACAAATAGTAATGTCCTCTGTTGAATGGAGATACGAAAAATATTGCTTTCATTTTGGTTCCGCCACCGAGAAACGAACAGAATTATTGAATTGAATTATTGCTTTCTCCTTCCCTGAAATTTGTGTTAGTCTGTAACATTGTTGATTCTTTGGGTTGGTGAATGAAACCCCTAAAGTGTGACCATTTTAATGAAATAATATGCTTTACAAGTGGGTTCTAACTTTCTGGACTTTTGGGAGTAAAACTGAATGAGGAGAGGAGTCTTAAGGCTAAATGAAGAAGGAAAATAAGAAAGAACGAACTATGGGAAAAATGAAAAATACGCGGGAAGTATTAAACGGGAAATTGAGCGTTAACCTTGGCGCTAATGAGCGGTGAACCGCATTCCGGCGCGACTTTCCAGAGTACGTTCGAGTTCGAGAGTTCCAAAACATTCTTTCGAGTGGTTGCATTAAGATGTGTAAACATAAAGCGGAAGTTTTGAATTTGATCCGAGTCCTTGGGCTTAAACAATCCAACCAATGTATAAAACAATGTCCTCTGAGCAATGAAGCAAACTCACACGACGAAGAGGAAAGTCGTCACTTGTCTTTTTACGTGCTTTTTCGCGCGTGGTACAGGTGCAACAAGCGGCCACAAGCTTAGGTCTTAACGTAGGCCACTTTTTCCCGCGCTTGGCAGCGCTTTCATGATTACTTGCTTTATCCCCTGGCATCACTCCTTGATCGAGCGCGGAGCGCTAGGAGTTGTGGGAACTGACTAATACAGGAGCTGTCCGTAGCCTCGTCCCGGGCCTTTGCGCGCTTATCAAGTGACAGGGGGAGGCTTGGGTCGAACACGCTCTCGACTCGACGGGCGACGTCAGATTTGATTTTCCTCTGAGGACGACAGAACGAGGCTGCCGCACTCCTGTTTTCCACTCTTTACCGGCGAAATGCGACGGCTTTATGTCCCAGTCAATTCCAAAACCGCCCATCCCCTCCCCCTATGCCCGGGCATTTGACTTGAGTTTAGCTCCGTACAGTTGGGAATTTGACCCAAAATGAGGCCCACCTGGTCGGGCATTTGACTTTCGTGTCAAAACGTCGGTCAGCGGTCGGAAACAAAAGGATTTCGCAATTCTTTCATTCAGCAGGTGCGCCGCGTTCACGGGCCATTGCTCTTGTCGATTACACGTGGGTTTTTCTGTTGTTGTCGTTTAATACATTTATATCGTGGAATATGCCTTTGTTCAAAGTCTGGAGTGAAGACAAGCTGAAAAAGAAATTCGTAGTAGCTGAAAATTTTGCAGAACTTGTTTCCCAAGAGAAGCGATTTTGTTATTCGTTTATTCATGAGCGGATGACGTGACAGAATGCTGCATGCAACGAGTGATCTGGCGGATTAATATTCATAAACTTCTCTTTCTTTCGCTAGACCGGCACGGTTCCAAACCTCTAATTTCATTTTGTTATTCGTTTATTCATGAGCGGATGACGTGACAGAATGCTGCATGCAACGAGTGATCTGGCAGATTAATATTCATAAACTTCTCTCGCTAGACCTGCACGGTTCCAAACCTCTAATTTCATTGGTCCCTATAACCTGCACCGTCTATTATTATCAGGGTTAGGGTTATTGTTTCGTTCTTTACCTATTGTTCTCCTCGACCAATCCTAGACCTCGTCTGGAAGCGGATCATCTGTAGCAAAATGCATTAAACAGGGCAAGAGGGGTTGAAAAGGCAAAAGCGACTCGGCAAAGAAAGAAACAAGAGAGAAAAAATGACATGATGTCTGTATAGGGCGAACTTTGCTGACGTTTAAAAATATTTACGGTATCAGAAAATACGAGAAATGATCAATCGCTGTATTTAAAAAATATATAGATATATAGAGTTTATTATAGTCACAGTTTTGTTGCAGCATTTGAGAGTCTTTGAAAAAGCCCGTTAAATGTGAGCTTTCTAAGGGGCCGATTACATGGCAAATTTCAGCCTGGTTAGCCGGGCTGAGATTTCAGCTCGGCTTCCTGAACAAAACTTCTTAAAAAGACGTTTGCGATTACATGAAGAGAGTTTCACCGCGGGCTGAGTTTCAGCCCGGGCTGAAATTTCGTGAAACCGGGCTGAAAAACCTCATGTAATCGAATTCAAATTTCAGTCCGAGCTGAAACTGGACTTTGGCATGCGCACCGCTTGAGTTGTGAAGGTAAAACGCTTGCCTACAAACGTTTCCCGCCCAATTTTAAGCATTGCGCCCGGGCTGAAATTCACCATGTTATCGCAAGAAAATTTCAGCCCGGGCTGAAATTCGCCATGTAATCGGCCCCTAAAAAGAACATTTTTATTGAAATTAAGAAACCTCCGCAAGATAGCTTTGAGAGACTTTGGATATTTCAGTCGTGTTTTATAGCAGATCATTCTTGTATTTTTAAAATTGCAGTTGACATAAATCTTAATCCAAACAGTAGCCAACTGTTTATTATAGAATGCTTACATTTGAATAAACGGTTTGACACATGGGAAAATTTTTGAATCCTGAGTTGCTGCAATATACCTGGAGTGTGGGGGATTTGACGCTCTTTGAAGCTCTAACCGGTGGGGCATTTCACCGTCTAAACTGCAAACATAGCGGAGAATTTGACCAAAATTTTTCAAAAAAGTCACTGGCAAATGCCCGGGGTTTGCCCGTGGGGGAGGGGGGAGGAAGGATGGGCGGTTTTGGAATTGACTGTTACATTAGGGAATCTGGGAGTGAAGCAGATGTTTCTCCGCTCCAAGCACCACTTGCTGGTTTTAAATTCCATTTCTGGTCGGTTTACACTATCTGTGTTTATTCTGGACGCTGATGAATTTACTTTGGTTTTTGGTTTTTAACATAAATCTACCTCCAGCCCTCAACTAACTTTCTAAAAATACTCTGACAATGGTTTTGCATGATCAATAATTTATTTAGTATAATATATTCTCGTACAATGCATTAAATAATATAGTATCATACAACGGATATATATGAACTCAAACCAGATACAGTGTAAACGCCACTGACAGTTACAATATAGTTCTCTTTATACATTGTTCAACATGACTTTCAAGTTGAATTGTCTTTCCTGATTACAATCTATATAAACGGGTAAACGTTAGCCTGCATTTTTAATATATTTGCTTTATACAGTGGTAGCACAATGCAATGTTCCCTGATGACTTCTGATTCATATTGAATTGTCTGTATTACTGTAGTTCACCAGCAAACTGGTAAAGCTCTCTACGGGTGTCTTGAAAAAGGCTTCGTCACTCCGTACGTGACCTATGCGGGGGTGAGCTGTTAAATGCGTAGACTATTCAATTGGTGCCCAGTTCAACCAGATCATGAATTCCCAGAACGAAATTTTGCCATCATTGAGTCTGTCCATGGTCTCAAATGCCTTGTCCATATCCCCTGAACAGTAACCCAGGAACTTCATCAGATCTTCGAACTGCTGTCTGTCCAAAGTACCACTGTTGTCCGTGTCGAATTCTTTGAAATATTCATAAGCTGTACAGACTTGCTCAAACTTTGAGGTATCGTTCAAACGCTGGAAGTTTTCTTCGCTTCGTAGCCAGTCTTTGAATTCTCCGTATGATATTCCTTGGTCTCCATCCTTGTCCACGAGAAAGAAATAAATTTGAGCCTGCTCAAAGTCAAGACCCAATGCCTCCTCGAGGAAAGATTTCATTTCTCTCTCGTCGAGTTTTCCAGCCTTTTTCGTGTCGTATTTGTCAAAGAGGCTGTGAATTGCAATCGATGGAACACTTCTGTTGAAAAAACTTAATCCACCGCCGGCCATTTGGATTTTTTTCTTTCAAGAATAAAAGTTGTCTCCTTTCTCGTATTGCTTCTTGTTAAATACTCCTCGCATCGCGTGTCTGTTGTACTAACGAAACAAGGGGATATCACGTTCTGTTTTATAGCAGAGTTCTACGTAAAGAGACAAATTAATCGAAGGGCGGAAATCACGTAACGTTGTTTAGTTCTTAGAAGAAAAATTAATTGATGCCAGTGCGATCGAATTAGCATGTTTCGGCGGACTTGACCTTGAACGCACTTCCGGTTGCTTGATAAACAAAACGATATAGACGGGGGAGAACACTCCAGATAAGCTGCCTTTGGAGGTAGTTCATTTACAACAAAACTGTGAAAGGAAACTCACTAAGTTTAGAGTGAATCAGTTGAATATTTAGTGACTGTGGGAATTTTTGAACAAAAAACGGTGATTTATTCAGTAATAAAAATGCTAACTTAAACAGCGTGTGACTGAAACTAATTTCTAACTTTAATATTCGTATAAATTACTGGAAGATGGACATTTTCCGAATTAGCGATACTAGATTTCCGCGAATTTGAATAACTTCTTAAAACTTTTATTTCTTTATATTTCCGCGACATCAAAACGCGGAAAACGCGAAAATTTGCTTCGCAACAAATTCCTGTACAAGGAATGCAACGTAAACATCAGCACTACGCTATGTGTCTTCTCCCCCCTACACCACTTCACCTTTTACATGTTCAGGAAAAAGATAACCAGGCATGACAAAGCGTCATATCCGCTGATACGGAAACGCGTACAGGAGAGCGGTAGAATTTTGACGACCCATTAATTCGAACACCGTCTTGCTGACTCGAATTGCCCTTACAATTTTGTAGATCAAATAGTTTTATTTTCCCTGAGTTTTTGAGTGTCTATACGTGTCTTGTGACTATTTTTTGATTTTCCAGTAACACGTTTTTTCTCTTTTATGTTTTGTTCGGTTTTGGTTTGTTTTGTTTTGTTTTGTTTTGTTTGTTTTTTCTCAAAAAGAACGTGATGTAATAACCGCATGATTAACTCATGTTTATACCCCAAAATTAAATCCCAGCTACTATTTGAACTATCCGAAAAAAAAACAACAAACATACAGTATTTTACGGCGCCGCCGGAAATGTAAAGTATTTATGTCCGGTAATTTCGAGAAAAGCTAGAGTAATTGTTGCTATTGACGATCATTCTGTTGTTTCGAATTCGAAAAAGATATACTGACACCTATTTGCAACAACTTTGTTATACAAAAAAGAAAAAAGAAAAAAATGAACAAAGCCAAAAAGGGTTTCATTTAGCATGCAAATTACATTCTTAGATTTTAATAATCGTCAATTTTAAGCACTCACGCCAGAAAAATTATGCTTCTGCTCACGCAATAGATGTCAATTTTGTTATTAACTCAGTTGATATTCACAAACTGTCTCGAGTGTCAGTCGTTCGTCAGAGCGTACGGTTATGTATGCAGATCGCTCACTTTATTTATTCGGATGAAGCTTTTTCATTTCTCTTTTATTTGTTTATTTATTTATTTTTAATGACGTTATTGCAATTAGGTTTGTACCGTATTTTCTCGATTAAACGCCAGGTATAGAGGAGAGAATTGTAAACAAGCCCCTCAGACATGTCAGACGTTTATTTGTCGTATAATTTAAGATTTAAGGGCACGATACACGGCTGCCAAGAAAAACGAATAATAACCCTTTCTGAAAAGATGGCGGGCCCAAATAAACTGCTTATTCAAACAAACGCCGGGTCCACCAAGTTTGAAATAAACGCCGGGGGCGTTTAACTGAGAAAATAAAGGTATTACAGAAGACGAAGGAGAATGTAGGCTCAACGATAGTTATTGCCGTTCTCTTATTAGTTGTATCACAAACACGATTTAACTTTCAAAACAACTTTTTATAAATGGAGGAAATCAAAGCTGGGTTCATGCAGCTGGTGTTTTGAAACTACTTTAAAGAAATTTACGATACTTTGTGAGTCATTTCCTGTTGTAGTCTCCTATAAACTATGCGGTTAAATGTTTTTACGTAAGAAGTATTCACGTCATACGAGGACGGTTTGTTCCCTGCCCAAGGGATTCCCCTAATCCAACCAAATTTTCCCGGAAACTACAAAGTTCAAACTGAAATCAGGAACTGCTTTGTCGTCATAGGAGAAGTGGTAGGATAAGTGGAAAAGATAAAATCTGAGTTGGGGTTTAATTTTTTCAAAGTGTCAGGCAAATTAAATAAGCTAGAAAAATAATGGTAGTGGATTTTTCGGTGCATGAACTTAACCTTCCTTCTTGAGTTGCCGGTTTTTGTTTCCATTCGTGGGGATAATTTATAATTACAAAATGTAAACAGCAAGTCGGCTTGCGAGTTGCATCGCTAGTGTAAGAATCCGGCTTCAAGTGTAAATGCTGTTATGCTTGGAAATTAATGAAAAACTTGGAAGCCCTTAGCAGATCCCGAAAGAAACTTGACAATCCACTTAGTAACAATTCTCCGAAAATAACGACCTAACAAGTAACACCAACGAGTAACACCGCGCTGTATCCCCCCCCCTCCGTGGGGGGAGGGTACTCCCTCATAGGCCTATGCGGGAATGTGCCACTGGACAGAGTATGGTTTTTGGCCTCTCTGTCCTCAACAGGGTGTATAATGTAATGCGAGTCTGTCCTAAACAGGGTCTGAACGTCTCCTAAACAAGGCGTAGTTGCACGATATAGTTACACAATTCATAGTTGCGCGATTGTTGTCGTTGAATATGGCTTAATCAGAGACGTTTGCCGGTTTCTGAAACACTTCAAAATTATGCAAAACAAGAGAGTGTGCATCTTGTCGTTTGTCCTAATCAGGGACCTTAGGTATTTTAGCCTGGTTTTTGTTGTCCTAAACAGGGTCAGGCTTTCAATACCGCAGCGGCACCCCTATACCGAAACATGCGCCAAGTCCCCCCGCCAGGGGGGGGGGGGGCTTTATCAGAATACCTGATATAACGGACATGATATGAGCACCCGGAAAGGTATTGCATACTTCCAACAACCGCCAGTTCTAGATCTACCGTTTAATTTATAATGTTTAGCAATTGAGCATTAGTTCCAAAATAAAGTAACAGATTTCCAGCCAGTCCAATTTTGAATTCTGACACTCGTGAACGGGAAAGCTTATTACTTTTACAGATTAATTTCATTAGTTCAACTTTGTAGCAGCCAGCACGCGTGACTGCTATGACATCTCAAACTAATTAGGTTCTCTGCATACAAATCCCGTAATTTCAATTTGAACTTTGTAGTTTCCGGCAGCAGCGCGAAGGATTCCCCTAATCCAGCCGGCCAACCCTGTTGTTACGTTGTTGGCTATTACGTAGTTAAAAACTGGTTCATTTGTGACATACAGGAAACTAAAACGAAAAATTGCTCAAAACGTAGTTGATTGTGTTCCGTGAAAAAACTTGCCTAAGTATTCGGCCATTGTACACACTTGATCAGCTGTGTGCACTTTCATTGTTAGAAATAAATGCCTTTAAGGTCTAATCTAACAGAGCAAGCCGTAAGTTCATTCAAGTAGTTTTCAAACTCTTTCAATACAAAAGCCGAAGCCAAAGGGTCAGGAACTGATTGTGCACGAAGCTTTACACTTTTGTCTCCGTAAGTGAAAGTCACTGAGCAGTGGTTGCCTGTGGTGCTACATTGGTATTCCGGTGCAAAGTGACTGTCAGTTTGAGTCTGTACACCTGAAATCCTAACTTGTGACTTTTTAGTGGAACTTTACTGCGGTGTGGTTAATGCTGCACCGTGACTTGGTTTCAGTGTATTTGGTGAAATTCTATTAAAAGCTCAGTAGTGAGCAGTGCTTTCCTGTTGTGTTGTTGATTACGATCCTAAAGTGTGACCATATAAATTTATTTATTTATCCAAATGAAATCTCTTGAGCAGTACGTTCTTGTATTGCTGTTTATTATGCTGTACAAGGTGGTTCTGACTTTTGAGTCTGTGGATGAAATACTAAAGTGTCACCATTTAAATGAAAGTTACTGAGCAGTACGTTCTTGTGGTGCTGTTTATTATGCTGTGCAAGATGGTTCTGACGTTTGAATCTGTGGATGAAATCCTAAAGTGTGACCATTCAAACAAAAAGTTGCTAAACAGGAACTTTCCTGCGGTGCTGTTAGCTTGCTGTTCATTACACTGTACAGGGTGTCTCCAACTTTAGCGTCCGTGGATGACGTCCTAAACTGTGACCTTGCAAATGAAAAGGAGTAATGCTGCTGTTTGTCAGAGACAAGGTGGTTCTTCGTTCAGTGAGGGTGCGGATGAAATCCCAGGTCCTAAATTGAAGGCTTAAAATTACCTCTATGTTCACGTTCAAGTTACCTGTCAATTGCAAAAATTAAATGAACCATCAGCGTAAAATCAAATTAACTACTCGTACAGGAAGATCGATCTGTACGTGACTTTAACAGCTAATTAACTGAACGAATTTAAACGGACTTCCCTCTTTCATCACTACAGTACTTTTCATAAACCAAGGCGGAATTCACTTTAAATTTAATACCCATTAAAGGTCATGGTGCTCGTATCGACCGGAAGTCCACCGAAAAGGCGTGATTCGTTGAAGCAGTTTATCTGATTACACAATTAAAAGGCTAGGTCTTGCATTTGTTATTTCGATATTGTTCAATGAACAAAAGATTAATACATTAATTAACGAGAACTACGTAAATCCTTTGCTGTGAAATCACTTCAAAAGTCTACGGACTGGGTGCGTCTAAGCATTTGTTTGTAGGTTGGGTATTACACCTATTATTTCGATATTGTTAAATAAACAATTAAAAAAGTAATAATCAGACATTAAACGAGAATTGCGTAAGTCCTTTATCGAGAAATCTGAAGGGAAGACGAACTAACTAAAACGTGTGATTCTATTTTTGAGATGAATTTTAACGAGTCACAGTGGTATATAATCGAGTGAGTTAACCACAGAGCATAGCCAGAACAAACCAGATCAGAAGAGTTTCTATTTTGGAGCAGTTGTCTAAAGAAAGGAGCCTTAAAAATGCAGGCAGGACTCAGCTATTTTGACAAAGGAGCACCAGTAGTCGCCATTCGCAGCCTGTTTGACAAGTACGACGCAAACAGAAACGGAAAACTTGAGGAACAAGAGATGCAAACGCTGCTAGAAGGTGATTTGGGCCTTAATCCCGAACAATCCTGGGTTTATTTTCTGCTCCTGGACAAGAATGGAGACCATGACATTTCTTTTGAAGAATTTAACGACTGGCTTCGTAGCGGAGAACATTTCGAGATTTTAAATGACAAGGCAAAGTTTCACAGCCTTTGGAAAGCGTTTAATTATTTCAAGAGATTTGATACGGATGATAGTGACACGCTTGACAGAGCACAGTTCGAAAGCATGATGAAGTTTTTCGGTTACAACACGATTGACATGGACAAAGCTTTTGCGAAGATGGACAGAGACGAAAATGGAACAGTTTCTTTCTGGGAGTTCATGGTGTGGTTGAAATGGGTGCCAGTTTTTAATTAGCTTATGGCGGAGACGGTGTTAATGAGATAAAGAGCTTTTAATTACCCCACTCGACAGATTAAAAGACTTTTCGTTGTCACATGCAATAATTTTCTTAATTGGAAATTTGACTTCTATGTTAATCGAACGTCTAAATAAAAGCAACTGTTTTATTAGGACAAGCATTATTTATTGGAAGATGTATATAGAACGTCACTGAATCGTTTCAGGTTCATTTCAGTCAGCGTAACCGTCCACGATATCCTTTGACGTGACTTACATTTATTTGGAAGCATTACTATTTTAATATTTATTCAGTTTGATGAGGTACATTTTCTTACAATCTCATTTTTTAAAGTTACTTATATTAAAATTGATTTTACTTGTTACCAGATTGTCTTGATTTTGTTAGTGGTCCGGGACGTCTTTGCGAATTGTTTTTTGTGGTTTTTAAATGGTGTGACGTCACATTGCAGGGAAAACCGTTTCACTCACACGAGCTATTTCGTATTTGAAGGAGAATTTATAGACGACCTAACGAAAATAATGCCTTTGATTTGATCGACTGGTTCGAGGTGGTCATATTTTTGTCACTTTTTCTGTATCTTTGAAGGTTGGCAAACAATAAACCGTCGCAAATTAAAGACGTTACCTTTTTTGCGCATTACGGGTATGGTTTCAACCTGTTTTTAAGCTAAATCTAAATCATTAAATTTCCTGTTCCAAACAACATTCCATTCCCATCAAGACAGCAAATTTTTTTGTACTTAAGTACTTTCCACAAAAAAGGTTTTAGGGACAGAATTTCACGTGGGTAAATTCTGTTAGATTTAGATAAAAGTTGAAAAGGTGATTTTAACTCAAAAATGTCCACAACTGAAAAATATAGAAAATTGGATTTTAACGCTTACACGTGACAATAGACGGCGAAATAAAGCTTCTCAGTTCTCCCTCTCCTCAGGTCAAACCGTAAGGCAACCTCTGAGTCTGTGAATGATGAAATCCTAGAGTGTAACCATTCAAACTACAAAGCTGTTTTGAGTAGCACTTATCCGCAGTATTGTTTATAAAATACCTGTTTTACAAGGTTCATTGCTCTGCCGTTTGAGTCTGTGGATGAAATCCTAAAGTGTGACCATTCAAATCGAAGCTACTGAGCAGTACTTCCCTGTGATGCTGTTTATTACGCTGTGCAATTGCCAGGTTCTAACTTTGAATCTGTGGATGAAATCCTAATGTGTAATTATTCAAATGAAAGCTGTAATGAGCAGAACTTATCTGCAGTATTGCTTATACCTGTTTTACAAGGTTCAGTGCTCTAACTTTTGAGTTTGTGGATAAAATCCTAAAGTGTGACCATTCAAATGAAAGCTACTGACCAGTACTTTCCTGTGGTGTTGTTTATTATGCTGTACAAGGTGGTTCTAACTTCTGATCATGAGTCTGTGGATGAAATCCTAAAGTGTGACCATTCAAATGAAAGCTAACTGGTACTTTCCTGTGGTACTGTTCAAAAGTGTGTTCAATGTGGTTCTAACTTTTGAGTCAGTGGATGAAATCCTTAAGTATGACCATTCAACATGTTCAAATGAAAGCTACCGAGCAGTACTTTCCTGTGGTGCAGTTTATTATACTATACATTAGGTGGGTCTAACTTTTGAGTCCGGTTGCATGAAATAAGATTAAAAAGGTCTTTCTTTTCCTACAAGAGTCACTCCAGAGTCAGTCGGAAATGTGTAATATGCATATTAATCTGAAATGTTTCTTATGAAAATTTAATGACAAAGCGTGCAAGCCAGCATGAAATTAAAGGTCATATTTGGTGACTTGTCACGCGGAAAATAAATGACGATTGGCTATATTTTTAGAAACCCTGATTATAAAAGCAATTCGTAGATCGCGCATTAACCTTTAAATTCGAGAAGAAAGCCGAAAAAGTCAACAAAGATTTCTCAAGACGGGAGAAAAAATTTAAAGTGAGCGAAGAGTTGGACACCTCAACGAAATGCAAGCAGGACACACGTATTTTGCTCGTGATGCGCCAGAAATCGCAATCCACAGTCTCTTCGATAGATACGACCTGGAAAAGAATGGAAAACTCGACAAAGCAGAACTGAAGGAATTATTAGAAGGCGACTTGGGTTTAAGCCCGGAACAATCTTGTGTTTATGCACTGATGTTAGACCAAGCAGGCGAACACAATGTCACGTACGAGGAATTTTTCAACTGGTTACGAAGCGGCGAACGCTTTGAAAGTATCAACGATAAATCGAAGTTTGGGAAACTCTGCCAGGCGGTTGAAATATTCAAGACGTATGATACGGACAATAGCGATACTTTGGACAGAAAGCAGTTTGAAAATCTGATTTCTTCTCTTGGGTACCACAAGGTGAATTCGAAGAAACTTTTCAAAGAGTTGGACATTCACCATAATGGGAAACTGTCGTTCTGGGAGTTCATGAAATGGCTGAATTGGGTTCCAGTTGAAGTATACGACAAAAAATTATGACTGAAAATGAGTTCGCATGCATAATATTTAATATTATCATAAGAATATATGTAAATGTATTGGAAAAATTAATATATAGTCCTATTTGAAAGCAAGAACATGAGTAATTCAGTGCATAAGCATGTTTTAAAGAACGTTTTCACTGAACTACTTTTAAGGTAGTTTTATTTGAAAATTAAAGATAGGCTATCAAGACTTTTGGCGTCGTTCTGCTGAAAATGATGTTGTATTTAACTAACAGGTTCAGGGGGCTACCTAAATTAGTAGCTAACAACGTGTTAAACGTGAACAAGTGTTTATTATTTTCCCTTAGAATGTGAAATGAAATTGTTTTTAGACTACACGTAATTGGAGAAGCGAATTGCGAAATTGTCGTCAAATAATACTGAAGAGATCACGTCCCGATTATAGAATGGTATAAATCTGTGGCGATTTCCTGTTGTTATGGAAACGAACAGCCACAAAGAAAAATAAACTTCAGGAACACGTAGTGGACACGGATGTACGCAATGTTGTTACGGTAGTTGTCAATTAACAAAACGCGCGTTTCAGTGACTTGAAATGAGCTGCAAAGTTCTGCGCACACAAATCAACACTTTTAAAAAACATTTCCAATTTTCTGCAGAAAATTGGTAAAAAAACATTTCCAATTTTCTGCAGGATAACCGATGTAAAAACAATGTATAAAACAAATAGATTTCATGTGGCCATGCTTGTGTCAGCACTAAGGACATCAAAACGTGGTGTGAACATCAGTAACGCTACTCGCCTGCGGTTCGTAAGGCGTAGCAAAGTTCTTTGTTCTGTTGCCACGTTTTGGCGTCATCTGTGTGTTATCAGAGTATATACTTGGTGGTGTCTCCAAATAGCATTCTGTGCTAAATACAGTCGACATCTAAATAAAGTGATTTATTTTCTTTCAGTACCATAGCTAAAACCTTCCAATCACCGTCGCAAAATCTGTTTTTGAGACCAGAGTTATGCGCGAAGGTTCCTAAGCCAGCGAAAGCGGAAGCTTGGGAACTAACATCGCTACGCACACTCATACCGCAGTACGTTACCACGCAGTTACGATAGTTGTCGACAACTAAACCAATCATTCCCTCACACGGGAAAAACGTTCAAAAACGTAGTTGTTGACAACTAAGCAGTTTCCCTTTTCGATAACGGAAACTGCCTAGTCGTCGACAGCTAAAAAATTAGCGTTTAGTTGACGACAACTAATCTCACACACAGTGTCTTTTAGGGCCTTCACAGACTAGACATTTAGTTGCAACTAAATGTTATCTACAACTAAATGCTGTCGACATCTTATTCTGTCCGATGCAAGCATTTGACTCAATGGAGTGTTAGTTGTCGACAACTAAGTACTAGTCAGGCCAGCGAGAGCTTGGGAACTAACATTCACTACGCATGCTCACAACGTAGTACGTGAGTTGTCGACAACTAAACCAACCATCATTCCCACACACGGGTAAAACGGCCAAAAACGTAGTAGCTCTCAGTTGTCGACAACTCAGCACTTTCCCTTTTCGAAAAGGGAAACTGCCTAGTTGTCGACAACTAAAAATTTAGCGTTTAGTTGCCGCACACACCGTTTTTAGTTGTCGAAAACATTCAGTTGTCGACAACTAAATGTCTAGTCTGTGAAGGCCCTGAATGTATAGTTACACCATGATCAGTCCCCGCACGATTTCTAGACAAAAATTCGGTCCACATGCGGACTTGGGATGAGCCTGTAAACTTTTGTGGCTTTAAAAAAGTTCTGATAATATTACAGATTTAAAATTGTGTAATTGCTATTTAAAAGTTAGAAAATACGATTGTTAACATGGTTTTTACCGTTCATTCCAAGATTTATGATCACACTATAAGGTTAGATTAGGGTTAAGGCTGGTTTCCATATGATTGCTACGATCGCTGGAAAAAACGTTCAGCAATCGTTCCGATCATATGGAAACCACTCTTCAGCGAATTGTGAAATGCTGTGATTGCTACGATCGCTGAAGTGTGGTTTCCACATGATCGCAAAAGCTTTTTCCAGCGATCGTAGCGATCGTAGCGATCATACGGAAACCAGCCTTAACTGCCAACCCTAAGAAAAGACGACTAGACCCAACCCCGACCCCGATGTGTGACACCCACCGTTTATTGTTTTTTTCTAATTTGCACTAGATTGGGCACATGAAAAGTTGGACTTATGAGATGAAACGGGCATTACAGTCTTGATTTTTTTTAAATGTCCTCGCTTGTCCCAAACTCAACAAGAAATTCCCACTCAACATTCAACGTATCAGTCTCGCTCTGCATTCTGGTTATTTTTTAGACATAAATCACATTTTTTTTAGGTGTCGTCTGTATTCAGTTTACCACAGAATGTTAGTTGGGCGCGGACACCACCAAGATCAATCGCTTTGGCACGTGTGAGCCTCTTGGCCTTGGCTCATTGGCGACTGTCAGCCGGAAAAAATTGTAATATGCATTTTAATAATAGTGTTTCTCATGAAAATTTAATACTGACCAAACGTGCAAGCCAACATAAAAATTAAGTGCATACTTGTTAACCTGTCACGCGTGAATTAATTAACGATTGGCTAGACACATTTCTAGAAATCTTGATTATAAAACCACAACTCGCGTATTACGCTTGAAACTCGAGAAGAAGTCTGAAAAAGTAAATAAAGATTTGTCAAGACCGGAGGACTGTACACTTCATCGAAATGCAAGCAGGACATACCTTCTTCGCCCGTGATGCACCTGAAGTCGCTATACAGAGTCTGTTCGATAAATACGACCTCGAAAAGAATGGAAAACTCGACGAAGAGCAACTAAGGAAATTATTAGAAGACGACCTAGGCTTAAGCTGGGAGCAATCTTGCATTTACTTCTTGATGTTAGATCAAGCAGGCGAACACAGTGTTACGTACGAGGAATTTTTTAACTGGCTACGAAGCGGCGAACGCTTTGAAAATATCAACGATAAATCGAAGTTTGGGAAACTCTGTCTGGCGATGATAATATTTAAAACGTATGATACGGACAATAGCGATACGTTGGACAGAAAGCAGTTTGGAAATCTGATACCACAGCATGAATTCGGAGGAACTTTTCAAGGAGTTGGACACTCACCATAATGGGAAACTGTCGTTCTGGGAGTTCATGAAATGGCTAAATTGGGTTCCAGTTGAAGTACACGACAAAACACCATGACAGCAGCTCACATACTTTGCTGTTGCGGGAAAAACATAGTATGGAACATTGAAAGGTTTTGAGAAAACATTCAAAGCACTAAGAACATGTCACATGTTCAGTGAAATTCAGTGCAAAACGAAGTATTGTATATAAAGAAAGCCTATTTTCAAACCGGCACCGTTAATGAAGATCAGATTTTATTCGAACTCGCGATCGTTCAAACAGCATTAACTTGTGAGAGTGCTGCTGTATTTTAATTGACAGATTCAGCAGTGTACGTTATTTATGACATTTATACTATTTTTCCTATTTATACTATTTTTACTATTTTTACATTTATACTACTTTTCCTTAGGTGACTTCAGGCACCGCAATTAGCGAGGTCATATGTATCATTCTTTAGCATACACCAAACCAGTGGATAGTGTTTTTCCCGCGCTCTTTAATTATTGGCTACTCAAACTTGGGATAGCATTTGATATTCACATCCCGACATTTTTCTGGATTTCGCGCGCGAGTTTTGCCTCATTTCCCAGACAAAAAGGAACTATATTTGATGCTGGCTATCCACTGGATAGGTATATACTAAACAGTTATTCACCTCAGTGCATGTCGGTGAAGTCGAGGTGAAGAGTGGTAGATATTTACCTCCACTTCGGTGAATAACTGTCGGTGGAAATACCGGCTAAAAACCGGAAATTGTCGTCGTAGTTCTGGGAGTTCATCAAATGGCTGAATTGGGTTGCAGTTGAAGAATACGAGAAGAAATCGTGCTGGAATCAGACCACATGCCGTTAGTGTTATTACTGCAAAAAGAATAAAAAATAATTAGTAATAATAATAATAATAATAATAATAATAATAATAATGAGGAGGAGGGAGGAGGAAAAGAGTATTAGCTGTGGAGACGAGCTGCCCGTGGATGGACAATAGGACGACGAAAGACAAAGAGAAGACTACCAAGTACGCTGCTCTGCGATGGGAGCTTAAGCAACAGTATCCCGGGATATGACGTGAAGCATGTCATTATTGATGCTCTGGGTGGATGGTCTGAAGATCTTGAGGCGAAGAGGAAGGGGATAGTAGGATAACGAACTAAGCATGTACTAAAGCGTATACAGAAAGTTGTTTTGTCGCACAGCTTAAATATTGCTCGCTCTTTTCAGATTCTGTTGTAGTAAGGAATGGACTTAGATCTCTTTGTGGTTTCAGAGAACGAATTTTAAAAGTGTAAAAGATATCTTTCAGATTTTAGCGTGACAAATTTTAAAAGGAATTATTTTAAGTTTCTCGGCTTGTGTTTATTTGAGGCATTTTAGTATTTAAGAGACTTTGAACATTTTGGCGGCATTAGTGCTTTACATTCACTTAAGTAGAAGTTAGGGTTTTTTCCTCGAAAATGAGCTGCATAGGCTACGGTCGGGCCCTGTGCACGCTATTTAGGAACAAAGCATATATACGTCTTGCACTGATATAATAATGATGATGATGATGATGATGATGATGATGATGATGATGATGATGATGATGATGATGATGATGATGATAATGATGATGATGATGATAGTAATAATGTTATTTATTCAGCTCAAGTTGCCCGCCAAGCAAGCAAAATGAAGACAGAATTTTTAACCACACTTAGGGGCCGATTACATGGCAAATTTCAGCCCGGTTAGCCGGGCTGAGATTTCAGCTCGGCTTCCTGAACAAATCTTCTTAAAAAGACGTTTGCGATTACACGAAGAGAGTTTCACCCCGGGCTGAGTTTAAGCCCGGGCTGAAATTTCCAGCCCGGTTTGCGAAACTGGGCTGGAAATTTCAGCCCGGTCAAACGGGCTGAAAAGCCTCATGTAATCGCATTCAAATTTCAGCCCGGGCTGAAATATGAACTTAGGCATGCTCACCGCTTGAGTTGTGAATGTAAAACGCTTTCCTACAGACGTTTCCCACCCAGTTTTAAGCATTGCACCCGGGCTGAAATTCACCATGTAATCGCAAGAACATTTCAGCCCGGTGGGCGGACCGAAATTTCAGCCCGGGCTGAAATTCGCCATGTAATCGGCCCCTTAAAGACGTTAGGCGACCACAATAGACATGATAGATAACATATGCAGAAGCATGTTTTAAAGAACGTTTTCACTGAACTACTTTTAAGGTAGTTTTATTTGAAAATTAAAGAAAGGCTATCAAGACTTTTGGTGTCGTTCTGTTGAAAATGATGTTGTATTTAACTGACAGTTTCAGGGGGCTACCTAAATTAGTAGCTAACATCGTGTTTAACGTGAACAAGTGTTTATTATTTTCCCTTAGAATGTGAAATGAAATTTTTTTATAGACTACACGTAATTGGCGAAGCGAAATTGTCGTCAAATAATACCGAAGAGATCACGTCCCCGATTATAGAATGGTATAAATCTGTGGCGATTTCCTGTTGTTATGGAAACGAACAGCCACAAAGAAAAATAAACTTTAGGAACATGTAGTGGACACGGATGTACGCACTGTTGTTACGGTAGTTGTTAATTAACAAAACGCGCGTTTCAGTGATTTGAAATGAGCCGCAAAGTTCTGCGCACACAAATCAACACGTGTTAAAAAACATTTCCAATTTTCTGCAGGATAACCGATATTAAAACAATGCATAAAACAAATAGATTTCATGTGGCCATGCTTGTGTACTCAGCACTAAGGATATCAAAACGTGGTGTGAACATCAGTAACGCTACTCGCCTGCGGTTCGTAAGGCGTAGCAAAGTTCTTTGTTCTGTTGCCACGTTTTGGCGTCATCTGTGCGTTATCAGAGTATATAGTTGGTGGTGTTCCCAAATAGTATTGTGTGCTAAATACAGTCGACATCTAAATAAAGTGATTTTCTTTCTTTCAGTACCATAACGAAAACCTTCCAATCACCGTCGCAAAATCTGTTTTTAAGACCAGAGTCATGCGCGAAGTTTGCTAAGCCGGGCTTCCACAGAGGCCAGCAAAAGCGGAAGCTTGGGAACTAACATCACTAAGCACGCTCATACTGCAGTACCTGACCGTGCAGTTACAATAGTTGTCGACAACTAAACCAATCATTCCCACACACAGGGAGAACGGTCAAAACTGTAGCTGTCGACAACTCAGTAGTTTCCCTTTTCGAAAAGGGAAACTGCCTAGTTTAGTTGTCGATAACTAATCTCAAACACAGCCTCTTTTAGGGTCTTCACAGACTAGACGTTTAGTTGACGACAACTAAATGTTATCTTCAGCTAAATGCTGTCGATATCTAATTCTGTCCGATGCAAGCATTCCACACACTGGAGTGTTAGTTGTCGACAACTAAGTCAGGCCAGCGAGAGCTTGGGAACTAACGTTCACTACGCATGCTCATAACGCAGTACGTGACCACGCAGTTACGTTAGTTGTCGACCAATCATTCTCACACACGGGAAAAACGGTAAAAAACGTAGCAGCTTGTAGTTGTCGACCACTAAACAGTTTCCCTTTTCGAAAAGGGTAACTGCTTAGTTGTCGACAACTAAAAATTTAGCGTTTAGTTGTCGTAGACAGCGTTTTTTTAGTTGTCGATAACATTTAGTTGTCAACAACTAAACGTCTAGTCTGTGGAAGCCCTTAATGTTTACACCATGATCAGTCCACACAAAGGATTTCTAGACAAAAATTCGGTCCGCATGAGGACTTGGGGATGAGCCTGTAAACTTTTGCGGCTTAAAAAAAGTTCTGATAATATTACAGATACGAAATTGTGTAATTGTTATTTAAAAGTTAGAAAATACGATTGTTAACATGGTTTTGACAGTTCATTCCAAGATTTGTCATTACACTATAAGGTTAGATTAGGGTTAAGGCTGGTTTCCATATGATCGCTACGATCGCTGGAAAAAACGTTCAGCAATCTTTGCGATCATATGGAAACTACTCTTCAGCAAATTGAGAAATGCTGTGATCGCTACGATCGCTGAAGTGTGGTTTCCACATGATCGCAAAAGTGTTGCTGAACGTTTTCTCCAGCGATCGCAGCGATCGTAGCGAACATATGGAAACCAGACTCAACTGCTAACCCTAAGAAAGACAACTGGACCCAACCCCGACCCAGATGAGTTTCAATGATACCCACCGTTTATTGTTTCTTCTAATTTACACTAGATTGGGCACATGACTGAGTTGGACTTGAGATGAGATGAGACGGGCATGACAGTCTTAACTTTTTTCTTTAAAATGCCCTCGCTTGTCCCAAACTCAACAAGAAATTTCCAGTCAACATTCAACGTATCAGTCTCGGTCTCCATTCTGGTTATGTTTTACACATAAATCACTATTTTTTTTAGGTGTCGTCTGTATTCAGTTTAGCACAGAATGCTAATTGGGCCCGGACACCACCAAGATCGATTGCTCTGGCACGTGTGGGCCTCTTGGCCTTGGCTCATTGGCGACTGTCAGCCGGAAAAAATTGTAATATGTATTTCAATAATAGTGTTTCTCATGAAAATTTAATACTGACCAAGCGTGCAAGCCAACATGAAAATAAAGTGCATACTTGTTAACCTGTCACGCGTGAATTAATTGACGATTGGCTAGTTACATTTCTAGAAATCTTGATTATAAAACCACAACTCGCGTACTACACTTTAAACTCCAGAAGAAGTCTGAAAAAGTAAATAAAGATTTGTCAAGACCGGAGGACTGTACACTTCATCGAAATGCAAGCAGGACATACCTTCTTCGCCCGTGATGCACCTGAAATCGCTATACAGAGACTGTTCGATAAATACGACCTTGAAAAGAATGGAAAACTTGACGAAGAGCAACTAAGGAAATTATTAGAAGACGACCTAGGCTTAAGCCGGGAACAATCTTGCATTTACTTCCGTCTAAACTGCAAACATAGCGGGGAATTTGACCAAAATTTTTCAAAAAAGTCAAATGTCCGGGGTTTGCCAGTGAGGGGGGGGGGGGGGATGGGCGGTTTTGGAATTGACTGGTCAGACTAGGGAATCTGGGAATGAAGCAGATGTTTCTCCGCTCCAAGCACCAGTTGTGGGGTTTAAATTCCATTTCTGGTTGGTTCACACTATCTGTGTTTATTTTGGACGCTGATGAATTTACTTTGGTGTTGGTTTTTTAACATAAATCTACCCGGCTCCAGCCCTTGACTAACTTTCTAAAAATACACTGACAATGGTTTTGCATGATCAATAATTTATTTAGTATAATATATTCTCGTACAACGCATTAAATAATATAGTATCATACAACGTATATATATGAACTCAAACCAGACACAGTGTAAACGCCACCCACAGTTACAATGTAGTTCTCTTTACACAATTTTCGACATGACTTTCAAGTTGAATTGTCTTTCCCGACTACAATCTATATATTCGGGTAAACGTTAACCTGCATTTTTAATATATTTGCTTTATACAGTGGTAGCACAATGTTCAATGTTCCCTGATGACTTCTGATTCATATTGAATTGTCTGTATTGCTGTAGTTCACCAGCTAACTGGTAAAGCTCTCTACGGGCGTCTTGAAAAAGGCTTCGTCAGGCTACGTGACCTATGCGAGGGAGAGCTGTTAAATGCGTAGACTATTCAATTGGTGCCCAGTTCAACCAGATCATGAATTCCCAGAACGAAATTTTGCCATCATTGAGTCTGTCCATAGTCGCAAATGCCTTGTCCATATCCTCTGAACAGTAACCCAGAAACTTCATCAGATCTTCGAACTGCTGTCTGCCCAAAGTACCACTGTTGTCTGTGTCGAATTCTTTGAAATATTCATAAGCCATGCAGACTTGCTCAAACTTTGAGCTGTCGTTCAAACGCTCGAATTTTTCTTCGCTTCGTAGCCAGTCTTTGAATTCTCCGTATGATATTCCTTGGTCCCCATCCTTGTCCACGAGAAAGAAATAAATTTGAGCCTGCTCAAAGTCAAGACCCAATGCCTCCTCGAGGAAAGATTTCATTTCTCTCTCGTCGAGTTTTCCAGCCTTTTTCGTGTCGTATTTGTCAAAGAGGCTGTGAATTGCAATCGATGGAACACTTCTGTTGAAAAAACTTAAACCACCGCCGGCCATTTGGATTTTTTCTTTCAAGAATAAAAGTTGTCTCCTTTCTCGTATTGCTTCGTGTTAAATACTTCTCGCATCGCGTGTCTGTCGTACTAATGAAACAAGGGGATATCACGTAGCGTTCTGTTTTATAGCAGAGTTCTACGTAAAGAGACAAATTAATCGAAGGGCGGAAATCACGTAACGTTGTTTAGTTCTTAGAAGAAAAATTAATTGATGCCAGTGCGATGGAATTAGCATGTTTCGGCGAACTTGACGTTGAACGCACTTCCGGTTGCTTGATAAACAAAACGATGTAGACGGGGGAGAGC
The DNA here is from genome assembly GCA_964017195.1 of Siderastrea radians. Lineage (NCBI taxonomy): Eukaryota > Metazoa > Cnidaria > Anthozoa > Scleractinia > Rhizangiidae > Siderastrea > Siderastrea radians. The sequence goes on along the minus strand of OZ024896.1, from coordinate 31,106,533 downwards.
ACTCTAGATAAGTTGCCTTTGTCTCCGAGTAGGTAGTTCATTTACAACAAAACTGTGAAAGGAAACTCACTAAGTTTAGAGTGAATCAGTTGAATATTTAGTGACTGTGGGAATTTTTGAACAAAAAACGGTGATTTATTTTAATAAAAATGCTAACTTAAACGGCGCGTGACTGAAACTAATTTCTAACTTGTTCGTATAAATTACTGGAAGATAGACATTTTCCGAATTAGCGATACTAGATTTCCGCGAATTTGAATAACTTCTTAAAACTTTTATTTCTTTATATTTCCGCGACATCAAAACGCGGAAAACGCGAAAATTTGCTTCGCAACAAATTCCTGTACAAGGAATGCAACGTAAACATTAGCACTACTCTATCTGTCTCCTCGCCCCCCCCCCCCCCCCCTGCACCACTTAACCTTTTACATGTTCAGGAAAAATATAACCAGACATAACAAAGCGTCATATCCGCTGATACTGAAACGCGTACAGGAGAGCGGTAGAATTTTGACGACTCATTAATTCGAACACCGTCTTGCTGACTTGTTTTGTTCGGTTTTCTTTTGTTTTGTTTTGGTTTTTTTGTTTTTTCTCAAAAAGAATGTGATGTATTAACCGCATGATTAACTCATGTTTATACCCCAAAATTAAATCCCAGCTACTATTTGAACTATCCGAAAAAAAAAACAACAAACATACAGTATTTTACGGCGCCGCCGGAAATGTAAAGTATTTATGTCCGGTAATTTCGAGAAAAGCTAGAGTAATTGTTGCTATTGACGATCATTCTGTTGTTTCGAATTCGAAAAAGATATACTGACACCTATTTGCAACAACTTTGTTATACAAAAAAGAAAAAAGAAAAAATGAACAAAGCCAAAAAGGGATTCATTTAGCATGCAAATTACATTCTTAGATTTTAATAATCGTCAATTTTAAGCACTCACGCCAGAAAAATTATGCTTCTGCTCACGCAATAGGATATAGATGTCAATTTTGTTATTAACTCAGTTGATATTCACAAACTGTCTCGAGTGTCAGTCGTTCGTCAGAGCGTACGGTTATGTATGCAGATCGCTCACTTTATTTATTCGGATGAAGATTTTTCATTTCTCTTTTATTTGTTTATTTATTTATTTTTAATGACGTTATTGCAATTAGGTTTGTACCGTATTTTCTCGATTAAACGCCAGGTATAAAGGAGAGAATTGTAAACAAGCCCCTCAGACATGTCAGACGTTTATTTGTCGTATAATTTAAGATTTAAGGGCACGATACACGGCTGCCAAGAAAAACGAATAATAACCCTTTCTGAAAAGATGGCGGGCCCAAATAAACTGCTTATTCAAACAAACGCCGGGTCCACCAAGTTTGAAATAAACGCCGGGGGCGTTTAACTGAGAAAATAAAGGTATTACAGAAGACGAAGGAGAATGCAGGCTCAACGATAGTTATTGCCGTTCTCTTATTAGTTGTATCACAAACACGATTTAACTCTCAAAACAACTTTTTATAAATGAAGGAAATCAAAGCTGGGTTCATGCAGCTGGTGTTTTGAAATTACTTTAAAGAAAATTAGGATACTTTCTGAGTCATTTCCTGTTGTAGTCTCCTCTAAACTATGCGGTTAAATGTTTTTACGTAAGAAGTGTTCACGTCATACGAGGACGGTTTGTTCCCTGCCCAAGGGATTCCCCTAATCCAACCAAATTTTCCCGGAAACTACAAAGTTCAAACTGAAATCAGGAACTGCTTAGTCGTCATCGGAGAAGTGGTAGGATAAGTGGAAAAGATAAAATCTGAGTTGGAGTTTAATTTTTTCAAAGTGTCAGGCAAATTAAATAAGCTAGAAAAATAATGGTAGTGGATTTTTCGGTGCATGAACTTAACCTTCCTTCTTGAGTTGCCGGTTTTTGTTTCCATTCGTGGGGATAATTTATAATTACAAAATGTAAACAGCAAGTCGGCTTGCGAGTTGCATCGCTAGTGTAAGAATCCGGCTTCAAGTGTAAATGCTGTTATGCTTGGAAAGTAATGAAAAACTTGGAAGCCCTTAGCAGATCCCGAAAGAAACTTGACAATCCACTTAGTAACAATTCTCCGAAAATAACGACCTAACAAGTAACACCAACGAGTAACACCGCGCTGTATCCCCCCTTTCCGGGGGGGTACTCCCTCATAGGCCTATACGGGGATGTGCCACTGGACAGAGTATGGTTTTTGGCCTCTCTGTCCTAAACAGGGTGTATAATGTAATGCGAGTCTGTCCTAAACAGGGTCTGAACGTCTCCTAAACAAGGCGTAGTTGCACGATATAGTTACACAATTCATAGTCGCGCGATTGTTGTCGTTGAATATGGCTTAATCAGAGACGTTTGCCGGTTTTTGAAACACTTCAAAATTATGCAAAACAAGAGAGTGTGCATCTTGTCGTTTGTCCTAATCAGGGACCTTAGGTATTTTAGCCTGGTTTTTGTTGTCCTAAACAGGGTCAGGCTTTCAATACCGCAGCGGCACCCCTATACCGAAACATGCGCCAAGTCCCCCCGCCAGGGGGGGGGGGGGCTTTATCAGAATACCTGATATAACGGACATGATATGAGCACCCGGAAAGGTATTGCATACTTCCAACAACCGCCAGTTCTAGATCTACCGTTTAATTTATAATGTTTAGCAATTGAGCATTAGTTCCAAAATAAAGTAACAGATTTCCAGCCAGTCCAATTTTGAATTCTGACACTCGTGAACGGGAAAGCTTATTACTTTTACAGATTAATTTCATTAGTTCAACTTTGTAGCAGCCAGCACGCGTGACTGCTATGACATCTCAAACTAATTAGGTTCTCTGCATACAAATCCCGTAATTTCAATTTGAACTTTGTAGTTTCCGGCAGCAGCGCGAAGGATTCCCCTAATCCAGCCGGCCAACCCTGTTGTTACGTTGTTGGCTATTACGTAGTTAAAAACTGGTTCATTTGTGACATACAGGAAACTAAAACGAAAAATTGCTCAAAACGTAGTTGATTGTGTTCCGTGAAAAAACTTGCCTAAGTATTCGGCCATTGTACACACTTGATCAGCTGTGTGCACTTTCATTGTTAGAAATAAATGCCTTTAAGGTCTAATCTAACAGAGCAAGCCGTAAGTTCATTCAAGTAGTTTTCAAACTCTTTCAATCCAAAAGCCGAAGCCAAAGGGTCAGGAACTGATTGTGCACGAAGCTTTACACTTTTGTCTCCGTAAGTGAAAGTCACTGAGCAGTGGTTGCCTGTGGTGCTACATTGGTATTCCGGTGCAAAGTGACTGTCAGTTTGAGTCTGTACACCTGAAATCCTAACTTGTGACTTTTTAGTGGAACTTTACTGCGGTGTGGTTAATGCTGCACCGTGACTTGGTTTCAGTGTATTTGGTGAAATTCTATTAAAAGCTCAGTAGTGAGCAGTGCTTTCCTGTTGTGTTGTTGATTACGATCCTAAAGTGTGACCATATAAATTTATTTATTTATCCAAATGAAATCTCTTGAGCAGTACGTTCTTGTATTGCTGTTTATTATGCTGTACAAGGTGGTTCTGACTTTTGAGTCTGTGGATGAAATACTAAAGTGTCACCATTTAAATGAAAGTTACTGAGCAGTACGTTCTTGTGGTGCTGTTTATTATGCTGTGCAAGATGGTTCTGACGTTTGAATCTGTGGATGAAATCCTAAAGTGTGACCATTCAAACAAAAAGTTGCTAAACAGGAACTTTCCTGCGGTGCTGTTAGCTTGCTGTTCATTACACTGTACAGGGTGTCTCCAACTTTAGCGTCCGTGGATGACGTCCTAAACTGTGACCTTGCAAATGAAAAGGAGTAATGCTGCTGTTTGTCAGAGACAAGGTGGTTCTTCGTTCAGTGAGGGTGCGGATGAAATCCCAGGTCCTAAATTGAAGGCTTAAAATTAGCTCTATGTTCACGTTCAAGTTACATGTCAATTGCAAAAATTAAATGAACCATCAGCGTAAAATCAAATTAACTACTCGTACAGGAAGATCGATCTGTACGTGACTTTAACAGCTAATTAACTGAACGAATTTAAACGGACTTCCCTCTTTCATCACTACAGTACTTTTCATAAACCAAGGCGGAATTCACTTTAAATTTAATACCCATTAAAGGTCATGGTGCTCATGTTGACCGGAAGTCCACCGAAAAGGCGTGATTCGTTGAAGCAGTTTTATATCTGACTACACAATTAAAAGGCTAGGTTTTGCATTTATTATTTCGATATTGTTCAATGAAATCCCAGGTCCTAAATTGAAGGCTTAAAATTAGCTCTATGTTCACTTTCAAGTTACCTGTCAATTGCAAAAATTAAATGAACCATCAGCGTAAAATCAAATTAACTACTCGTACAGGAAGATCGATCTGTACGTGACTTTAACAGCTAATTAACTGAACGAATTTAAACGGACTTCCCTCTTTCATCACTACAGTACTTTTCATAAACCAAGGCGGAATTCACTTTAAATTTAATACCCATTAAAGGTCATGGCGCTCATGTTGACCGGAAGTCCACCGAAAAGGCGTGATTCGTTGAAGCAGTTTTATATCTGACTACACAATTAAAAGGCTAGGTCTTGCATTTATTATTTCGATATTGTTCAATGAACAAAAGATTAATACATTAATTAACGAGAACTACGTAAATCCTTTGCTGTGAAATCACTTCAAAAGTCTACGGACTGGGTGCGTCTAAGCATTTGTTTGTAGGTTGGGTATTACACCTATTATTTCGATATTGTTAGATAAACAATTAAAAAAGTAATAATCAGACATTAAACGAGAATTGCGTAAATCCTTTACCGAGAAATCTGAAGGGAAGACGAACTAACTAAAACGTGTGATTCTTTTTTGAGATGAATTCTAACGAGTCCCAGTGGTATATAATCGAGTGAGTTAACCACAGAGCATAGCCAGAACAAACCAGATCAGAAGAATTTCTATTTTTGAGCAGTTGTCTAAAGAAAGGAGCCTTAAAAATGCAAGCAGGACTCAGCTATTTTGACAAAGGAGCTCCAGTAGTCGCCATTCGCAGCCTGTTTGACAAGTACGACGCAAACAGAAACGGAAAACTCGAGGAACAAGAGATGCAAACGCTGCTAGAAGGTGATTTGGGCCTCAATCCCGAACAATCCTGGGTTTATTTTCTGCTCCTGGACAAGAATGGAGACCACGACATTTCTTTTGAAGAATTTAACGACTGGCTTCGTAGCGGAGAACATTTCGAGATTTTAAACGACAAGGCAAAGTTTCACAGCCTTTGGAAAGCGTTTAATTATTTCAAAAGATTTGATACGGATGATAGTGACACGCTTGACAGAGCACAGTTCGAAAGCATGATGAAGTTTTTCGGTTACAACACGATTGACATGGATAAAGCTTTTGCGAAGATGGACAGAGACGAAAATGGAACAGTTTCTTTCTGGGAGTTCATGGTGTGGTTGAAATGGGTGCCAGTTTTTAACTAGCTGATGGCGGAGACAGTGTTAATGAGATAAGGAGCTTTTAATTTCCCCAGTCGACAGATTAAAACACTTTTCGTTCAGTGACATGCAATAATTTTCTTAAATGGAAATTTGACTTTTATGTTACAATAATCGAACGTCTCAGTAAAAGCAACTGATTTATTAGGACAAGCATTATTTATTGGAAGATGTATATAGAACAGCGTTACTGAATCATTTCAGGTTTATTTCCGGTTAGCGTAACCGCCCAGGGATATCCTTTGACGTGACTTACATTTATTTATAAGCATTACTATTTTAATATTTATTCAGCTTGATGATGTACATTTTCTTACAATCTCATTTTTTAAAGTTACTTATATTAAAATTGATTTTACTTGTTGCCAGATTGTCTTGTTTTTGTTAGTGGTCCGGGACGTTTTTGCAAATTGTTTTTTGTGGCTTTTGAATGGTGTGACGTCACATTGCAGGGAAAACCCTTTGACTCACACGAGCTATTTCGTATCTGAAGGAGAATTTATAGACGACCTAACGAAAATAATCCCTTTGATTTGTTCGACTTTTTCGAGGTGGTCATATTTTCGTCACTTTTCCTGCATCTTAAAAACGGGCGAACAATAAACCGTCCCAAATTAATGACGTTACCTTTTTTTGCGCATTATGGGTATGGTTTCTAAATCATTAAATTTCCTGTTCCAAACAACATTCCATTTCGATCAAGATAGCAAATTTTGCCCTTATTAGTTTTCACAACAAAAGGTTTAAGGGACAGAATTTCACAGGGAAAAAAATCTGTCAAATCTTAGGTAAAAGCTGTAAAGGTGATTTTAATTGATACCCCAAAACTGTTCACGTAAAAATAAATAGAAATTTGGATTGTAACGCTTACAAGTGACAAAGTTCGGCGAAGTTTCTCAGCTTCCGTCTCCTACAGTAAAACCTTAAGGCAACCTTTGAGTCTGTAGATGAAATCGTAAAGTGTGTCCATTCAAAAGAAAGCTATTGAGCAGTACTTTCCTGTGGTGCTGTTTATTATGCTGTACAAAGTGGTTCTAACTTTTGAGTCTGTAGATGAAATCGTAAAGTGTGTCCATTCAAATGAAAGCTACTGAGCAGTACTTTCCTGTGGTGCTGTTTATTATACTGTACAAGGTGGGTCTAGCTTTTCAGTCTGTGGATACAATGCTAAAGTGTGACCATTCAAATGAAAGCTACTGAGCAGTACTTTTCTGTGATGCTGTTTATTATGCTGTACAAGGTGGGTCTAGCTTTTCAGTCTGTGGATACAATGCTAAAGTGGGACCACTCACATTAAAAGCTACTGAGCAGTACTTTCCTGTGGTGCTGTTATTATCCTGTACATGGTGGTTCTAACTTTTGAGTCCGGTTGTGGATGAAATAAGATTAAAAAGGTCTTTCTTTTCCTACAATAGTCACTCCAGAGTCAGTCGGAAATTTTTAGTATGCATATTAATGTCAGTGTTTCTTATGAAAATTTAATGACAAAGCGTGCAAGCCAGCATGAAATTAGAGCTGAGGTCATATTTGGTGACTTGTCACGCGGAAAATAAATGACATTAGCTATATTTTTAGAAACCCTGATTATAAAAGCAATTCGCAAATCGCACATTAACCTTTAAACCCGAGAAGAAAGCCGAGAAAGTCAACAAAGATTCGCAAGACCGGAGAAAAAATTTAAAGTGAGTGAAGAGTTGTATACACCTCTTCGAAATGCAAGCAGGACACACGTATTTCGCTCGTGATGCGCCAGAAATCGCAATCCACAGTCTCTTCGATAAATACGACCTTGAAAAGAACGGAAAACTCGACAAAGCAGAACTGAAGGAATTATTAGAAGGCGACCTGGGTTTAAGCCCGGAACAATCTTGTGTTTATGCACTGATGTTAGATCAAGCAGGCGAACACAATGTCACCTACGAGGAATTTTTCAACTGGTTACGAAGCGGCGAACGCTTTGAAAATATCAACGATAAATCGAAGTTTGGGAAACTCTGCCAGGCGGTTGAAATATTCAAGACGTATGATACGGACAATAGCGATACTTTGGACAGAAAGCAGTTTGAAGATCTGATTGCTTCTCTTGGATATCACAACGTGAATTCGAAAAAACTTTTCAAGGAGTTGGACACTCACCATAATGGGAAACTGTCGTTCTGGGAGTTCATGAAATGGCTGAATTGGGTTCCAGTTGAAGTATACGACAAAAAATCATGACTGGTTAAAATGAGTTCGCATGCATAATATTTAATATTATCACAAGAATATATGTAAATGTATTGGAAAAATTAATATATAGTCCTATTTGAAAGTAAGAACATGAGAAATTCAGTGCAGAAGCATGTGTATATAAAGAACTTTTTCACTGAACTACTTTTAAGATAGTTTTATTTGAAAGAAAGGCTTTTGATGTCGTTCCGTTGAAAATGATGTTGTATTTAACTGACAGAATTCAGGAGGCTACCTAAATTAGTAAACCTAACAACGTGTTAAACGTGAACAAGTATTTATCATTTCCCCTTAGAATGTGAATTGAAATTTTTTTTATAGATTACACGTAATTGGCGAAGCGAAATTGTCGTCAAATAATACTGAAGAGATCACGTCCCCGGTTATAGAATGGTATAAATCTGTGGCGATTTCCTGTTGTTATGGCAACGAACAGCCACAAAGAAAAATAAACTTCAGGAACACGAAGTGGACACGGATGTGCGCAATGCTGTTACGGTAGTTGTTATTAATTTTAACAAAACGCGCGTTTCAGTGATTTGAAATGAGCCGCAAAGTTCAACACTAGGAAGATTTTTAAAAACATTTCCAATTTGGTGCAGGATAACCGATATCAAAACAGTTAATGTGTAAAACAAATAGATTTCATGTGGCCATGCGTGTGTACTCAGATAACGCACTAAGGACATCAAAACGTGGTGTGAACATCAGTAACGCTACTCGCCTGCGGTTCGTAGGGCGTAGCAAAGTTCTTTGTTCTGTTGCCACGTTTTGGCGTCATCTGTGCGTTATCAAAGTAGATATACTTGGTGGTGTCCCCAAATAGCATTCTGTGCTAAATACAATCGACATCTATAATGAATTATTTTCTTTCAGTACCATACGTAAAACCCTTCCATTCACCGTCGCAAAATCTGTTATTGAGACCAGAGTCATGCGCGAAGGTTCGTAAGGGCCTCCATAGAGGCGAGCGAAAGCGGAAGCTTGGGAACTAACATCACTACGCACACTCATACTGCAGTACCACAGGACACCCAAGCATAACATTTGAATATTATTAAAAATGGCGTTTCAAAATATAAGACTTTGTATGGGATTTCGAAGCGAACATTTTGAGCAATACATAACAGCAAACTAACTGAATAAAGTTCATGAAACATTACATGGTGTTGTTTGCTATCCTTACAACGCATTTTGAGCAATTTTAGGTCCATTTACCTTACTGTGTATTAGTACATGTATAATACATTGACAACTTGTCAATGTATTATACACGTACTAACACAGTTAAGTAAATGGACCTAAAATTGCCCAAAATGCTTTGTAAGGATAGCAAACAACATCATGTAATGTTTCATGAACTTAATTCAGTTAGTTCGTTGTTATGTATTGCTCAAAATGTTCGCTTCGAAATCCCATACAAAGACTTATATTTTGAAACGCCATTTTTAATGATATTCAAATATTATGCTTGGGCTTCCTATGGCAGTACGTGACCACGCAGTTACGATAGTTGTCGACAACTAAACCAATCATTCCCACACACGGGGAAAACGGTCAAAACCGTAGTTGTCGACAACTAAGCAGTTTCCTTTTTCGAAAATGGAAACTACCTAGTCGTCGACAACTAAAAAATTAGCGTTTAGTTGTCAGGCCGACAACTAATCTCTCACACATTGTCTTTTATGGGCTTCCACAGACTAGACATTTACTTGTCGACAATTAAATGTTATCTACAACTAAATGCTGTCGACATCTAATTCTGTCAGATGCAAGCATTTCACACACTGGAGTGTTAGTTGTCGACAACTAAGTACTAGTCAGGCGAGCGAGAGCTTGGGGACTAACATTCACTACGCATGCTCATAACGCAGTACGTGAGTTGTCGACATCTAAACCAATGATCATTCCCACACACGGGTAAAACGGTCAAAAACGTAGTAACTCTTAGTTGTCGACAACTCAGCACTTTCCCTTTTCGAAAAGGGAAACTGCCTAGCTGTCGACAGCTAAAAATTTAGCGTTTAGTTGTTACACACAGCGTTTTGTAGTTGTCGATAGCAATTAGTTGTCGACAACTAAATTTATAACATAGCTCGCGCGCTGGTTCTATCGAATTCCTATTGAACCATCATGGCGTATATCTCTATATACGCACGGCCGTGCGTATATAACATGACGTGTGCGATTGCATTTAATTTTGCTGCAAAGTTCCCGTCCAGTTTAGCCGCGAGTTCCTGTTGCTGAACTTTCCGACAGTCAATGGAAGAAACTAGCGAAGAACTTCCAAATTTTTCTCTTGGCACTGACCTTTTAGCCAGAAAGCAGCCAACAAGTAAGAGCAAGACCAAAGGAAACGACGCAGTTGAGTTAATGCATGGTTCAATTCTACCTGTTACCATGCCCCCCCGGGGATTTGCAATTTTGCTCTCACTTGGCGGTCTATTCCCCACCCCCGGGCACGTAGAAAGAGACAATTCCCTGCCCCCGGGACTCCTCATCTACCATAAATACGTTGTTTTGTGTACAAAACATTGATTACGATGTTGATTTCCGTAGAATAGCAAAACCAGACGTTTTGACAAGAACTTAAACGAACGCTTTTCTAGAGTTTCTTCAACAAAGGACACTACTTGTATAATATAACAAAAACATGAAAAAGAAAACTGAAGAAAAACCTCTAACCGCACTGGCATTCGGCTAGTGGTCTTCGCCACGTTATTTATTCTAAATATAGCACATACGTACAAGAGGCCCGTGAACAAATTGATGGCAGCATTTTAAAGGAGTTTTCCTTAGCTTGTTTCATACGAATGAACACTAGACTGAGACCTCTGTTTAATATAAAGCCGTGTATCAATTTTATATAGAGTCTATCATTTAAATCGTCTTAGTTTACACATAAATACGCTGAAGAAATATTTCTTTGTTTGTGACGAACGGCATCCATTCGAGTACGCGTCAAACGCACATTCGTTTAACATTTTATAATAAAAGTACCTTCGAATGTAGATTTTAATTTTGAGAGATTATTCTTCTCTAACCAGTCTGCTACAAATTCTAGAAATTCTCCCTGGAAATAGGCAGTCTTCTCCACGCGGTCCGGTGTCAACCGAGAAGTGACGTACTTCATAAGAACAACAAGAAGTTATTTTCGATTTGCCCTGCCCCCCTCCCCCCCCGGGACAGGACGGCTTCAAACAATTCCCCATCCCCGGGACCGAAGGGCTGGACTTGTCCCCGGGGTTTCCCGGGGGGGGGGATCAGTGGTAACAGGTAAAATTGAACCATGCATTAATATGGATGCACTTGGTTTTTTCTCTTCTTAGCGAGCAACTCGGCGAGTAAATGACCAAGAAAAATCACTTTACAGCAGAGTTAAACTAGGAAGAAATTACAACAGCGAAATTGTTGCAGAGTGTTTGATTTCTTTGGACGAGCAAGGAACTTTGTTGAACAACTGAAGAAACCAGTCGCACTTACTTAGTCTTTGACGTTGTGTTTACGATTTCTTTCACCGACTTACCCTCGACGAATGTTCACAAAAGGCAGGTTTTATAAGGAAACTTTTGGTACCAAAATATCAAGACATGACACAAAATAAAACACAGTAAAATTGAAGCGAACCGTTCAGTAATAAATGTCACACGTTTTTGGGTGATTGACTACCAAAATCAAGCTAAATAAGCACTGACAACCAGAAAGGACGAAAGTTTTTCGGCTATATACTACACAAAATAACATCGTTTTACCTGCAATCGATGTAGCTCTGTGTTCAAGCAGTCCAAATGTTCACACAACATAAAATGTAATGCAAAATAAGTTGAATGATCGCTTTCCCAGTTGTCCGCTGATTCGTTGTTGTTATACCGCAATCCGTCCGCGGCCTCTGAACCGTTTTGTGTTCGTTTCAACTCAGACTCACAGCTACAATGCTGAAATCAAACAGCTTCAATCCGCTTTGGACGATGAATACAACAATTTCTCAGGAAACATCAATCCTATACCACATCTTAGAGCCAATAAATGAATAATTGGAAGACTTTTTCAAAAAGTATTCTCGTACGTTAACTTTGGAGCAGTTTCATTGATTCATTCACCTTTGCAAAGAAACGCTACAACACTTCGCAAGGTTTTGGCGCCTTTTCTTTCATTCATGTGATCGATTATTGTTCCTTTTTATCTCTTTCTCTTTTTTTTTCCTCGTTCTTTCTTGATTTTTAAGGTAACCAGTGTCTGAGTTTTAAATCAACTGCGCGCTGATTCGTATTGCTGATAATTTACAATTTCAACGGAAGCAAAAGGGAACTGCGGCATCCTGCCGAAAACCACTGGCTATGCTGCGCCTCGAGCAACTCTTACGTTTCTATCGTGATCTCCAAACTTCCCGCGTGCACCCATAACTCGATGAACGCACGCTAAGCATGAACCAATTGTTAATTCTAGTCTGTGGAGGCCCTTTATGTATAGTTACACCATGATCAGTCCACGCACGATTTCTAGACAAAAATTCTGTCCTCATGCGGACTTGGGATGAGCCTGTAAACTTTTGTGGCTTAAAAAAAGTTCTAATAATATTACAGATATAAAATTGTGTAATTGTTCAGCATTTAAAAGTTAGAAAATACGATTGTTAACATCGTTTTCACAGTTCATTCCAAGCTTTATCATCACACTATAAGGTTAGATTAGGGTTAAGGCTGGTTTCCATATGATCGCTACGATCGCTGGAAAAAATGCTCAGCAATCGTTGCGATCATATTGAAACCACTCTTCAGCGAATTATGAAGTGATCGATCGCTGAAGTGTGGTTTCCACATGATCGCAAGCGGTTGCTGAACGTTTTTTTCCAGCGATCGCAGTGATCGCAGCGATCATATGGAAACCAGCCTTAACTGCTAACAATACGGAAAAGACAACTAGACCAACCCCAACCCCGATGTGTTTCAATGATACCCACCGTTTGTTGTTTCTTTTAATTTGCACTAGATTGGGCACATGAAAAGTTGGACTTATGAGATGAGACGGGCATTACAGTCTTGACTTTTTTCTTCAAAAATGTCCTCGCTTGTCCCAAACTCAACAAGAAATTTCCAATCAACATTCAACGTATCAATCTCGGTCTCCATTCTGGTTATTTTTTACACATAAATCACTATTGTTTTTAGGTGTCGTCTGTATTCAGTTTAGCACAGAATGCTATAATTGGGCCCGGACACCACCAACATCGATCGCTCTGGCACGTGTGGGCCTCTTGGCCTTGGCTTATGGGCGACTGTCAGCCGGAAAAAAATGTAAAATGTATTTCAATAATAGTGTTTCTCATGAAAATTTAATACTGACCAAGCGTGCAAGCCAACATGAAAATAAAGTGCATACTTGTCAACCTGTCACGCGTGAATTAATTGACGATTGGCTAGAAATCTTGATTATAAAACCGCAACTCGCATATTACACTTTAAACTCGAGAAGAAGTCTGAAAGAGTAAACAAAGATTTGTCAAGACCGGAGGACTGTACACCTCATCGAAATGCAAGCAGGACATACCTTCTTCGCCAGTGATGCACCTGAAATCGCTATACAGAGTCTGTTCGATAAATACGACCTCGAAAAGAATGGAAAACTCGACGAAGAGCAACTAAGGAAATTATTAGAAGACGACCTAGGCTTAAGCCGAGAGCAATCTTCCATTTACTTCTTGATGTTAGATCAAGCAGGCGAACACAGTGTTACGTACGAGGAATTTTTTAGCTGGCTACGAAGCGGCGAACGCTTTGAAAATATCAACGATAAATCGAAGTTTGGGAAACTCTGTCTGGCGATGATAATATTTAAAACGTATGATACGGACAATAGCGATACGTTGGACAGAAAGCAGTTTGGAAATCTGATGGCGTCTTTTGGATACCACAGCATGAATTCGGAGGAACTTTTCAAGGAGCTGGACACTCACCATAATGGGAAACTGTCGTTCTGGGAGTTCATGAAATGGCTAAATTGGTTTCCAGTTGAAGTATACGACAAAACACCATGACTGCAGCTCACATACTTTGCTGTTGATGGAAAAATATAGTATGGAACATTGAAAGGTTTAGAGAAAACATTCAAAGCACTAAGAACATGTCACATGTTCAGTGAAATTCAGTGCAAAACGAAGTATTGTATATAAAGAAAGCCTATTTTCAAACCGGCACCGTTAATGAAGATCAGATTTTATTCGAACTCGCGATCGTTCAATCAGCATTAACTTGTGAGAGTGCTGCTGTATTTTAATTGACAGATTCAGCAGTGTACGTTATTTATGACATTTATACTATTTTTCCTTAGGATGTGACTTCAAGCACCGCAATTAGCGAGGTCATATGTATCATTCTTTAGTATACACCAAACCAGTGGACAGTGTTTTCCCCGCGCTCTTATTGGCTACTCAAACTTGGGATAGCATTTGATATTCACATCCCGACATTTTTCTGGATTTCGCGCGCGAGTTTTGCCTCATTTCCCAGACAAAAAGGAACTATATTTGATGCTGGCTATCCACTGGATTGGTGTATACTAAAACAGTTATTCACCTCAGTGCATGTCGGTGAAGTCGAGGTGAAGAGTGGTAGATATTTACCTCCACTTCGGTGAATAACTGTCGGTGGAAATACCGGCTAAAAACCGGAAATTGTCGTCGTAGTTCTGGGAGTTCATCAAATGGCTGAATTGGGTTGCAGTTGAAGAATACGAGAAGAAATCGTGCTGGAATCAGCCCACATGCCGTTAGTGTTATTACTGCAAAAAAAATAATAAATAAATAGTAATAATAATAATAATAATAATAATAATAAAATAATAATAATAATAATAATAATAATAATAATAATAGTAATAATAATAATAGTAATGAGGAGGATGAGGAGGAGGAGGAGGAGGAGGAGGAGGAGGAGGAGGAGGAGGAGGAGGAGGAGGAGGAGGAGGAGGAGGAAA